>JAOPSE010000003.1:184391884-184991884 GCA_029449295.1 Zea luxurians
TTGTGGGGAATAATGTGCATGAACTCGCCAAAGGTGGGAGCTCACGTGAAGTGTAAGGCTTACCAAAGAGGATGGTTAGAGCTGAGCATTGCTTTTAAAGTTAGTCAAAATTTTATTAGCAGTTACTAAGTATAAGTAAATACCAAACCCAATTAAGTAGTAGAACAAAAGTAACAACTTCACCTGCGATGCAATGCATATGACAAATTGAATTTAGTTCCATAATTTAATCATGTGAGGGTCCGAGCTGCTCATGACCGTGAGCACGGCTAGTATACTAGTTTTTACACTCTGCAGAGGTTGCGCATCTTTACCCACAAGTCGTGTTACCCATCTGCCAAGAGACGGCCAATCCCATACACCTCTACCGAGGAGGTGAGGCAGGGCAACACTACGAGGCCTTTACAAAGTTCCACTAGCTTCAGAAAACCCGCTACAGTTTATAGGAAGTTCCAATGCAGGAATCCCTTGCAGGACCGCCATCGCGGCAAAATCCTCCCGAGGGCCTCCCTAGCAGGAATCCCTTGCAGGACTGCCATCGCAGCAAAATCCTCCCGAGGGCCTCCCTACACTGACCACTCCCCTACTGCCCTTGCCCCTTTCGGGTAAGGTAGTCTTCCACTAGCTTTCCTAATTAATCGGCCAAGGGCGTCCCATTAAACCCTTGTGGTAGCACTGTTTTCCCGGTGGTCGCTCCATGTTCCAATTAACATAATGATCTTATCATGAACAGTAAATAAAAATTGATAACAAAAGTATGAATAATATGTATCTCAATGCCCAAATCCACATATAGCACTAGCAAGTACTACCCAGAAAGTTTAGTGGTAAACAAGGCATAAAGATAGACAAACTAGGGTAACCTATTAGGTCCCATCAAAATTTAACCTATGCAGATCATTATGATTAATTAGAACATGAGTGGGTAAAAAGAAGTGATCAAGGGCACAACTTGCCTGGCACTTGAGATCCAGGTACCAACTTGCTTTTCAGACTCGTGTCCTCACCGCTAAACGTAGCAATATAGACAAACATGTATAGGCAAAATTAACATCACACCAAACATAAGAATAAACTATGTAATAATAATCTACGCGCCTAACGGGATCGTGGGTTCAAGAATTACTAGGATCGAAGTTACGGTTAAGGAGTTATGGTTTTCGGCAGGCCTACGTGATGAAGTAATTAAAACTAGGTCTTGAGTGGATTTTATAAATATAATCTAAATAAATAATCTATTCAACTTTAATCTTAATTATAACTTGACTAGAGATTATATCTTAATTAACTCATAATTATGGACATGTTAGCTTTGATTTAGAAGAGTTAATCTAGTAGACATAGGAAAATAAATATCTAACTATAAAAGTATGTGACATGGTATAATTAATGTTGTTACTGAGCAGAGAATATTTTTATGAAGCTAACGCAACTTGAACGGATCGATTCGGAGCTAAAACAAAGGAGATATGATTTTCCGAAGTTTAGAGAATTATTTTCATACATAAAATACTTTCTATATTCATTTTATGAATTTTCTTGACTGCAGCCGTCATTTTCTGAGAACGCAGGGTCCTATTTGTAAAAAAAGGGTCACTATGCAATATTAATCGAACTACGATGGATGGCGGGTTTATTATGCAAACTATGGGGGGCTCTTCAGCAAAAGATCCCATCGAAGGGGTATCACATGTTGTGAGCCGTCCGATCACAACGCACGGCCCAGATTAAATCGCCGCTCCAGCCGAACCGGTACGCGCCGGCCACCGTAAGATCACAGATCTACGGCCAGAAGGCACTCTCCCCAGCATTAACCGCGCTAGCCATTAGATCACAGATCCACGGCCCGGATCTTCACACGCGAAGGGGGTACGCCGGATCGATTATCCACCACATCCCCGGATGAACGGTTCAGAACGAATCGGTCACGATCTAATCACAGGCGTCCATTACGGATCCAACGGCCCTGCGCCCTTCTTCCTCCCCATGCCAACTCGAGGTAGCGCCGCCGCAGGCCTTGACGGAGCCCTGCCAGCGACCCGCCAAGCGTGACCGCCTGGGGATCCTACCTCGCCCACGACACGCCCAAGCGCAGAGATGACTTTGGTGAACTCAATGGCGGGTTCCTTACCTTCAATCGATGCTCGCGTGACCCGCGCCACGTGGCGATGCGGACGCCAGCGCTGGCTAATTACCGGCGAGCAAACCACAGGCCTTCGATTGATCCCCGCCCGAAGTAAGCGTGCGCCTACCCCCCCGTGGTTCGCAATGCTCCCAGTCTCCCACACGAGGGGTGTGGTTCCGCCCATCATGATCCCGACCGCGGAGGTGACTTCTCACCACAGATGGCCATGGCGGTGGTGTTCAGTTTTTATACACAGAGAAAACAAGGATGAGGCCAGAAACCACGCAGAGCCCGCGGAGTCGGGTTTGGCTTTCGTACCGGGAAGCATGGAGTTTGTTTCCTATCTGGTAGCTACAATCCCGCGTGCGGAGAACGGCAGATCCGTTCGCCCAGGCCTACGATGCGGAGTCCGCCACCATCGGTTTGGGGAAGAAGCTTCTGCGGGTGGGACCCAGCCGTCAGTGAAACTAGAGGAGAGAGGCACGCTGACCGGGGGAAAAGTCAGTAGTGGGCTGGCGGGCGCGAATTAGCCGTTAGGTGGGCTGAAGGAGGGAATTTGGCCCAGGTTTAGTGGGTGAGTTTCTCATTTTATTTTCTTCTTATTTCTTTTTTTTATTCCAAGTCCAAAACATACTCAAGTTTGAATTTCAAACCTTCATTTCCTTTTTCAAAAAAAAACAGTATGATAGGCACTTATTACCTTAATCTATTTATTTAATTACTTTATTTATTATTATCATTTTATTTGGGTAATGAAACATACACACCACATCATTTATTTCAAGAGACTATTATTTTAGATATGTAGTCAAATTAAAAGTACATTCAAACATTCCATTTTTTTACTTATTTATAAGAAAATAACTTTTATTGAAAGCCCCCATCAAGAGGTCTTTTAACTTAATTCCTTTAAAGCATATGTCCCAACATATAATTCATCATGGATTGTTTTATTAGACCTTCCATTCGAAAATATTATTTTTAGAGGATATAACTTCAAGGGTAAGAACTTCTTTTCTTAGAGGTTTTTCTCAAAACACTAACATATAAGTATACTTATTTATTTATCTTATTATTTTTTTCCTATACAGATTTTTGGGCTTTACATCGACCTTCGATCTATGTCCGATTATTTTATCTGAATCCGTACTCTTAAACAGAATACTCAGTATGTCATCCTCTAATTAATTCTTACTCGACTCAGCCTAGTATCTTTGTGTCTGAACCGAATTCAAAACCCACTCCGGCAGCGATTTTTAAATGTCACGATTCGCCTTCTCCAACAAAAAACCAAGCCGATTTAATCGCTATCTAAATTGGGACTCTCATCCAAAAACAAAATATAATGTCATATTTTGAATGCGCTTGAAGTTCATAATCCAGGTTGTGCGTGTTATCAGACTAAATTACGTACGAGGGTAATAATTAGTGTTCAGATAATTCATGTTTAATCAAATGCCATAAAATAAAATGGAAATAATTAGCGCACCCCGATTAAGTGTTTTGGGCCAGCCCAGTCCAGCCCACTAAAAATCTAACCCTAATTTCTTGCTATAAATATGTTTTAGCTTGGGAAATTTTCCATTCCCCCCCTAGCCGCCACCTTCCCTCTCCCTGTCTCCTTCTCCCTCACGGCAGCAGCAGCTCCACCTCCCTGCTCCTCCTCATGCATGCCAGCGCAGGGAACTCTCCCCACGAGCTCCATCCTTCCTGGTTTCACCTTGGCCACTCCATGCCTTTACCTGGCTTGAGCAGGTCGGCGCCTTCCCCCAGCGGGACTCCTCACCCCCTCCTCCAAGCACCTCCCAGCCATCCCCATTCCCCATCCAACGCCCTACTCCATGGGCACTTCCTCCCTCTGGCTACCTACTAGCGCGCGCCCCTTCCCTTTCTAGTTTGGTCACGGGCACACAGGTCCAGCCCTCCTCCGCTCTCTACTCCCTTGGACCCTCGATGCCCCTGCTCCACTCCGGTCGTCGGCGCCCAGAAGCCACGGACGAGCCTCCGGTGTGCATCGAGCTCCCCCACGGTCGAGCTCCCCTCCTTTGCTATGGCCAGCGACTTCTTCAGGCCAGATCTCGCGCCCCTTCCTCTAGCAACAGGGATCGGCCACCATGGCGCTAGCCCTGCTCGTGGTCTCCCCCAAGTCGGTGCCCTCCCTCTGCTCTTTCATGGACACCGACCAGGCACCATCACCCTATGTGTGGCCCTCACCTCCGAGCGCTCCATCCATGGCGAGAGCCCGACGTTGCCCAACTCTAGGCCAAGCTCCCCCTACTCGGGATCTCCATGGTGCGCTGCAGTGGCGCCATCGCCTACTCCTCAACCCCGCTAAACAGCTGCAGTGCGCTCCCTGCATCGCCCTTGCCTCGCGCCTAGACTACTCGACGGAACGAGTAGTCCGGCCTTTGTTGTCGTCATCTTGCACAACAGCGTCGACCCGATCTCCGTAGCGGTGCCGGTCCACAGTAGCAGCCCCAGATCCCCTCCCTGTTGCATGCGCTCTGACCCGATTTGCAGCCTCGACCACAATGTCAAAATCCTTGGTGAGCCCCTCACTAGTACCCCACTGTTTTTGGATCTTAGATGCTTGATAAAATGTTTGAACCACTGGGTGTTGTTAATCGTAGCTAGATGTTGTCACTGCGTGTAACACCCTAAATTTGGGGGTATAAAATTTCATTCTTATGATCATCCAAATTCAGGTGTTACTCTTCTCTATCTCACTCTAGTTTCTCTCTATCTCTAGCTTTCCCCGTCTCTTTTTCTTTTAATTAGAGTTAGTTGTGTTAGTGAAGGATTATTTATTTTATTTTGCCCAAAACATATGAGTCGTGGAATGTTGCATCATATTGAGCCTAAATATTATTTGAATTGTTGCATATATTTGATTTGGTTTGAATTTAAAACTTGATTTGAATTTGAATTGAAAACCCTAGAGAAAATAAATATAAAAGCAACTAGAAAATCCCTGGAAAAAGGAATACCAATTTCAGCCCAAGTCGGCCCACTTAGCCTAGCCCGCGCGCGCGCCCGTGCCTGCGCGCCCGCGCCTGCGCGCCCCCTGTGCCGGACAGGCGAGCCCCGCCTGTCGGTGCCAACCAGCACGCCCTCTGTCCCCCCCCTCTCTCGCTGGCCCGTGGGCTAGGCTTGTCGGCGCCGTCCTCTCGTACGTGCGCCCGCTTCTCTCTCTGTCCCACCATCCCCACCTGTCAGCTCGTCCTCAACCTCCCGCCCATGATCTCCCCGCCATGGACGCGCCCACGTCCGCACGTTCTCTGGCCACGTCCGCCCCCGTCCAGTGCCACGGTGAGCTCCTCCTCACTGTCAGCTGCTCGGGACACCCTTTGGTGTGCCCTTTCCGTCTCTGCTGCGTCCGGTCCGCGCTCACCGGAGCTATCTTCGTGCAGCCAGAGCCCCGCCGCCATCGCCCCGTCGAGTCTCTGCTCCTCCGCCATTGCTTCGCGACTCCAGCGCTTCCCCTCAAGGTGAGCGACCCACCAGTACCCTTAATTTAGTTATCCCCGCTTTGTAGCTCGCGCGATTGCTCGCCGGAGCAATCACGCGCCGCCGTTAGCCCGTCCCGCCATGGTCTGCGCTCACTTGTGCCCCCACGCCGGTGTGAAGGCTATGGCCGAGTCCGCCAGACCGCCCTGATTGCGCCCAGGCTAGTCCCTGAGCCTCTAATGCCCCACCGTGGCCGGCCTTCTTGTCTCCGGCGAGTTCTCGCCGTGGGACCGAGCGCCACCGTCGCGCCCATGCCCACCCTTGGCCATTAGATCTCGGTCGTTCGTCCGAGATCGGATAGTTTAGATTTTACCCAAGCGGATCTAATCCTAGCCCTTCGATCTAGATCCAACCGCCTCTCTCTCTTCCCCCTCCCCCACGTCTCTGCCTCTGGGCCTGGCTGGTCAGCCCGCCCTGGCCCGCTGATGCCCTGGCCCCGCTTGTCAGCCGCGTCTGCGCGCCCGCGCCCGCGCGCGCCTGTGCGATCTAATCTGGGCCGCTGATCTCTGATCTGATGGCTGAGATTACCCCGTACCCCTTCGTGTGTGAGTTTTGCTTAAGAACCCCCTGGTTTTAGGAAATCAACCCGCTGTCATCTGTTTTAGCACATAGGTCCCTGGATTCTTTTGAATAGCCCCCTAAACTTTTATATAATCACAGATTTAGCCCTAATTTCATATTTCAAACTTTAAAAACTTGGTTATTTCATATCTTTTTCAAACTCCAAATTTAGTGGTTCAAGTTGCAAAATGTTCACAAGATTATTCTCTGTTCAAATAAAATATGACCAACTGTAATCTGTATACTTTATTTTTACATTTAGAATATAGGATTAATGTATATGTTAATTTATTTATTTAATGAAATAAATAAAAGGAGAATCCTAGCAGTTAAAGTATATTTAAACTTGTGAGATTAGTGTTATGCATGACATGGATTCATTATTGGTTTAACCTTTAGGTCTTAATGACATAAATAGAATTTGGTATGTAATTATGGATGACTCTTAAAGGATTATCAAATTCCTAATAAGAGTAGTTCATCTTATAATTTAATCTTTTCCTGTTTAATTACTACTTAACCTTTTGAGCTATGTTCCAAACACTTAGAGAGTAATCAATCCCCCCAATTAGGATTAGTCCATTTTATAACTTGATCTCATTCCCCTATACTTAATACTATACCTTTTTGAGTTGTGTGCCAATGTTTGTACATGTGTGATGTGATGTTCATTTTTACCTTCCAAATGTATTGAATGTATGCTCGCTTTATTTAGACAACGAGCAGCCCGTGGTTCCTGAGTGTGTTGCCGAAGATCCCTCTGAGCAACAACCTAGTGAAGGGCAAGTGTCCTCAGACCTATCATGTCCTACTTTACTTTATAATTCACTGTCCCGCATTACTTTATTGAAACATAAGGATTGACTAGTTTGTATTTCCCTTACCCTTGTTTACCTTTTTGTGTTAATCATGGTTAGCTTATGCTATTGCTTTAACCTAATCAATGAACATGATGTGATCTTTTATGATACGATGATGTTATCCCGATGAGGTCCTTGTGATTACTTTAGGGGGCTCAGGCTATTTCCTGAGTGCCTATCCGTAAGGACCTATTTGGGGAGTGACAACCCAGGATAACAGTGCAACCATAAGGGTGAAATGGGACGCCCTTAGCTGATTAATTAGAGGAACCAGAGGAATAGTTGGCTTCGCCGTAGGGCCGTCAATGGGTCCGGGCACAGTACTTGCTCTGCCGAGGTTGGTTGCAGAGGTAGTGAGACCCTGCTAGGTCACATAGGTAGTGATCAATGGGGAGGCTAGAACCCCGGGCAGTATGGGAATCATGGCTTGTGGGTGAAGTGTGCAACCTCTGTAGAGTGTTAGAAACTGGTATATCAGTCGTGCTCACGGTTAAGAGAAGCCATGGGATCCTCTTCGATTAGAAGAACTTTGGTTACTTTTATGATGATGATTAGCAATGATGATTATAATTTTGATCTCTGGTATTTCCTCTTGGAGGGAGTACTTTTGGGTAATGGGTTATTACTAAAATTTGGCTATACTTATAATAATAAAACTTGACCAACTAAAAGCAACTGCTTAACCTTAACTCCACATACAGCTAGTCCACTTTAGCCAAACGGGACATTTGCTGAGTACGTTGATGTACTCACCCTTGCTTTACAAACCACCCACCCCAGGTTGTCCCCACTGTACTTAGTGCTCAGGAGGTGAAGCTGGTAAATGGAGGACTTTGAGGAGTTCTAGGAATACGACGAGTTTGTAATACCCACTTTGTAAGAAAATCAAAAAAAAGGAGAAATTACATTCATTTATGTATGTGTGTGCACCTCTGTCTATAATCACATGTGCCTGATCATGATTAAAAAGGAGTAAAACTCCACTAGGACACAAATAAATCATTGCATCATATTGGATTTTTGTTTGTGCATTCAAAACAAAAATAACATGGATAAAGATATAACAATGAGTAGATGATTTAGATTAAACCTTAGATTTGAATTTGAGATTTAAATGAGAAGGAGAAAGAAATACCATAAAATACAAAATAAATTCATAAATGAGTAAATACCACATTAGTATTTTCAAGATGAACAATTAATATATGTGCAAATCCATAACTGAAATTCAAATTTGAATTTGAAATCCAAAAAGGAAAGGAAAATCTAAATTTGAAAGAAAAGAGAAAAGAATAAAAGGGAAAACTAGTTCTGGGCCCAATGCCGTGCTACCGGCAAAACTGACCCAACCCTTGTGCGCAGCCAACCGGATTCGTTAACCGCGTCCGCGCCGTTGCGCTCACTGCGCTTGGGGGCCCAGTCGTCAGCCGTGTCGGACCTGCGCATTGGTGCTGACACCCAGGGCCCGTTTGCCGGTCGCTGCTGGTTTCTCGCGCAGGGCTCGCTGTCGTATGGGGCTCACATGTCATCACTATAAGCACTACCCTCCCCGGAGACGACGGAGATCTCAACTAACCCCCGAGTTCGCTCAGCTGACGGGTGCCCTTCTCACGGTATAAGGTGTTACGTACCTTCGCGGACCCTTCATTCCACCAGTGCCTCGTCTATGCCCTAGTAAAACCACCAGAATATATGCCGCCGGTGTAAACCATCGCCCAGTGGGATTGACGGCGCGCCACCACCTGAAACCTTGAATCAGTACGGACTCGGCGTCAGGTTCGCTGTGGTAATCCATCTGCGTGTGCCATAGCAATTTGCAACATCATCGGGCGGAACCAACGTTCACGTAGCCGGGGATTCGTCGTCGTCGACCAGCGCCACCGTGGGTCCGCATCGCATCGGGGTCAGGAATCTCTGCGCCGCAATTCCTGGTACGAACTGGCAATCTATGCTCGCATTCACCCCCGCTGTGTAGTACCGAGCGTGATCGGATATCAGGCGCCAGTGCTGGGTCAGTTCCCGCGGCCAGGGTCTCCGCCGTGGTCGTTGCGTGGGTGCTCTGATCGACTTCGGTCGCAGGGAAGAAAACGCGCCCTGTGCCGTTGGATGTGAGTTGGGCGGCTCAGATCTGATGGAGAGCACCATTTCAGACAGGGTAGCGTGGATAGTTCGATTTGATCGGAGGGCTGGGGTTGGGGCACATCTTCGTTAAACCTCGACCGCAGATCTCAGATCGTGCGCACCACAACAGAGCGCGACATTTTAAAATCGGGGGCCATCGGATCGTGATCCAGTGGCCCATATTGCACCGTACCCCTTCGGTTGCGCATTTTACAGAAAACCCCCGCAGAATTACACAAACAACCCGCGGTCGGCGGCAGTGTTAGCCTGAGTCTTAGGACATTTCCCGTGGAAGCCCCTGCGCATTTCTGTAATTGAGGCCCAGTCCAGATAATTAATAAAACCAGGAAAATCATTTAGAAAATAGTTTTTAGTACATATTTAAATGCAAAACTTGTTTAATTTGTAGAAAATGCATATGAACTCCAGATTGGTCCATTCCAGTTCCTAAATTTTTGTAATATTATTTCTAGCCATTAGTGCCTCTGTTTTGACACGAAAGACACATTAAAATTTATCTATCACTTAATCTTGTATTAAATACATAAAATCTTCAGAAATTCATATCTTAAAATCTGTAACTCCAAATTTAATGATTCCAGTTCCTGTGATCTTAGTTCAATGTCTAGATTATTACTGTGTATTTTATTTACATATTTGGTGTAATGTTAATTTTTGCTATACTATGTATGTATTGTGTTGATGCGAGTAGACGAGCAAGCTACGGGGGATTCTAAGGTTCAGTTGGTAGAGACTGCTGAGCAGGAGCTCGTGGAAGGCAAGTTGTGCCCTTGATCACTTCCTTTTACCCATTCATGTTCTTATTATTCATAATGATCTGCATAGGTTAGTTTTGATGGGACCCAATAGGATACCCTAGATTTTGACTATCTTTATACCTTGTTTCACCACTTGTTTTACTACTAAACTTTTGGGTAGTACATGTTATTGCTTTATGTGGCTTTGGGTATAGAGATATTCATCACTCATTTTTATACTTGTTATTATCTGTTCATTATTTTCTGTTCATGATAAGATCATTATGTTAATGGGAACATGGAGAACCACCTAGGAAAACAGTGCTACCATAAGGGTTTAATGGGACGCCCTTGGCTGATTAACTAGGAAAGCTAGTGGATGGCTACCTTACCCGAAAGGGGCAAGGGCAGTAGGGGAGTGGTCAGTGTAGGGAGGTCCTTGGGTTGATTTTGCTGCGATGGCGGTCAGGCGAGGGATTCCTTCACTGGAGCTTCCTATAAACTGTAGTGGGTAGTCTGAAGCTAGTGGAACTTTGTAAAGGCCTCGTAGTGGTACCCTGCCTCGCTTCCTTGGTAGAGGTCTATGGGGTCTGATCAACTCCGTGGCAAATGGGTAACACGACTTGTGGATAAAGATGCGCAACCTCTGCAGAGTGTAAAACTGGTATTCTAGCTATGCTCACGGTCATGAGCGGCTCGGACACTCACATGATTAATTTTTGGAACTTAAACTTAATTTGTCATTTCATTGCATCTGGAATTATTTTACTATTACTTTTACTTATTATTTCTAAGGTTTGGTATTTACATACACTTAGTAACTGCTAATAAAATTTTGACCAACTTTTAAAAGCAATGCTCAGCTTCAGCCTTTATTTCATTGATCAGCCTTACACTTCATGAACTCCCACCTTTGGTGAGTTCATGCCACATTATTCCCACAACTTGTTGAGCGATGAACATCTGTGAGCTCACTCTTGCTGTCTCACACCCCCCACAGGAGAAGAACAGGTGGTCGAAGAGGAGCCGCTAACACTGAGGCTTTCGACTTGATCTAGGTGGCGTCTCCCAGTCAGCTTTTTGGCGCCAATGATAGATTTTAGTTCCTGCTATATTCATCGTCTATTTTGTAAGACTTCCGCTATGTAATAAGTACTCTGATTTTATTTGACATTTATCTCTATACACTCTGTTATTATATATGTTGTCTTCTTTGGCGCATGTATGAGATGCACCCGGCTTTGTTCCTTAAAGCCCGGGTGTGACAGAAGTGGTATTAGAGGAAATGTTGACTGTAGGACGAAACCTAGATAGAAATGGACAGAACCTTACCTACTTATCTTATTCTGATTCATTCTATACTTACCTTACTCTGATTCTTTCTATACTTATCTTGATTCTGTCTCACCTTCTACTGTTCTACTCTGATCATTCTTATCTTTTCTATTCTGAGACAAGATGGATTTCACACCTTGGAATCCCTACCTCTATGACATTTTTAAGAGATAGGAGGCCTAAGACCAAACCAAAACTATTTTCTCTATTTTAAAAATGTTGTTTGATTGTTCTGATGATAAATGTCTGATTTGCTTCTTTGATTGATTGAGATATTATTATGGACATCTTATTATGTACCACCATAAAGTAATGAATTAGCTATGGTAGGTAAAACATTAACCTGCTTAGCTAATAAATCCACAAAGTAACATGATTCGTAAATACTGCCTTGTCTACCATTCTCTTACCATATGTATCGAACTCAGATGGTCAATACCAGGAGGGATGGTTGTAACACCTCAAAGTCCTAATTCTGGATTTATAATTTTTTTAAAAGAAAAGAATCAAAGTAATGTGTCTTATAATGAAAATTGTACTTTGTAGATACCCTTTAAATAAAAAAATGATAGTACTAAAATAATGGTAGCTTAAAACTCAAATCTATACTTTGAAACTTGAACATAATTTGAAACTCTAAATGAAAAAAATAAAAGATTAAGGTTAATATAACGTATAATTGATATATTTTTCTTAAATTCTTGTACGTATGAGTTGCATATTAGACGCATTTGTGCAAGCAAGATGATAAGTAAATAATCAAATTATATTATGCATGATTGGTTTATTTGTGCATTTAAAAATTTAGTTTGAAAGCTCAAAATACATTTGAATTCAAAATTTAAATTAAATCTGAAATAGGAGAATTGAAAACATAAAACCGCCATTCAGCCCATTATTCTTCTCCCGTTAACACACGTCCACCTGTTCTTTTTTTCATTTGTTTATTTTCTTGTTGTGAACTTGAGCCGTGATGACGCAAAGCTGGCATGTGCTGAATATTTAAAAATAATACCTTGGAGTCGGCCGCTCGGACTACTAACAAATCACGCACCATCAGTTTCTACTCTAGCTCGCAGTTGGCTTCGACACGAAACAGTGGCTCAGGATTCTACCGATGGAACCACACGGCCTCAACAACCAAGCTATAGGGCAGAGAATGTGGGCTGGTGGGCCACTGTCTCGAGACCTTCAACTAAATTCAGTTAAGATTGGATCGCAAAACTCCGAACAGATTCCGCTTATAATCTTGATCGGCTAGCCAAACAAATCCTAACGGACTGCATGGCTGGCATACGGACTCGCCCTCATCCTCTTCGCGAGCACCGCAACAAACTCAACAGAACGCTTGCGCCTGGCAGGCGAAATCCCCTCTCCGCATCTTGATCCGTTTCATTGAAATCATGGATGCTGTACACCTGGGAACCCAAGCCACCTTCCTCTAAGCCTCCATCAAGCAGCCGCCGTCGAGTGCTAACTCAGCCCAGTCCCTGCCTGATCGCGTTTTCCTCGCTTAGTCTCGTTGCTCTGTGATCGCAACAAACACCGGAGATCACGGAGCCGATCTGGTTGCCTGCTTCACCCTCACCCTGGGATATAAAATCAATCTCCCTGTGACTCCCCTTGGCCATTAGCAAGTTCAAGCACCGAGAGCCAGAGCCGTCGGCGAGCCGAGCGATTCCAGGTTGAAGTGAAAAAAATACTAAAGCCACTGCTCTCGGCGTTCGCTGCCGTTCGGTTGTTGTGGGGCGGTGAGGCCTTGGACAGAGAGGTTCAAAGCTTATTGCCGTCGTGCGTCGTGATCGGTTGAGTCAACAGCGACTGCTTGCCCAATTTGTCTTACATCGTTGCCGATCCATGGCTCGTGGAGGGTAGTTTGACTGACGCCCAGGGTCGTGGTAAGATTTCTATCTCGAAGTTTGCTTTGCCCTCCGGTTCAGGTAGTGACGGTCGGATCGAAGTTCTTGCGCTGGGTCGCCGGATCTCTTCGTACAGGTGATCTGCGCCGCCTTGGAGCTCTTTGCTCTGAACCGCATGGGTGTTTGGAGGAAGGAGATGGGTCCAAGGCCGCTAATCTGGTGATGGACGGATAAGAATAGAAGTGGCAGTAGCCGTTTGATCTCGATCGGACGATTCTGGGGCCGTGGCCGCTGGATCTCAAAGGAACGGCTCAGATTAGAACGTGAGGATACCCTTTCAGCACTTAGAATCTGAAGCGTTGATCAAGAGATCGGATGGCCAGGGTAGGTACTGGTTCATTAAGTGAATTGATCATCTGGTGACCGTCGATGGTGATCCTACGGTCAAAATCCATGGATACCTCTTCGGCCGCTACTCTTTCTAAAGAACCCCTCGGATTATTTGAAATAAACCTACGGTCCACCATTATGCAAAGAATATTGCAGGCTAGTCCCATTATTTACATTGAGCACCCTGTACATTTAGGGTATTGTGGCCTTAGTCCACACGACATTAAATCATGTAAAACACATTGGAAATATTGATTTTAATATCAAAATAATTCTAGAATCTTATTAAATTCATATTTAATTCATCTTAACTCCTTTTTGATCCATTTCAGTTGCATTAAATTCATAATAATGTTGTTTATGATCTAGTAACCTTGATTTATCATCAAACATAGATTAAATTGTGCACTTAATTTATTCTATATTAAACACCTAAATCTTCAGAAAATCATAACTCTTAAACCGTAACTCCGATTTTAGTGGTTCTCGAACCTACGATCTCGTTACGACGCGTAGAATATTATTATGTAGTTGTTCTTATGTTTGATGTAATGTTGATTTTGCCTATACCATGTTTGTTGTATTGCTACGACTAGCGTGAGGTTACGAGTCACCTGAAGATCATCCTGGTACCTGGAATCTCAAGTCCCAGGCAAGTTGTGCCCTTGATCACTTCTTTTTACCTAGTCATGTTCTGATTAATCATAATGATCTGCATAGGTTAATTTTGATGGGACCCAATAGGTTACCCCAGTTTGACTATCTCTATACCTTGTTCACCACTGAACTTTTTGGGTAGTACTTGCTATTGCTTTATGTGGTTTTGGGTATGGAGATACACTATTCATGATTATACTTTTATTATCAATTGTTATTTACTGTTCATGATAAGATCATTATGTTAATTGGAACATGGAGAACCACCCGGGAAAACAGTGCTACCACAAGGGTTTAATGGGACACCCTTGGCTGATTAATTAGGAAAGCTAGTGGATGACTACCTTACCCGAAAGGGGCAAGGGCAGTAGGGGAGTGGTCAGTGTAGGGTGGCCCTTGGGATGATTTTGCTGCGATGGCGGTCATGCGAGGGATTCCTGCATTGGAGCTTCCTATAAACTGTAGCCGGTTTTTTGAAGCTAGTGGAACTTTGTAAAGGCCTCGTAGTGTTACCCTGCCTCGCCTCCTCGGTAGAGGTGTATGGGATTGGCCGTCTCTTGGCAGATGGGTAACATGACTTGTGGGTAAAGATGTGCAACCTCTGCAGAGTGTAAAACTAGTATACTAGCCGTGCTCACGGTTATGAGCAGCTCGGACACTCACATGATTAAATTATGGAACTAAATTCAATTTGTCATATGCATTGCATCGCAGGTGAGGTTGTTACTTTTGTTCTACTATTTAATTGGGTTGGTATTTACTTATACTTAGTAACTGCTAATAAAATTTTGACCAACTTTAAAAGCAATGCTCAGCTTCAACCATCCTCTTTGGTAAGCCTTACACTTCACGTGAGCTCCCACCTTTGGCGAGTTCATGCACATTATTCCCCACAACTTGTTGAGCTATGAACGTATGTGAGCTCACTCTTGCTGTCTCATACCCCCCCCAGGTTAAGAACAGGTACCGTAGGATGAGGCGCATGGAGGATGCTATGATGAGTTCGTGAGAGGTCTAGGCCGTCGTCTCCCAGTCAACTTTGGGTTGCTGGACCGTTGTCTCCTTATAATGTAACTATTTATTTATTTTATACAGAACTCCTATTATGTAGTAAAGATGTGACATTTGATCCTGTGCCATGATTCATCATATGTGTGAGACTTGGTCCCAGCACAGCTGGTGTTTATGTTCGCGCCCGTGTCTTGGTGCCCTGAAATCCGGGTGTGACAGTGGTGGAATTGATTTGCCTCCTAATCGACACACTCGGTGGATATATAGACAACCCCAGCCACAACCAGCAGAGATGAATCCTCCTAATCCTCCACCAGGCGGAGTCGACCCACTGATTGCAGCTCAGATGAGGATGATGCAGCAAATGGCGGACACTATGGCAGATACGCGGGCCCAGATGCAGCAAGAACGCCAGGAGATGCGCCAGGAAAGAAGAGATACGCCAGGAATTGCGCCAGGAGCGAGAGGAGATACACCAGGAAAAAAGGGCGCAACAACAGCTGCAACAGCAATTTCAACAACAGCAGCAACAGCAAAAAGTACCATTGCCTCCACCACCACCACCAGTTCCACCTCGTTATAAGCACCGGGAATTTATGAGCCATAAGCCGTCGACCTTCGCCAGCTCGCCAGATCCACTAGATGCAGATGATTGGTTGAAGTCAATTGAGAAGATGCTCAATATCGCCCAATGCTCAGACCGAGAGAAAGTTCTTTATGCCTCAGGTCGTCTAACAGGTCCTGCTGTTGACTGGTGGGATTCTTATACTACTACCCATGATGCTGCTGATACTATTACTTGGGCAGAGTTCAGTACACAGTTCAGGAACTACCATATTCCAGCTGGATTGATAAAGATCAAGAAGAAGGAGTTTCTGTCATTGAAGCAAGGCAACATGTCGGTCAGCGAGTACAGAGACAAATTCATTCAGCTGTTGAGATATGCTCTGGAGGAAGTTGCTGAGGATGAAAGAAAGCAAGAGCACTTTATTGAAGGACTTAATGGACCCCTACAGTATGCACTGGTTGCACACAAATTTCCATCCTTTCAGAGGCTGCTGGATAAGGCTCTTGCTATTGAACACAAGCGTGTTCAACTGGGTGATTTGAAGAGGAAGGCTATCTCACAGGGATAGGGTAGCAGCAGTGTTCGTCCCCGCTACGTTTCGCCACAGGGTACACCGACTCGACCAGGAGGACCACGCCCAGTTCAGTATGCTCCACAGGGGTCTCCACGGACACCTCCTACTCGTCAGGCTACTCCCACTTGCACCCCGACGAGGTCTGCAGGACAGAAGACTGGCCCTACATGCTTCAAGTGCAGTCAGATTGAGCACTATGCTAATGCTTGTCCGATGGGGAATTCTGGTACACCAGCTAAGAACAAGCAACAGACTCCTGGCAAGGGATATTCTATAGCCAGGGTGAATCAAGTCAGCGTTGATGCTACTCCTGATGGTACTGACATCGTACTTGGTATGTTTTATGTTAATGCAATTCCTGCAACCATATTATTTGATTCTGGTGCTACACATTCATTCATGTTTGCTCGATATGCCAACACAAATGAGATACCATTGCTAAACATGAGAAAACCAATGATAGTATTCACACCTAAAGGGCCTATTGAGGCAAATCAAATGACACGTAGATTGACATTAACCATTACGGGAAGAGAATTTGAAGCTACCGCTATAATATTAGAGGCCAGCAGTATAGATCTGATCCTTGGTATGTCATGGTTAAGGAAGGCAAAGGCCATCATAGCATGTGGTAGAGGTACTATAGAGCTCACTAGTCCTAAAGGAGAAAGATTTCAAGTTAATATTGCAGTAACCACCTCATCCAAGCGTGCAATGTTCTTTATACCTGAGGAGTTTGTTGGTGACAACATCCGGGTGGTTAGAGACTTTCCGGATGTCTTTCTAGAGGAGTTACCAGGGATGCAACCAGATAGGGAAGTTGAGTTTGTAATTGATCTTCTACCTGGAACTGTCCATATCTAAGCGACCATACAGGATGTCGGTAGAAGAGTTAAAGGAACTGAAGAAGCAGTTAACGGAGTTACAAGAGGCTAGAAACATTCATCCGAATCCCTCACCTTGGGGAGCACCAATGCTGTTTGTGCAGAAGTAGGATGGTTCGCAACGGATGTGTGTGGACTATAGATCTCTTAATGATGTTACAGTGAAGAACAAGCATCCGTTACCCCACATTGAGGATTTGTTTGATCAGATGAGAGGCGCTAGGGTATTCTCGAAGATTGATCCCGATCGGGTTACCATCAGATGAAGATTAGACCGTCAGATATCCCCAAGATGGCTTTCTCGATTCGATATGGATTATATGAGTTCACAGTTATGTCGTTTGGATTAACCAATGCACCAGCTTATTTTATGAATTTGATGAATAAGGTATTTATGGAGTATCTGGACAGATTCTTCGTGGTGTTCATCGATGATATTCTTATCTATTCTAGGAGTGAAAGTGATCATGAAGAACATCTAAGGTTGGTGCTACAGCAGCTACGAGATAATCAACTCTACGCCAAGTTCAGTAAGTGCGAGTTTTGGATTGACAAGGTGCCATTCCTTGGACATATTATTTCTAATGTGAAGGAGATAATGGAATGGAGCGTGCCCACTACCGTCTCTAAAATTCGGAGTTTCTTGGGGCTTGCAGGATATTATCGGAGATTTATTGAAGGATTTTCTAAGATTGCCAAGCCAATGACCTTGCTTTTGGAGAAGGGCAGAGAATTTAAGTGGGATGAGAAATGCCAAGACAGCTTTGATCAATTAAAGAAGAGATTGATGTCACCACCAGTGTTGGTTATGCCAGATCTACAGAAGGGATTCAACATTTATTGTGATGCATGTGGCCAAGGATTGGGATGTGTGCTTATGCAAGAAGGACACGTGATTGCCTATGCGTCTCGTTAGTTGCGAAAACATGAATTGAACTACCCCACTCATGACTTGGAACTGGCAGCGGTTGTGCACGCACTCAAGATTTGGAGACACTACATTATGGAAACTAAGTGTCAAGTGTACACAGATCATAAGAGTTTGAAGTACATATTCACTCAGAAGGATCTCAACCTTAGACAACGTCGTTGGTTGGAGCTCATTAAGGATTATGATTGGGAGATTCACTATCACCCGGGCAAGGCAAATTTGGTTGCAGATGCCTTGAGTCGGAAAGAGCATGTTCACTCCGCTTTTGTTGTCCAGCTACCCAATGAATTAGCAAAAGATTTTGAGAGGCTCAACCTGGGAATTGTTACTCACATGGAGGGAGTTACCATTGAGTTGGAACCTACCTTGGAGCAAGAGATTCGTAAAGGTCAGGTTGGTGATGCTAAAATTCAAGAGATTAAGGATCTGATTACTGAAGGAAGAGTTCCAGAATTCATGGAGGATGAGCAAGGTACTATATGGTTCAAAGATCAGATATGTGTTCCGGAGATTGATAGCCTTCGTGAGACTATATCGAAGGAAGCCCATGATTCTGATTACTCTATCCACCCTGGTAGCACTAAGATGTATCAGGATTTGAAGCAAAAGTATTGGTGGTATGGACTGAAAAAAGATGTTGCTGCACATGTGGCTAAGTGTGATGTGTGTCAAAGAGTCAAGGCCGAACATCAAAGACCAGCTGGACTATTGCACCCGTTGAAAATACCCGAGTGGAAATGAGAAGAAATTGGTATGGATTTCATTGTTGGACTACCCCACACTCCAGCAGAATATGACTCTATTTGGGTGATTGTGGACAGATTGACAAAAGTGGCTCATTTCGTACCTGTGAGGACTAATTACACGGGAGCCAAGCTAGCAGAATTGTATATGACTCGGATACTTTGTCTACATGGAGTGCCTAAGAAGATCGTGTTTGATCGAGGATCACAGTTTACTTCTCAGTTTTGGAAGAAGTTGCATGAGAGCTTGGATACAAAGTTGAATTTTTGTTCAGCCTACCATCCTCAGACTGATGGACAGATAGAGAGGACTAACCAAGTGCTGGAGGATATGTTAAGAGCTTGTGCTCTTAAACATGGTGGAAGTTGGGACAAGAGCTTACCCTATGCTGAGTTTTCTTATAATAATAGCTACCAGGCCAGTTTGAACATGTCACCATTTGAGGCTCTATATGGCAGAAAATGCAGGACACCACTGTATTGGGATCAAACTGGTGAAAGACAGTTCTTTGGGCCTGAGCTTATTCAAGAGGCAGAAGAACAAGTTCGGATGATAAGGGAGAATTTGAGAATTGCACAATCAAGACAAAAGAGCTATGTTGATAATAGGAGAAGACTACTCGAGTTTAAGGAGGGTGATCACGTGTATCTGAAGGTGTCACCGATCCGAGGTATGAGGAGATTTAAAGTTAAAGGAAAGTTGTCCCCTCGCTTTATTGGACCCTTCTTGATCTTAAAGCGAGTGGGAGAAGTTGCATATCAACTGGAGTTACCCGATCATCTATCAGATGTACATGATGTATTTCATGTGTCTCAACTGAAGAAGTGCCTCAGGGTACCTGAGGAGCAGCTACCAATGGAGGACCTTAGTGTTCAAGATGACCTGACTTATGCGGAGTACCCTATCAAGATTCTGGACACTTTGACTCGAGTTACAAGAAATAAGGTGATTAAGATGTGCAAGGTACAATGGAGTCACCACAGAGAAGATGAAGCTACTTGGGAGAGAGAAGAAGAGCTTCGCGTAGACTTCCCCCATCTTTTCCCTAGATCTTCTTAAATCTCGAGGACGAGATTATTTTTAAGGGGGGTAGGATTTGTAATACCCACTATGTAAGAAAATAAAAAAGGAGAAATTACATTCATTTATGTATGTGTGTGCACCTCTGTCTATAATCACATGTGCCTGATCATGATTAAAAAGGAGTAAAACTCCACTAGGACACAAATAAATCATTGCATCATATTGGATTTTTGTTTGTGCATTCAAAACAAAAATAACATTGATAAAGATATAACAATGAGTAGATGATTTAGATTAAACCTTAGATTTGAATTTGAGATTTAAATGAGAAGGAGAAAGAAATACCATAAAATACAAAATAAATTCATAAATGAGTAAATACCACATTAGTATTTTCAAGATGAACAATTAATATATGTGCAAATCCATAACTGAAATTCAAATTTGAATTTGAAATCCAAAAAGGAAAGGAAAATCTAAATTTGAAAGAAAAGCGAAAGAATAAAAGGGAAAACTAGTTCTGGGCCCAATGTCACACTACCGGCCCAACTGACCTAGCCCTTGTGCGCAGCCAACCGGATTCGTTAACCGCGTCCGCGCCGTTGCGCTCACTGCGCTTGGGGGCCCAGTCGTCAGCCGTGTCGGACCTGCACATTGGTGCTGACACCCGAGGCCCGTTTGCCGGTCGCTGCTGGTTTCTCGCGTAGGCTCGCTGTCGTATGGGGCCCACATGTCATCACGGTCAGCACTACCCTCCCCACGGAGACGACGGAGATACCAACTAACCCTTGGAGTTCGCTCAGCTGACGGGTGCCCTCCTCGTGGTATAAGGTGTTCCGTACCCTTCGCAGACCCTTCATTCCACCAGTGCCTGATCTACGCCCTAGTAAAACCACCAGAATATATGCCGCCGGTGTAAACCAATCGCCCAGTGGGATTGACAGCGCGCCACCACCTGAAAACCTTGAATCAGTATGCACACTCGGGCGTTAGGTTCGCTGTGGTAATCCATCTGCGTGTGCCATAGCGATTTGCAACATCATCGGGCGGAACCAACGTTCACGTAGCCGAGGATTCATCGTCGTCGACCAGCGCCGTCGTGGGTCCACATCGCACCGGGGTCAGGAATCTCTGCGCCGCAATTCCTAGTACGAACTGGCAATCTATGCTCGCATTCACCCCCGCTGTGTAGTACCGAGCGTGATCGGATATCAGGCGCCAGTGCTGGGTCAGTTCCCACGGCCAGGGTCTCCGCCGTGGTCGTTGCGTGCGTGCTTCTGATCGACTTCAGTCGCAGGGAAAGAAGACGCGCCCTGCGCCGTTGGATGTGAGTTGGGCGGCTCAGATCTGATGGAGAGCACCGTTTCAGACAGGGTAGCGTGGATCGTTCGATTTGATCGGAGGGCTGGGGTTGGGGCACATCTTCGTTAAACCTCGACCGCAGATCTCAGATCGTGCGCAACCAGACAGATCGCGACATTTTAAAATCGGGGGCCATCGGATCGTGATCCAGTGGCCCATATTGCACCGTACCCCTTCGGTTGCGCGTTTTACAGAAAACCCCCCGCAGAATTACACAAACAACCTGCGGTCCGCGGCAGTGTTAGCCTGAGTCTTAGGACATTTCCCGTGGAAGCCCCTGCGCATTTCTGTAATTGAGGCCCAGTCCAGATAATTAATAAAACCAGGAAATTCATTTAGAAAATAGTTTTAGTACATATTTAAATGCAGAAACTTGTTTAATTTGTAGAAAATGCATATGAACTCCAGATTAGTCCATTCCAGTTCCTAAATTTTTGTAATATTATTGTCTAGCCATTAGTGGCCTCTGTTTTGACACGAAAGACACATTAAAAATTTATCTATCACTTAATCTTGTATTAAATACATAAAATATTCAGAAATTCATATCTTAAAATCTGTAACTCCCAAATTTAATGGTTCCAGTTCCTGGGATCTTAGTTCAATGTCTAGATTATTACTATGTATTTTATTTACATGTTTGTGTGAATGTTAATTTTTTCTATACTATGTATGTATTGTGTTGATGCGAGTAGATGAGCAAGCTACGGGGGATTCTGAGGTTCAGCTGGTAGAGACTGCTGAGCAGGAGCTCGTGGAAGGCAAGTTGTGCCTTGATCACTTCCTTTTACCCATTCATGTTCTTATTATTCATAATGATCTGCATAGGTTAATTTTGATGGGACCCAATAGGATACCCTAGATTTTGACTATCTTTATACCTTATTTCACCACTGGTTTTACTACTAAACTTTGGGTAGTACATGCTATTGCTTTATGTTGCTTTGGGTATAGAGATATTCATCACTCATTTTTATACTTGTTATTGTCTATTCATTATTTTCTGTTCATGATAAGATCATTATGTCAATGGGAACATGGAGAACCACCCGGGAAAACAGTGCTACCACAAGGGTTTAATGGGACGCCCTTGGCTGATTAACTAGGAAAGCTAGTGGATGGCTACCTTACCCGAAAGGGGCAAGGGCAATAGGGGGAGTGGTCAGTGTAGGGAGGTCCTTGGGTTGATTTTGCTGCGATGGCGGTCAGGCGAGGGATTCCTGCACTGGAGCTTCCTATAAACTGTAGCGGGTAGTCTGAAGCTAGTGGAAACTTTGTAAAGGCCTCGTAGTGGTACCCTGCCTCGCTTCCTTGGTAGAGGTGTATGGGGTCTGATCAACTCCATGGCAAATGGGTAACACGACTTGTGGGTAATGATGCGCAACCTCTGCAGAGTGCAAAACTGGTATACTAGCCGTGCTCACGGTCATGAGCGGCTCAGACACTCAAATGATTAATTTATGGAACTAAACTTAATTTGTCATTTCATTGCATCTAGAATTATTTTATTATTACTTATACTTATTATTTCTAAGGTTTGGTATTTACTTACACTTAGTAACTGCTAATAAAATTTTGACCAACTTTTAAAAGCAATGCTCAGCTTCAACCTTATTTCATTGATCAGCCTTACACTTCATGAACTCCCACCTTTCGTGTGTTCATGCCACATTATTCCCCACAACTTGTTGAGCGATGAACATGTGTGAGCTCACTCTTGCTGTCTTACACCCCCCCACAGGAGAAGAACAGGTGGTCGAAGAGGAGCCGCCTAACACTGAGGCTTTCGACTTGATCTAGGTGGCGTCTCCCAGTCAACTTTCTGGCGCCAAGGATAGATTTTAGTTCCTGCTATATTCATCGTCTATTTTGTAAGACTTCCGCTATGTAATAAGTACTCTGATTTTATTTTGACATTTATCTCTATACACTATGTTATTATATATGTTGTCTTCTTGGCACATGTATGAGATGCACCCGGCTTTGTTCCTTAAAGCCCGGGTGTGACAGAGTTTTAGTTTATTTTAATGGCAAACCCCTAGTCAGCTGCCTGTGTAGGCTTATCTTCTACGTTTTGTTACTCCGCACTTTGATATTATTGTTGAACACTATAGATATGTATTAGACTCTATGGATGTCTCAGACATCTTGATGTAATTAAGTACCTTTCTGTTATTTAATTCGAGCATTGTGTGATGATGTCCAATTATGTAATCGCTGGGTACGTGAGTTATGATCCTGGCACGTACATGGTTCGCATTCGGTTTACCTTCCAAAAACCGGGTGTGGACACTGCGCCTCACACAACGCATGTTCGATGAAGCACCTAAACCATGGACGCATGCGCAACTCCAATCGGATTTCAGTTAGGTTGTTCGCATTGAGTGATTCGTGATTTGTTTTATTAGGTAATTGGTCGATGTTGTGCATGTGTTTATATGTGTGTGAAAATATATTTGTATGAATGGAAGTGTGTGGGGAAGAAAATGAAGTAGAGAAGAACTCAGATGTTTTTATATTTTGATAGGAATACATGCAATGCGTTGTTTGATGTGAAGACTAAGTTTAAAAAAAAATGCGGATTATGTTTTGGGGAATGCATAGATAGATGTTTATGTGAAAAGTGTATTGGTTTTATGCATGTGATCGGTGATTGTGATAGTCGATGCGATTGAGGAGTATGATTGGTCCTGTTGGAGTCACTTATGTTGTTGATGTCATGTGCATAATGTGGGGACACGTATGTATGTGTGTGTGCCGTGGTGTATTGTAGTAGCAGTTGCGTAAGATATTTGATTGAGGTGTGCGGGTATATGCCGTAATATGGTTATACTCGCGATGAGGAAAGATGTATGTATTGTGTAACATGACGTTTAGGTTGCTATTGTATATCGTGTGAAGGATGCTCATGATGGCCATGTGACTGTAGGGTGGTGTAGTGGCAAAGCCAGAAATAAGTTTAGTATTTTAAATGGTTAGTTGATAGTATCTATCAGCGTTGTCATGATTTTTGTTGTATGGCAGATCGATGCTTCACCTTGTCAATCATTGCATTCCATTGCCTGTAACAATATCTTGAGGTAATTGATGTTTTTGCTTGTGTTGAAAAAATTTCCATTGCTTCTAGATATTACAGTTACTTGTAAATGAATTGTGTTCTTGCAGCATTCGATTCCATGGATAGCCGCCAATGATGCTGCTTGGCATGCGTTATGCCGTTACTGGGCTTCGGTTGAATTCAAGGCAAAGTCTGTGCGACACAGTTCCAATCGTGGAACCGAGTCGTATCACAGGTATGGAGGTGTGTAATACCTAAAAATGTATGCGATGAGAATATAGTTGATCTCCCTATTTTGTGTGCCATATAGTTATCACAACAAGAGCATACATATAATTAAGAGTGATTAATTAAAACAAATGATACTAAAATAAAAGAATGTGCATCATGTTGGAGTTTATATGTTTGTGCATTAAATAAAAATAATAAGGATAATAATAATATAATAATGACTAGAAGTTGGATTAAACCCTAAATTGAAATTAGGGTTTGAAAATAAGAAAAAGAGAAATGATATAAAATATAAATAATATATATCTAAAAATATCTCCAAAATTGGTACTTTTGATTTCACAATATAATTTGAGGATAAATTGGGCACAAGATTTGAATTTAAATTCTAGATTTGAAAATAAAAGGAAAAGGAATAGAAAAGAAAAGAATAAAACAAACCTAACCTAAATGGGCCGACCGCCTCATTTCTGGCCCGTGATACCTTTCTCATCCAGCGCGGCCCAACTACAGATGTAGAGATGGCAATGGGTAAATACCCACCGGGTATTACTACCCCCATACCCATACCCACGACACAAAAATAAACCCACCGGGTCACCCATATACACTAACGGGTATGGATTTACCCCCATACCCATACCCATGCGGGTATGGGTCACCCATACCCACAAAAATTAAACAACTATCAAAATATTATACTATATAAAGTATATCCATATAAATACCATTACAAAAATTTCTAGCTTCATTTAACCATCCATTCAACACACCAAAGATAATTGGATAAAGTAGTAACACTATGATAGTACTACATAGCACATTACATGTTCCATTACATGGTTATTAAATTGTTGTTAAATAGTAAGAAAGTTGGATGACTAAAGTCCAAGTTAATGCTTCGGATAAGTTTATATTGGGTATTTTATACCCACGGATTAACGGGTATGGGTGAAGGCGGAACGTTCTAATACCCGTTTACCCATTGGGTGAAGACTTTTGCCCAATAACAATCCCACGGGTAGAATATTTAGCCCACATACATACCCTAATGGAGTAAATACCCATCGGGTATCGGGTCGCGGGTACCCATTGCCATCTCTATACAGATGTCTCACGCGCGCTACTCTTCAGCTGATCCCAACAGGCGGGCCCACGCCGTCAGTCTCGGTATTTCGTGCGCTGAGCACCTCCCTTCGTCGTGTGGCCTCGCTGTGTCAATGGCGCGTGGGCCCGGCAGGTCGGAACCTTCTCCTCCGCAAGAATCACGCGCGCGTGTAACAGAATCCGGGTGGCGCGGCCTAGTCAACCCCATTGGAGATCGTTGCGCCTGGTCTACATATAGGCGACCCGTGACCCTATCACCCAGCTTTGCACGTCGCTGCCCTATTTTCCCACGAAGAAAACCTGCCATTATTGTGGATAGGAGAGAACGGTGGCCGCTGCCCATTGGCCCTGTTATTCCCCGCGATTGGCCACTAGAAAGTGCTCGTGTGGTGTCACTAGAGTGTGGGGGTGATTGTCGCGGCGTCGTTGCGTGAACCGAAGATTCCAACGGTGAATAATTCCTCACCATAGTTGGTGTTGCGCGGTGGATCCTCCTCGGTTGTCACCGGAGTCTTGCGGCTTCGAAATCCATGGTGAGAACCCCCTCATTCGATTCCTGTTTACACGTGCTCGTCGTGGGACTCGTGGATTGAGGTTTGGGCTCTGGTGTGTGACAATTGGGAGATTCCGGTGTGTGCGCCACCGTGGAACCATGGCAGCACCGCCCTGCTGCGGCCGTCAGGGGAGGGGTATTCGGTGAATTAGGGATGACCGTTGATCGTGCATCGGGCGCTTGAGATTTGATCTAATGGGCGCCTGTGGGGGGAAGAAATCGTGTTCGTTGGTGGACAGATGTACGCCGGTGGGAGCTTATGGGATTGTTTCCATTATAACCATGGGATGTGAATCGTGCGGCCACCGTTGCGTACTGAACCGTGGGGCCGCCAATCTGATCTGGTGCATCCAGTGTTGATTGGGCGGCTGGGATTGCACGATACCGCTTCGTAGGGATAATTCCTAAAGAGACCCTGGGGTTTTCAGTTATCAACCCGCCGTTCAAGTGGGGGTGTAGTCTGAGTTTGGGAAATCTTCTGAGATAGCCCCTGCGCTTCACAATTTTTGTGGCGCAGTCCAGGGAAGGGAAAAATCAGGAAAATAAATTAAAAAAATGAGTTTTTAATATAAAAACAATTCCTATAACTTGTATAAATCATAGAAAATTCATATGAACTCCAAATTGATCCATTCCAGTTTCTAAAATTTTGTAATATTATTGTTTATCACCTAGAGTCTCTGTTTTGACATGAAAACAATAGTAAAAGTAATTTCTCACTTAATCATATATCAAGCACATAAAACCTTTGAAAATTCATAACTTAAAATCCATAACTCCAAAATTAATGATTCCTCTTCCTAGGATCTTATTTTAATATGTAGATTGCTATTATGTATTTTGTTTACATGTTTGGTGTGATGTTAATTTTTGCTATACTATGTATGTTTGTATTGATGCGAGTAGACTAGCTAGCCACTGAGGATCCAGAGGTTCAGCTGGTAGAGACTGTTGAGCAGGAGCTCGTTGAAGGCAATTTGTGCCCTTGATCACTTCCTTCTTACCCAGTCATGTTCTTATTAATCATAATGATCTCATAGGTTAATTTTGATGGGATCCAATAGGTTACCCCAGTTTTGGCTATCTTTATACCTTGTTTTGCCACAGAATATTTTTGGATAGTACTTGCTATTGCTTTATGTGGTTTTGAGTATGGAGATACATTATTCATGATTACACTTTTATTATTAGTTTATTATTATTGTTCATGTTAAGATCACTATGTTAATGGGAACATGGAGCGACCACCCAGGAAAACAGTGCCCTTATAAGGTGGTATTTTAGCTCTGCATCCCCTTAGGAATGACTATGGAGTCTCTTCACCTTTATAAGGTGGTATTTTAGCTCTGCATCCCCTTAGGAATGACTTTAGAGCTTCTTCACCTTTACTAGGTGGCATTTTAGCTCTGCATCCCCTTAGGAACGACTTTGGAGCTTCTTCACCTTTACTAGGTGGTATTTTAGCTCTGCATCCCCTTAGGGACGACTTTGGAGCTTCTTTGGCTTTTTTGTTACACTCAATGGTGTAATCTTAGATTTATTACAAAGTACTGAAGGTTGCACCTTCTCAAATTGTTTTTAAGGAAAGAGAATAAAGCAAAAGAAATGAAAATTACAATAAATGCGTATTAAGCTCTTGATCCAGCCCCTCTATTGCTTCAGTAAATATGCTTGAATTCTGGAACAGTGTTGTTAACTGTTCGAGCTTCAAACTCTTCTCTTGGGTCACGCTGCTGGTGAACTTGACATTGCCCCTAAGGTTGTTGATTATGATATGAAGTTGGTACTGATGCAGGTGGCTGGGATAGAACCCACCTAGCTAGAGAGTGACTTGCCAAAGCAACCAAAGTTGTAGGTTGTGAAAATGGTTGTTGGTTCCACACATACTCTGGGATGTATGGAGAATAGAATGAAGCAGTGTGAAGAACTTGCTTCAGCTGGTTCTGGCGTGCTTCGGCCTTAGCTATTTCCTTCTATTTTTGTATCATTACGGTAAGTTCTTGTTGTATCTCCCTTGTCCTCTCCACCTTAGCTATTTCCTTCTATTTTTGTATCGTTACGGTAAGTTCTTGTTGTATCTCCCTTGTCCTCTCCACAGAATAGGCAGAACAATCTTCTTGGTTGGGAGTTGTATCTCCCTCCGAAGCTTTGCCCTCCTCTGCCTCTTGGGGTTGGCGGTCTGAAGGAGTTCTGTTGCATCCCTGTTGACTAGGAGATGCACTGTTGCCCTTGACTGTGATTGCTTTTGTCTTTGCTTTAACTATGGTTGTGAATTGTTCTGACATGCCTTGGATGAAGCTTTCTCCCAAAGACCCTGGTCATCTCAGAGTACCTGTAGGCTTTCTCCCTTCTATGTCAAAAATCATTATCAACTCTAATGTACTCATCCATTTTTTTGGAGAAGCTTCTCTAGGATTTGAGGAGGTTTCTTGGCAAAACATTGTGTCATTGGACCTGGCCTTGATCATTGTTTCAATGACAATTTCATTTGGCACCGTTGGTGTCCGTGCTCTGAGGCACAAGAACCTTCGGACATATGCCTGCAAATTTTCTGCATGATCTCGTGTGCACTAGAACAAAGCTTGAGTAGTCACTGGCTTCGTCTGAAATCCTTGAAAGCTAGTGACCAACATGTCTTCCAGTTTCTGCCATGATGTAATTAGTCTTGGCTTGAGAAAGGAATACCAGGTTGGAGCAACACTCCTCACCGCCATGATGAAATATTTTGCCATGACACCTGTGTTGCCACCATAAAATGATATGGTCGCTTCATAGCTCATCAGAAATTGCTTTGGGTCTGAGTGGCCATTCTACATGGGTAGCTGGGGTGGCTTGTATGAAGGTGGCCATGGAACAGCCTACAACTCTATAGCTATAGGATAAGCATCATCAAAAGCAATGTTTTCATGATGAAAATCATCGTACCACACATCATCGTAGCTGGGGCCCTCCTGACGAAGGTCCCTTTGTTGTGGTATATGTCCTTTCTCAGTATCTTGTGCGATATATCGTTTCTCCTCGGCTGCTTTGTCAATCTTCTTTTGCAGCTCAGCCAACCAAAGCATTTTCTCCCTTCTCTTTTCCACATGTTGATGTATGCCTTCTAGGCTGCTGATCTCTTGATCTAGCTCTTCATCTTGTGGAGTTGGGCTAGTGGCCTTCCTCTTCTGGCTTCGGGCTTGCCTTAGAAAGACTTCATCCTTATTTGTGTCCAGGGGAGCAAGGACAACCCCTGGCGCCATTGTCTTTTTCAGCGGCATGATGAAGGTGGTCGTAGAGTTCACCTGAGGCGGGAGCCAATGTTCGTCACTCGTTCTCGCTTGCTATACACAATCAAAAACAAGGCAACACAGTATTAGAAAGACAGACAACCTTCATCACGAAGAAGACATCCCTTCAAGATAATCCCTTCATAGACAAAGGATAGTTGTTAGGTGAGTAAATCATGGTTTACTAGAATGAATAAATGAATATGCAAGGGGTATAAAAGAGCTTAAATATGATAGCTCAATTAGGATATATCAATAACGTATTCCCCTTTTGTAAATTAACTTTACAATTGTACCTTCGGTTCTCCAGAGAGAATTACAATGAAGGTGTTGTAGAGAGAGAATTACATAGCGTTTGTCCAGTCCACCAAAAAGGTACTTTATGCAGGGCACTCTTCATCTATTTATATGGAATCGTACAGCTTCATATGAAATTACACTTATGCCCTCAAAAATTACACATAAGATTTACAAATGGTATGGGGATAACATTGTCTTCTGCCTTCAGTATTCATGATAACACCTTCTCCCTGCACCACCTTCCCATTGTTATTATGACGAAGCTACCTTCGTTACTCTTCCATCGTTCTACACTGAAGGTGATCTGATTCCGAAGCTCCTGTAATGCTTGACAAATATGCTGATGACCAATGGTTGGTCCGTGTTTTTGAGGACCTTCGGAAGACAAAGACCCCTAACAGACATATTGTATTATATTGCTGGATTGGTGTTGATGGATTGTTGCTGATAGTGTTTATCACACATTGCAGAAATGGTTCATAGTGTCTGTCATACAATAAAACTGATGGATTGTTGTCGATGGTGCTTTGTAGCAATTAGCCTTTATGTACTTTGGATTTATATGGAATGTTTTGATCCGATGCATATATTTATACTGAACAAAGTTTATGCTACTAATTTTGTGGATTGCAGCATCATTTTATAATTCTCTGTATTTATACTGAACAAAGTTTATAATTAGCATCATTTTATAATTCTCTGTTCATTACATACATTTTCTACCTTTATTTTCATAAACCTTCAAAAACAATGAACTAAATTATTCTTAATCATTTGCACCAAGTTGGAAAAGATATCATATTATATGCTATGTTGAGATCTGATTTGCATGTGGCTAAAGGGACAATTGTTCAACTAAACCAAGCACCACAGTGTGTGAGATACAGTTTTGTCTCGTCCTTGTGCCAATGTGGATGCAACACCATCTAGTGGTATGCCAATATCTTATCTTGTTTATGTTTAGATTTTAATGAGCAATCATTCACTGATGATTAACCTTGATTGCATCAGCTGAAGTTGGTAGATAAGGCAGCAACACCGTCTAGTGGAGGTAGATAAGGCAACAAAACTATATTTATTTGCAATGTAGCAACAATATACTAATTTGTTGTACCTTTTGTATGGCGTTCTGGATAAAGAAAGCTTGTGCCCTAAAACAGAAGGATACAAGAAGCCGGAGTGGTTGTGTGAAGGCTTTTGAACTGCTTGAAGCATTAGTGATGTAGCTGTGGTGCTTTTGTAACTGACCAACACGGGAGTTGGAGTGATGTAGTGAAGCATTAGTGATGTAGTTGTGGGTTTTGAATTGCTTGAAGCTAGAGTGATGTAGCTTTGGTGCTTTCGTGACTAATCAACTCTAGAGCTTTTGTGAATGATCTAGCTAGCTATCTGTGAACGATCTAGTTGTGAATAATATAACTGTGGTACTTTTGTGAATATCTAATTGTGGTGCTTTTGTGTTAATGTGATGGATCTATGATTGTGTTATACTTTGGTGTCTATGTGATTAAGTGTATAAAAATTTGTGATTTGTGGTGCTTTTGTATATATAAGTAAATGTATATTATTATTAGTAACAACTTAAATAGAGCGACTTTCTACTGGTTGCAAAACGTATAGTATAATGACTCATGGTTGGTCGCTAAATCTATAGTACAACAACCCATAGTTGGTCGCTAAATATACAATATCAGCAACAGATGGTCAGTCGCTAAAAAGATGTTGGTCGCTAAAGCCTTTAGCAACGACATTTATAGCGACCATTCTTATGGATTGCTAAAGGTTTTTAGTGACCAACCGTAGGTCGCTGAAGGCGCTTTTAGCAACCAACTGTAGGTCGTTGTAATTGAACCGTCATGTAGTGTTCAGACTCGAACGTTCTGTGTGATATCCTAGCCAATAGGACCTCAGTTCCTTCTGAACTTAGTCTTGAAACCTTGGTTCCTCCCGAACCTAGTTTTAGCCCATCACCGACCACATTTGACCTCAAGCAACATCTAGGGGTGGTAATGGACTCTAGATTTTACAATATAAAATTTAAGGAACGAATCGGGTTAGGATCAGACTCTTTCCTATTCATTTTTTAACTAAAATTATTTAAGGGCCCTAACTTATCGTGAAGAGACATTTGGGTCGTGATCCATTACCACCCTAGCAACATCTGCTGAACAACAGACGCAACAGTGTAAGTACGAGCACAAGTCCATGACTTGACTCAAGGTTAATCCACACAACACCACTCTACCAAATGTGTTCTATTAATATCAAAACACATGTTAACACACAAGCACAACGTCTAAAATCATGTAAATCACTTTGGGATGACAATAATAATTGTTGGGGGCCTTTGTCTTTCGAAGGTCCTCAAAAACAAAGTTAACCATTGTTTCTCGACACATCTCTAGGTGTTGTAGGTGCTTCAACTCTAGTTACCTTCGGAATAGATCAAGAAAAAGGATAAAGGCATTAGCTTCGTCACAACAATACAGGAAGACAAAGGCAGAAGTTGAACGAGGCTGGAAGAAGATGTTCACAAGATTCTGTTGTCAAGATGATAAATATAGAAGACAATATTACCCTTGTCTCATTTGTAAATCATATGTACAAGCTTTGTGGACATGCTTGTAATTTTATACGAAGTTGTACCTCTCCCCTATAAATAAATGAAGAGTATCATGCATATGGGCACCTTTTTCTGGGAGAAAGGAGAAGGAAAAGAACTCTCTTTTGTCCAGATTGCCTTCGAGCTCTCATTTGTGTGAAGCCGAATGTATGCATGTAATCGTTAAATGATATTTGAGACGAATACACAAATAAGCCAGATTTATCTGTTACTATTTGCACATTCCATTATGATTAAAAGATGCACTAGTCTTTTGTTTGTCATCTCCTTCTTTCATTTAACCTTCGGATCAAGGTTAAATGAGGAAAGGAACATGCAATGTATTAACTCATGTATTTGGCATTTCGAAGTGTTCATTACTATCTTCGTCCTTAAAGCTATTATCCTAAATAGATAATACTTTAAGAACAAAGATCCATCTGTCTTACACTGTGTTGCCTTGTTTTTGGTTCCATGTAGCAATCAAAAGCAAGTGACTAACATTAATTAACCACAATGTTCCAATGTCAACTAAGACAACGTTTTCATCACATACCATTACACAAACGTGAAGTTACCTTATTCATTTTCTACGAATGGCAAACAAAGCCTTAAAACTTACGAATATTCCTTGACAAAGACTCGCTTTCATAAGTCAAGCGAAACCACTGTTTGTCCTTGTTCTCGAATGTTATACATCAAGAACAAAGCAACACAATTGTTAACGATTAGAGACCTTCATCCTTCGAAGCATTATTTCCCCTGGGACATAATGATCTTCGAACGAAGGTCATGAAGGACATACCCTTATCATCTCAACAGACAAGTATAAATGGATGTATATAAGAAATATAAAAGAATATAAACAATGATGGAACATCAACGAATCATTTATATTCTCCTTTTTATTCATGGATAAATATTTGTAATATTCGCATTACATTGATACCTTTGGCTTGTCGGAAGGTGAAAATGTGAGAGTGACGCAAGAGTGATCACAGGCCAGCGTGTGTAGTACGGTGTTACTGTTCATCTATTTATAGGCGCGGGACGCAGCCTGGGCAAAATTACATTCATGTCCCTGTTAACCATAAGGCAAGCTATCAAGGACTAAGTAGTCTTTTCTCGTTTAAGTCGGGTTCATCTTTCACCATCGTCATTTTACTAAGCCAAAGCTCTTTCAGACACAGCTTCGGCGTCCTTTCATCCTGCCTTCAAGTCGTGTCTTCATATCACGCATACCTTCATCTCAAAGTCAAAACCTTCCATAACAATCTGTGTTATACTAAAAAACATATTAGTCACGTTTTTTAGGACCTTCGGAAGAGGAAGGCCCCCAACAGTAGCCCCTCGCAGTATTAATTTGTTTCTATATTAACAAATTCAGACTGCGATGTGAATGAAGGCCTTTAGGCGAATGTCCAAAAAACACCTTCCCTTCGCTAGAATAGTGAAAGACGCTGACATATAGGGCCCACCAAGCTGTGATGCGCTGGGCATATAAATAGGGACTTACATTGATAGCGTTTGATGTGCCATTTCAACTGCTTGCGTTATTTTTGCCATTCTGAATTTACTTGCTTTCCAAATTTTCATTAGTTTGTAAGCTTCGGCATTTGCACAAGTGTTGACTAAATGGCAAGAGAGAAGAAGGTTGTTGACCCTGCACTAGCTGGGTTTTACGAGGCTATGTAGAAGACAAACACAGAGAAAATCACCAATGAAATGCTGGCTGGGTTATCTGAGGATTCCGACGATAGCGAAAGTTTTGATTTGGAAAGTGGAAACAAAGATGCCGAAGATTGGCCCTAGCGGCCGAGTCATACCATCTTCAGAAAGTCATCCATCAAGCAAAGTTAGATTGATTCTATGAAAGGGCAATATTTCCACGATATTTCTATTGTGATGGCTGGAGGAGACAGCGCTGCCCCTGCGCCTGAAGTAGATGAAGTTGTTGTCTATAGAAGCTTCATGAAGGCAGGGCTTCAGTTTCCCTTGAGTGAATTTTTAGTTGAGGTTCTGAAGACTTTTGAGATTTTCCTTAATCAAATTACCCCCAAAGCTATCATCAGGATGGGGATTTTTATTTGGGCTGTGAGGAGCCAGGGACTAGAGCCGAGTGCAAAATGCTTCAGCAACATGCATGAGCTATCCTATGAGACGAACGCTACTGTCAAGGAGCAGTATCACAATAATTTTGGTTGTTACGTATTCGTGCCTCGCTCTGATATGAGATATCCAGTTCGGACGTTTCGGAAGAGGTGGCCAGGAGCCTGGATGGAAGAATGGTTTTATGTAAAGAACAAATTAGTTGAAAGAGAAGATATAAAGGGGATCATCCAACGCCCTATCTAGTCTAGCTTTTGGCATTAGAAGGCCAGCCACTGCTCTTGGAAATGACATCAAAGCATGCTAGAAGGCTTTTAACAGTGTATGCACTTTTATTGGCACAAGAGACTTAGTCCAAGAGTACATTGCTTATAGAGTGTGGCCTCTTGTGTATTACTAGGAGATGCCGAAGGAGACTACTACTAGGTCCAGTCAAGGCAGGTTGTTTATCTGAAATACACCTTTAGATACAGAGATCAGTTTGATGAGTCGAACGATGACTGGCTGAACTGTATTGAGGCAACTAGTGACGAGTTGCTTGGGGCCTACACAAGGGCCAAAGATGATGCCATGACCTTAGCCTTTGGAGGACGAGGCAAGAAAAGATTAAATAGAGTTTTTGATGTAATTGGTTTTGTATATCCGGACTATTGCTATCCTTCGCGAAAGCAAGAAAAGAAAAGAAAAGCTGCTGCTTTGGCCATCTCTACTATGCCGAAGGGTAAGAAGATCAAGGTTTTGACACACTGGCCTAGGTACATTGAAACGACCAGGGTGCCGAAGCTTGCTGAGGGGTCTTCTTCCGCCGCTAAGCCAGAAAACCCCGCTCCTGCTGGTGCCAAGAGAGAATCGGCTGAAGTGCCGAAAGTAATGGGACAGGAGAAAGCCGAGTTGGTCGAAACGCCGAAGTGTCCTGCCGAAGCCAAAGAAAAATCGACCGGAGAGCTAGTGCTAGAGGAGTCGGCAGGATTGCTAAAAATCCTGAGCCTGCCACCAGAGCCAAAGTCGGAGTTGCCGAAGGTATCCAAAGCTCCTGCAATAACTCCGAAGAGGAGGATGGCTAGCGTGCTGGACGCTGTCTTGGAGTCGGCAAGGGCACCAACTCCTGCCTTTGTAAAGGAGGTCGCCGAAGCTGCTACAACTCGTGCTGAAGTCGAAGCTGGGCCCTCAGCGCCCATCGAAACAGGGCCTATTGAAACTATTGAACTGAATACTGAACGAGGACCTTCGGATGTCACCCTGATCGCGGAGAAAGAAAGTGCATCCAAGGTTAAATCTCCTACTCCCGAAGTGTTTACTGAGGAGCTAGACTTTATCATACGACACGCTTCTGGTAAACAGTTGTCGGAAGAGCAGGTTGCCGAAGCTAAACACTACGCCAGGGAATTAAAGTACCCAAAAGGATACTTGGTGTATAATGGCACTGATGAAGATGACTTTCTGTACTACCTTCCGGACAACAAGGAGCTATCTGTTTGCCGAGAGATGGCAAGGAACATGGGGTTTCCGAAGCTCGAGCATGGCCTCTCTGCAATGTCGAAGGATGACCTTGCAGACAGCCTCGCTTATAACAGTCTGAAGGTAAAAATGTTTTGGCTTACAAACAGATTATTTTTATATCTTGTACCATAGTGCTGATCCTCCTCTGTTTTTGTAGGGCTTAATTTTGAGCAATGCTTTAAGGGCACAAAAGCATGTGGAAGACGAAAGCTGCCAAATAGCCCTTGGGAACCTTTGGTCGGAGGTTATCAGATTGAGGAGTGAAGCCGTAGAAAAGGACAAAATTCTGCTTTCCTTGGTAGACAGAGTAAAGGTTAACGAAGCTATCTTGCTACACAATCCAAATCTCATAGAGCCAAAATTGAAAACTTAAAGAAAAATCTTGCCGAGAAGAATGAGGATTTTGAAGTGGCTAAAGCAAAACAAGAAATAAGTGAATGGACTAGCGCAAGATTGCAAAAGAATGTAGATGAGCTTCAGGAATCGAAGGAGAGGTATTACGAGAAGTCCTTGGATTGTGCTAAGAAGTTGAAAGATAGTTTTGCAAAGGTGGGTGCATACTCATCTGAGCAAAAATTTATTAGAGGCGATCCCGAAGGAATCATCGAACGGATCGGCGAAGAAGCTGAAGCTTTCGATGAAATACTTAGCTACCGCAGTGATTTCTGCGCCTTCGGCGATGCTTGAGGGGTTGCAGCGATTCTGGAGAAAAGTGGTTGTGACCACGTTAGAGCTGCAGCCCAAGCAGAAACCTTCTCCACAGAGGACACGAAGGAGCCTTCGGCCGAAGCTACTCTAATGGACGGGAAATTCTATTCCAACGTTTGGATGAAGGGCGGCCAGGAAATAGCCGATGAAGCTATAAAGAAAAATGAAAAAGAATCCCATGATGCCCGAGAAGAAGCCAAGCGAGCCGAAGAGGTTGCTGAGCGCGCAAGGCGTATAGGTATTTTTACTGAATTTTAGCTTCGGATTAACAACTCGTTACTTTACTGCAGCTGAACTTTCACCGCCATCCGAGCCATATGATCCCGAGGCCGATCCAGCCATGAAAGCGGCACTAGAAATAATAAGAATTGCGAAGAAGGTGTTGATGAAGCTGTCAACAAACTTCTGAACGAAGCTGCCGAAAAGATCTTAAAAGATATGTAGTATTTGGGAAATGTAATATTCGTGCATGAGTTAAACATTGTATATCTATGTGTATATTAATGTAATATATTTTCTTTGCGATGCATGAAATTTGCGTACATACCCTTTTTGAGCCTTCGGCGAAAAAACACCTTCCCTTCTTTTCATGCTTTGTAAAGAAAGAGCCCTTTTATAGCACCGCTGCTGTATAGTATTGTCGACAAAAATTTTCTTGGCATGTAAGATTATAATTGCCGAAGGTATACTTTGTGCTCCAGCACACTGTTTCATTCATCGCATATTTTGAAATAAGCAAATTTCTTTCTGCACAATCTTGCTGCTGGGTGCGACATGATGTATGATGTAATGCTATGCAAAATGATGCGATGATATGATGTAGCATGATGTTTATGCCGAAGACACATACCCACATGAAAACACACCCAGACTCTGCATCCCCTTAGGAACGACTTTTGAGTCTCTTCAACTTCTATTTCGGTGGCATTTAAGCTCTGCATCCCCTTAGGAACGGCTTATGAGCTTCTTCACCTTCTATTTCGGTGGTATTTAAGCTCTACATTCCCTTAGGAACGACTTTTGAGCTTCTTCACCTTTTATTTCGGTGGCATATTGGCTCTGCATTCCCTTAGGAACAACTTTTGAGCTTCGGAACTTACTCTGCGCTCCCTTAGGAACGACTTTTATACCTTCGGAACTTACTCTGCATTCCCTTGGGAACGACTTTTGTAGCTTCGGAACTTACTCCACTCCCTAAGGAACGACTTCGTTGCTTCGAGGCTCAATAGTGTGACCACAATATTATTACATCAAGTTGGAGAGTAAACCTCCGTGAAATGTTTTTCATACGAGGAAATAAAATGACAAACAAAACAAAAGTACATCAGGTTAGGATATCCTTTTAGTAAATGTGCTTCGACTCGGGCACATTGCTATTGACTGTGCGAGCTTCAGACTCCTCCCGAAAGTCGCGCTGTTGCTGAGCGTGGTGATGCCCTTCTGGCTGCTGACTTCGAACCAAAGTAGGTGCTAGCGGTGGTGGCGGTGGCAAATGGGCCCAAGAAGCTTGAGAATGACTTGCCGAAGCAACAGAGGTCATAGGCTGTTGATTACCTACATACTCTGGGACATACGGAGAGTAGCATGAAGCGGTATGTAGAACCTGCTTCGGCTAATTCTGCCGTGCTTCGGCTTTGGCAATCTCCTTCTGCTTTTGGATTGTAACCTGACATGTCCTTGTGCTATGCCCTTTGTCTTCGCCACAGAACAAACAAAAAAGTTTTCTGGGCTGATCTCCATATCTTCCCCCGAAGGTTCTACCCCCTTTGCCTCTTGGAGCTGGTGGCCTGAAGGAACTTTGTTGTGTCACTGATGATTGAGAGCTATGCTGCTGCCTTTAGGTTTGATTTCCCCTATCGTCACTTGAGCTGGTATTATGGATTGACCTGACATGCCTGGGGTGGAATCTTCCTCCGAAGCCCCTAGCCATTTCACATATCTGTAGGCTTCTTCTCTTCTTTGCCGAAAGTCAGTGTCAGCACTAATGTACTCGTCCATTTTCCAGAGAAGCTTCTCCAAAGTTTGTGGTGGCTTCCTTGCGAAGTATTGCGCCATAGGTCCTGATCGAAGTCCCTTAATCATGGCCTCAATGATGATCTCATTGGGCACTGTGGGTGCCTGAGCTCTCAGCCTTAAGAATCTTCGGACATACGCCTGGAAGTATTCCTCCTAGTCCTGTGTACACTGAAAGAGAGCTTGGGGAGTGACTGGCTTTGTTTGAAATCTCTGAAAGCTGGTCACTAGCATATCCTTTAGCTTCTGCCATGACGTAATTGTCCCTGGCCGAAGAGAGGAGTACCAAGTTTGAGCTACAGTTTTGATTGCCATGACGAAGGACTTCACCATGACTGTAGTATTGCCCCCATATGAGGATATGGTTGCTTCGTAGCTCATCAAGAATTGCTTGGGGTCTAAGTGCCCATCATACATAGGGAGCTGAGGTGGCTTGTATGACGGTGGCCACGAGGTAGCCTGCAATTCTGCTGCCAAGGGAGAAGCATCGTCAAAAGCAAAATTGCGCTGATGAAAGTCACCGTACCATTCATCATTATTAAATGAACTTTCTTAGCGAAGCTCCCTGTGTTGGGGCCTTCAATCTTGGTCATCCTAAGTGAGGTGACACATTTCTTCGGCAGCTCCGTCGATCTTCTTCTAGAGGTCGGCGAGCCGAAGCATCTTTTCCCTCTTCTTTTGTACCTGTTGATGGATAGCTTCTAGATCCTTGATCTCTTGATCCATTTCCTCCTCCTGAGGTGTTGGGCTAGTAGCATTTCTCTTTTGGCTTATAGCTTCGCGTAGCATCTCCTGATTAGTGTCCAGTGGCTGTAGGGTAGCCCCAGGCACCATTGTCTTCTTCGGTGGCATTGTTGAAAGTCAATGCTTGTTGAAGGTGGTTGAATGAGTTCACCGGAGGTGGGCGCCAATGTTGGTCCTTGTTCTCGAATGCTATGCATCAAGAACAAAGCAACATAATTGTTAATGATTAGAGTCCTTCGTCCTTCGAAGCATTATTTCTCCTGGGACATAATGATCTTTGAACGAAGGTCATGAAGGACATACTCTTATCATCTCAACAGACAAGTATAAATGGATGTATATAAGAAATATAAAAGAATATAAACAATGATGGAACATCAATGAATCATTTATATTCTCCTTTTTATTCATGGATAAATATTCGTAATATTCGTATTACATTGATACTTCGGCTTGTCGGAAGGTGAAAATGTGAGAGTGACGCAAGAGTGATCACAGGCCAGCGTGTGCAGTACGGTGTTACTGTTCATCTATTTATAGGCACGGGCCGCAGCTCGGGCAAAATTACGTTTATGTCCCTGACATTTACTGTTAACCATAAGGCAAGCTATCAAGGACTAAGTAGTCTTTTCTCCTTTAAGTCGGTTCCATCTTTCACCATCGTCATTTTACTAAGCCGAAGCTCTTTCAGCCACAGCTTCGGCGTCCTTTCATCCTGTCTTCAAGTCGTATCTTCATATCACGCATACCTTCATCTCAAAGTCGAAACCTCCTGTAACAATCTGTGTTATACTGAAAAACATATTAGTCACGTTTTTGAGGACCTTCAGAAGAGGAAGGCCCCAACAACCACCATATGAAATTCAAAAGAAAAAAGAAGGTTCGTTGATATAGAGCAACTGCAATAGTCATGTATAATTATACTACCAAAATCCTAGATTTAGCAAGTCCTCAAATAATATAGGAAACAAAAAAACCATTTTCTCCAACAATTCTCTATACATCACTCTCTAAATATATCAAAACTTGTCATGCCACTTGTTTGAGTGGGACCATCAGCGACGATGGATTCAACTTGATGAGTTGTGTTCGCTTTTTAATTTGCTGCTGAAATTGTTTATTCATTTATTTCTGACATGTGCACGTGCGGTTGTTACGTTGTTAATTATTTAATCTCTAGCGGACTAGCTGCCCAATTATACATCGACGACACCTCACGTATGGGCTCTATTAATGTACCTTTACTGTAGAGTGGAAAACAGGCACTGTAATACAAAAAAATAATGTCAACCTTTTGTTTAGAGTGTTAGGCAAATGATTGCTAAATGTAGGGAGAAAATATGGACGGATTTAGCTAGGTTTGTCGGGGTCAGCTAACCCCGATAAAATTTATAAATTCTTTAACAAAACTTTGTTAAACTTCAAGAAAATTTATATTATATAGCAAAGTTAACAATGCTGACGCGACAATATTCTCGGCTAGATTTGCCTCTAGGAGAAAATGAGGTTAATGAAAAGTAGTTAAATTTAAAAAGTTCATTTAAAGAGCTATTGGAGAAAAGTTTTTAGTTTAGCAACCTAAATTATTAATTTAGAGTCTTTAAAAGAACTACTGGAGCTTCTTACGCGAAGACTGAACGTTGATGAGAAATACTAAGAGAGAGGACAAATAACCAAGTTGCCCTTACATGAACAAACGATTAGTCTAACAAATTAGGACTATTTTAGACTTCGTATATAAATATCGTATAACATACACGGTTCATGGATATAAAATCGATAATTAATTAAACTTAGGTCCCATTTGTTTTCCTTCATTTTATGAATTAGAACCTAACTGATCGAGTAGGTTCTTTTTTAAGAATATGACATTCCACAACATTACAAAATTTATATATAAGTCTATCTCAAATTCATGAGATAATAGATGGAAATTGATTATATAGATTTACATTACATGCTACTTTGCTAATGTATAACTTATAGCATATTTTTCTACATACTTCTCTATAACATAAGTATACTGTATAACTATCTCTCTCATATGATTTTAGGATAATATATAAATATATTATATATATAAATATATTAACTTAACTAATTTGTGTCTAAATTATTATTACTAGAATAGAATGAAATTCAATTACAACTAAACAAAGGTGACCTTAATATTATAGTTTCGTTGTTTGAGTGAATATGTTCGCCAACACCGGTCAGTCCACGGACCGTGCGATTCAGCGTCACATTATTGTGTGTTCTTTTTATCCTAAAAACCCATGGTATTAGATGTCTCGTCTAGCACTACTAGAGCAGAGTTTTTTGTCCCGCAGACACTTAATAAAGTATAGTACTGGACAAATAATTGTTTATCGAGTACCCGAGATTTTATACTCGCCAAACTTTTGAACACCCACACCGAGCAAAGAACGTGTTTTCGATATTGTAGTGCTGCACCCGCAAGCTATAGTAGAGATTCACTGTAAGTTCGCTATATCTGCAACGCAACATGTGAGTTAATTGACTGACCAGTGACTGAAATATTGACGTGGCATTAACTTTGTGGCGAGCATGCATGCGCCCTTGTTCAAAAGGAGTATTCATTCCCCGCCCACTACAAAGCTAATAATGCCGCATGACAGTGTTTTCACCTTAGGTTAATGGCCGTAACCATTAATTGTGTTTCTTCTTTTACGAAATGATTATTCATATCTTTGTAACCGATTCGATCTCTCCTTTTTCTCACGGTGAGGGTAAAAGTGAGTTACCATGCCGTACCATATATACCTAACTCTTCCATTGCATAATCTACACTCTTTAGGTTATAGATTATGGTAATCTACACTGTTTAGATCCCTAGACCAAAATTACCATCTTACCCTTATTTATCATTATAGTGATCAGTCGTGCATGCACAAAGAAATTAGTTAATTAGTTAGTGGTGCAATTGAGGAGCGGTGCTAGAAAAGTAGTATAGATTTTCTACAAGCGAAGTACTCACTCGCCGGAATTCGGCTATTTATCGAGTGGCAAACAAAAAACACTCGGTAAAAAAACGCTCGACAAAGAAACTCTTTGCCAAGTGTTTTATTTTTGACACTCAACAAAGAGCTTCTTTGTCGAGTGTTTTTTTGACACTAGATAAAAAGTTTTTTTATCGAGTGTCTTTTTTTAACACTAGAAAAAAATAATTTAAAAATCACATTTTGAAGCAGTAAATTAATTCAAATTAAAAAGTTTTCAAATACGAATTTGTATAACTCATCAACATGTACAATTTATATTTTGATCATTTCTTTATATGACAAAATAAAAGTAAATTTGTTCATAAAACATATATCTCTCTTTTAGTTTATGAAATTATAAGAGATATGTATAAGATTTATGAATAATGTTAGAACCATCATGTAGGATGAACAAATGACTAAACAACCAATATGAACTTTGTAGATGTTGAAAAGTTATAGAATTTTGTAGTTGACAACTTTTTCATTTGAAGTCATCCTATCAACGAAAACTACGTCTGAATTTAAAAATTTTAAAATTTGAATTTTGAAAACAATTTGAATGGAAAAACCACCTACATGGAAGTTGTAGGTCTTGAAAAGATATAAAACTTTGTAGTTGACAATGTTTTGGTTTGAAATCATCTACTCATGCAAAACTATGTTTGAATTTTTAAACTACCTCAGACGGAAAAACCACCAAAATAAAAGTTGTAGGTCTTGAAATATAATGAAACTTTGTAATTGGCATTTTTTATTTGAAATCATTTTATCGTAGAAAAACTCCTGTGAAGTTTTTAAATTTGAAATTCAAATTTTATAAACGGCCTCAGATGTAAAAACTATCAAAATAGAAGTTGTAGATCTTGAAAAGCTATACAATTTTATAGTTGACAACATTTTCAATTGAATTCATTTAGTGCCTCAAATAATTAAATTACTCTCGGTTTTTTATAATACATGCGGAATAAAAAAGTAATATAGACACAATTCATGTAGTAGTGTAGTGGTAGAGGAGGTTATACGCGAGAGGGAGGTTTGCGAGTTTGAATCTCACCATTCACAAAACCTATAAATTTGATTCAAAAAATGGTGAAAATGATATGCCGGTGGGTAGGGAAATGACGGTGCTTGGGGAATTGTTTCGCTAATTTAAAAAATGTTTTGTTGTTTTTTGGGTTTTTTGTGATTCTTAATTTGCTTAGTGCTTTTCTTTACCGAGTGTTTTCGACACTCGGCAAAGTCTTTGCTGAGTGTCTAAAAAAAGTACTTAACAAAGAATCCTTTTTGATAAAATGTTTACGGTGGATTTTTTGCCGAGTACAAAATGTCTTTTGCCGAGTGTCTAGGACACTCGGCAAAGAAAATGAGTCTGTTAGTGTCGGTCTTAGAAAGAATGTAATTCTAGCTACAGTACAAGATAAATATTTAGTTTGATAATTTTTTCTATTAAATATGTACTAATATTTATAATATCAAGTAAGCATCGTATAAATTTGTTATAAAATATATTTATTTGAAATTATAACTGGTGATAGTATTAATAACTCTTTACCGATAAAATGTTTGGCGAGTGTTGTTTGTCGAGTGTAACACTTGGCAAAGTATTTGCCGAATGCAAAATGACCTTGGCCGAGTGTCTAGGACAATCGGCAAAGAAGGCGTGTCCGGTAATGTAGGTCTTAGAAAGAATGTATTCTAGCTACAGTACAAGATCAATATTTAGTTTGATAATTTTTCTATTAAATATGTACTAATATTTATAATATCAAGTAAGCATGATATAAATTTGTTATAAAATATATTTATTTAAATTTTAACTTATGATAGTATTTTCGATATACTTAGTTAAAATTAAAATAATAGATCACATTTTTAATGGTGGTAGTAATATCTTGAATATTGTAAAAGAGGACATTTTTTGCCACGAAAGAGTACAAACTAGAATTATCTAGATTGCAGATCTCATTGTTGTTGTTGCCATTTAGGGCATTCTTGTTTGGGACATCATTGGTTAGGGTGTCTCTGATTAGTGTGCTTCTGGTTAGGGCGCTGCTACAAACACTCAACCTAATCCTTGATAGCTGTTGGGGGCCTTCCTTTTCCGAGAGTCCTCGAAAATATGACTAACTATTTGTTTTTAGCATAATATTGAATATTACAGGAGCTTCATGATAAGAAAAGCTTCATGATGATGATCGCCTTCCCCGACGAAGGTCCTCGAGACGAAGACATTGTCTGAAAGCGACAACAACGAATGCCGAAGCTGCAGCCGAAGGACGACGACTTCGGTTTAAGGCGACAACAAAGATCAAACATGACGCTGAGTCAAAGAGAAAAAGACTAGTTAATTCTTAATGATTAATGTTACAGTTATGAGTACATGTTAAGGCCATAAATGTAATTTTACTCGGGCTGCGTCCCGTGCCTATAAATAGGTGAACAATACCCCATACTGTTCACGCTGGATTGTACTTGCTCTCGCGTCATCACCTTCGATCAAGCCGAAAGTATCAATATAATATAAATTTTGTTAATGTTCATAAATGTATATACTACGAAATAGATACATGAATAAGTAAGTGGATGAATATATAACATATTATTTCTATGGATTATTATACTTATAAATGATGAAGGTGTGTCCTTAATGACCTTCGTCTGGAGGTCATATACACGAAAGGAGATAATGCTTCGGACGACGAAGGTCCTTAATCTTTAACAATTGTGATGTCTTGTTCTTAATTCACAATATTTGAGAACAAGTGACCAACATTGGCGTCCATCTCCGGTGAACTCAAACGACCACATTCGACAACAGCTCGAGCAACCACCTTCATCATGCCGCCGAAGAAGGCAATAGCTCCAGGGGTTGCCCTTGCACCATTGGATATCAACCAAGAAGGGCTTCCTCCCAGAGAAGCCCGAAACCAGAAAAGAAAGGCCATTAGCCGAAGACTAGAGAAAGAGGAGCTAGATCAAGAGATCAGAGATCTAGAGGCCATCCACCAGCAAGTGGAAAAAAGAAGGGAGAAAATGCTTCGGCTAGCTGGACTCCAAAAGAAGATTGATGAAGCTGCCGAAGAAATGCGTCGTATCACACAGGACAATGAGCAAGGATGAAGGCCACAACAAAGCGAGCTTCATCAGGAAAGCCCAAGCTATGTTGATTTATGGTATGATGATTTCAATCATTGTAACTTTGCTTTTGATGATGCTTCTCCTCTAGCAGCAGAGTTGTAGGCTACACCGTGGCCACCTTCGTACAAACCGCCACAACTCCCCATGTATGACGGGCACTCCGACTTGAAGCTATTCGTTATGAGCTACGAGGCGACCATATCATCATTTGGTGGCAACACTGTCGTCATGGCGAAGTCCTTCATCATGGCAGTCAGAAGTGTGGCTCAAACGTGGTATTCTTCCCTTCGGCTGGGAATAATCACATTACGGCAGAAGCTGAAGGACATCCTAGTGATTAGCTTCCAGGGTTTCTAGATGATTCCAGTAACTGCTCAAGCTTTGTTCCAGTGAACATAGGACCATGAGGAATATTTGCAAGAGTATGTCCGAAGGTTTCTACATCTCAAAGCTCAGGCGCCAACGGTGACAAATGAGATTGTTATTGAAGCCATGATCAAGGGGCTTCGACCAGGACCAACAGCGCAGTATTTTGCTAGGAAGCCCACACAAACTTTGGAGAAGCTTCTACAGAAGATGGACGAATACATCAGAGCCGACAATGACTTTCGGCAGAGAAGGGAAGAAGCCCACAGATACTACGAGATGACTAGGTGCTTCGAAGGAAGTCTCCACCCTAGGCATGTCAGGACGATCCATAATCCTAGCTCAAGCGACAACAGGGGAAATCATACTCAATCATCAGGGACACAACAAAGCTCCTTTAGGCCACCAGCTCCAAGAGGCAGAGGAGGTAGAAGCTTCAGTGAAAGATTCAGCTACCAACCAAGAAGGTTGTTTTTCCTATTCTGTGGGGATGATAAGGGGCATACAACAAGGACATGCCAAGTCACAATACATAAGCAAAAAGAAATAGCTGAAGCCGAAGCACGACAGAATCTGCCAAAGCAGATCCTACATACTGCTTCGTGCTATTCCCCGTACATCCTCGAGTATGTGGGCAACCAACAACCCACGACATCAGTTGCTTCGGCAAGCCACTCACAAGCTGCATGGGCCCCGCTACCACCACCACCACTCATGGCTCCGACCTCGTCTCACAACCAATAGCCAGAAGGGCACCACCAGGTACAACAACAACAATTTGATGCAGGCGACGAGTCTGAAGGTCGGAAAGTCAACAACACTTTACCAAAGTCGAGACATTTACTGAAGCAATACAGGGGCTCAATAAAAAAATTCATACATACTCAATGTAATCTTTGTATCTCTTGCTTTTATGTTTTTACCCAAAGACAATATAAGAAGGTACAACCTTCGGCATGTTGTAATAAATCTGGGGTTACATCATCAGGTGTAACAGAAAAAGTCATGAAGCTCCAAAGTCGTTCCTATAGGGATGCAGAGATAAAATGCCACCTAATTAAAAGGTGAAGAAACTCCAAAATCGTTCCTAAGGAGATGTAGAGCTTAGCTCCAAAGTCGTTCCTACGGGGATGCAGAGCTAAAATGCCAGCTAAGTAAAAGGTGAAGAAGCTCCAAAGTCGTTCCTAAGGGGATGCAGAACTAAAGTCGTTCCTACAGGGATGTAGAGATAAAATGCCACCTAAGTAAAAGGTAAAGAGACTCCAAAGTCATTCCTAAGGGGATGTAGAGTCTTACTTTTATGAAGCATTCGTGTATTAACATCAGTTGCATCATATCATCATATCATACTGCATAGCATCGCATCATTCATCATCTTGCATCAACCAAAACAGTGGAAAAAGAAGGGAAATTGCTCCTTCAAACATACTGGCTAACCCATGAGGTTAAGTCTATCTTCAACAAAGAGTTATGAAAGGACATATCGACAATACAAGATCTATGCCTTCGACAGCGGTAATTTTATATAAGATTTATGCCTTCGACAACGGTACTCTTATGCAATATTTATGGCAAGACATTCGAGACCAATAAGCTGCTTCGGCAAAAAAGGGGATTTTTATCTTTATGAAGCTTGAAAAGAAGGGAAGGTGTTTTTTCACCTGCGACTAAAAAACAGTACATACGAAGGTTTCACGCTCCACAAAGAAATATATTACATTATTAAATATACATATAGTTGATAATTGTTTCTTACAAAAGGAAACTACATACAAAAATTCTACAGTTCAAATAAACAAGGTCTAATCATCCTCTTTTAGAACTTTATCAGCGGCTTCGTTAACAGCTTCGTTAGCTATTCTGATTACTTCAAGAGCCCCCTTCAGAGCTGGATCGGCCTCAGGGTGATACGGCTCCGGAGGGGGATAAAGTTTGGCTGCACCACAATATAAGTGTTTGTTAGTTAGTTACGAAGCTAAAACAATTTACGAAGCTAAGTCACAACAAAAATACCTATAAGCCTTTCACGCTCTGCAGCTTCTTCAGCTTTCCTTGTCACTTCCAAAGCAGTATGAGACTCCTTCTCATTTTTTTCTAATAGCTTCGTCTGCTATCTCTCGGCCACCTTCCAACCAGACTTCAGAATAAAACGCTCAGCGCAGTGGCTTCAGCTGAAGGGTTCTTTATATCACTAGTTGAGATCAAGAATTCTGGCTGAATTACAACCATTGCGTGCTCGCAGCCAGGTTTCTCAAAGAGTGAGATGGCTCCTCGGGCGCCGGCGAAGGCGCAAAAATCTCATCTATCACAAAGAATTTCATCGAAAGCTTCGGCTTCACCACTAATCTACCGGATAACCCTGTCAGGATCACCACAGATAAAATTCTGCTCCATAGAAAATGTGCCAACTTTGGCAAAACTATTTTTCAACTTGTTGCAATAGTCCATAGCTACATTGTAGCATTCCTCTTTCGCTTCACGAAGCTCTTCGACATCTTTTTGAACCCTTAACCGTTCAATATCAGATATTTCGCGTTTTATTTGTTTGACATTAAAATTTTTAGTCAATTCATCGAGCTTCTTCTCCAATCCTTGCACTTCAGATCTGTGCAATCCCACCTGAATAGATAGTGCATATTCTAAATCAACAGTACGCTTCGCATCTTTCTCTTGCTTCTTTTCAAACTCCTTGATTTTCTGTTTTGCTTCAGAAAACCTAGACAGTCTAGCTTCACCAGACTTTAACCTCTCAACCAAGGAGAGCAAGATTTTATCCTTCTCAAGGGCTTCATTCCAAAGCATTATGACTTCCGAACGCAAGTTCCCTAAAGCTATCTGAGTGCTTTCATCTTCTACATCCTTTTGGGCTTTTAAAGCTTTGCTAAGGATAAGACCCAGACAAACAAAAAATATACAAATATTAATAAGTATTATCACAAAGTGTTTGCTGAAAACTTGCCTAACAAAAATCAGTAAATGCAGAAATAAAAATATACAAACCTTTTAAGCTGTTATAAGCAAGGCTGTCTGCAAGTTGGTCCTTCATCATTGTAGATAGACCAAGTTCAAGTTTCGGATATCCCATGTTGTCCATCATTTCTTGACAAACGTTTATCTCTTTGTTGTCTGGTAGACAGTAAAGGAAGTCATCTTCGTTATCTCCTCCATAAATTAGGGACCCTCGAGGGTATTTCAAGTCCTTAGCATAATGTTGCGCTTCGGTAATTTGCTCTTCTGATAGTTGTTTTCGTGAAGCATGACGAATAATATATTCTAAATTACATTGGCTTTTCTGGAAGACTTTCCTTCGCCAGCTCTACTGGCTTAGTTCCTGAAGGCCCAGCTTCAACATGAATAGGAGAAGCGCTTGCGGCAGCTACTTCTCTTAGATCTTCAATTTTGTCCTCGAGAGCTTCAGTAGAAACAGGAGTTGGCATCTTTGTAGATTTCAAAACGACATCCAAAACACTGGTCATTCTCCTTTTCCTAGGAGTCATTGTTGTAGCAGTTGTTAGCTTCGACAACCCCATTGTGGTTGGGGGACTCAACAGTTTTGGATGCTCTTCTTCCTTTGAGCTTTTTGTTTCCGTCTCTTCTACCGGACCGACATTAGCTTCGACCGTCACAATAGGAATTGTTTCTGGAGCCAAGGGGATGGCTTCGGCATGTTCAGCAATCTCCATCTTCTCTGTATCAAGCACTGTAGCTGTCCTTTCTAAAGAATGTGGCTTCGGCCTACGAGTCAAAACCTTAGTTCTCTTCGGCTTAGGTGCGGTACAAGAAGATGAAGTTGCTATTTTTCTTTTTGACCCTTGTTTTTGGGAAGGAAAGCAGTAATCGGGATAAAAAGATCCGATCACATCAAAGACTCTATTCAGTCTCCTCTTGTCGCGAGCGCCGAAGGCAGTGGTCATGGCTTCGTCCTCTGCCTTCGTATAAGCACCCAACAGCTCGTCGCTAGAAGCCTCAACAGCCTCAAGTCAGTCATCATTCTGCTTGTTAAATTGACTTCTATAGCGATAGGTGTATCTTAAATAAACCAAACCATTTTCGCTGGAGCCAGCAGCAGTCTCCTTCGGCATCTCCCAGTCATTACTAAGCGGCCACACTTTATAGGCAATATGCTCTTGAACTAAATCCCTGGTGCCAAAGTAAGTACACACCGTGTTGAAGGCCATCAAGCATGCTTGCACTTCGTTCCCACTTGTGATGGATGGCCTCCTAATGCCGAAGCATGACCGTACAGGGCGCTGGATTATACCCCTTACATCTTCCCTCTTACTCAGGTCATTCTTGACATAAAACCATTGCTTCATCCAAGAGCCCAGCCATTTCTTTTGGAACGTTGGCATAGGACACCTCACATTAGAACGATGCACCAAGCTGTAGCATCCAAAGTTGTTATGATACTGGTCCTTCCCAATTGCCTTCGTCTGGTAGGATAATTCATGAATGTTATAGAAGCACTTGGTATCTGGCTCCAGCCCTTGGCTTCTCAAAGCCCAAATAAAAACTCCAACTTTAATTAAATTTTCGGGAGTAAGCTGATGAAGGTATATCTCAAATGTCTTTAGCACTTCAACCAACATCTTGTGTAAGGGAAAACGAAGTCCACCTTCCATAAAACTTTTAAATACTACCACTTCATCTGCTTCAGGAAGAGGAACAGTGCTTTCTCCCCCAGCCCTCACTATGGATATGTTATGAAAATATATGCCCTTCATCGCTTCAATTTGCCCTTGCTTAATAGTGGATTTCCCAAAAACAACATGGCTTGGCCTCCATGGCCGATCTTCAGCATCTTCGTTCTCACTTTCAACATCAAAACTCTCGTTGTCGCTCGAATCCCCAGATAGCCCAGCTAACATTTCATGAGTGATTTTCTCAACGTTGGTCCTCCCATGGCTTTGTAGAAACCAGCAAGCGTGGAGTCTACGCTTTTCTTATCTTTGGCTATTTCAGTGATGATCACAGCAAAAAGCCAAAGCCCAAAAAACAATTGTGCTCACAGAAGAAGAAAGCTAAAACAACAATCACAGCACAAAAGCTAGATAGCACAAAAAATATTCTTAGCACATGCCCTTGTATATATACACAAAGTACCCCTGAGCGGTGGGGCCCACAATATAGAATGTTTCGCTAATCTAGCGAAGGGAAGGTGTTTTTTCGGACCTCGGCTAAAGGCCTTCGTTCATTTCACAGTCTGAATTTGTTGCAAAGAAACAAAGTAATACTACGAGGGGCTACTTTTGGGGGCCTTCCTCTTCCGAAGGTCCTCAAAAACACGACTAACCATTTGTTTCTAGCATAATATTGAATAATACAAGAGCTTCATGATAAGAAAAGCTTCGTGATGAGGATCTCCTTCCCCGTCGAAGGTCCTCGAGACGAAGACATTGTCTAAAAGCGACAACAACGAATGCCAAAGCTGCAGCTGAAGGACAACGGCTTCAGTTTAAGGCGGCAACAAAGATCAAACTTGACGCTGAGCTGAAGAGGAAAAGACTAGTTAATCCTTGACGATTTATGTTAAAGTTATGAGTACATGTTAAGGTCATAAATGTAATTTTACTCGGGCTGTGTCCCATGCCTATAAATAGGTGAACAGTACCCCCGTACTGTTCATTCTAGATTGTACTTGCTCTCGCGTCATCACCTTCGATGAAGCCGAAGGTACCAATGTAATATAAATTTTGTTAATGTTCATGAATGTATATACTACGAAATAGATACATGAATAAGTATGTGGATAAATATATAACATATTATTTCTATGGATTATTATTCTTATAAATGATGAAGGTGGGTCCTTCATGACCTTCGTCTGAAGATCATTATACCCGAAAGGAGATAATGCTTTAGAGGACAAAGGTCCTTAAACATTAACAATTTTGTTGCCTTGTTCTTAATTCACAGCATTTGTGTAACACTCAAATTGTAATTTGTTAGAAATAATATAAATAGAGAAACAATTTCTCTTTATGAGTTTGACCTATATGCATCATCATATGAGAACACCATGTCCAAGAACAATTAATAAAAAGATATGCTACTAAATTGTTGCATCATGCTGGATATTTTATTTTGTGTGCATTTTGTGACAAGAAAAATATTAAAGACCAAAAAGGGAATTTAAAACCTAAAAGAAATTCTTGAGAATAGAGAAGAGAAGGGAATATTATTCAATACAAATAAAATTATCATTAAAATCACTTCATCACAGTTGATATGATCAAAATAAATAATTAGCCAGTATATAAAGTGCCACAAAGTTTGAATTTGGATTGAAGTTTGAATTTGAAAAAGAAATGAAACAGAAAATAAAAAGAAAAAGAATAAAACTCACCTGGGCTGGGATCTCCATGTTTTCGGCCCACCTAAGGAATCCTCACCGCGCAGCCCTGTTAGCCAACCGGCGCCGACACGATGGGCCCGCACGTCAGCCGCTCCTCGCGCGCGCGTCGGCAACCGTGTCGCTGTGCCGCGGGCCCCGCTCGTCAGTCATCGCTCACGGGGGCGCGGGGCTGAAGCCTGTCGCTGACTCCAGTGGCCCACCAGCCATTCTCTGCGCCGCGCGTAAGTCGTTACGCTCCTCCTTCCCTTATCTCGCTGTCCAGTGGGCCCGGTCGGTCGGAGCCCTCTTCTCCACCGAACTCGCGCGACGAACGCCGCGCTTCACGGCATGGTTGACCGCTCGCGTATGGCCGCCGCGCGTATATAATGAAGCCAGATCCTCGCGTTGTTACCCTAGCCGCAATCCGTTCACTCCCCTGCTACTGTTACGCGCGTGCTCGTTCTCCCAGATCGCAGCCGCCTTTGTGTTCCTCGTCGCCACCGCGAACAGCCACCTGTAGTGCAAATTGGAGCTCATTCGGGACACTGGAGGTGTGTGTTGCTCGCGTGGAAACCATACGTAGGCTCAATCGGAAGGAGGTGACCGGAGGCCGTGCGAATTCCTCGCCGTTGTTGGAGATCCGCCGTGCGTCGCGGGTGGCCTCGCTCGGTCCTCATCTTCGGTGAGTAAACCCTACACCTCTTTTGCTCGCCTCCTGTGATGGTATAGCACCCAGCAGAATCAAGCTTAGGGCACTAAAACACCGGGTTCGGGATTCCGGCGATGGCGTCCGCCGTGGGCGCGGGGCGGCGCCGCCTCTGTGCGGGTCCTGGGGGGAAAGAGCGCTGGTGCCGTTGGATGCGTCGTTGACGGTTGTGATTGCATCGGGGTATACCGATTGGGGGGAGTGTCCTGGAGCATTGGATCTGAATCGTAGGGCCGTGATTGAAACCCGCCTTCATTAAACCCTGACCGCAGATCTCGGATCCATCGGCTGTAGATGCGTACCGGTTCGGGTGTTGGTGGATCTAATCCGCACCGCCCGCGCGTGATCCAACGGCCCAGATTGCACTGTACCCCTTCGCGGGTAATTTTTGTTAAAGAGTCCCTGTAGTTTATAGGAATCAACCCGCGGTCCTGGTGCGACTGTTCTCTGTGTCTGGGGCGACTTACACCGAGCCCCCTGGGTTTTCCAGGAATTGACGCCCAGTCCAGAGCCTAATTAAATCGAATAAAGGATTTGGAAAATGGGTTTTTAATAGGAAAATAATTGCTAGAACTTCAATAAATCATAGAAAATTCATACTAACTCCAAATTGAGCCATTCCAGTTCCTAAAATTTTGTAATTTTATTCTCTAGCACTTAGTGTCTCTGTTTTATCATGACAACAGTAAGAAATTTAATTCCACACTTAATCTCATTCCAAACACATAAAACCTTTGAAAATGCATAACTTGAAATCTATAATTCAGAAAATCATGATTTCTGTTCCTAGGATTTTATTTTAATATGTAGATTATTACTGTGTATTTTGTTTATATGATTGGTGTAATGTTAATTTCTCTATATGCACTGTGCTTGTTTGTATTGTGGCGAGTAGAAGAGCCCGTTGCTGTGGATCCTGGTGTGCAGCAGGTTGAAGTAGCTGAGCAGGAGCTCATTGAAGGCAAGTTGTGCCCTTGACCACTTTTTACCCAATAATGTTCTTTAATATCACATACTCATGCATAGGTTAATTTTGATGGGACCCAATAGGTCACCCTAGATTGTTTATCTCATTACCTTGTTTGCCCCTGAATCACTTGGGTAGTTTGCTATTGCTTTACATGGTTTTGGGATAATCATTTATTATATCTATGTTCCAATTATTCTTGTTATTCTGTTTATGTTCATGTTGAGATCATTAATGTTAATTGGAACATAGAGCTTAACTTGAGAACCACGTGCCACCACAAGGGAGGAATGGGACCCCTTGGCTGACTAATTAGGAAAGCTAGTGGAAGACTACCTTACCCGAAAGGGGCAAGGGCAGTAGGGGAGTGGTCAGTGTAGGGAGGTCCCTGGTTGATTTTGCTGCGATGGCGGTCAGCCAGGAACCCTGCATTGGAACTTCCTATAAACTGTAGCGGGTTTTCGGAAGCTAGTGGAACTTTGTAAAGGCCTCGTAGTGTTGCCCTGCCGCGCTTCCTAGGTAGAGGTGTATGGGATTCGCGACCCCTTGGCAGATGGGTAACATGACTTGTGGGTAAAGGGTACAACCTCTGCAGAGTGTAAAACTGGTATACTAGCCGAGCTCACGGTCATGAGCAGCTCAGGACTCTCTGATGTTTAAATTATGGAACTTAAATTCAATTTTGTCATTTGCATTGCATGAGTTTGTTATTAATTTTGTTCTATTACTTTATTTATGGTTTGGTATTTACTTACACTTAGTAATTGCTAATAAAAGTTTGACCAACTACTTAAAAGCAATGCTCAACTTTAACCCCTGTCATTGATTAAGCCTTACACATCACATGAACTCACACCTTTGTGAGTTTGTGTCCACTGGTTCCCCACAACTTGTTGAGCTATGATCATGTGTGAGCTCACCCTTGCTGTCTCACACCCCCCCCCACAGGAGATGATCAGGTGGTTCAGGAGGAGCCGCCTAACACTGAGGAGTTCGATCTGATCTAGGTGGCGTTTCCCAGTCGACATTGGCGCCGACGATCCTTAGTTCGTTTTATCTTTATTATTCCATTTTGTAATAAGTCTTCCGCTATGTAATAAATGCTCTGATGTTTTATGACATTTATCTCTATACACTCTGTTATTATATATGTTGTCTTCTTGGCGCATGTATGAGATGCACCCGGCTTTGTTCCTTAAAACCGGGTGTTACAGAAGTGGTATCAGAGCAAATGTTGACTGTAGGACGAAACCTAGATAGAAATGGACAAAACCCTTACCTACTTATCTCATTCTGATTCATTCTAAACTCACCTCACTCTGATTCTTCCTATACTTATCTTGATCCTGTCTCACCTTCTACTGCTCTACTCTGATCATTCTTATCTTTTCTACTCTTAGACAAGATGGATTTCACACCTTGGAATCCCTACCCCTGTGACATTTTTAAGAGATAGGAAGCCTAAGACAAAATTAAAACTATTTTCTCTATTAAAAATATTGGTTGATTGTTCTGATGATCAATGTCTGATTTGCTTCTTTGATTGATTGAATTATTATAGATGGACATCTTAGCATGTACCAACATAAGGTATTGAATTAGCTATAGTAGGTGAAATATTAATCTACTTAGCTAATAAATCCCCCAAAGTAACATGATTGTAATTACTGCCTTGTCTACTGCTCTTTCTTACCATATGTATCTAACTCAGATGGTCAATACCAGGAAAGGCAAGATTATCACGCAACAGCAAACAGAAATGAATCCTCCAAATCCCCCACCTGTTGAAACCGAGCAAGTGATCGCAACCCAAAGGCTGGTAATACAGCAATTGACAGACATGATGACCGAAATGCAAAACCAGATAAGACAAGAACGCGAGGAAATACGTCAGGCCCGTCTGGAGATACAACAAGAAATAAGGCAATCACGGTTGGAGAGACAACAACAACAACCACCATCTTCACCACCACCAGCTCCACCAAGCTACATAAACATATATATAAATCACTATTATTTGTAAGATCTACATGTTCCTTTAGTTAGTATTCGGTATGATACTATTTTAGGAGGAATAAAAAGGTCTATTTGACCCCATGAGTTGCTAATAAAATTATGCGTCATGCTGAGATTTTGGTTTGGGCATATGTGTTGGACAATATGAGAAAACCCATGAGAGTAATTACACCTAAAGGGCCTGTTGTGGCGAATCAAATGACACGTAGATTGGCATTGACCATTATGGGTAGAGAATTTGGAGTTACTGCTATAATATTGGAGCCAAGCAGTATAGATCTGATCCTTGGTATGTCACGGTTAAGAAAGGTAAAGACAGTTTATGCACTCTGCTAAAGGAACCGTAAGACTCACCAGTTCTAAAGGAAAAAGATTTGAAGTTGGAATTGCAGTAACTACCACCATCAGACTAGCGATATTCTTAATAGATGAGAAGTTTGTTGGTAGCAACATCCGAGTGGTTAAGGATTTTTTGGAATGTCTTTCTAGAAAAGTTACCAGGGATGCCACCAAATACGGAAGTTGAGTTTGTCATAGATCCCTTACGTGGAACTGCTCCTATTTCTAAACGGCCATATAGGATGTCTGTAGAAGAGTTATAAGAACTCAAGAAGCACTTAACGGAGTTGCAAGAGGCTAAGTACATTCGTCCGAGTCTTCACCTTGGAGAGCACCAGTTTTGTTTGTAAAGAAGAAAGATGGATTGCAAGGGATGTGCGTGGATTAAAGGTCCCTTAATGATGTCACTGTGAAGAACAAGTTTCTGTTACCCCGCATTAAGGATTTATTTAATCGGATGAGAGGAGCCAGGGTATTCTCGAAGATTGACCTCCGATCGGGATACCATCAGATGAAGATTGGGCCATCAGATATTCCTAAGACGGCTTTCTTGACTCGATACGGATTATATGAGTTCATCGTTATGTCGTTTGGATTAACTAATGCACCAGCTTATTTTATGGATTTGATGAATAAGATGTTCTTGGAGTATTTGGACAGATTCGTCGTGGTGTTCATCGACGATATTCTTATCTATTCTAAGAATGAGAGTGACCATGAAGAACATCTAAGGTTGGTGCTACGGAAGTTACGAGATAATCAACTCTACGCTAAGTTTAGCAAGTGCGAGTGTTGGATTGACAAGGTGCCATTCCTTGGTCATATTATTTCTAATGGAGGGATATCAGTGGATCCTGCTAAAGTCAAGGAAATAGTGGCGAGGAGCATACTCACTATAGTTACAAAGATTCGGAGTTTTGGGACATGCAGGATGTTATCAGAAATTTATCGAAGGATTTTCTAAGATTGCTAAGTCTATCACCTCACCTCTGGAGAAGGAAGAGAGTTTAAGTGGGATGAGAAGTGCCAAGTATATACGGATCATAAGAGTTTGAAGTATATATTCGCTCAGAAGGATCTCAACCTTAGGCAACGCCGTTGGTTGGAGCTTATTAAGGATTATGGTTTGGAGATTCACTATCACCCGGGCAAGGCAAATTTGGTTGCAGATGCCTTGAGTCGAAAGGAGCATGTTATTTAGCTGTTGTTGCCCAGCTACCCGATAAGATTGTTGAGGATTTCAGGAGACTTAACCTGGGGATAGTTGCTCACACTAAAGGAGTTACTATTGATGTGGAACCTACCTTGGAGCAAGAAATCCACAAAGGACAAGTTGATGATGCTAAAATGCAAGAGATTAAGGATCTGATTACTAAAGGTCGAGTTCCGGAATTTACGGAAGATGAGCAGGGCACTGTATGGTTCAAGGACAAGATATGCGTCCCTGATATTGAAAGCCTTCGTGAGACTATTTTAATGGAAGCCCATGACTTGGATTATTCTATTCATCCTGGTAGTACCAAGATGTATCAGGATTTGAAGCAGAAGTATTGGTGGTATGGACTGAAGAGAGATGTGGTTGCACATGTGGCTATATGCGATGTGTGTCAAAGAGTGAAGGCTGAACACCAGAGGCCAACTGGACTATTGCATCCACTGAAGATACCCGAGTGGAAGTGGGAAGAGATTGGTATGGACTTCATTGCTGGATTGCCTCGCACCTCGAAAGGATGTGATTCTATATGGGTTATCGTGGATAGACTGACCCAAGTGGCTCACTTCATTCCGGTCAAGACTACTTATAAGGGATCTCAATTGGTAGAGTTATATATAGCTCGGATTGTGTTTTTACACGGTGTACCGAAGAAGATCATTTTGGATAGAGGATCATAGTTTACCCCGGATTTTGGAAAAGTTTCATGAGGATATGAATACGAAGTTGAATTTTAGTTTGGTCTACCTCAGACTGATGGACAGACTGAAAGGACTAATCAAGTATTGGAAGGTATGTTGAGAGCATGTGCCCTTCAGCATGGAGGAAGTTGGGATAAGAGTCTACCTTATGCTGAATTCTCATATAACAATAAGTTATCAGGCCAGTCTAAAGATGTCACCTTTTGAAGCTTTATATGGGAGGAAGTGCAGGACTCCTCTATGTTGGGATCAGACTGGAGAAAGACAATTCTTTGGGCCTGAATTGATTCAAGAAGCAGAAGAACAAGTCCGTATAATTCGAGAGAATTTGAGAGTGGCTCAAACCAGGCAAGAGAGCTATGCTGATAATAGAAGGAGGCCACTGGAATTTGAAGAGGGAGATTATGTGTACCTCATGGTGTCACCACTTCGTGGAATGAGGAGATTCAAAGTTAAGGGCAAATTGTCCCCTCGCTATATTGGACCATTCCTGATCTTTAGAAGAGTTGGGGAGATGACATACCAACTTGAGTTACCTGCTAGTCTATCAAATGTGCACAATGTGTTTCACGTATCTCAACTTAAGAAGTGTCTCCGTGTTCCCGAGGAACAGTTACCAATGGAAGAGCTCAGTGTTCAAGGTGATTTGACTTACACGGAGTACCCGATCAAGATTTTGGATACCTTGACTCGAGTTACAAGAAATAAGGTGATAAAGATGTGCAAAGTCCAATGGAGTCACCACGATGAAGATGAAGCAACTTGGGAAAGAGAAGAAGAGCTTCGCATAGATTTTCCCCACCTTTTCCTTAAATCTTCTTAAATCTCGAGGACGAGATTATTTTTAAGGGGGGTAGGATTTGTAACACTCAAATTGTATTTTGTTAGAAATAATATAAATAGAGAAACAATTTCTCTTTATGAGTTTGACCTATATGCATCATCATATGAGAACACCATGTCCAAGAACAATTAATAAAAAGATATGCTACTAAATTGTTGCATCATGCTGGATATTTTATTTTGTGTGCATTTTGTGACAAGAAAAATATTAAAGACCAAAAAGGGAATTTAAAACCTAAAAGAAATTCTTGAGAATAGAGAAGAGAAGGGAATATTATTCAATACAAATAAAATTATCATTAAAATCACTTCATCACAGTTGATATGATCAAAATAAATAATTAGCCAGTATATAAAGTGCCACAAAGTTTGAATTTGGATTGAAGTTTGAATTTGAAAAAGAAATGAAACAGAAAATAAAAAGAAAAAGAATAAAACTCACCTGGGCTGGGATCTCCACGTTTTCGGCCCACCTAAGGAATCCTCACCGCGCAGCCCTGTTAGCCAACCGGCGCCGACACGATGGGCCCGCACGTCAGCCGCTCCTCGCGCGCGCGTCCGCAACCGTGTCGCTGTGCCGCGGGCCCCGCTCGTCAGTCATCGCTCACGGGGGCGCGGGGCTGAAGCCTGTCGCTGACTCCAGTGGCCCACCAGCCATTCTCTGCGCCGCGCGTAAGTCGTTACGCTCCTCCTTCCCTTATCTCGCTGTCCAGTGGGCCCGGTCGGTCAGAGCCCTCTTCTCCACCGAACTCACGCGACGAACGCCGCGCTTCACGGCATGGTTGACCGCTCGCGTATGGCCGCCGCGCGTATATAATGAAGCCGGATCCTCGCGTTGTTACCCTAGCCGCAATCCGTTCACTCCCCTGCTACTGTTACGCACGTGCTCGTTCTCCCAGATCGCAGCCGCCTTTGTGTTCCTCGTCGCCACCGCGAACAGCCACCTGTAGTGCAAATTGGAGCTCATTCGGGACACCGGAGGTGTGTGTTGCTCGCGTGGAAACCATACGTAGGCTCAATCGGAAGGAGGTGACCGGAGGCCGTGCGAATTCCTCGCCGTTGTTGGAGATCCGCCGTGCGTCGCGGGTGGCCTTGCTCGGTCCTCATCTTCGGTGAGTAAACCCTACACCTCTTTTGCTCGCCTCCTGTGATGGTATAGCACCCAGCAGAATCAAGCTTAGGGCACTAAAACACCGGGTTCGGGATTCCGGCGATGGCGTCCGCCGTGGGCGCGGGGCGGCGCCGCCTCTGTGCGGGTCCTGGGGGGAAAGAGCGCTGGTGCCGTCGGATGCGTCGTTGACGGTTGTGATTGCATCGGGGTATACCGATTGGGGGGAGTGTCCTGGAGCATTGGATCTGAATCGTAGGGCCGTGATTGAAACCCGCCTTCATTAAACCCTGACCGCAGATCTCGGATCCATCGGCTGTAGATGCGTACCGGTTCGGGTGTTGGTGGATCTAATCCGCACCGCCCGCGCGTGATCCAACGGCCCAGATTGCACCGTACCCCTTCGCGGGTAATTTTTGTTAAAGAGTCCCTGTAGTTTATAGGAATCAACCCGCGGTCCTGGTGCGACTGTTCTCTGTGTCTGGGGCGACTTACACCGAGCCCCCTGGGTTTTTCAGGAATTGACGCCCAGTCCAGAGCCTAATTAAATCGAATAAAGGATTTGGAAAATGGGTTTTTAATAGGAAAATAATTGCTAGAACTTCAATAAATCATAGAAAATTCATACTAACTCCAAATTGAGCCATTCCAGTTCCTAAAATTTTGTAATTTTATTCTCTAGCACTTAGTGTCTCTGTTTTATCATGACAACAGTAAGAAATTTAATTCCACACTTAATCTCATTCCAAACACATAAAACCTTTGAAAATGCATAACTTGAAATCTATAATTCAGAAAATCATGATTTCTGTTCCTAGGATTTTATTTTAATATGTAGATTATTACTGTGTATTTTGTTTATATGATTGGTGTAATGTTAATTTCTCTATATGCACTGTGCTTGTTTGTATTGTGGCGAGTAGAAGAGCCCGTTGCTGTGGATCCTGGTGTGCAGCAGGTTGAAGTAGCTGAGCAGGAGCTCATTGAAGGCAAGTTGTGCCCTTGACCACTTTTTACCCAATAATGTTCTTTAATATCACATACTCATGCATAGGTTAATTTTGATGGGACCCAATAGGTCACCCTAGATTGTTTATCTCATTACCTTGTTTGCCCCTGAATCACTTGGGTAGTTTGCTATTGCTTTACATGGTTTTGGGATAATCATTTATTATATCTATGTTCCAATTATTCTTGTTATTCTGTTTATGTTCATGTTGAGATCATTAATGTTAATTGGAACATAGAGCTTAACTTGAGAACCACGTGCCACCACAAGGGAGGAATGGGACCCCTTGGCTGACTAATTAGGAAAGCTAGTGGAAGACTACCTTACCCGAAAGGGGCAAGGGCAGTAGGGGAGTGGTCAGTGTAGGGAGGTCCCTGGTTGATTTTGCTGCGATGGCGGTCAGCCAGGAACCCTGCATTGGAACTTCCTATAAACTGTAGCGGGTTTTCGGAAGCTAGTGGAACTTTGTAAAGGCCTCGTAGTGTTGCCCTGCCGCGCTTCCTAGGTAGAGGTGTATGGGATTCGCGACCCCTTGGCAGATGGGTAACATGACTTGTGGGTAAAGGGTACAACCTCTGCAGAGTGTAAAACTGGTATACTAGCCGAGCTCACGGTCATGAGCAGCTCAGGACTCTCTGATGTTTAAATTATGGAACTTAAATTCAATTTTGTCATTTGCATTGCATGGGTTTGTTATTAATTTTGTTCTATTACTTTATTTATGGTTTGGTATTTACTTACACTTAGTAATTGCTAATAAAAGTTTGACCAACTACTTAAAAGCAATGCTCAGCTTTAACCCCTGTCATTGATTAAGCCTTACACATCACATGAACTCACACCTTTGTGAGTTTGTGTCCACTGGTTCCCCACAACTTGTTGAGCTATGATCATGTGTGAGCTCACCCTTGCTGTCTCACACCCCCCCCACAGGAGATGATCAGGTGGTTCAGGAGGAGCCGCCTAACACTGAGGAGTTCGATCTGATCTAGGTGGCGTTTCCCAGTCGACATTGGCGCCGACGATCCTTAGTTCGTTTTATCTTTATTATTCCATTTTGTAATAAGTCTTCCGCTATGTAATAAATGCTCTGATGTTTTATGACATTTATCTCTATACACTCTGTTATTATATATGTTGTCTTCTTGGCGCATGTATGAGATGCACCCGGCTTTGTTCCTTAAAACCGGGTGTTACAATTTGAGAACAAGTGACCAACAATAGCCCTGTACTCAGTCAGGTCATGAGTATCCGACCTATGCATTGGGCAATACTATCACACCTGGTTTTGGAAGACAAACCGAATGCAAATCATATACATGTCAGGATCAGAAAATTCACCTCGGTAATTAAGCTTGAGCACAAGGAAAAAAGGCAATGAGAGCACAAGGAACTACGTAATCCACTATCAATAATCCAGCTTGAGCCCCCGGATGCATAAACCTGCAAGGTAATTAAGCTTGGGTTTTAGATACCCAACTCTTGTTGGGTTCTACAAGGTTAGTCACAACAGACTTTGGAACCAAGATGCAAGTTTTGTCTCTCTTGCTCTTAGGTCCCAAACTTCTAGCAACAACTTTATTATTTCTGCAAACAAGGACAAATGAAGCATCACGTGTTTGATAAAGCATAGTTGATTCAGTTGATGCTCTCCTAGGCGCATGAGAAGCAACATGATGGCACCTAGGTCTATTTCTACCATGAGCATACGAAGAGCTAGATGCAAACAAGGGATGAGAATTAAATGCAGCATCATGACATACAGGATATACAACATGATTATGACACCTATCATGATGAGTATTACTCGTAACTTTATCATAAAGATAGGCATGATTCTTTTGAGAGCTACCAACCATGGGAGCATTCCCTTTCTCTTTGTTGAGATTGGAAGTCCTTTGGCTTGTTAAGTTCTTGGTTCCCTTTTGGAAACCAAGTCCATCCTTAATAGAGGGGTGTCTACCAATGGTGTAGGCATCCCTAGCAAATTTTAATTTCTCATAATTATCCTTGCAAGTCTTAAGTTGAGCATTAAGACATGCTACATCAGTATTTAAATTGAGAATGGTAGAGAAATGTTTATTGCAAGCATCAATATTAAAATCTTTACATCTATTGCAGAATACAACATGCTCTACACATGAACTAGCCACATTAAATTTTTCAAGCTTAGTATTTAAATCATCATTCAAAATTTTGAGACTAGAAATAGAATCATGGTAGGTAGACAGCTCAGAGAACAATATTTCATTTTTCTTAATTTCTAGAGCAAGAGATTTTTGAACATTAATGAATTTATCATGTTCGTCATACAGAATATCTTCTTGCTTTTCTAGCAACCTATCTTTTTTATTAATAGCATCAATCAATTCATTTATTTTATCTACCTTAGATCTATCTAATCCTTTAAATAAATCACTATAATCTATTTCATTGTCAGAAGATTCCTTATCGCTAGAAGAAGTGTACTTAGGTGTATCTCGTATACGTACCTTCTTCTCCTTAGCCATGAGGCATGTGTGTCGTTCGTTGGGGAAGAGGGAGGACTTGTTGAAGACCGAGGCCGCTAATCCTTCATCATCGAAGTTGGACGAAGAACAGTCGGAGTCCCATTCTTTTCTAATGTGCACCTCGCCCTTTGCCTTCTTGTAGTTCTTCTTCCTTTCCATTTCTTGTGCCTTGTCATTGTCATTATCGGGACATTGTGCTATGAAATGACCAGAGTTACCACATTTGAAGTAGGAGCGCTTTCCCCTTGATTTGTTCTTGTTGGGATACTCCTTGCGTCCCTTCAAGGTGGTCTTGAAGTGCTTGATTATAAGTGCCATTTCGTCCTCATTTAGCCCGGCAGCCTCCACTTGTGCTACGTTGCTAGGTAGCGCCTCCTTGCTGCTGGTTGCTTTGAGAGCAACGGGCTGCGGCTCGTTGATGTAGAGGGTCTCCTTCTCCATGTCATTGATCACCATCCCCTTACCTTTAGGATACATCTCTTCGGGCGGTTAGTCCCTTAATGAAGAGTATGGCTCTAATACCAATTGAGAGCACCTAGAGGGGGTGAATAGGTGATCCTGTAAAATCAACTTTAAATGGCACAAACTTGGTTTATGAAATGTTAGTGAAATCAAAACCAAGGAGTTATGACTGGAAAGGGAGGTGACTTCTTCAATTAATTGCTCTTCACAAAGTGAGTATTAAACTTAGAGCAATTATCGAGTGAGTAGAAGTAGAGAGAATCGCACAAGAATAACAACAGGTGACACAGCGATTTTTATCCCGTGGTTCGGCAAAGTAGAACACTTGCCAACTTCCATGTTGTGGCGTCCCGAACGAGGGTTGCACTCAACCCCTTTCAAGCGATCCAATGATCCACTTGAATACCATTGTTTTCTTCCTTATAGTAGATGTTCCCTTTGTGAGGAATCTCCACAAGTTGGAGTCTCTCACCCTTACAATATTGATCTCAATGAAAACCACAAGAGTAAGGGAGGGAAAGAAACACACGCAAAAGCTAGAGTCGCAGCAACGACACGCACACAAGTCAAGAGAAGAGCACACAAACACGGCGCAACAAGTTCACAGCTCAACAAGTGCTCAAATCTTAGTCACAATGATCCGGATGCGTGCTTGCGGAGTCTAGGTGTCTTAGGATGTTCAATGGAGGCTTGGTGTATTGCTCCATGCGCCTAGGGGTCCCTTTTATAGCCCCAAGGCAGCTAGGAGCCGTTGGATCTCCATTTGGTAGGCAATTCTTGTCTTCTGTCGGTTGGCACACCAGACAGTCCTGTGCACCACTGGACATGAACAGTGCTCGATTTATTTCCTTCTTTGGCAAAGCCGACCGTTGAGCCCTCGGTCCCCTTGGCACACCGGACAGTTCGGTGCGGCCTAGTGACTGTTGGCTCTAGCCACACGTCGCCCGCTGATCGCACTGCCAACCGTTGGCGCGGGCGCTGTTGGCTCACCGGACAGTCTGGTGCACACCGGACAATCTAGTGCATTTTAGCCACAGTTCCTTCGGTGATTCCCGAGAGCAACGAGTTCATCGCTGAGCAGCCTGTGCACCGGACAGTGTCCGGTGTACCCGCAGCTACTGCTCCACTAGCTGTTTCAGCTGTACTTCTTTTGCTCCTTTTGAACTTGACTTAATAGAGTTCCTGGCACTTAGACAAGCATGTTTAGCACATAAAACAATTGACTAAGTGTCTAGAACTTACCTTCACACTTGATCCATCTAGATATCCATTTGTTAGTTCTCACCAAGAGTGTTGTGCATCTAATCACCAAAACAATATGCAAATATCCCAATGGCATATTTCCCTTTCAACAACTGATATACCAATTTCTAACCCTCTGTAGAGGTTGTACACTTTACCCACGAGTCATGATCCCTTCCCAGCCTGGGTTGTACAGACCCGATCTTCACTACCGAGGTGAATGGCCAGGGATTCACTATGTAGCCTTTACAAGGATTCCCTAGAGGTCATAGCGGCCTGTTAGGTTTCTCTAGTTTGATAAACATAGTACTTCTCCCCATAGAAAGGGTGACTAACAAAAGCAACACGAAAGAACCTCCGCACCAGCCTCGGCAGAGCAAGTACTATTCCCGAACCCCATTGACGGTAATGACGGCGAAGCCGACTACACCTCAAGTTCCTCAAATTAATCATCTAAGGGTGTCCCATATCACCTTCATGGTTGTACTATTTTCCCAGGTTGTCATCCAACGAATAGGTCCTTATAGAGAGGTACTCGGAAAAAATCCCAAGTCCCCTAAAGTATCACAAGTTCATCATCATAGTCAAGATATCATCATCATATCATAAATGTTCTCATCATGTTCATTAATTAAAGTAAATCAATATCATGATACTAATCATAGTAACCAATTCTCGAAGGATAACCAAGGACAGGAAAAACAGAGCACTAGTCAATCCTTAGGTTGTTCATGGTATGTGGGACAATGAATTATAATGTAAATAGGACATAATGGATCAGAGGACACTTTCCTTCACCAGGTTGTTGCTCAGGGAAATCTCCTGCAACACTCTTGGGAACCACGGACTGCTCATTGTCTACGCAAAGCAATCATTCATTCAACACATTTGGGGAATAACAAAAGAACAGTACACCAAACATATGCAACAGAGTAAACACAAGTTCAATAGAAAGGTAAAGACAAATAAGTGCATTCTAAGTTTGGGGTAGGTCACTACGCTAAGTGGTCTATTGTTCTCTAACTAACTATACCTTATTCAGTTACCTACTTGAATAAAGTTATTTCAGGGATGGAATTATACCTTATTTTATTTCTAAATAAAGTTTATATAGCCTTACCCTAACCTAGAAACTAACTATAAAATTGAGACATGGAAACAATGAATGAACGCAATTTTAATATATAGAAAATAACATAATGAACATTTTGCAAGATGAACCACCCAATTTGGAGTTCATATGACAATGTTATGAATTTTGGAAGTTATACAATTTAAAAACCTTAATTTATACCCATTTTGTGATTAAAATAAAGTCCAGGTGTCTCTCTGCAAGAAACCAGGGGCTCAGGTGAAAGAAAATTAGACGACGGGTTTATTACTGAGAAGCTAGGTATTTCTTTAACAAAATGACCAGGAAAAGGGGTATCAGGTGTTCTTGGCCCTCGAATCTCAGATCAACGACCGATTATAGATCCCGCGGGCGCGCGCGCGACTGACAAGCGGGCCAGGGCGGTCAGCGGCTCGGGGGTGAGGGTGGGGCTAACCGGTCGGGCTGAGCGCTAGGGGCGCAGGCGACTGACGAGCGGAGCCCAGGGGTAGGGGCACCAACATGAACCGGTATCTAGGAATCCGAGCCGTTGGATCAGAGGCGAGCTGCTGAGATCGGGCGCCCAAGGGGTTAACGGCTTTGGGCAGCGCCACTCTCGCTTGTGACGGTGAAGTCGCTGGAGACGAGGCAGGCATGGGTTCTAGGGGGATCTGGGATCGCTGGAGCGGGCCAGGGCCGATGAGGGGGACCCGGCAAACTCGGTGGCAGGGTTTTGACCGTGAATATGGGGCTGGAAATGAGTGCATGGCGAAGGGGGTGCTCCGGGCGGGTCGGAGATACACTGGTGAGCAATCCCAGCCACAGAGTGGGGCGATCGAGCGCACCGAGGTTGGTGCGGGCTCCGGTGAGGAGTTTGGGACACCTAGGACCAAAACTTGGGCATGGTGCGGAGTTACATTGGCAGGACACCATGGGGTGCAACGGACTGACACGCAGCGGCAACATCGAGCTCCAATTCACCGTAGAGGAGAGGAATCAAGGCAAACAAAACGCGCGGCGGTTGCTTACATTGGGACGGCGCTAGGGGGGCTTGGTGTGGCGCCTGGAGCTCCTGGCAGTCGGCACGATGGGTGCGCGTTACCAGAGAGCTCGGGCGGTGGCGGCTGTGCACGAGAAGGGGTGGGAGCGAGAGAAGTGAGGCAGGGAAGAGAGGGCGGGCGAGCATGAGGCTTAAAAAGGAGATATGGATCATTGGGCGTGATGTGGGTTGGCTCTCTCGGTGGGCGTGCGCGCGGCGTGAGCGGCGGTTGCGGGGAAGACCGGGTTGACAAGCGGGGCTGAGGCATTAGCGGCTGCGTGCGTGAGGTGGCTGACGAGCGGGGCTGTAACACCCTGAATTTGGGGGTATAAAATTTCTTGGTAAATATCTACCAAATTCAGGTGTTACTCTTGTATCACTCTCTAGACTCTTTCTCTCTCTCTCTCATTCTTTTAGCTAGAATTGAGTTAATTAAGAGATGGATTATTTATTTATTTTGTCAAAACAATATGAGTTATGAAATGTTGTATCATGCTAAGCTTAAGATATTCTTTGAATTGATGGACATGTTTGAATTAGTTTGAATTTGAATCTTGGTTTGAATTTGAATTGAAAACCATAGGGAAAATAAAATAGAAAAGCCATTAGAAATTCTAGAGAAAAAGAAAAAGCCAAATCGGCCCAGCCAGCCCAGCTCGGCCCACCTAGGCCTCCCGCACGTGCCCTCTCTCCCCCCTCTCTCTCTCGCTACTCAGTGGGGCCGACCTGTCAGTGCCAAACTCATCCACACATGCATGCTTTCTCTCGCTGCCCCGTGGGCCCCGCTGGTCAGCCCGTCCGCCCATTCGCTTTCGCTGACACGTGGATCCCGTCGGTCAGAACTGTCTCCCCCGTCCGAACCGCCAGCATCACGCTATGGACACGCCCACGTCGCGCGTTTCTCGGCCACCTCTGCACGCACCTGACCTCCTTTTAACGCCCGCACCCCACTCACTCACTCCCCTCGCTCAGTTGCACCCCCAGCCGAACACCCTCGCCCTCTCTCTCGCACCACGCGCGCCCAGGGAGCTCCACCGCTGCTCACCGTGGTGCGCCGCCTGTTTTACAGTTGCCATCAAGCTCTCGCCGCACCTGTTGCCTCGGTGAGTTCTGCCTCACCGTCAGCAACTCGGGACACCCCTCGGTTTGCCCCAACCCCTCTGGTTCGCCCGGTCCACGCTCATCGGAGAATTCCCCATGCAGTCGGAGTCCGCCACCGTCGACCCAAGGCTTCTCCACGTCGCCGCCGTCGCTCAAGCGCCCCTAAGTCTGCACTCGAGGTGAGCAACCTTCCCATGCCCTTATTTCTCCTATTACTACCCTAGTGTCTGTGTAATTGCTCGCCAGAGTTGATCCGCGCCGCCGTTAGGCCAGCCTGCCGTGTTCTGCACCCTCTGGTGCCCCCCACACCGGCATTGCGCCCATGACTGAGTTTGCCATGTCACACTGAACACGAAGGAGCCTTTCCCCAAACCCCTATAGCCCTGTCGTGGCCGTCCCCCTCGTCTCCGGTGAAACCTCACCGCGAGGTCGAGCGGTGCCACCGCACCCAAGACTGGTCGCCGACCATTGGATCTCGGACGTCCATCCGAGATTTGGCGGTCTGGGTTTAATCATAACAGATCTAATCGCAACCGTCCGATACAAATCCTACCGCTCAAACCCACTCTCCTCACCCACGCTCTGCTGCTGGGCCCGACGTGTCAGCCCTACCTCAGGTCGCTAACATCCCGAGCCCACCTGTCAGCGCTCGCCGCACATCCGCGCGCACGCTCGTTCGCGGGATCTGATCTTGGCCATTGATTTAATTTCTAACGGCTTAGCAGGCCCGATACCCCTTCGCGTGTATTTTTGTTAAAGAAACCCCTAGTTTTTGTAATCAACCCACGGTCCCTCTGTATCGCATGCAGGCCCCTGTAAACTTGCAGATTGGACCCTAGATTTTCGTTTAATCATAGAATTAGACTTAATTTTGTATTTCAAACTTCAAAACTTGTTTATTTCATATCTTTTTCATATGAACTCCAAATTTAGTGGTTCAAATTGCAAAATGTTCATAGGAATATTCTCTATTCAAATAAATTATGTTCATCCACAGTTTGTGTACTTTAATTTCATGGCTAAGCTATAGGTTAGTATATGTAATAATTGTCACACCCGGGCTTTAAGGGACAAAGCCGGGTGCATCTCATACATGCGCTAAAGAAGACAACATATATAATAACAGAGTGTATAGAGATAAATGTCACAATAATCAGAGTACTTATTACATAGCGGAAGTCTTACAAAATAAAAGATAAATATAACAGGATCTAAAATCCATCCTTGGCGCCAGAAAGTCAACTGGGAGATGACGACCTAGACCTCTCACCAAAGCAACGCAACCTCCACCAAGCGCCTCATCCAGTGGTACCTGTTCTTGACCTGTGGGGGTGGGAGACAGCAAGGGTGAGCTCACACATGTTCATCGCTCAATAAGTTGTGGGGAATAATGTGACATGAACTCACCAAATGTGTAAGGCTGATCAACAATAGAGGTTAAAGCTGAGCATTTCTTTTATAAGTTGGTCAAAATTTTATTAGCAGTTACTAAGTGTAAGTGAATACCAAACCATAATAAAATAATAGAACAAAATTAATAACAAATCCCATGCAAATGCAAATGACAAATTGAGTTTAGGTTCCATAATTTAATCATCAAAGAGTCCTGAGCTGCTCTTGACCATGAGCTCGGCTAGTATACCAGTTTTACACTCTGCAGAGGTTGTACCCTTTACCCACAAGTCGTGTTTCCCATGTTGCCAGGGTTAGCTAGGCCCTTAGACACTACCGAGGTGAATGGCTAGGGATCCACTACGAGGTCTTTACAAAGTTCCACTAGCTTCCGAAAACTCGCTACAGTTTATGGGAAGAGCACTTGCAAGAATCGCCCGTCTGACCGCCATCACAGCAAAATCAACCCGAGAACCTCCTTTCATGCAACTCCCCTACTGCCCTTGCCCCTTTCGGGTAAGGTAGTCTTCCACTAGCTTTCCTAATTAGTTAGCCAAGGGGTCCCATTCCTCCCTTGTGGTGGCACGTGTTTCTCAAGTTAAGCTCCATGTTCCAATTAACAATAATATAATGATCTTGACATGTACATGAATAGAATAACAAAATAACTGGAACATGGATATAATGAAATATTAACCCAAAACCATGTAAAGCAATAGCATAACTACCCATGTGATTCAGGGGTAAACAAGGTAAAATGAATATACAGACTAGGGTGACCTATTGGGTCCCATCAAAATTAAACCTATGCATTGAATAGTGATAATAAAGAATATTATTGGGTAACAAAAGTGGATCAAGGGCACAACTTGCCTGGCACTTGAGATTTCAGTTACCAGGGTGATTCTTCAGATCTTCGTGACCTCACTGCTAGTCGTAGCAATACAAACAAACATGGTATAGACAAAATTAACATCACACCAAACATAAGAATAGACTGCATAATAATGATCTACGCGTCGCTACGAGATCGAGAACTACTAAGATCGGAGTTACGGTTACTGAGTTGTGATTTACGGACGATCTATGTGGTGGAGCAATTACAACTAGGTTTTGAGTTGATTTTACAAAGATAATCAATTCAACTTTAATCTTTATTATAACTTTACTAAATATTATATTTTAATTAACTTATAATTATAATATCAGAATATTATATTAACATTAGAAAAGTTAATCCAATAAACATAGATTGATCCAACTACTTACTTAATTATAAAAATATGGGATATCATATAATCAATGATATTACTGTGTAGTAGATATTTATACAAGACTAACACAATTTAAACGGATCAAATCGGAGTTATAGATTTTAAGTTATCAATTTCTAAATATTTTATGTGTTTTGTACAAAATTAAGTAGGATATAAATTTTTAATGTGACATTCATGTCAAAACAGTGGTACTAAATGATAAACCATAATATTACAAAATTATAGCAATTGGAATGGGTTAATTTGGACATCATATGAATTTTCTATGAATTAAACCAATTCTAGTAATTATCTTTGCATGGGAAATCAATTTTTATATTTATTTTCTGATTTTTCCAACACTCTGGACTGGGCGAACTAATACAGGGAAAAGCAGGGGCCTCTGCGCAAGAATCACAAGACTCAGCGCACAGCCAACGCGGACTGCGGGTTCATTACCAAAAACTGTAGGATTTCATATGAAAAATGTACACCACGAAGGGGTATGGTCGCACCACGATCATCCGATTAGAGTATAGCGACCCGGATTAAATCTCCTATGATCCGAACCGGTATAGGATGTGGACCGTAGGATCCACATCGCATGGCCAACATTAGATCGATCATCTCAATGCATTGGTACTACCTGCGGTCCCTCGGATTATAAATCGACGGTGCATGGCCAATGTGACCGCGATCTAGCTTCCACCGTTGATCTAACTACGTGCGCCCCAGATCTTATCATACAGCGATACGGGCGGATCTAATCCTGGGCGTTCGAAGAAAATCGGACGGCGGAGGCACATCTTCTCCCACGGCCAGAGAGGACACGACACTGCCATCGCCATGGTGAGGTCACTCGCCGGCGGACTTACCTCTAAATTACGCGCACTAAATCTCAATTAAATCGGTCCACATGATACGGGTATGAAGGCGATTCTGGGCGTGATGTTCTTACCGGGGATTGTCTGCGCTAGCGAGCCAACCATAGGGAGGAGGTAGTTCTACTCTGGCATGTTCACCGGCGTGGAATTTCGCCCGATTCAGGGTCGCCCCGCCCGCTCCGAAGGCACAGACGGATTCCCCTGGACGTTGGCTCACCCACGCAACTACGCACAGAGGATGGAACACCGGCGCCGAGAGGTCTCACCGGCGGCGGCGCTTTCTCCACTCCGGTCTTCCACCTCTCACACAGTCGAAGCGTGTCGGCGCTAGGTTTTTAGGGCTTGGGTTGGGCGCACGCGCATCTGGCCGGTTATATACGAGCCCTGCATGGCGGCTGGGTAGAGGGGAGGTGGTTGAGCCGGAGCATGCAACGGCGGAGAGGTCGGCTGCGTCTGTTGACGTCGCGCGAGAAGAGCTACAGGAGCAGACTGGCGCACACGCGATTGGGTTAGCTCTGGACAGCGGCCCACACCGCCAGTGAGTGGGGATCCGAGTGACGCGTGCGCGACCGAGTCAAGGTGGGCAAGACGAGCAGCGAGGTCCTAGGCAGATCATGCTCGACGCAGAGAAGAGACAGGGAGGAGCAGAGGATGGTCCCGATCAGATGCGGCGCGGTGTGCGGCTGGCAAGGAGCTGATCAGTGGGCCCAGCGAGTCGGTCAAACGCGCGTGCAGGCTGGAAACCAGGAAATGGGCCAGTCCATTAAGGCAAGTTGGGTCAGCGGAAAGGAAATCGGCCCAAACATCGTTTTCCCATTTTTCTTTCTCTTTTTTTCTTTTCTCTTTTAATTTCAAATTTTAAATCCCAATTTGAATTTATATGTGTGAAGTTCATACATAGATCAACTGTACAATTCCAAATACCAATATGAACCTTATTCAATTAATTTATATATTTATTTTATTTTATATGTATAGTATTTTCTTCTCTTTCTCTATTTTCTATTCCCTTTAAAATATGTTCATAGTTATTTAAAAGAAAAGATTTTCTACTGTATCATTTTCTTTAGAGGCCACTTATAAATATATATATCCAACAAAGGAATATCTAGTATATAGGTACACTTTTATTAAACATTCATTAAACCACATCTGTTTTTTTGGGAGATGTAACTTCAAGAATAAGCAATTTTTTTATATGAGGTATTTTAATTCAAAACCTTTGGAGATCTTTTCCCCCAGGTTCAAGAATAAGATTTTGGGTGTCACAAATCCTACCCCCCTTAACAAGAATCTCGTCCTCGAGATTTAGGAAGGCCTAGGGAAAAGATGGGGAAAATCTATGCGAAGCTCTTCTTCTCTTTCCCAGTTAGCTTCATCTTCACCCTGGTGACTCCATTGCACTTTGAACATCTTTATCACCTTATTTCTTGTAACTCGAGTCAATGTATCAGAATCTTGATAGGATACTCCGTGTAAGTCAAATCTCCTTGACCATTGAGCTCTTCCATTGGTAACTGTTCCTCAAGGGCACGGAGACACTTCTTAAGTTGAGACACATGAAATACATTATGTACATCATATAGATTATCAAGTAGCTCGAGTTGATAGGCCATCTCTCCAACTTGCTTAAAAACTCTGAATGGTCCTATAAAGCGAGGGGACAATTTGCCCTTAACTTTAAATCTCCTCATTCCACGAAGTGGTGACACCTTGAGGTACACATGATTTCTTTCCTCAAATTCCAGCGGTCTTCTTCTATTATCAGCATAGCTCTTTTGCCTGGTTTGAGCTACCCTCAAGTTCTCCCTGATTATACGAACTTGTTCTTCTGCCTCTCGAATAAGTTTAGGTCCAAAGAACTATCTTCCTCTAGTCTGATCCAATATAGAGGAGTCCTGTATTTCCTGCCATACAGAGTCTCGAACGGTGACATCTTCAGACTGGCCTGGTAACTATTATTATATGAGAACTCAGCATAAGGTAGACTCTTGTCCCAACTACTACCATGCTGAAGGGAACAAGCTCTCAACATGTCCATCAATACTCGATTAGTCCTTTTAGTGTGTCCATCAATCTGAGGATGGTAGGCCAAACTAAAATTCAACTTCGTATCCATATTCTCATGAAAACTTCTCCAAAATCTGGAGGTAAACTGTGATCCTCTATCCAAAATGATCTTCTTCAATACACCGTGTAAAGAAACAATCCGAGCCATATATAACTCTGCCAATTGAGATACCTTATATGTAGTCTTGACCGGAATGAAATGAGCCACTTTGGTAAATTTATCCATAATAACCCATATAGAATCATATCCTTTCGAGATGCGAGGCAATCCAGTAATGAAATCCATACACTTCCATTCGGGTATCTTCAATGGGTATAATAGTCCAGCTTGTCTTTGGTGTTCGGCCTTAACTCTTTGACACACCTCACACATAGCCACATGTGTAGCCACATCTCTCTTCAATCCATACCGCCAGTACTTCTGCTTCAAATCCTGATACATCTTAGTGCTACCAGGATGAATAAAATAATCCAAGTCATGGGCCTCCTTTTTAATAGTTTCACGAAGGCTATCAATCTCAGGAACTCATATCCGATCCTTGAACCATATTGTGCCTTGTTCATCTTCCGTGAATTCCAGACCTCGACCTTCAGTAATCAGATCCTTAATCTCTTGTATTTTTGCATCACCAATTTGTCCTTTGCGGATTTCTTGATCCAAAGAAGGTTCCACATCAATGGTAACTTCCTCATTGTGAGCAACTATCCCCAGGTTAGTTCTCCTAAAATCCTCAACAATCTCATCGAGTAGCTGGGCAACAACAGCTAAATGAACATTCGCCTTTCGACTCAAGGCATCTGCAACCAAATTTGCCTTGCCCAGGTGGTAGTGAATCTCCAAATCACAATCCTTAATAAGCTCCAACCAATGGTGTTGCCCAAGGTTGAGATCCTTTTGAGTGAATATATACTTCAAATTCTTATGATTTGTGTATACTTGACACTTGGTTCCCATAATATAATGTCTCCAAATCTTAAGCGCATGCACAACGACTGCCAATTCTAAGTCATGAGTGGGGTAGTTCAACTCTTGTTTCCGCAACTGATGAGACTCGTAAGCAATCACGTGTCCTTCTCGCATAAGTACACATCCAAAGCCTTGGCCACAGGCGTCACAATAAATGTCAAATTCCTTCTGCACATCTAGCATAACCAACACTGGTGGTGACATCAACCTCTTCTTTAATTGATCAAAGCTATCTTGGCACTTATGGTCCTACTTAAATTCTCTTCTCTTCTCCAAAAGCGAGGTCTTAGGCTTAGCGATCTTAGAAAATCCTTCAATAAATCTCCGATAATATCCTGCAAGTCCCAAGAAACTCCGTATCTCCGTAACTGTAGTGGGTATGCTCCACACCACTATCTCCTTGACTTTAGCAGGATCCACTGAAATCCCTCCATTAGAAATGATATGTCCAAGAAATGGCACCTCGCCAATCCAAAACTCGCATTTGTTAAACTTGGCGTAGAGTTGATTATTTCGTAGCTTCTTGTAGCACCTATCTCAGATGTTCCTCATGATCACTATCACTCTTGAAATAAAAATATCGTTAATGAGAAACCATGACGAATCTGTCCAGATTATGAACACCTTATTCTTCAGATCCATAAAATAGCTGGTGCATTAGTTAGTCCAAATGACATAACGATGAACTCATATAAACCATATCGGGTCGAAAAATCCGTCTTGGGAATATCCGATGGCCTAATCTTCATTTGATGGTAACCCGATCGCAGGTCAATCTTCGAGAATACCCTTGCACCTCTCATCTGATCAAATAAATCTTCAATGCGGGGTAATGGATACTTGTTCTTCACACTAACATCATTAAGGGTCCTATAATCCATGCACATCCCTTGCGATCCATCTTTCTTCTGTACAAATAGAACTAGCGCTCCCCCAAGGTGAGGGATTCAGACGAATGTACCCAGCATCCTATAATTCCGTTAACTTCTTCTTAAGTTCCTTTAGCTCTTCTACAGACATCATGTATGGCCGTTTGAGAGTAGTAGTAGTCCCAGGTAAGAGATCAATGACGAACTCAACTTCCCTATCTAATGGCATCCCTAGTAACTCCTCTAGAAAGACATCCGAAAAATCCCTAACTGCACCGATGTTGTCACCCACAAACTTCTCATCTACTAAGAATGCCACTAATCTAATGGTGGTAGTTACTGCAATTTCAACTTCAAATCTTTCTTGTTTAGAACTGGTGAGTTCTACGGTTCCCTTAGCACAGTGTATATACTGCCTTTGCCTTTCTTAACCATGACATACCAAGGATCACGTCTATACTGCTCTCTTCTAACAGTACAGGGGTAGCCCATCTGGGTTGGAAATACAGGGTAAGAAAGGAAGAATTGTAGACAAGGCGAGTAATTACGAGGAATGTTACTGTGGGGGGTTTATTAGCTAAGTAGATTAGTGTGTCACCCACTAAAGCTAATACATTACCTTATAGTGGTACATGCTAAGATGTCCGACTATAATGTTTCAATCAATCAAAGAAGCAAATCAAGCAGTAATCATTAGAACAATCAACCAACATTTTTTTAATAGAGAAAATAGTTTTAATTTTTGTCTTAGGTCTCCTATCTCTTAAAAAGTTCATAAATGTAGGATTCCAAGGTATGAAATCCATCTTGTCTTAGAACAGAAATGATAACAGTAATCAGAGTATGACAGCAAAAGGTGAGACAGGATCAAGATAAGATAAGTATAGAATGAATTAGAGCAAGGTAAGTAGGTAAGGGTTGTCCATTTCTATCTAGGTTTCGTCCTACAGTCAACATTTCCTCTGCTACCACTTCTGTCACACCCGGGCTTTAAGGGACAAAGCCGGGTGCATCTCATACATGCGCCAAAGAAGACGACATATATAATAATAGAGTGTATAGAGATAAATGTCACAATAATTAGAGTACTTATTACATAGCGGAAGTCTTACAAAATAAAAGATAAATATAACAGGATCTAAAATCCATCCTTGGCGCCAGAAAGTCAACTGGGAGACGACGACCTAGACCTCTCACGAACACAACACAACCTCCACCATGCTCCTCATCCAGTGGTACCTGTTCTTGACCTGTGGGGGTGTGAGACAGCAAGGGTGAGCTCACACATGTTCATCGCTCAACAAGTTGTGGGGAATAATGTGACATGAACTCACCAAAGGTGGGAGTTCATGAAGTGTAAGGCTGATCAACAATAGAGGTTAAAGCTGAGCATTACTTTTATAAGTTGGTCAAAATTTTATTAGCAGTTACTAAGTGTAAGTGAATACTAAACCATAATAAAATAATAGAACAAAATTAATAACAAATCCCATGCAAATGCAAATGAAAATTGTGTTTAGGTTCCATAATTTAATCATCAGAGAGTCCTGAGCTGCTCTTGACCATGAGCTCGGCTAGTATACTAGTTTTACACTCTGCAGAGGTTGTACCCTTTACCCACAAGTCGTGTTTCCCATGTCACCAGGGTTAGCTAGGCCCTTAGACACTACCAAGGTGAATGGCTAGGGATCCACTACGAGGCCTTTACAAAGTTCCACTAGCTTCCGAAAATCCGCTACAGTTTATGGGAAGAACACTTGCAAGAATCCCCCGTCTGACCGCCATCGTAGCAAAATCAACCTGAGAACCTCCTTGCATGCAACTCCCCTACTGCCCTTGCCCATTTCGGGTAAGGTAGTCTTCCACTAGAATTCCTAATTAGTTAGCCAAGGGGTCCCATTCCTCCCTTGTGGTGGCACGTGTTTCTCAAGTTAAGCTCCATGTTCCAATTAACAATAATATAATGATCTTGACTTGTACATGAATAGAATAACAAAATAACTGGAACATGGATATAATGAAATATTAACCCAAAACCATGTAAAGCAATAGCATAACTACCCATGTGATTCAAGGGTAAACAAGGTAAAATGGATAAATAGACTAGGGTGACCTATTGGGTCCCATCAAAATTAAACCTATGTATTGAATAGTGATAATAAAGAATATTATTGGGTAACAAAAGTGGATCAAGGGCACAACTTGCCTGGCACTTGAGATTCTAGTTACTAGGGTGATTCTTCAGATCTTCGTGACCTCACTGCTAGTCGTAGCAATACAAACAAACATGGTATAGACAAAATTAACATCACACCAAACATAAGAATAGACTGCATAATAATGATCTACGCGTCGCTACGAGATCGAGAACTACTAAGATCGGAGTTACGATTACTGAGTTGTGATTTACGGGCGATCTATGTGATGGAGCAATTACAACTAGGTTTTGAGTTGATTTTACAAAGATAATCTAATGAAATAATCAATTCAACTTTAATCTTTATTACAACTTTACTAAAGATTACATTTTAATTAACTTATAATTATAATATCAGAATATTATATTAACATTAGAAAAGTTAATCCAATAAACATAGATTGATCCAACTACTTACTTAATTATAAAAATATGGGATATCATATAATCAATGATACTACCGTGTAGTAGATATTTATACGAGACTAACGCAATTTAAATGGATCAAATCGGAGTTATAGATTTTAAATGGATCAAATCGGAGTTATAGATTTTAAGTTATCAATTTCTAAAGATTTTATGTGTTTTGTACAAAATTAAGTAGGATATAAATTTTTAATGTGACATTCATGTCAAAATAGTGGTACTAAATGATAAACCATAATATTACAAAATTATAGCAATTGGAATGGGTTAATTTGGACATCATATGATTTTTCTATGAATTAAACCAATTCTAGTAATTATCTTTGCATGGGAAATCAATTTCTATATTTATTTTCTGATTTTTCCAACACTCTGGACTGGGCGAACTAATACAGGGAAAAGTAGGGGCCTCTGCGCAAGAATCACAAGACTCAGCGCACAGCCAATGCGGACTGCAGGTTCATTACCAAAAACTGTAGGGTTTCATATGAAAAATGTACACCACGAAGGGGTATGGTCGCACCACGATCGTCCGATTAGAGTATAGCGGCCCAGATTAAATCGCCTATGATCCGAACCGGTATAGGATGTGGACCGTAGGATCCACATCGCATGGGCAGCATTAGATCGATCATTTCAATGCATCAGTACTACCTGTGGTCCCTCGGATTATAAATCGACGGTGGATGGCCAATGTGACCGCGATCCAGCTTCCACCGTTGATCTAACTACTTGCGCCCTAGATCTTATCATACAGTGATACGGGCGGATCTAATCCAGGGCGTTCGAAGAAAATCGGACGACGGAGGCACATCTTCTCCCACGACCAGAGAGGACACGGCACTGCCGCCGCCACGGTGAGGTCACTCGCCCCGGCGGACTAACCTCCGAATTACGCGCACTAAATCTCAATTAAATCGATCCACATGATACGGGTATGAAGGCGATTCTGGGCGTGATGTTCTTACCGGGGATTCTCTGCGCTAGCGAGCCGACCACGGGGAGGAGGTAGTCTTGCTTTGGCATGTTCACCGGCGTGGAATTCCGCCTAATTCAGGGTCGCCCCACCCGCTTCGAAGGCACAGACGGATTCCCCCGGACGTTGGCGCACCCACGCGACTACGCACAGAGGATGGAACACCGGCGCCGAGAGGTCTCACCGGCGGCGGCGCTTTCTCCACTCCGGTCTTCCTCCTCTCACATAGTCGAAGCGTGTCGGCGCTAGGTTTTTAGGGCTTGGGTTGGGCGCACGCGCATCCGGCCATTATATACGAGCCCTGCATGGTGGTCAGGTAGAGGGGAGGTGGTTGAGCTGGAGCATGCAACGGCGGAGAGGTCGGCCTCGTCTGTTGACGTCGCGCGAGAAGAGCTACAGGAGCAGACTGGTGCGCGCGCGATTGGGGTAGCTCTGGATAGCGGCCCACACCGCCAGTGAGTGGGGATCTGGGTGACACGTGCGCGGCCAAGTCAAGGTGGGCAAAACAAGCGGCGAGGTCCCAGGCAGATCATGGTCGGCGCAGAGAAGAGACAGGGTGGAGCAGAGGATGGTCCCGATCAGATGCGACGCGGTGTGTGGCTGGCAAGGAGCTGATTAGTGGGCCCAGCGAGTCAGTCAAACGCGTGTGCGGGGTGGAAACCAGGAAATGTGCCAGTCCATTATGGCAAGTTGGGTCAGCGAAAAGGAAATCGACCCAAACATCATTTTCCCATTTTTCTTTCTCTTTTTTTCTTTTCTCTTTTAATTTCAAATTTTAAATCCCAATTTGAATTTATATGTGTGAAGTTCATACTTAGATCAACTTTACAATTCCAAATACCAATATGAACCTTATTGAATTAATTTATATATTTATTTTATTTTATATGTATAGTATTTTCTTCTCTTTCTCTATTTTCTATTCCCTTTAAAATATGTTCATAGTTATTTAAAAGAAAAGATTTTCTAGTGTATCATTTTGTTTAGAGGCCACTTATAAATATATATATCCAACAAAGGAATATCTAGTATATAGGTACACTTTTATTAAACATTCATTAAACCCATCTGTTTTTTTGGGAGATGTAACTTCAAGAATAAGCAATTTTTTTATATGAGGTATTTTAATTCAAAACCTTTGGAAATCTTTTCCCCCAGGTTCAAGAATAAGATTTTGGGTGTCACAATAATTAATTTATGAAATAAGAAGATAAAAGGGAAAACCCTAATGATACTTAGGTATTTAATTTTGTGAGATCAATATTATGTCATGTATGAAGTTACCCATGTTGTAATTTTGTGTCCCACCAAAATTAGTAGAAGTAAACTATGTAATCCATAATGTCTAGGGAATCAGTAATCTCTAAATGAATTAATCCCTAGCATTTAAGTCTATCTTTTGTGTTCATAATGTCCTGTCAAACTTGTGTGTACTTGATTGTACATGTTTGGTGTGCTATTCATTTGTATTTTTCTAAATTTATTGAATGTATGATCACTTTATTTAGACAACAAGCAGCCCGTGGTTCCTGAGTGTGTTGCCGAAGATCTCCCTGAGAAACAACATGGTGAAGGCAAGTGTCCTCTGACCTATCATGTCCTACATACTTTATAGTTCACTGTCCCGCATTACATTATTGAAACTCAAGGATTAACTAGTCTGTATTTACTTATCCTTGTTTACCTTTTGGGTTATAATGGTTAGCTTTATGCTATTGCTTTACTTTAATCAATGAACATGATGTGAATATTTATGATACGATGATGTTATCCCGATGATGATCTTGTGTACTTTAGGGGACTCAGGCTGTTTTCTGAGTACCTCTCTGTAAGGACATGTTTGGGGAGTGACAACCCGGGATAACAGTGCAACAACGAGGGTGGAATGGGACGCCCTTAGCTGATTAATTAGAGGAACACGAGTTGTAGTTGGCTTCGCCGTAGGGCCGTCATTGGGGTTCGGGCATAGTACTTGCTCTGTCGAGGCTGGTTGCAGAGGTTCTTGATTTGGTTTTGTTAGTCACCCTTCCTTTGGGGAGAGATACTGTGTTTATCAAACTGGAGAAACCTAACAAGCGGCTATGACCTCTGGGAAATCTTTGTAAAGGCTACGTAGTGATACCCTGCCAGGCCACCTAGGTAGTGGTCAATGGAGATTGGCTCTTTCTGGGCAGAATTGAAATCACGGCTTATGGGTAAAGTGTGTGACCTCTCTAGAGTGTTAGAAACTGGTATATCAGTCGTGCTTACGGTTAAGAGCGGCCTTGGGATCCTCTTTGATTAGAAGAACTTTGGATACTTTTTGATGATGATTAATGATGAGGGTTATAATTATGATCTCTGGTATTTCCTCTTGGAAGGAGTACATTTGGGTAATAACTGGGTTTATTACTAAAACTTGGCTCTACTAATAGTAATAAATACTTGAACAACTAAAAGCAACTGTTTAACCTTAACTCCACATACAGGTAGTCCACTTTAGTCGAACGAGACATTTGCTGAGTACGTTGATGTGTACTCACCCTTGTTTTACAAACCACACCATCCCAGGTTGTCCCCACTGTACTTAGTGCTCAGGAGGAGATGCTGGCAAGAGGACTTTGAGGAGTTTCAGGACTACGACGAGTTCTAGTTTTCCTTAGTGGCAAACCCCTAGTCAGCTGCCTGTTAAGGCCTTATCTACTACGTTTCATATTTCCGCACTTTGATGTTAAAATGACAATGTTATAGACTCTGTGGATGTCTTGGACATCTTGATGTAATAAAGTATCTTTCCGCTATTTATTTTGAGCAATGTGTGATGATGTCCAATTATATAATCGCTATGTACGTGAGTTTCTGATCCTGGCACGTACATGGTTCGCATTCGGTTTACCTTCTAAAATCAGGTGTGACATAAGTGGTATCAGAGTCTTGCTGACTGTAGGACCGCTAACCTAGACTAGAATGGTCACCCTAAGGACTATAGACCCTACCCTTACCTTGATCTTTAGTGTCATTTCAAAAGTTGGTCATGTTGACCAATTCTATGTTATTATTCATCCTAGTATGTGGCAAGATGCCTAAGTAAACCTATGTGCTCACATCGTGTTAGTTGCTTTTGGTTCGCTCAGCTCTGCGAAAAGGCAGGGGGCATATATGGGTACCAAATAGGCGACCGGACGGTCCACACTGGTGGTTCCGAGTTTCTTGCTACGGTTGTTAGCTAAATTCGCGGGATTAGCCTGGGAGATTGGTTTGTAACAGGTCCAGCCCCCCTCCTCTATAGAGGAATACGGCCGATTAATCATCAACAATCGAATCAATACTCAGTTTATCTCTTGTTTTACCTTAGCCATTAGGAGTAGTTCTAGTTTAGTTTTAGTTTAGTCTCTCAATCCCCAAACTCTCCGTTTCTCTTCGGCTCTACGTCGATTAAACGTGTCTAGGTCGGCGTACTGACCCTAGACAACACATAGAATCTCTCCTCCCGACGGGGTCCCTCCTGGAAGCGAGATTTAGGTGCCGTCGGCGAACTCCGCCGCCCCTGCGCACGCGCGGGCCGTCTGACCTATAGGCGCGGACCATCTGTTCCTTCAGGCAGGGAACCCAAGCCCTGCGCCAAGTCGCGGACCGTCCGGTCCCTGGCCGTGGACCGTGCGTGTCTGTGCCGAGAGCACCGCCGTCGGTTATCATCACAGTGATTGGCTTCCGCATTGGCGCCAACAATTAAGTACTAATTCTTTTTTATACAACGATTGTCCTGATGTTGTTGTAAACCTAATCATGCTTTTGGCCAATCAGCAGGAGAGGCGAGAAACACGTGAGGATGACTGCATGCATATGCAAATAGAACAAGGGAAGTTTCTTCTTTAAAAAAAAACTGGAGTCGTCACGGTCTCCTTTTTCATGTGCACCCATGGTGAGTTACATTTTATTTTTATCCGCATCTCCTTATCCACACACTGCATTCCTCGACGTGGACCCACCACCACCTCCACGAAAATTACTTTGTTCTCAAATATCCATCCCTCCTTTTCTTTTAGGAAATTCAGAAAAAATAGACTAAATAATTTTGACTTTTCCTATATTCACGATGTTCTTTGTAGGACATTTTTTCTTCTTCAGTACAACGAGGATGGAAGTTTTATTCGGTGCTATCCAAAAAAAAAAAACGACGACCGTGGAAACTAAAGCGGAAAACATTGGAGCACACGTGTGCATTCCATTCCTGTGGCATTATTTCATCTTTTTCGATGGAATTATTCTTCTTGACGTGTTAAACAGCAGTAAAGAATTTGTGCCGAAAGCCTACGTTTGCTCTAGCTAGTAGCTATAATGGTGAAGCGCCTAAATTCCATTTAATTTAAACGTTCTTACCCCTCCGTTCCAAATTATAAGCCGTTTAGTTTTTTAACCAAATTTGACTGGCTCGTCGTAATAGAAAATGTTATAATTATCATTTATTTTATTATTATATCATTTAGTATAATATACTTTCAGTATAGTAATGAATTTTTTATTTTTTGCAAAATTTTTGAATAAGACAGCGGATCAAACTTGATCTAAAAAGTCAAATAAATTATAATTTTGAACGATTTATGGGGATAGATATCACTGGATCATCAAAGCACGAACTCGTTTTCTAAGGCACTTGAAAGACCCCTGATAAGGCCTCGATGGCTCAATTGTGGGCCTCGGCACGAGGTAACTGAAGCTAACTTAAAACCCCCACGCGCGGGAGTTTAAGGCTAACTAAATACCACGTGACTCGGCCTGCGCATACAAAGTGGGTGCGAGCTTTGCTAGAGAGGCCAATGTGCGACAGAAGAATCAGCATGATCACCGTGAGTAACGAATAAACACGGATAAGTACTCCGATATGTACAGGGATATCTCCTCGGTCATGTATATAAAGCTGAGAGGGTACCCCTACAAAAAGTTAGACTCTGCCAGATCACAAGATCAGCCTCATCTTCTACCTTCAGCAATCACTTGTAAACATTTGAACTCAGATCAATACAATCTCCAGCCCGAACTTGTATAATTTGTTGTGTTCCATCGTGCCCTGCACGAACCATAGAGCTGCGATCAACGTCGTCGTCCTCCCAAAAGCACTACGTGAACACACTCCGTAGTGCACCATCGGCACCTAGCACCAACAGCTGGCACGCCAGGTAAGGGGTATGACGTCAATTCCCGACAGCTCCATGGTTGTCACCATCAACATCGTCTTCAACTTCATCGTCGGGGGGTTTTCCACTTCGGATCCCTCTCATGTATCATCAACCAAAGGGGTGCCTGCATCGGGTGTTGGTGTCACACCCGGGTTTTAGGGACCCGGACACGAATATAATCACTAGGTATGCTGGGACCAAGTCTCACACATATGATGAATCATGGTACAGAAACGAATGTCACAACTTTATTATATAATAGGAGTTTTTGTAAAAAATAAATAAATAATTACATCGAAAGGAGACAACGATCCAGCAATCCAAAGTTGACGGGGAGACGACGACCTAGACCTCTCACGAACAAATCGCAACATCCTCCAAGCACCTCATCCTGTGGTACCTGTCCTTGACCTGTGGGGGTGTGAGACAGCAAGAGTGAGCTCATATACGTTCATAGCTTAACAAGTTATGGGGAGTAATATGCATGAACTCGCCAAAGGTGGGAGCTCATATGAAGTGTAAGGCTTACCAAAAAGAATGGTTAAAGCTGAGCATTGCTTTTAAAGTTGGTCAAAATTTTATTAGCAATTACTAAGTATAAGTACATACCAAACCATAGTGATAAATAAACAAAATTAATAACAAATCCCATGCAATGCAAATGACAAATTGAATTTAGTTCCATAATTTAATCATGCGAGAGTCTTGAGCTGCTCTTGACCGTGAGCTCGACTAGTATACCAGTTTTACACTCTGCAGAGGTGGTACCCTTTACCCACAAGTCATGTATCCCATGTCGCCGGGGTTAGCTAGACCCTTAGACACTACCGAGGTGAATGACTAGGGATCCACTATGAGGCCTTTACAAAGTTTCACTAGCTTCTGAAAACTCGCTACAGTTTATGGAAAGAGCACTTGCAAGAATCCCTCGTCTGACCGCCATCGCAGCAAAATCAACCTGAGAACCTCCATGCGTGCAACTCCCCTACTGCCAATGCCCCTTTCGCGTAAGGTAGTCTTCCACTAGCTTTCCTAATTAGTCAGCCAAGGGCGTCCCATTCCACCCTTGTGGTGGCACATGTTTCTCAAGTTAAGCTCCATGTTCCAATTAAAATAATATAATAATCTTGACATGAACATAAATAAAATAACAGGGTAATTGGAACATGGACATAATGTAGTATTAATCCCAAAACCATATAGAGCAATAGCAAAAACTACCCAATGATTCAGGGGTGAACAAGGTAAAAGATAAATAGACAAGGGTGACCTATTGGGTCCCATCAAAATTAAACCTATGCATGAATAAATGATTATAAAGAACATTATTGGGTAAATAAATGTGATCAAGGGCACAACTTGCCTTGGACTTGAGATTTCAGGTACCAGGATGATCCTTAGATTCTCGTGACCTCACTGCTAGTCGTAGCAATATAAAAAACATAGTACAGACAAAATTAACATCACACCAATCATAAGAACAAACTATGTAATAATAATCTTCGCGTTGCTATGAGGTCGTGGGATTCATGAACCACCAAAATCAGAGTTACGGTTACTGAGTTGTGATTTACGGGAGAACTATGTGATGAAGCAATTAAAACTAGGTCTTGAGTTGATTTTATAAAGATAATCTAATGAAATAATCAATTCACCTTTAATCTTAATTATAACTTTACTAAAAATTATATTTTAATCAAATTATAATTATAAGATCAGAATATTATATTAATATTAGAAAAGTTAATCCAATAACATAGATTGATCCAATTAGTTACTTAATTATAAAAGTATGGGATATCATATAATCAATGATTCTACTGCATAATAAATATTTATACAAAGCTAACGCAACCGAAACGAGTCAATTCGGAATTAAAATGCGGATGTTATAAATTTCCGAAGGTTTCATGTTTCTAGTACAAGATTAATTAAGAGATAAATTTTAATATAGCTTTTATGTCAAACCAGAGACACTAGGTGATAAACAATAATATTACAAAATTATAGAAACTGGAATAAATTAATTTGGACTGAATATAAATTTTCTATAAATTAAATGAGTTCTAGCATTTATTTTTACATTAAAAATCAATTTCTATATTTATTTGCATAATGTATATGTTCTCTAGACCGAGCGTTAAACTGAAACACAGGGGTTGATGTGCAAGAATTCCAAAGACTCAGAATCATCCTGCACGACTGCGGGTTGAATCCCAGAAAACCTAGGGTCTCATATGAAATTACGTTCGGGCGAAGGGGTATCGTCAGTTTCTAGCCACCCAATTACAACTGAATGACTCAGATCTGCTCTGATAATAATCCGAACCGGTATCGGCTCTCAACACCAGATTACGATCTAACGGCCCCGATTCACTCCTGCTCCCACGATGCGCACGCCTGATTACATCCCTCAATCTTTGTGTCGACAGTCCAGATACCTACGCAACTAAAGGGGATGTGGCACCCAATCTTGGTCGTCCAAACCGGATTAGACAGCGCGTGACATCTTCTCTCGTCGACCCAGCCGTGGCGACGCACAGGCACACACGACGGAGCTCCCGGCGGTGACCGCTGTCCCGGCGCGCCGACGCCGTTTTCCCCGAACCCGAGTGACCTACGTGTTCCAGATCTAAAGCACGCAAGATGGGAGGGCATACCGGTGCAGGAACGACGCCAGGGAGGCTGCCCACGGTACGCGGTGGCGGTGCAGCGAAGCTCCCGCACCGGCGAGGAACCCCGGTGATCCGGAGCTCGATTCCGCCCAGACAAGGCCGCAACGAGCATCCATGTGCGCTGGGCTTCCTCCCGGGTCGATCACCGAGGGCTTGACGCAGGCAGTGAAGCACGACCACGGAGTGAAGAGGCCCAGCGTCGGACCCCGAGTCCGGCGAGCAATCCCCGCCAAACCGTGGTTTCATCCACCAAATTGGGAGCCCCATCACCCTCCGTAGAGGTACACACAGCATCCAGCCCCCGCGCTGGTACCAGAACGGAGGTGAAGGTGAGGAGCGATGGAGGAAGCATCTCTCAATCTCACTCCGCGGCGGTACTGGATAGGAAAGTCAAGGGAGCAAGGGAAGGAGAAGAAGGTCCGTGCATTAAACCGGAGGGAGCACGGATTGGAGGGGGTCGGTAGGCGCGGGTTGACTCCAACCGCCCGAGATCCACGGAGTGCGTTGAGCACTACGCGTATTCCGCGACGACATTGAAGAAGATCCCGACAAGTGGGCCCCACATGTAGGTGACCGAGCGTGGAGGCTGACTGAGTCGTGGGGTTCCCTGGTAAGACGGACTGACAAGCGGGCCGACTGTCAGAGAGCGTGACCGATTGCTGGAAGCAGGCCCCATCCATCAGCGACCGGGAACAAGTCTGAGCACGCGGCCAGGAATTTCGGGTAGTGGGGCCCATATGGCGGTGACACACGGGTGTGTACGTGGGCGGGCTGCGCGTGCAGAAATGGAAACGGGCCGAGAGGGAGGTGCGGACTCGGCCTAGGATGGCCAAATATCTTTTTTTCTTTTTCCCTTCTTCTTTTCTATTTCAAATTTCAAATATCTAAACCAAATTCAAAATTGTGTTTTGAACTCTAGATTTCAAATATCGATAAAAGTCTACATGAATTATGCTTTTGCTCTCTACAATAATATTATTTATTTATTATTGTTATCTTATAATGTGTATTCTTTTCTCCTTTTTTTTCTTCTCTTCTCTTTTTTTCTTTTATTTTCAAATTCTAATTTTCAAACTTAGACTTGTCTAACAAATTTGAATACAAATGCAGAAAATAAGAACCCCATCATGAGATGCATATTTCTATATATATTTATTTGTTAATTGATCAATATAATTCCATTATTTGAGCATGCACAAATAGAAGGAGTTCAAAAAAATCTCCAAAGGTTTCATAAATTCCAAAACACTAACTTAAATATATTTATTTATATATTTTATTATTTTTCCTCTACAAATTTTAGGCCTTACAAATCCTACCCCCCTTAACAGAAATCTCGTCCTCGAGATTTGTAAGAAAAGGGATGCAGAAGGATTTGTTTGTAATTCGGCTTTTAATCTATAATTGGTTCAAAAATATGCAGAGTCATTTTTTATATGATCAATAATGGGTGATTAGGAGAGCATAGGTATCTATCTACTTATTATGTAGAATATAAACTGGATAGATTGTGGTAAGAAAGATTATGGCAAGGAAAAGTCTTCATCCAAAATGTTTAGGTCTTGATTCATCTCGAGATTTGCTTTGACTTTGATATCCTTCCTTGTCGATGTTGATCTTTTCTTCTCCAGTCTTGGTCTCATTGATTCGGAGTTAGTGTATATCAACGGGGTCAGGGAATATGGTTAAAATAGATAAGGATGAGATAGACTACAGGTTGTAGGTCAAAATCTTGTTTGACATTTGGTGGGGACAGATGGATCATGCAATCCATGATGACTCTACTGGTTGGGTTAAATCTCTTCTGTTCATGGTTGAGTTGGTCTAATGTGCTAAGTTAACACCTGGTTAGTAGGGTCTAATCTCTTCTACTAGTATCACTAATCTGTTTAGGTAAATCACATTAGATTAGATGACATTAGATTTCAAAATCCTATTTAAGAATATCATTTAGTTAAGCATATCAACCTGACTTTATCTTTATGAAATTCTAATATCCTTTTTTATCTAAGTGGAACTTCCAATTAGTATTTTTTATACACCTAAAATTTTCATGCCATTAGCAGGTGTGGCATAGAACACAAGGGTACTTGGGGTAGGTAGGTTAAACAGAGTTTTACGTTGCTTTTGGGATTAATGTTTGGGCAACCTATAACATAGGCTAGGTTGTGGTTTTACGGACAAGTTGGTCTAAGACACCAATTTAGGTTTAGCACCTATTTATAGGAATATGGTCTAATATATGTTACCGGTATTAACTAACTTGTTTAAGTAACTCCCTTGAGATTAGATCATATTAGATTAGGTAGGGTCTAGATTAGATTGGATATAACTAGATTATACTAGTTTATGTTAGATAGATCTACCAAGGTAGGATATATGTTAGAATATTTTGATATAATATGGATTATATGGTGTAGGTAAGTCAGAATCTTTGTTAGGTTAAAACAGAGGGGTTATGTAACCATCGAATGGTTAGGGTAGTTACATAAGGCAGAGTTGGTTGGTCATTCTTAACTTAGTGCAGAGTGAATTAAGTTAAAACATATTTTATAGGAGTAGAGTCTCATTTATTTCATCAGTATTATCCTTTTTGTTAAGCAACTTACATTAGATTAGTTCCACTTTAGCCTTCGTTAGGTTAGATTAATCTATCACATTAGACTAGGTCTAAGTATGACTAGCTTTGACTAGACAGGATCCAATTAATTTGGGTTAGATCATGATCATGGTGGGATAAGTCATGTGGTTTTAGTCACGCAGATATAACTTACATCTGCTCTCATTATTTTGGATTAGATCCTAGTTGTTACTTTAGGACGAGTTAAGTAAAGTGGTTAGGGTAAGACAAATCTCTCAAGATAAGATGAATCTATTAAGATGAGCGAAAATCTTGTAAGATAAGATTGATCTATTAAGATAAAAGAATCTTTTAAGATAAAATGAATCTATTAAGATGAGAGAGAATCTTTTAAGATAAAGTGGGTCTATTAAGATAAGAGAGTATCTTTTAAGGTAAGATGGATCTATTTGACATATTCTATTGGGGGATATTCTTAGTTGATCTAGTTTATCTTATGCTTTTTTATTTATATTTATGCCCATATGTATATGTATATGTAATTGTGGACATTACTCTACAACTCATCACACCAAATCAAAAATCCAAATCAGACATGTATCACAAGAACAAACATTCAAGTGTATAGATACCTATAAAAATAGTTTTGTTTTTGTTCCTAGGAGTAGGCATCCTATTCCTAAAGTCACGTTAGGCACATGATTTCAACGTGTGAAATCCACATTTGTCTTTAGAATGAAAATGTAAGAATAATCAGAGTAAAGCGGAAATAGATGAGAAAAGATTAAGAAAAGTTTAGAAAAGATCAGAGTAGCAGAGGTAAGTAGACAATGGTTGTCGAGTTTTATCTAGGTTTCGTCCTACAGTCAACATTCCTCTGATACTGTAACACCTCTGGTGTTACTGTCACTAAAACTTGAGCATAACATCATGAGTGTTGGGGGCCTTCGTCTTCCGAAGGTCCTCAAAAACATGATTTAACAATGTTTCCGGAGTTGTAATACATGAACAGGTACCTTCGGATTCGAATCAGAACCACAGTGGGAGAAGCACGAACAATACGAAGATTGATGCAGCACCGAAGCTACACGCAAGGGAGCTTCGGCATGACAGTAGCAAAGGGAACCGACTTAAAGGGGAAAAGGCTATTTAGACCCCAATGAGTTACCTTATAGTCATTAGCAAATGTAAAGGGCATGAATGTAATTTCACGTGGGCTGCGTCCCATGCCTATAAATAGATGAACAGTACCCCCGTACTGTTCACGCTGACTTGGCATTTACTTTTGCATCACGCTCGTACCTTTGCTGCCTATCAAGTCGAAGGTACCAAATGTAATTCAATATTGTTTTTATTTTCTCATGATAATATAATGGAGATGAATTTATAATGCTATATGATTGTTTATGTTATCTTTTGTATTTTACACGCTTCTTCTATTACCATCTTACCTTCGATATTCGAAGGTATGTCCTTCATGACCTTCGTCTGAAGATCATTATATCCTAAGGGAAATAATGTTTCAAAGGACGAAGGGCGTTAATATTTAACATTTTATGTTGCCTTGTTCTTGATTCATAGCATTTGAGAACAAGTCACCAACATTGGCTCCCACCTCCGGTGAATCCTTTTCGACCACCTTCGGCAAGCACTAACCTTCGTCATGCCACCGAAGAAAGCTTCAGCGACAGGGGCTGCCGCTCTGCAGCCACTGGACCCAAACCAGGAGACCCTTTCTCTTCGAGAGGCCCGATGCCAGAAGAGGAAGGCCACTAGTCCAACACTCTAGGAGGAGGAGTTGGACCAAGAAATCAGAAACAAGGAGATGCTTCATCAACAAGTACAAAGGAAGAAGGAGAAGATGGCTCGACTAGCCGATCTTCAAAGGCAGATTGATGAAGCCACTCAAGAAGTACGCCATCTTGCCAAAGACGAACAAGAGCGAAGGCCCTAACATAGGGAGCTTCACCAAGAAGGCTTCTTCAACGAGGATGGATGGTATGATGATTTTAATCATGATACCTTTACCTTTGACGATGCTTCTCCCTTGGCAGCAGAACTGCTGTGACAGAACCTCCCAAGTTATTAGGCCCACCTACAGTTGTCCTTGTCCAACGGACCTTAGACAACCCTGTAGATGCCCCTGAATTACTTGAAAAGTTCGGTATCTACTTTTCTTACCTTTCCCAAGAGCATTTCACCCGTCACACAGACATTATAGACCATCGGAGACACAGAAATGCGGAAGCAGTTACATAAACTTACATTTGTTGAAAGTAAGATCAAGTTAGTTATTACAGACCAGAATATAAACACGAGTGCAGAGTACTTAATATTACAATACCAAGGGAGGTAAAAACTCCTCCTGATAAGTTCTTACATAAAAGTTTTTATGGAGGACTAGGTCCTCCCGCATCTTCATTCTTGCTTTTCTTCATTTGACACCACCTTGGTACAAAAGCAACAAAAATTTGCTGCTTCCTCACCTAAAAACAATAGGGAATAAAACCCTGAGTATGGAATTACTCAGCAAGTCTTACCCGACTAAAGAAAAGACTCTCAAGGGTATGCTGGTTATAAGGGAGTCAAGGTAAGGTATCTCAAAGATCAAAGACTCTGTTTTGCAGAAATGCTTACTAAAGTGGATCCTTAAAAATCCAGTTTTATTTTCAGGTTAGTTAAAATTACCTGCATCTAGAGTTCTTTCTACCCTAGTTCAATCACTTCACCTGCACTAGCCAATTTTATTAACAAGTACTTTATCTTTACTAGAATTCTATGTATAGGGCAGTGACCAAGTCTTCATGACCGCGAAGGTACGGCGATCCGAATCGATTATACTCAGCTGAGGATCTCCGACCACACGACATATGTAGCACTTAACCCTTGCATATGTCAACCCGCCACCGGGGTTCTTAAGACCAGATCAGGTTCACGCGGACCGAGAGCATAGATACACCACCATCCAGCCTCTTGCCACGGAGGGTACATGCTACTCCCGTCACCGCTCCACGCCCATTCCGTGTTATCTTATTCTGGCCTTAGTCTGCCCGAGGCAAGGCTTACCCATGACGAGGCATGTGACCAGTTAAAGGGTCCTCGGTCATCAAGCCTACATCGACACGGTCCTTAATCGACTCAGACGGAGACACTACACCGAGACTCTTGTCACACCCGGCTTTAAGGAACAAAGCCAGGTGCATCTCATACATGCGCCAAGAAGACAACATATATAATAACAGAGTGTATAGAGATAAATGTCATAAAACATCAGAGTATTTATTACATAGCGGAAGACTTATTACAAAATAAAATAATAAAGATAAAACGAACTAAGGATCGTCGGCGCCAATGTCAACTGGGAAACGCCACCTAGATCAGATCGAACTCCTCAGTGTTAGGCGGCTCCTCCTGAACCACCTGATCATCTCCTGTGGGGGGTGTGAGACAGCAAGGGTGAGCTCACACATGATCATAGCTCAACAAGTTGTGGGGAACCAGTGGACATAAACTCACAAAGGTGTGAGTTCATGTGATGTGTAAGGCTTAATCAATGACAGGGGTTAAAGCTGAGCATTGCTTTTAAGTAGTTGGTCAAAATTTTATTAGCAGTTACTAAGTGTAAGTAAATACCAAACCATAAGTAAAGTAATAGAACAAAATTAATAACAAACCCATGCAATGCAAATGACAAAATTGAATTTAAGTTCCATAATTTAAACATCAGAGAGTCCTGAGCCGCTCATGACCGTGAGCTCGGCTAGTATACCAGTTTTACACTCTGCAGAGGTTGTACCCTTTACCCACAAGTCATGTTACCCATCTGCCAAGGGGTCGCGAATCCCATACACCTCTACCTAGGAAGCGCGGCAGGGCAACACTACGAGGCCTTTACAAAGTTCCACTAGCTTCCGAAAACCCGCTACAGTTTATAGGAAGTTCCAATGCAGGGTTCCTGGCTGACTGCCATCGCAGCAAAATCAACCAGGGACCTCCCTACACTGACCACTCCCCTACTGCCCTTGCCCCTTTCGGGTAAGGTAGTCTTCCACTAGCTTTCCTAATTAGTCAGCCAAGGGGTCCCATTCCTCCCTTGTGGTGGCACGTGGTTCTCAAGTTAAGCTCTATGTTCCAATTAACATTAATGTTCTCAACATGAACATAAACAGAATAACAAGAATAATTGGAACATAGATATAATAAATGATTATCCCAAAACCATGTAAAGCAATAGCAAACTACCCAGTGATTCAGGGGTAAACAAGGTAATGAGATAAACAATCTAGGGTAACCTATTGGGTCCCATCAAAATTAACCTATGCATGGATAAGTGATATTAAAGAACATTATTGGGTAAAAAGTGGTCAAGGGCACAACTTGCCTTCAATGAGCTCCTGCTCAGCTACTTCAACCTGCTGCTCACCAGGATCCTCAGCAACGGGCTCTTCTACTCGCCACAATACAAACAAGCACAGTGCATATAGAGAAATTAACATTACACCAAACATATATACAAAATACATAGTAATAATCTACACATTAAAATAAAATCCTAGGAACAGAAATCATAATTTTTGGAGTTATGGAATTTAAGTTATGCATTTTCAAAGGTTTTATGTGCTTTAAATAAGATTAAGTGATAAATAAATTTCTTACTGTTTTTCATGACATAACAGAGGCTCTAGGTGATAGATAATAATATTACAAAATTTTAGGAACTGGAATGGAGTGATTTGGAGCAAGTATGAATTTTCTATGAATTTACTAAGTTCTAGTAGTTATTTTCATATTAAATATACATTTTCTATTCCATTTATTCAAAATAAACGATCTCTGGACTGGGCACACTATTTCAGAGGAAGGCAGGGGCCTTAGCGAAATTTTTCTGAAGACTTAGGCGCAATCCCGCGTGGACGGCGGGCTAGTTTTCCTATAAGAGAGGGTCTTATGTGTAAAACTGTCGTGGCGAAAGGGTACTGACGTTTCCCCACTGTCGGATTAGAAACTAGCGGTCCGATTGGACCCACGACTCCCACGACACTACGCGCGACATCGGTCGTCCGATCGCATCCAACGGCTATAATGAAAACAACGTCATAATCTCCCCTGGCCGCCGATCTGCCCATCGACGGACATGATCAACCGGACGAACCGGTACCGACCTAATCTAATCGCGGCCGTTCGCTGTGAGATCAACGGCAGACCGCTCTCTTCCTACACGTCGCCGGACTGAGGCGGCGCCGCCCCGACCCCGCGGCGGAGAATGCATCGCCGCGCAACGGTCCGGCCATCCCGCGCACCCACACCCAGTTGGGTAGGCACCACACAAGGAGGAGCCCATGCCAAACCCAATCGTGGCATCCCTACCCACCATGAGACCGTGACGAGCTCCCGCCACGGAGCATAGCGGCCCGCGGCGGCGCTAAGACATCCGACGAGCAATTCCTACCGCGCCAAAGCTCGAATCGTCCCTACCGAAACAGCTACACGAAGCGAGAACAAGCACGAAGCTCTTGGTGGATCGCTTACCGAGAATCGCCCGCGAAGAAGCTCTGCCCACGACGCTCGGCGGTCCAACCGAGAGTCTTTGGCCACGGCGAGGAATTCCCCGAAGTTCGGTCAACGATTCACCCCAACGAGGCTTGAAAACTTCCCAGCGTGCTTCGGTGGAGTTCATGCAACACTTTTCGGACACCGACCCTCGTCGCAACGCTATTCTCCGCTCCTCACACCTATCGGCGGCAATGGCAGCTGGGTTCGTTGGGCACTGGCAATGGGTAAAGGAGGTAGGAGCAAAGGAGGAGGCCGCGACTGTGATTCTTATAGGGCGGTTTAGGAGGAGCCGGGTCTACTGGTCCGCGCGCGGCAGGTACGGGGAGGCTGTTGCAGCTGGAGATCGGCAGAAGCGCCGCGCGTATCGCGGAGACGACGACCGGGAGGCGTGGGGCCCACTGCGCAGCGTGATGGCCTGGTCGCGCAGCGGTTGCGGTGAGCGGCTGACGAGAGGGTCCCGCCCACCAGTGAGCCAAGGCGCGCGATGGGCCAGCGAGCGCGAGAACGTAGGTGGGCCGAATAGGGGGGGTCGGTCAGCCCATGTTGTGTTTAGTCTTTTTCTTTTTTTTTCTTCTCTCTTTTCCTTTTCTCTATTTCCCAATTCATTTACAATTCAGATTTAAATTCAAATATTGTGCCAAATTATCTTCAAATCATAATGGGATTTTAGAAGTATCAACTTTAGAAACATAATTATGTATTTATATATATATTATTTACATTTCCATATCATTTCTTTTTCTCCATTTCCTAATCCAATTTGGATTCAAGTTTTAAATTCAAACTTTGTGGCCACATTTACACTATGTTTGTACAGTTAAAAGTAGTAAGCCTAAGGATATTTATATTTTTATATTTCTATGTCATTCCTATTCTTCTTATTTTCAAACCCCTAAATTTTAATTTAGGGATCAATTCGACCTTTAGAATCATTGTTTTATTATTATTATTAACATTATTATTTTATTTAATGCACAAACAATAAAACTCCAACATGATGCAATTTTTTTATCATTTGTTGGAATTAACCTCTAAATTTTGTGTATGCTCTTTTTATGATGCAAATGAGACATACAAAATTGAGAATAACTCTCTATTATTCTTGGTATACAACTTGGAGTATTACAAATCCTACCCCCCTTAAAAATAATCTCGTCCTCGAGATTTAAGAAGATCTAGGGAAAAGGTGGGGAAAATCTATGCGAAGCTCTTCTTCTCTCTCCCATGTAGCTTCATCTTCGCCATGGTGACTCCATTGCACTTTGCACATCTTTATAACCTTATTCCTCGTAACTCGAGTCAAAGTGTCCAAAATTTTGATGGGATACTCAGCATAAGTCAGATCATCTTGCACACTGAGGTCTTCCATTGGTAGCTGCTCCTCAGGTACCCTGAGGCACTTCTTTAGCTGGGACACATGAAACACATCATGTACATCTGATAGATGATCGGGTAGCTCCAGTTAATATGCAACCTCACCCACTCGCTTTAAGATTAAGAAAGGTCCAATGAAGCGAGGGGACAACTTTCCTTTAACTTTAAATCTCCTCATACCCCGGAGTGGTGACACCTTCAAGTAGACATGATCACCCTCCTTAAACTCTAGTAGTCTTCTCCTATTATCAGCGTAGCTCTTTTGTCTGGTTTGAGCTACCCTCAAATTCTCCCGAATTATACGTACTTGTTCTTCTGCTTCTTGAATAAGTTTAGGTCCAAAGAACTGTCTTCCTCTAGTCTGGTCCAAAAATAGAGGAGTCCTGTATTTCCCGCCATACAGTCTCGAACGGTGTTATCTTCAGACTGGCCTGGTAAACTATCATTATATGAGAACTCAGCATAAGGTAGACTCTTGTCCCAACTACTACCATGCTGAAGGGTCCAAGCTAACATATCTTCCAATACTTGGTTAGTCCTTTCAGTCTATCCATCAGTCTGAGGATGGTAGGCCGAACTAAAATTCAACTTCGGATCCATATTCTCATGAAAACTTTTCCAAAATTTTGAGGTAAACTGTGATCCTCTATCCAAAATGATCTTCTTTGGTACACCATGTTGAGACACAATCCGAGCCATATATAACTTAAACCAATTGAGATCACCTATAAGTAGTCTTGACCGGAATGAAATGAGCCACTTTGGTTAGTATATCCATGATCATATAGAATCATATCCTTTCGAGGTGTGAGGCAATTCAGTAATGAAGTCCATACCAATCTCTTCCCATTTCTACTCGGTTATCTTCAGTGGATGCAGTAGTCCAGCTGGCCTCTGGTGTTCAGCCTTAACTCTTTGACATACATCGCACATAGCCACATGTGCAGCTACATCTCTTTTCAATCCATACCACCAATATTTCCGTTTCAAATCCTGATACATCTTGGTACTACCAGGATGAATAGAATAATCCGAGTCATGGGCCTCCTTTAAAATAGTCTCTCGAAGGCTTTTAATATCAGGAACACACATCCTGTCCTTGAACCATACAGTGCCTTGTTCATCTTCCATGAATTCCGGAACTCGACCTTCAGTGATCAGATCCTTAATCTCTTTTATTTTAGCATCACCCATTTGTCCTTTGCGGATCTCTTGCTCCAAAGTAGGTTCCACATCAATAGTAACTCCTTCAGTATGAGCAACTATCCCCAGGTTAAGTCTCCTGAAGTCCTCAACAATCTCATCGGGTAGCTGGGCATCGATAGCTGAATGAACATGCTCCTTGCGACTCAAGGCATCTGCAACCAAATTTGCCTTGCCCGGGTGATAGTGAATCTCCAAATCATAATCCTTAATAAGCTCCAACCAATGACGTTGCCTAAGGTTGAGATCCTTCTGAGTGAATATGTACTTCAAGCTCTTATGATCCGTATATACTTGGCACTTAGTCCCCACGATGTAGTGTCTCCAAATCTTAAGTGCATGCACAACGGCAGCCAGTTCCAAGTCATGGGTGGGGTAGTTCAACTCTTATTTCCTTAACTGTCGAGACGCGTAGTCGGTCACATGTCCTTCTTGCATGAGCACACATCCTAAGTTTTGGCCACATGCATCACAATAAATGTCAAATCCTTTCTGTAGATCTAGTATAACCAACACTGGTGGTGACATCAATCTTTTCTTTAAGTGATCCAAGCTCTCTTGACATTTCTCATCCCACTTAAATTCTCTTCCTTTCTCCAGAAGCGATGTCATAGGCTTGGCATTCCTAGAGAATCCCTCAATAAATCTCCGATAATAGCCTGCGAGTCCCAAGAAACCTCGGTCCTCCGTAACCGTAGTGGGTATGCTCCCCACCACTATCTCCTTGACTTTAGCAGGATCCACTGATATCCCTCCATTAGAAATGATATGTCCAAGAAATGGCACCTCGCCAATCCAAAACTCGCACTTACCGTACTTGGCGTAAAGTTGGTTATCTTAAAGCTTCTGTAGTACCAATCACATATGTTCCTCATGATCACTATCACTCTTGGAATAAATAAAAATATCGTCCATGAAAACCACGACGAATCTGTCCAGATCATGCACACCTTATTCTTCAGATCCATAAAATAAGCTAGTGCATTAGTTAGTCCAAATGACATAACGATGAACTCATATAATCCATATCGAGTCGATAAATCCATCTTGGGAATATCTGATGGTCCAATCTTCATCTGATGGTATTCCGATCGGAGGTCAATCTTCGAGAGTACCCTGGCTCCTCTCATCCGATTAAATAAATCCTTAATGCGGGGTAACAGAAACTTGTTCTTCACAGTGACATTATTAAGGGACCTTTAATCCACGCACATCCCTTGCAATCCATCTTTCTTCTTTACAAACAAAACTGGTGCTCTCCAAGGTGAAGACTCGGACGAATGTACTCAGCCTCTTGCAACTCCGTAAGTGCTTCGTGAGTTCTTTTAACTCTTCTACAGACATCCTATATGGCCGTTTAGAAATAGGAGCAGTTCCACGTAAGAGATCTATGACAAACTCAACTTCCGTATCTGGTGGCATCCCTGGTAACTCTTCTAGAAAGACATTCCGAAAAATCCTTAACCACCCGGATGTTGTCACCCAAAAACTTCTCATCTACTAAGAATGCCGCTAGTCTGATGGTGGTAGTTACTGCAACTTCAACTTCAAAACTTTGTCCTTTAGAACTGGTGAGTCCTACGGTTCCTTTAGCAGAGTGTATAAACTGCCTTTGCCTTTCTTAACCACGACATACCAAGGATCACGTCTATAGTGCTCTCTTCTAACACTATAGGGGTAGCCCATCGGGGTTAGAAATACAGGGTAAGAAAGAAAGAATTGTAGACAAGGCGAGTAATTACGAGGAATGTTACTACGGGGGATTTATTAGCTAAGTAGATCAGTGTATTATCCACTAAAGCTAATACATTACCTTATTGTGGTACATGCTAAGATGTCCATAGTTCAATCAATCAAAGAAGCAAATCAGGCATTTAGCATCAGCACAATCAAACAACATTTGTAAATAGAGAAAATAGTTTTAATTTTGTCTTAGGTTCCTTATCTCTTAGAAAGATTATAGTCATAGGATTCCAAGGTGTGAAATCCATCTTGTCTTAGAGTAGAAAAGGTAAGAATGATCAGAGTAGAACAGTAGAAGGTGAGACATGATCAAGATAAGTGTAGAAAGAATCAGAGTGAGGTAAGTGTAGAATGAATCAGAATAAGATAAGTAGGTAAGGGTTTCGTCCATTTCTATCTAGGTTTCGTCCTACAGTCAACATTCCTCTGATACCACTTCTGTCACACCCGGCTTTAAGGAACAAAGCCAGGTGCATCTCATACATGCGCCAAGAAGACAACATATATAATAACAGAGTGTATAGAGATAAATGTCATAAAACATCAGAGTATTTATTACATAGCGGAAGACTTATTACAAAATAAAATAATAAAGATAAAACGAACTAAGGATCGTCGGCGCCAATGTCGACTGGGAAACGCCACCTAGATCAGATCGAACTCCTCAGTGTTAGGCGGCTCCTCCTGAACCACCTGATCATCTCCTGTGGGGGGTGTGAGACAGCAAGGGTGAGCTCACACATGATCATAGCTCAACAAGTTGTGGGGAACCAGTGGACATAAACTCACAAAGGTGTGAGTTCATGTGATGTGTAAGGCTTAATCAATGACAGGTGTTAAAGCTGAGCATTGCTTTTAAGTAGTTGGTCAAAATTTTATTAGCAGTTACTAAGTGTAAGTAAATACCAAACCATAAGTAAAGTAATAGAACAAAATTAATAACAAACCCATGCAATGCAAATGACAAAATTGAATTTAAGTTCCATAATTTAAACATCAGAGAGTCCTGAGCCGCTCATGACCGTGAGCTCGGCTAGTATACCAGTTTTACACTCTGCAGAGGTTGTACCCTTTACCCACAAGTCATGTTACCCATCTGCCAAGGGGTCGCGAATCCCATACACCTCTACCTAGGAAGCGCGGCAGGGCAACACTACGAGGCCTTTACAAAGTTCCACTAGCTTCCGAAAACCCGCTACAGTTTATAGGAAGTTCCAATGCAGGGTTCCTGGCTGACTGCCATCGCAGCAAAATCAACCAGGGACCTCCCTACACTGACCACTCCCCTACTGCCCTTGCCCCTTTCGGGTAAGGTAGTCTTCCACTAGCTTTCCTAATTAGTCAGCCAAGGGGTCCCATTCCTCCCTTGTGGTGGCACGTGGTTCTCAAGTTAAGCTCTATGTTCCAATTAACATTAATGTTCTCAACATGAACATAAACAGAATAACAAGAATAATTGGAACATAGATATAATAAATGATTATCCCAAAACCATGTAAAGCAATAGCAAACTACCCAGTGATTCAGGGGTAAACAAGGTAATGAGATAAACAATCTAGGGTAACCTATTGGGTCCCATCAAAATTAACCTATGCATGGATAAGTGATATTAAAGAACATTATTGGGTAAAAAGTGGTCAAGGGCACAACTTGCCTTCAATGAGCTCCTGCTCAGCTACTTCAACCTGCTGCTCACCAGGATCCTCAGCAACGGGCTCTTCTACTCGCCACAATACAAACAAGCACAGTGCATATAGAGAAATTAACATTACACCAAACATATATACAAAATACACAGTAATAATCTACACATTAAAATAAAATCCTAGGAACAGAAATCATAATTTTTGGAGTTATGGAATTTAAGTTATGCATTTTCAAAGGTTTTATGTGCTTTAAATAAGATTAAGTGATAAATAAATTTCTTACTGTTTTTCATGACATAACAGAGGCTCTAGGTGATAGATAATAATATTACAAAATTTTAGGAACTGGAATGGAGTGATTTGGAGCAAGTATGAATTTTCTATGAATTTACTAAGTTCTAGTAGTTATTTTCATATTAAATATACATTTTCTATTCCATTTATTCAAAATAAACGATCTCTGGACTGGGCACACTATTTCAGAGGAAGGCAGGGGCCTTAGTGAAATTTTTCTGAAGACTCAGGCGCAATCCTGCGTGGACGGCGGGCTAGTTTTCCTATAACAGAGGGTCTTATGTGTAAAACTGTCGTGGCGAAAGGGTACTGACGTTTCCCCACCGTCGGATTAGAATCTAGCGGTCCGATTGGACCCACGACTCCCACGACACTACGCGCGACATCGGTCGTCCGATCGCATCCAACGGCTATAATGAAAACAACGTCATAATCTCCCCTGGCCGCCGATCTGCCCATCGACGGACATGATCAACCGGACGAACCGGTACCGACCTAATCTAATCGCGGCCGTTCGCTGTGAGATCAACGGCAGACCGCTCTCTTCCTACACGTCGCCGGACTGAGGCGGCGCCGCCCCGACCCCGCGGCGGAGAATGCATCGCCGCGCAACGGTCCGGCCATCCCGCGCACCCACACCCAGTTGGGTAGGCACCACACAAGGAGGAGCCCATGCCAAACCCAATCGTGGCATCCCTACCCACCATGAGACCGTGACGAGCTCCCGCCACGGAGCATAGCGGCCCACGGCGGCGCTAAGACATCCGACGAGCAATTCCTACCGCGCCAAAGCTCGAATCGTCCCTACCGAAACAGCTACACGAAGCGAGAACAAGCATGAAGCTCTTGGTGGATCGCTTACCGAGAATCGCCCGCGAAGAAGCTCTGCCCACGACGCTCGGCGGTCCAACCGAGAGTCTTTGGCCACGGCGAGGAATTCCCCGAAGTTCGGTCAACGATTCACCCCAACGAGGCTTGAAAACTTCCCAGCGTGCTTCGGTGGAGTTCATGCAACACTTTTCGGACACCGACCCTCGTCGCAACGCTATTCTCCGCTCCTCACACCTATCGGCGGCAATGGCAGCTGGGTTCGTTGGGCACTGGCAATGGGGAAAGGAGGTAGGAGCAAAGGAGGAGGCCGCGACTGTGATTCATATAGGGCGGTTTAGGAGGAGCCGGGTCTACTGGTCCGCGCGCGGCAGGTACGGGGAGGCTGTTGCAGCTGGAGATCGGCAGAAGCGCCGCGCGTATCGCGGAGACGACGACCGGGAGGCGTGGGGCCCACTGCGCAGCGTGATGGCCTGGTCGCGCAGCGGTTGCGGTGAGCGGCTGACGAGAGGGTCCCGCCCACCAGTGAGCCAAGGCGCGCGATGGGCCAGCGAGCGCGTGAACGTAGGTGCGCCGAATAGGGGGGGTCGGTCAGCCCATGTTGTGTTTAGTCTTTTTCTTTTTTTTTCTTCTCTCTTTTCCTTTTCTCTATTTCCCAATTCATTTACAATTCAGATTTAAATTCAAATATTGTGCCAAATTATCTTCAAATCATAATGGGATTTTAGAAGTATCAACTTTAGAAACATAATTATGTATTTATATATATATATTATTTACATTTCCATATCATTTCTTTTTCTCCATTTCCTAATCCAATTTGGATTCAAGTTTTAAATTCAAACTTTGTGGCCACATTTACACTATGTTTGTACAGTTAAAAGTAGTAAGCCTAAGGATATTTATATTTTTATATTTCTATGTCATTCCTATTCTTCTTATTTTCAAACCCCTAAATTTTAATTTAGGGATCAATTCGACCTTTAGAATCATTGTTTTATTATTATTATTAACATTATTATTTTATTTAATGCACAAACAATAAAACTCCAACATGATGCAATTTTTTCATCATTTGTTGGAATTAACCTCTAAATTTTGTGTATGCTCTTTTTATGATGCAAATGAGACATACAAAATTGAGAATAACTCTCTATTATTCTTGGTATACAACTTGGAGTATTACAACTCTCTTCTCGTGCAAGTCACCCGCCCGGTCTCAGCTTAATCATTTAAAACCCAAAACTTGGTACCTGGCAGAGGTACATCTTTTCCGATGTTGAACCCATCACGGCCGTGATGGATCCACCATCAAGTTTTATTTTAAAAAAACATCCTTCCCACTTTGCCAATCATCTTTTGTAAAACAAAAGATTTTGTTTTGCTAGAGCAATACTGAGCATAGTAAAACCTTTTGTAAAAACAGGGTTTCAAGGAAGGTAATCAAGTTCAAGAAAGGTAATGCAGGAATTGTTTAAGCATTCAACTCCTATCACCTAATGCATTAATCAAGTGAAAAAGATTTTAAAAACATCAAGGAAGGTGGCAAATGCACCGGGGCTTGCCTTCGTTGATAGGTGAGTTAGGCTTGGACCCGCAGATATCAAGGTAGAAACAGTTTCCTGCCTTAGATTCCGAAGGTGGTGGTGATGTCTTCTCTTCAATTACTTCGATTTCTTCTTCGTTTTCTAAAGATAACCATATATATGTATATAAGAATGAATGCCATGTAATGCTCATGAGAGTGCAAAGATAATAAGAATTTATTATCTAAGGTCTTGAATACAACTTTCCTTTACGGGACTCTACCCAAGGCTTCAAAGAGCAGGGGTAGGGTTTTGGGTTCTAGTTATCAAACAAGATCCAAATCAAACCAAACTCTACCCAAGGCTTCTAAATAATGTGTAGAGCTCATATAAAAAAATTTGGGCATTTTTGGAATGAATATATATTTTCTAAAAATCCAGAACTAATGTTTTAAGCTACTTTAAATACTCCAAAATTCCTTAATTAATCTAAAAATCAGAAAACTATTTTTATTAAATACTACAGGAAATTAGGGATCTAAGAAAATTGGTCTCATATTTTTAAGATTTTTCTACAATTTATGACAGATTTCCAAAGCTTGCTAGTAAAAGAAAAAGGAAATTAATGAACAGTCTCGGGCCGAAAGCAGCCCGAGCCGGCCCAACTAAGACAGAAACGCGCGGGCGACCGCGCGCGCTGGTGGCTTTACAGAAAGGTCCCTGGCTTACTAACCAATCCGAAGTGGGTTCAATCACTATTGTATGAGTCGCTGACGGTTTTCAGAAACACCCCCAAACTTCTATTTCTTCGCAGAATGGGGTCCCCGACGACGGCGAACGACTGGGGTTCCCGAGCGGCTAACACCGAATTGGACCTTCCCCGAACCATTCCCCTAACCTAATTTCATCAAGGACCACATGGCTTGCTCTGGCCACGGTGACCGAGGATGTTGCGGACAGATGAGTGCGTTCCCGGTGATCTTAGGCTACTCAGTGCAATTGAGTGGGTCGATGGGCATCACGGGTATATGAGAGCACTCAAACGAGGGAGAAGGCAGCATGAACTGACCCGAATGGTGCTGGCCACGACGAGCTCGGTTCCTGCGGTGCGGCGGACCGATTTGGGGGAAACAGCGATTCTTCGGCTGGGGGGCTAATCGGGGACGAGAGTGGTTGCTATGGCTTCGCGATGACCTAGCGCAGCAGGTTCGGCCATCAATTTATAGAGAGCTTCGACAGTGGCGCGCAATTTGGCCGAGCAACGCAGGCGGCCGGAGATAAGGAAGAATATCGACGCAGTGAATACGTGGTTAACGTCATGGCAGCTATTTCGGTGATCAACGGAGAGCTAAAGTGAATTGTGGCGGTGCGGTGGCGAGGCTCGGACACGCGGCACAAGGCCGAGAGGCGGTGATCACCGGCGTGCCCACCGAATTTCCACCGCGGCGTGTGCGGTACGGTGGCCGGATTTGTTTATGGCCGGAGTTATCCACGGCGGTGATATTTGTGTGACCCTGAGCGCTATCCAAACCATCCGAACACAAATCGCGGCGACGACGGCAAGAATCGCGGTGGAGGGTCGGTCGTCGGCGGTGAGGTCGCCGCGCTGGCGGTCTGATCATCTCGGGACACTGTACCATGGCGAGAACCCATCAGAGCACCTGACAGATCATCTTGGAGCTCCATTTTCTCCCAAATTCAAATGGCAACTCGTCCAGATCTCTGCAGCAATATTGTAGTGTTATAAACCAACTATAGCTCGACTATAGGGATTAAACTTAGTTGAGCACTGGATCAAGGTTGAATCCAGGTCCAAAGTTAGCTCTGTTACACTGAAATTCTGAATTTTAGAGTTCCATCAGCCTGATAGTCCAACTTTGGGCTTAATTACCTCCAATATCTTCTTAACAACTATGCTTACACTCTTAAGAAAAGTTGTTCTCCTTTGTTTGATTTACAAGTTTGATGTGGTGACCTAGGGCAAAAACCCTAGAATTTGAAAGTTACAAAGCTCAAAAGTTGAGCCCATAACACTGTTTTTCAGACTTAGAGTGGAATCACAATTGGGGTCTTTTTGCAAATTTGTCCAAAACTTAGGGTTTGGCTTGTAAATCTTCATAAATGTGAACCATGTAACTTTATATGCTTTAACATTGTAGTTTTTACACTCTAGTCCAAATGTGCACTGTTTTGCACATAGGCCCCTAGGGTTTGGATTTAGGGTTTTCTAGGGTTTCAATTAGGGTTTCTGGTATCTCAGGGGTATAAATGTAATTCAAGTTCATTCTTAGGAACATTTTATGATTGTTTTACTTAAACCTTAGGGTTTTCTCAATTTGGGTCATGTTTTACCCCTTTAAACCCTATTTAGGGTTAAGTCCCCTATTCCAGGGTTCTATTTGCAAAACACTAGAACAATACATCTTGTTTGAAATTTTTACCTAGTGAATGCACTCTAGGTGTGTCAAACATATGCAATGCCAATATTTATGATGTCATGCTCAAGTTTTAGTAGCAGTAACACCAGAGGTGTTACATCCTTTCCCCCATAAAAGAATCTCGTCCCGAGATTAATAGTCCTAGGGTAGGTAATGGAAAAGGAAATGCTTCACATTTTTATTTCCTTATTTTTGGTACAAGGCATGGTGGGTTAGGACTCACTCCATTATTACAACAATGTTTTACACTTTACAAATTACAAGAGGCTAAAAAGCCTGGGAAATTCTTATCTAAAAAGTCTTGAGTTTCCCATGTAGCCTCATCTTCGGAATGTTGGTTCCACTGTATCTTGTAAAACTTGATAGTCTTTCTCCAGGTAATTCTGTCCTTTTGATCCAAGACTCGAATAGGGTGCTCTGAATATGTTAAGTCTGGTTCAAGGACAACATCTGTCACTTCAACAGTTCGATCTGGTACCCGAAGACATTTCTTCAATTGGGACACGTGGAACACATTATGTACAGTAGACAACATTTCGGGTAGTCGGAGTCGGTATGCCACTGGTCCACATTGCTCAAGTATAGGGAATGGACCAATGTACCGGGGTGCAAGCTTTCCTTTAACCCCGAAACGCGATACGCCCTTCATTGGAGAAACTTTCAAGTAGACATAATCTCCTACTAGAAAGTATAAGGGTTGTCGTCGCCGGTCTGCATAACTATTTTGACGGGTTTGAGCTTTCTTCAAGTTATGTATTATTTTCTGAACTTTGTCTTCAGTTGCTTTTACCAGGTCAGGCATAAAGAAGTACCTTTCACCTGGTTTAGACCAATTTAGCGGAATACGACATCGTCGTCCATATAAAGCTTCAAAGGGGGGCATCTTGATGCTTTCTTGATAGCTATTATTATATGAGAATTCCGCTAACGGCAAGCATTCATCCCATTTCTGTGAGAAGTCCAGCACACATGCCCGCAGCATATCTTCAAGTATTTGATTAACCCTCTCAGTCTGCCCACTGGTTTGAGGATGATAGGCCGAACTGTGGAGCAATTTGGTACCTAGGGATTTATGAAGTGCTTCCCAGAATTTTGATACGAACTGAGACCCACGATCCGACACTATAGTCTTCGGAACACCGTGCAAACTGAGAATGCGAGCAATGTATAATTCCGCATAGGTGATGACGGGATATTTTACTTTGACCGGGAGGAAGTGGGCGATCTTGGTAAGTCGATCAATGATAACCCAAATAGAGTCATACCCCTTTGCGGTCCTGGGCAATCCCACAATAAAGTCCATACTTATGTCTTCCCATATCCATGTCGGTATTGGTAGAGACTATAATGGACCGGCAGCTTTTAGGTGTATGGCCTTGACACGTCTGCAAATGTCGCATTTAGCTACATAGCGTGCAATCTCAATCTTCATCTTTGTCCACCAATAATGTTGTTTTAGATCTTGATACATCTTAGTGCTTCCGGGATGAATAGAATAGCGACTAAGATGTGCCTCATCAAGAATTTGCTGGCGGACATCTTCATTTTTCGGCACAACTATGCAGTTGTTGAACCATACAACCCCTTGATCATCTTTTCGGAAGCAATTGGTTTTGCCAGCTTCAATCTTTTCATGAATATGTTTTATGCCTTCATCATTCTTTTGTGCGTCGATTATCTTTTGCAGGATGACTGACTCAAGCTTCAAGTGATTTGATGTCCCATGTTGAATTATACCCAGGTTTAAATTCTCCATCTCCTGGCACAACGTAATGTCAGGAGTCCTCATAGTTAGACAATGGCAGGAGGCCATGCGACTGAGTGCATCTGCCACTACATTAGCCTTGCCTGGGTGATAATGGATCTCCAGTTCATAATCTTTAATAAGCTCAAGCCATCTCCTTTGTCTCATGTTGAGTTCAGACTGGGTAAAGATATATTTCAAACTTTTGTGGTCTGTGTAAATATGACAGACATTTCCCAGTAGATAATGACGCCATATCTTCAGAGCATGAACCACTGCAGCTAGCTCCAGATCATGAGTAGGATAATGCTCCTCATGTCGGTGTAACTGCCTTGAAGCATACGCAATTACTCGGCCCTCTTGCATTAATACACAGCTGAGACCACTGCCAGATGCGTCACAATACACATCAAATGGCTTGTTAATATCTGGTTGAGCCAATACCGGAGCAGTGGTTAATAATATCTTCAATTTCTCAAAAGCTTCATTACAGTTGGAAGACCAATTGAATTTAGTATCATTCTTCAATAGACTTGTGATTGACTTCACAAGTTTAGAAAAATCTGGTATAAATCGGCGGTAATAACTAGCCAGTCCAAGGAAACTTCGGACTTGGTGAACGGTGGTTGGGGGTTTCCACTCCAAAATGACCTTGACTTTGCTGGGATCTACCGCAATCCCCCTGGCAGATAGAACATGTCCCAGAAATTGAATTTCTTCCAGCCATAATACGCACTTACTGAACTTGGCATATAATTGATGTTCTCTCAAGCGCGTTAACACAGTCCGTAAGTGTTGAGCATGCTCCTCTTCATTCTTGGAATAAATTAGAATATCGTCAATGAAGACCACCACAAACTTGTCCAACTCGGGCATGAATACCGAGTTCATCAAATAAGTGAAGTGGGTAGGAGCATTTGTTAGTCCGAAAGACATTACCAAGTACTCGAATAACCCATACCGCGTAGTGAATGCGGTCTTTGGTATATCCTCGGGCCGAATACGGATCTGATGATAGCCTGATCTGAGATCAATCTTGGAGAATACCCTAGCCCCGGTCTGTTGATCAAATAAAATGTCAATCCGCGGAAGAGGGTACTTGTTCTTGATAGTGACCTCATTCAGGGGTCGATAATCCACACACATCCGTAAAGTTTGATCCTTCTTCTTGACGAATATGGCCGGACAACCCCATGGTGACGAGCTTGGCTGGATGAATCCTTTTGATAGTAGATCTTGTAACTGAATCTTCAGTTCCGCCAGCTCATTTGGAGGCATATGGTACGATCTTCGAGAAATGGGAGCCGTACCAGGCTTCAATTCAATTACAAACTCTACATCTCTCTCGGGTGGCAATCCAGCAAATCCTTCGGAAAGACATCTGGGAACTCGCATACCACTAGAATATCCTTGACTTCCGGTATAATGGATTCATAAACTCTGCCAGTAATTTTGGTTGAAATGGGGATAGACAAGATAATTTCTTCTTGATTATGACTCAACCTGATGGTTTTCTAATCAGTGTTGAGGAGTGCTTTATGTCGGGCCAGGCCATTCATGCCCAAAATCACATCTATGTCTTGGCCTTTCAGAACTATCATATTAGTAGAAAAGTCCCGTCCGGCCAATGTTACGGGCACTTGATAGGCCACTTCTCTAGTAAAGATTTGTCCCGCAGGTGACTGAATTTTAAACCCCTCTTTTGATTCATGGTATGAAATGCAATGTTGCTCCACAAATTTCTTACTGATGAATGTATGGGAAGCACCAGAATCAAAGAGAATAATTGCGGGATGATTGGCCACAAGGAACGTACCCATCATGACCGGTTCACCATCCGGCATAGTGGCCACTTGCGTATGATATATGCGTCCCGTCTTCTTTGTATTTTTGCCCATAGTATTTCCCTTGGCTTGAGATGAATTCCCAGATCCTTGTGGATTGTTTGACTTGTTTTGCTTCGGATAAGGGCAATCCTTGATAAAATGCCCAGATTTTCCATAATTGAAACACCCTGTCGATGAACTGGGAAGAGCAGGGAATCGAGTGCCAGGGGCACCCGGCTGACTTGTTGTTGTAGGGGCAGTGTTGGGATGAAGGAATACTAGCTGTTTAAATGGGAAGAGGGTGGACGTGCTGAAGAACGACCCTGATTAGCAGGCCGGATAACAAACCGTTGCCTCTTTTCAGGGCCCTGAGTAGGCCTGTTTCCTCCACTCCCCTTGATCTTTCCAGAACTTGCATATTTGGATTCGACTGCCAGTGCTGTGCTGACAGCCCTTCCGTAGGTAAGGTCAATCCAAGTAGCCATTTTTCTTTGCATCTTGTCATTCAGTCCTCGCATGAAACAATTCTTCTTCTTCAGATCGGTGTTCACTTGATCGATTGCATATTGTGACAAATGATTGAATTTATTGAGATACTGATTAACAGTATCCCCTCCTTGCTTTAGCTTCATAAATTCTTCTTGTTTCATGTGAAGGACACCTTCTGGTATATAATGTTCGCGGAAGGCCAACTTAAATTCTTCCCATGTTATCTGATGATTGGCCGGTTGAACGACCATAAAATTTCCCCACCAAGTGCTGACAGGGCCGCGCAGTTGCTGGGCTGCAAATAAGGGCTTTTAGGTTTCAGAACATCGCAGAAGTCCAAACTTTTGCTCGATAACACGAATCCATTTGTCTGCCTCTAACGGGTCTTCGGCTTTGACAAACAGCGGTGGACGCGTTTTGGAGAAGTCTAAATAGGATGTCTCACGGGGTCCCTGCGGATAACCCCGTCCTCCTTGCTGCTGAAATGGCTGACCCGCCATTTCCCGTAGGAAACGAGTATTGTCTGCGGTTGCATTTACTAAGGCGGCAATCGCCTCGGCAAGTGTGGGAGGGACAGGAGGTGGATTTTGGGTGGACTCCCTCCCATTGGATGTTCCAGCTGCATCCTGTGATCGAGTCTTAGATGACATCTGTGGCAACAAACATTTGGAAACAAATATAATATGCCAAAGAAAAAACCATCCAATTTACATTACTAAAAAGAGTAGTGTTACAGACTCTAATTTATACAACAGGAATACAGTACCCATTATACAATAACACTACTAATTTTACAACTATACTATTCCTACTTCCTATCACTCTTAGTAGCTTCACTGTCGGGCGTAGGAGACCATTTGTCAACCAACTTCATGGAGGGAGGGGGCTTGAAGAGGTCCAGTTCACCATCAAAAGCTTCTCCAGCTTCATGAGAAGGTCCAGCTTCTGTCCCGACAGGATTTTCAGGTACGCTAGGGTGCAATTGCGAATACAGTACATGAACTTCTTCATGTAGGGTATTGCAATATGCCTACAGATTATCAATAGCTGAGCTTAGTTCTTCGACTCGGGCTCACGCCTTTGCCTCCTTAGCCCAGGCAAGCGAATGAGACTGAACCGCCCAGTCAAGCGTTAAGTCTCGATCAGCGAGCTGATCCTGCAGGCGGCGGATGTGGCTTCTTAATTCATTTATTCTGTCGCCATCCGCGACCCATATGTTCGTCCTGCGTTGAAGCTCTGCTTGAAGCTGATTTACTTGGGCCTCAAGATCCCCAATTGGATCGTTACTCCTGCTACTACTATCGTCATGTCTGGGAGCGAGTTGATGACGGGGTACACCAATTGGGCCAGTTGACTTGCGCGTGGTTTTCCTCGTGCACGGCGGCATTTCTCTAAGGGGAAAATTTTATTAGTATGGTTCTTAGTATGATGCATGTATAATTACAGGACCAACCTTAGTTGATTCATACCTTCTATACATTGCACTCCTCCTATCTGGTCTTTCATATAGATTCTTCAGATAAGGGGTAAGAATGGAAGAAATATTTCTAGGTAAGTTTTTAGAAAATCCCTTTTGAAGATGCCTCGTAATATCTGCATGGAAGAGCTTCGCTCCGATACCAGCTATGACGGAACCTCCCAAGTTATTAGGCCCACCTACAGTTGTCCTTGTCCAACAGACCTCAGACAACCCTGTAGATGCCCCTGAATTACTTGAAAAGTTCGGTATCTGCTTTTCTTACCTTTCCCAAGAGCGTTTCACCCGTCACGCAGACATTACAGACCATCGGAGATACAGAAATGCGGAAGCAGTTACATAAACTTACATTTATTGAAAGTAAGATCAAGTTAGTTATTATAGACCAGAATATAAACAAGAGTGCAGAGTACTTAATATTACAATACCAAGGGAGGTAAAAACTCCTCCCGATAAGTTCTTACATAAAAGTTTTTATGGAGGACTAGGTCCTCCCGCATCTTCATTCTTGCTTTTCTTCATTTGACACCACCTTGGTACAAAAGCAACAAAAATTTGCTGCTTCCTCACCTAAAAACAATAGGGAATAAAACCCTGAGTATGGAATTATTCAGCAAGTCTTACCTGACTAAAGAAAAGACTCTCAAGGGTGTGCTGGTTATATGGGAGTCAAGGTAAGGTATCTCAAACATCAAAGACTCTGTTTTGCAGAAATGCTTACTAAAGTGGATCCTTAAAAATCCAGTTTTATTTTCAGGTTAGTTAAAATTACCTGCATCTAGAGTTCTTTCTACCCTAGTTCAATCCTGTTGGGGCGAAGGCGAAGACGCCACCCTTCGCTCGAAGGCCTTCGCCACACCCGCGGCAACAACAAAGACAAGACGACTGGCGAGCTCTACCCTTCACTCCATGCACCGGAAGACGAAGGCCTACGGCGGAGTCGCCTTTTCCCGCGACCTCGTCCAACACGGAGGCCCACGTGTGATCCAGCCCATTATAATAGGCCCTGCGTGGCCGCTGCGCATTACGGGCCTGATTTGTATAGGTCTCCCTGTAATTACAGTTTGTAACCCTACTTTATGGGAATATTCCGGGGATAACCTAGGCGCCTGAGGGCACATGCGTCCTTAACACTGGACGCTGGGCACTCAGATACCTATAAATACCCCCGCATAGTGCCCTTGAGAGGCCAGGTTAACAGAGCTATTGCCATCTCGAGTCGTAGCCCCGTTTGCACCACTTTTGTCCCCCTGTTGGATCAACTCGCTCAGGAGAGCAAGTGCCAACATTTGGCGCCCACCGTTCGTGCTATGAAAACACCACCCGCGATGGCACCCAAGAGAACCTCGTCAAAGGCTGACGAAGCCGCGAAGGCAGCACTGCTGGCCGAGAAAAAGGGCAAGGCCCTCGTCGACAACACTCTCCAAGAGCCCTGCGAAGACGACGCCAACAGCAAGAAGCAGCGCAATGAACAACCCACCACCGAAGGTAGCCTCCGCACCTGCAGCTCCGGGGGACCACAGCAGCCTCCCCCAGGCTTCGCCCCACCAGAGGGCGCGGACGCCACCAAGGACGGCGAAGTCATCGGCGTCTCGGCCGAAGAGCAGCTACAGCTGCGCGCCCTGCGCATCAAGAACCGCAACCTCCAAAAGCAAAAAGAGATCCTCGAGGCCAAGCGCCAACGTGTGTCTGCGCAAGCCAAGGTGCGACAGATGATACACGACGAAGAGCAGAAGGCACGGGAGCTTGAACAAGAGATCGCGCTCATGCAGAGCGAAGGCCAACTCGGCCTGCAACACGGCCCACCCCTCCAGCAGCGCGCACAAATCGAAGACCTGTTCGTGCCTCAGCGCGGACACACCACCCCTCACGCCACGGCTTTCCAAGGCGTCAACTACCTTGACGAGCGAAGTCCCCTGGCACCTCACCTGTAGGTGACACCATGGCTCGCCAACTTCAGGGCAGGGACCTATCCCAAGTACAACGACAGCACTGATCCAGCACAGTACATCATGAGCTATCAAGTCGCCGTTGCATCATCCGGAGGGGACGACGCCGTGATGGCCAAGTCATTCATCATTGCCCTCGAAGGCCCAGCCCTCACCTGGTACACCAGGTTGCCCCCACTGTCCATCGACTCCTGGAGAAGTCTTCGGGACAAATTCTTGCTTAACTTCCAAGGGTACAGCCCAGACACCGACGCCTTGGCTGAACTCTCACTCTACAAGTAGCTGGAACGAGAGACTCTACGTGAATATTACCACAAGTTCCTGACCCTCAAGTCACAACTGCCTTCGGTCGATGACCAGATCGCCATCCACTACGCCATCAGTGGCCTTCGGGCCGGCATCCTCTACAGCCACTGCATCAGAGACCCACCCAGGAACCTCCAGGAGCTGTATCAGCTGTTTGAGAAATACGCTAGATCCGAAGAGCTCCACCAGTGCAAAGTCGAGTCTCAGAGGAAGCCCAAAGACCCTCCGCAGTCCAGCCGCACTTGGACGAGGCCCTCACAGATAGACTCCGGCCGGGACGGCCGCAATCAGCAGCAGGTGCACAACATCGCCAACCAACCCCCTGCTGGTGAGGCCCCTCACCGCTAGGAGTACCCCCCCAGGGCCGAGGAAATGGAACTCGCGGTCGAGGTCGGGGGCATGCGCAGCAGCCACGCAGATTTTACATCCTGTTCCACGGCGAAGACTGCGCGCATCCCACAAGGGACTGCCCAGAGACGAAGGCCACCAGAGACAGAATGGCATGGGCACAACTAGCCGACAACACTAGAATTGTCGTGCACGCATACCAGCAACCCCCTCAACCATACAACCACGGCCCCGCTCCACCTCCACCGCACCACGCATACCAACACCACCAGGAGGTACAAATCGTACCTCCCCCACCCCCACACCATCAACAGCAAAACATCCACCACCCCAACCACTCCCAAGCACCAAAGCAAGAGGACTTCGCCGATCAACCGTATCGCGGAGTCATCCATATGATTACTGGGGGGTCCAGCGCCGACTTTGACACAAAGCGGCAAAAGAGGGACCACTACCGCAGCATCAACCACGTCGCCGTCACCGGCCCGGTCGTGCAGACAAAGTGGTCCCACGTGCCATTGACCTTCGACGCCCGAGACGTCGATCTGCGCAGCGCCCCCCACATCGACGCCATGGTCATCAACTGCAGCGTGGCAGGCTGGGACTTGGACAAAGTCTTGGTCGACAATGGCAGCCAGGCGGACATCATCTTCCTCCATGCCTTCGATCGCATGGGCATAAGCCACAGCCTGCTCAAGCCCTCGGACAACCCCCTGTACGGCTTCGGCAGCAAGGGCACCTTTCCCATCGGCAAAATAGAGTTGCCCCTCTCCTTCAGTGTAGCACCCAATGCCCGAAGTGAGCAGATCACGTTCGACATCGTCGACATGGTGTACCCGTACAACGCCATAATGGGCCGGGGCTCCATCAATAAGTTTGAGGCAGCTATCCACGGACTTTACCTGTGCATGAAGATCCCAGGTCCGCAAGGCGCCATCACAGTTTACGGCAACCAGCAGGTTGCACGTAACATAGAAATAGACTTCATCCCCTAACAAAGAAACGTACACTGCCTCACGGCCCAACGTGAAGTCCCCGAGTCTACCAATCCAACCGCCAAAGGGCATGAAAAAGCACAACTGCAGAGCAACGACGGGACCAAGACTATCCCTCTCGACCTGGCAACGCCCCAGCAGATGGTCACCATCAGCGAAGACCTCACTTCGCACGACGAAGAGCGGCTCCTCTGCTGTCTATCCAAGAATAAAGACGTCTTCGCCTGGTCCGCCCTCAACCTGATCAGAGTCAGTTGCTCCATCATCGAGCACGGCTTAGGAATTGACCCTTCGGTGAGACCGAAGAAACAACGGCTGCGCAAGATGTCTGACGAGAAGACAGAAGCCGCCAAGGCCGAGGTACATCGCCTGCTTGAAGCCAAGTTCATCGAGCCAATCGCCTACCCCACATGGCTCGCCAACGTGGTAATGGTGCAGAAGAAGAGCGGCAAGTGGCGGATGTGCATAAACTTCACCAGTCTTAACAAGGCCTGCCCCAAGGACAATTTCCCGCTGCCCCGAATCGACAAAATCGTCGATAGCGCAGCCGGGTGCGAAGTCATGTCACTCCTCGACTGCTTCTCTGGCTACCACCAAATATATATGAAGGAGGAGGACAAGGCAAGCACCAGCTTCATCACACCCTTCGGCACGTATCGTTTCATCAGAATGCCGGAGGGACTCAAGAATGTCGGGTCCACTTTCTCTCGACTCACCAAAACGGTGCTCGAGTGCCAGATCGGCAGAAATATATTCACATATGTGGACGATATCGTCGTTGCCAGCAGAAGCAAGGAAGACCACCTGGCCAACCTTGCTGAAACGTTCGCGAGCATGCGAGCCGCACGACTTCGCCTCAACCCTGAAAAGTGCGTTTTCGGAGTCCGCCAGGGAAAAATCTTGGGCTACCTGGTATCACACCGAGGAATTGAGGCCAATCCAACCAAAATTCAGACAATCATCAATATGACGCCCCCACAGTCAGCCAGAGAAGTGCAACGACTGACAGGCAGGTTGGCCGCCCTCAATAGATTTATCTCCAAGTCCGTGGAGCGGAGTCTCCCGTTCCTCAAAACACTCCGTGGCGCAAAAGACTTCGCATGGGGGCCAGAGCAGGTGGCGGCCTTCGCTTCACTAAAACAGTACTTGTCGGAACTGGCGATTCATACAAGCCCCGACCCTTCGCTACCCCTATTGCTCTATGTCGCGGCTTCGCCACATGCGGTCAGCGCAGCACTGGTTCAAGAGCAGACCAAAGAGGGCACGACCAAGCAGCGTCCAGTTTATTACGTCTCTGAAGTGCTCACAACATCAAAATGCAACATGACGGAGATGGAAAAGATCGCCTATGCAGTCGTGATGGCCTCGCGCAAATTGCGCCATTATTTCGAGGCATTCAAGGTTCGGGTTACCTCAGACAGAGGACTCGGCGAGCTGTTTAGAAACCCGGAGGCGTCAGCACGGATTGCCAAGTGGGCAGCCGAACTCTCCAGCTACCACATCACATTTGAACCCAGGACAGCCATCAAGTCACAAGTCCTGGCAGACTTCGTCGTAGACTGGACTGGACCAATAACGCAACCGAAGCCGTCCGCAGAAAAAGTGTGGACAATCCACTATGACGGCGCATGGTGCCATGTGGGGGCAGGCGCCGCTGCAGTCATTACTTCGCCCACCGGGATTAAGCACAAATACGCAGCGCGCCTCAGCTTTGCTTTGGAGTCTGATAGGTGCACCAACAACATAGCATAATACGAGGCTGTCATCCTCGGCCTTCGCAAGCTAAGGGCACTCGGTGTCACCACCTGCATCATCAAAACAGACTCCAAGGTAGTCGCCGGCCAGGTCGAGAAAGACTATGCAGCGAAGGACCCCGCACTCATGCAGTACCTCGCGGCCATCCGCAGCCTCGAAAGACAATTCAAGGGTTTCACGTTGCAGCACGTGGACTGAGCCAAGAATGAGGAGGCCGATGCACTAGCCAAGGAAGCCGCCAGGGGCGAGGCCCTACCCTCCGACGTGTTCTACCACGTCATCGGCACGCCAGCCGTCCGCAGCCCGAAAGGGCTCCAAATAACCAATGACAGCGAGGGCCACCGCATAGTCAACCTCATCATGATCGAAGACTGGCGGGCACCAATAACCCTGTACCTGCAGGGGTACTATCATCCAACCGACAACAATGAGGCCAAGCGCCTCAAACACCGAAGCCGGGACTTCGCACTGATCGAGGGCCAACTTTACAAGAAGGGGGTCAGTTAACCGATGCTTAAGTGCGTCACCGAGACCGAAGGCGTCCAAATTCTGCGCGAAGTCCACAGCGGGACTTGCGGCTCCCACGCAGGGCCTAGGGCCCTAGCGGCAAAGGTGATTCGCCAAGGTTTCTATTGGCCCGCCATGATTTGCATCGCAAATCGAGTCGTGAGGTCCTGCGAAGCCTGTCAGAAATTTTCCCCACGCTCGGGACGCCATTCGCAGTTCACGAAGCTAATCGCCCACACGTGGCCTCTTCAGCGCTGGGGCCTGGACATTGTCGGGCCCCTGCCCACGGCTCAGGGGAACCTCAAGTTCACCTTCGTCGCCGTTGAATACTTCACCAAATGGATTGAAGCGAGGGCAGTATCCACTATAACATCGAAGATAGCCCAGAAATTCTTCTGGCAAAATATTGTTTACCGCTTCGGAGTCCCGTCTGAACTCATGGTCGACAACGGCAAGCAGTTCGACAACCAAGACTTCAAAGATTTCTGCTTCTTCATCGGCACCAAGCTTGCCTTCGCCTCCGTGTACCACCCCCAATCCAACGGAGTCGTGGAGCGCGCCAACTGCAAAATTTTCACAGCCGTCAAGAAAATGCTCCTCGACGACAAAAAAGGCAAGTGGCCCGACCTGTTACCCGAAGTGGTCTGGGCGCTGAACACAACTGAGTGCAGGGCGACTGGGTTCACCCCTTTCCGCCTTCTATACGGATCGGAGGCTATGACTCCGCAAGAAATAAAACATGGGTCGCCTCGGACAGCCGTGTCGGCCGTCCCCGACGTGGATGAGCCGACTTCGAAGGACCTCATCGACGGAGACCGCGTCTTCGCCCTACAGGCTCTGGACAAATACCAAGCCCAGACAAAAGCATGGCGCGACCACACAGTCATCCCGAGGGAGTTCAACGAAGGAGACCTCGTACTCGTCCGGACAGCTCGGACAGAGTCCCGGGGCAAGTTGGAGCCGAAGTGGGAGGGCCCTTTCATCGTCAAGACGAAGGCGTCCCCCAGTGCGTACAGACTCACAACTCCATCCGGCGAAGACTTAGAACATTCTTGGAACATTGATAATCTTCGCAAATTTTTTGTTTAACTCCTCAGGGCCACTTCGTCCTTGTAATCCGCAGAACAGTTTTCAGTCGGCCCGCACTCTTTTCCTCCTGGGGGGGGGTGAGGTTTTTAACGAGGCAGAGCCATGTAATATACATGCAAAAAATCCCCCGCAAAAACTTCGTCGAAAAAGACCGATTAAACGGTCTTCGACATTCGACCGACACAAAAGTCACCGCGAGGGGCAGCGATGGCTACCCTCGCGTGCGACAGTCCGTGCAAAAGTCGCCTAAGGGTGCAGGCGGACTAGCACAACAAGTGCGTAAATTCGAAGTCTTCTCAAAAAGACTATCCGTGCAAAAGTCGCCTAAGGGTGCAGCCGGACTAGCACAACAAGTGCGTAAATTCGAAGTCTCCTCAAAAAGACTATCCGTGCAAAAGTCGCCTAAGGATGCAGCCGGACTAGCACAACAAGTGCGTAAATTCGAAGTCTTCTCAAAAAGACTATCCGTGCAAAAGTCGCCTAAGGGTGCAGCCGGACTAGCGCAACAAGTGCGTAAATACGAAGTCTTCTCAAAAAGACTATCCGTGCAAAAGTCGCCTAAGGGTGCCGCCGGACCAGCACAACGAGTGTAAAAATCGAAGGCGCATTGCATCAGTCCGAAAGTCTACAGGCGTAGCCGGACCGACACAATAATATACCAGACCGGGTGCGCAACACCTTACGAACACACCCAGATGCGCGAAGGCAGTCAACCTTATCATACAAACTACAGTTACACGCGTACAGCGAGGGCATCACACCTTACATAGGCTCAACCTTCGGAATGATCCCCATCTCCCTATAGTTAAATAACATTATCCTCAGCTCCTCACCCTCAAAAAGCCTCCGCAACTCCCCCTCACCCATACTCGCCCCAACCGGCGAGGACAACAATTCCTGCCTACCAGCCCCGCCCACACGGAGCCGACCACCTTCAAACCCGCTCACTCTACGCTTCGCCAGCACCCTTCACCGCCTACGCCCAACACTCGGACCAGGCAAAACTCCAGCATCCGCAACACGCTGAACAGCCTCCGCTTCAGCCACATCCAACGCCGCAAAATAATCTAAGCCTTCATCCGAAGACTCGTCCGTCCACACAACCGAGCTCCCAGAGTTGTCAAACTCAGAAAACTTAGACATAGACCCATCCGATTCATTTCCGGCGACCACGGTCAAAGCCGCCACAAAATTAGCAGTACCGGTTGCGTGCGCAGGCCCAAAATCTTGAACCTGCACAGCAACCAAGGTTCAGTAACACATACAAAATTCCCTAACTACCCCATACACACTAAGCCACCTGCGAAGACCCGGCAGTCGCCACGGGATCTTCCGCCGCTGCCTCCGTTGCCACCTTCGGGGGATCCTCCGCCTCCGGCACGGTGGCGGCCGGCGAGCCTCCACTAGATACAGCAGGTGCAGGAGCAGCGTGGGGACCTTCACCGGTTTCCGGGGGCGGCGCCAGGTAGATCTCAGCCTCGGCCATCACCGGGTCGGCCTCCGCTTCGGGCGGCGCGCTGTTCAGACGCCCGAAGTCCTCCACCTCCTCAGCACACGCCATCTGCAGCGTAGCACACCGACTCAGCACACCAGCGCACACCCACATTCCACAACACAAAACGAAACACAAACTTTTACCTGATCCCTTGCCCCGTCAGCCTGCTCCCTAACTGCCTCCCAACCGTGGGGACCCCACATCCGGTCGAAGAGGGCCCCCCCGGCGTCCTTCACCACAGGGTCTTCGACCTTAAAAATATCGTGCCCAAAATCTTCATCAGATCGATCGAAGACCTCATAGTGACGACACCCTTCGCGGGACAGCGCGTTCATAGCCCCCTCGCAGGTGACAAGGGAGGCAAATGACATGAAGCCCGCCACGATGGTCGGGAGCGCTTGCAACTCCTCTTGCAGCCATTCGAGGCACCGAAGGCCCACATCTCGGTCGGGCACCTCGAAGTAAGCAGTCCGCGCACCCAACTCGCGGTATGAGTCCACGAGCTGTTTGCGCGTCCGCTCAACCTCCACGCGAGTAGAAGCCTTGGCCCTGTCCACGCGGGCCTGCAGAGCTGTGAACCGTGCTTCCCACTCCCTGGCGCGCTGGCTGGCGAGACTCTCCTCCGCCCTCACCAATTTGGCCTCCGCCTGCGCCGTCTGTGCCTTGGCGATGGCCTCATTGGCCTCCTTCCTTTCCTCCACCAGCTGGCGCCGGAGGTCAGTCCTCTCGCTCTCCAGGGCAGCCACCTTGTCCGCCAGTCGGCGGTTTTTGCTCTCCGCAGCCGACTTTTCCCAGACGGCGTCTGCGTGCTGCGCCCGAAGTCTCTCTACTTCGGCATCCACGCCCGCCGTCAGGGCGCCCGACGCCACGCGGTCGGCGAAGTCGGCCGCCTAACAGACACAAATCAGTACACAATCACCATGAAAGCGGCCTACAACGAAGCCTACCTCAACTTACTTGATTCAGCTGCAGCGACGCTTCCCGCAGCCGGCAGGACACAGTGCCTGCCTCATATTTGATGGCAGTGGCCGCCGACACCTCGCCGCCAGCGCTGAAAGCGCCACCCTTCGCCCCAAAAACCGCGGCAGACGCTGTGGCCGCCACCGCAGGCGAGACGGCAACAAGTTGCCCTTCGCCCAACCCTGCAACGTGTCACCGGCCATAAAAAAAAACACTCACCGACGAGATAATCTTCCACGCAAATATCTGTGCCGAAGTCGGCAATACGCTTCCTTGGCGAAGGCAGCTCCCGGACCGTCGCAGCTTCGTCCGGGATGGACTTGGTCCCGCCAGCGCCAGCCGCCTTCGCGCATTTCGGCAACTTGCCAGATCCAGGCGGCCGCCTTCACAGCCAGCGAGGGCTGGCTACCGCCGGGGACGGCAGCCTTCGCACTCCCGCGCGCCCTCTTCGGCCTAGCCTCAGGGAGCCTGACGACCGCCCGACGCTTCTGAGCAGCATCCTGTCGATCCTTGTTCATCACTGCCGACACAACAGCAGCAATATTCCGCCCGTAAGGAAACACTCTCAAATCACGGGCCATGCGAGAGGTAAAAAAGTCTTCGCCAGCCGCGCGGGGGATAGGAACGTTCTTGGGCCATCGATCCGCGGTAACCTCCAGCATCCGCGCCGAAGACTCCCGGAGCTCGGGCGAAGACATCCTTCCCCCGAGGGCCGCGCATGTCCCCATCAACTCCATAGCAAAACTATCGGAGACCCCCAGTTTTCCCATCGCAGTACCTAGCTTCCTCTTCTTAGTAGATGGGGCGGCCTCCGGCGCGGGGTCGTCTTCAATCACTACCGCTGGTTTTTTCCCCCGGCGGTCGGCGACGTCTACTCCGGGATAACCGCCATACGGCAGATCATTCAACTCAAAGACTCGATTCAGGCGGTCGTTGGACCCACGTATGTCCCAGCTCCACTGGGCCTTAGTCCTCGGCACGTAGCGACCAACAATTCTCACCGCCCCATCCTCCGCCTCACGCACAACCGCGGCAGGATCCCGCCCCCGCACATCCAAGGCAAAGAGTGGACTTCGCACTTTCCGACCACCAAGGGAGGGCATCACGCGAGGGCATACTTCGCCCAACGTCCATCCATGTGCCAAAGGCCACACCCATACCCTATGAACTCCTCAACCAAATCGCGCCTGCTACTCCTACGGGCGGCGAGCCGAAGGGCCCGTTCATTCTCATCGTCCTCCGCCACTTCAAACGGTGGGTACGCCACATAATAATGCGAACACATGATGGCAGCGGGGAGCCCAGGGTGATTTTCGACTTCAGCCTCCGAAACATAGAACCAGTAGTCCCACCAGTTGCCCCACTTGTTTCGGGCACAAGGGACCAGCTCCACAACCTCCATCGAAGTCTTCCCGGACTTCAGAGTGAAGGTGCACGATCCGAATTGCGCAATTACATCACCAATCCATCTTTTCTGCCAGTGCAAACAGTAGTGCTTGGCGAAGACCTCCACCGAAGGCTGACCGCCATACGATGTTGTTGCCCAGACATACTTCGCCAACGCCACCATGGCGTTCGGTGTCAGCTGATGAACTTGGACCCCAAACTTCTGCAGCACCTTCGACACGAAACGATGCGCAGGCAGGCGAAGTCCGGCAACAAAAAATGCCTCAAACACAACGAGTTCACCCTCGGGCTCGGGAATCTCCTCTGCCCCCGGCACTCGCCCGACCTCGCCGCCAAAATACCCCAACTGTTGCATATCCTGCACGCGACCCAATGACATCCGTGAAACACCAAATTCCACCGTATCACACGGGTGCAATTCCGCCGCCGCACCGCCCGAGAGACCCTGGGAAGGCGTCTCGGCCGTCGGTGTGGTCGCAGCAGACGAAGAGGACGGCATGGCTACGTACCGTCGACGGCGGCGCGCGGTCTGCTTCACGCGGGCTAGTTCTCCGGCAAAACAGGAGCAAGGAAAGCAGCGAGCAGCTTGAACAGGGAAAGTTAGGGTTTTCGCGGCGCGCAGAAAGGTAAATTTCAATTGGCGCCGCCCCCCACCCCTTTTTATACATAGGACACGACACTTCGGGGAACCCGCAATCCAACAGTGCAGTGTCAATCAACGGTCATGTCAAACTGGTCCCTCAGAGGGCAAATGTTGGGGCGAAGGCGAAGACACCACCCTTCGCTCGAAGGCCTTCGCCACACCCGCGGCAACAACAAAGACAAGATGACTGGCGAGCTCTACACTTCGCTCCATGCACCGGAAGACGAAGGCCTACAGCGGAGTCGCCTTTTCCCACGACGTCGTCCAACACGGAGGCCCACGTGTGATCCAGCCCATTATAATAGGCCCTGCGTGGCCGCTGCGCATTACGGGCCTGATTTGTATAGGTCTCCCTGTAATTACAGTTTGTAACCCTACTTTATGCGAATATTCCGGGGATAACCTAGGCGCCTGAGGGCACATGCGTCCTTAACACTGGAGGCTGGGCACTCAGATACCTATAAATACCCCCGCACAGTGCCCTTGAGAGGCCAGGTTAACGGAGCTATTGCCATCTCGAGTCGTAGCCCCGTTTACACCACTTTTGTTCCTCTGTTGGATCAACTCGCTCAGGAGAGCAAGTGCCAACAAATCCCTTCACCTGCACTAGCCAATTTTCTTAACAAGTCCTTTATCTTTACTGGAATTCTACGTATAGGGCAGTGACCAAGTCTTCATGACCGCGAAGGTACGGCGATCCGAATCGATTATACTCAGCTGAGGATCTCCGATCACACGACATATGTAGCACTTAACCCTTGCATATGTCAACCCGCCACCGGGATTATTAAGACCAGATCAGGTTCACGCGAACCGAGAGCATAGATACACCATCGTCCAGCCTCTTGCCACGGAGGGTACACACTACTCCCGCCACCGCTCCACGCCCATTCCGTGTTATCTTATTCTGGCCTTAGTCTGCCCGAGGCAAGGCTTACCCATGACAAGGCATGTGACCAGTTAAAGGGTCCTCGGTCATTAAGCCTACATCGACACGGTCCTTAATCGACTCAGACGGAGACACTACACCGAGACTCTCTTCTCGTGCAAGTCACCCGCCCGGTCTCAGCTTAATCATTTAAAACCCAAAACTTGGTACCTGGCAGAGGTACATCTTTTCCGATGTTGAACCCATCACGGCCGTGATGGATCCACCATCAAGTTTTATTTTCAAAAAAAAATATCCTTCCCACTTTGCCAATCATCTTTTGTAAAACAAAAGATTTTGTTTTGCTAGAGCAATACTAAGCATAGTAAAACCTTTTGTAAAAACAGGGTTTCAAGGAAGGTAATCAAGTTCAAGAAAGGTAATGCAGGAATTGTTTAAGCATTCAACTCCTATCACCTAATGCATTAATCAAGTGAAAAAGATTTTAAAAACATCAAGGAAGGTGACAAATGCACCGGGGCTTGCCTTCATTGATAGGTGAGTCAGGCTCGGACCCGCAGATATCAAGGTAGAAACAGTTTCCTGCCTGAGATTCTGAAGGTGGTGGTGATGTCTTCTCTTCAGTTACTTTGATTTCTTCTTCGTTTTCTAAAGATAACCATATATATGTATACAAGAATGAATGCCATGTAATGCTCATGAGAGTGCAAAGATAATAAGAATTTATTATCTAAGGTCTTGAATACAACTTTCCTTCACGGAACTCCGAGAACTTAGGGTTTCCAGAGTCAGTAAAGGAATTCATAGAGCAGGGGTAGGGTTTTGGGTTCTAGTTATCAAACAAGATCCAAATCAAACCAAACTCTACCCAAGGCTTCTAAATAATGTGTAGAGCTCATATAAAAAAATTTGGGCATTTTTGGAATGATTATCTATTTTCTAAAAATCCAGAACTAATGTTTTAAGCTACTTTAAATACTCCAAAATTTCTTATTTAATCTAAAAATGAGAAAACTATTTTTATTAAATACTACAGGAAATTAGGGATCTAAGAAAATTGGTCTCATATTTTTAAGATTTTTCTACAATTTATGACAGATTTCCAAAGCTTGCTAGTAAAAGAAAAAGGAAATTAATGAACAGTCTCGGGCCGAAAGCAGCCCGAGCCGGCCCAACTAAGACAAAAACGCGCGTCCGACCGCGCGCGCGCTGGCGGCTTTACAGAAAGGTCCCCGGCTTACTGACCAATCCGAAGTGGGTTCAATCACTATTGTATGAGTCGCTGATGGTTTGCAGAAACGCCCCCAAACTTCTATTTCTTCGCAGAATGGGGTCCCCGACGACGGCGAACGCGACCGAGCTCCGGTGAGCTCCTGGACCGGCTGAATGGACACACCCGATATGTTTGGGACCAGCTAGAAGATCCATGTCGCCCAACACCACCGTGTGACCACCACTGCGACCGCACCCACGACGACCGCCCAAAGCCCAGGGGATGTTTGGGGTCTTGGCCTTCACCCCTCGACTGCGGACGGTCCAATGACTATAGCGATGAGTCCCTTCGCTCATTCCTCAAGCATTTCTAGCCCATGAGAAACCATATCCCCGATATTGCCGAGACGACAGTGATCGAGGTCTTTTAGCAGGCGTCCCGCAATGGGACATTCGTCCGGGCTATCCTCCAAAAAGCCCTAGCAACTTCCGAGCAGCTCTTCCAGGAAGCTGACATCTACATCACCACTGATGAGTGGGCTCATGACCTCATTGAGCAACCACGGGCACCGACACAGAGGAAGGAGGGGAACGCGTCGTAGGACAAGCATTGGGACAAGAGGCCGAGAGATGAAGTTCACATGACAGGGCCGCTAGCAACTCATGCGCACAACACCCCCACAACCGCAATTCGTGGCTGGACAAATTCATGATTGATCATGTCCTTACAACAAGGAGATGTGTCACACTCTGCATAACTATAGAGACGTCAAGAACTCGATCGGAAACAGCCGACCCTTCCAGCCGCTCCCTCCTCCGCCCCCGCAGGATCAAGGTCCGCCACCTCACCAACATGGGGTGGGAGCAGGGGAGTTTCCCCGCATTGACAGGGAGGTCAACACCATCTACGGGCACCATGGCACCTAGGACAACATGAGGCAACAAAAGCTCACCAACCGATAGGTCCTGGTGGCCGCGACTGGCCCGCCAACGCCATACCAGTGGTCGGAAAACACTGATTACCTTCATCTGCGCTGACCAGTGGCTTAACTTTAATCACCCAGGAAAGTACCCCCTTCTTGTTAACCTGGTGATTAGAGATAGCCGGGTCAAGAAGGTCCTAATGGATGGAGGAAGCAACATCAACGTCATGTTCCCCCGGACCCTCGACGCACTTGGGATCTCCCTCTCCGACCTCCAAGAGTTATACACCCCGATCTTTGGCATCATTCCGACCGAGGGGGAATACCCCTTGGGTCACGCATCCCTTCCCGTAGCATTCGACACGCCAGACAACTACTGCACCGAGTACCTCCACTTTGAAGTGGCTCGGTTCAACTATGCCTACAACGCCATCATCGGAAGGCCGGGGTTGGCCAAGTTCATGGTCGTCCCTCATTACTCTTACGTGATGCTCAAGATGTTGGGCCCACAAGTCATAATCACTGTGAAAGATGACTTACAGGCCTCAGTGGAGTGCTACTAAGGTGCTATTCAGATGGCCCTTGCTTCAAGTACCTCGGTAGCACAGAAGCAACTGATTAAGGAGGTGGATGTACTCCTGAAGGATGATCTCCCGATCCTAATGGCTGAAGAAATTCTGAGCCTGGCAATGCGGCTAGCCGAGGAGACTAAGAAGGCCAACCTCGACCTCACGAGTGCGTGTAAGATGGCGGTCAACAACTGCAGCCTCATTGCCAAATAGGAAAGCGTGCTCATCCAGTTCCTATATGAAAGCCAGGACGTGTTTGCATGACAGCCTGCTAACATGCCCGGGGTTCCAAGGCAAGCCAAGCACAAATTGAAAGGTCTAATGTAACACCCTGAATTTGGGGGTATAAATTTTTTCTCTAGTATGCACCAAATTCAGGAGTTACCTCTATTCTCCTCTTTCATTTTCCTTCTTTCTCTTTCCTATAGTGTTGAGGTGGTTATTTCTTTGGAAATGTAATAATACTCTAGTAGATCAAACTACAAGGGAGTATGAATTGTTGCATCATGTTGAGCCCACACTTTAATTTTGTTTGATGCATATGCTTGAGTTGTTCCAATTTAAATTTGTGGCATGTTTCAATTTGAATCCAAAAGATAAAATAAAAAGAAAAAGGAAAACGAATTCAAAATAAAAAGGAAAGGGGAACAAGCCCGCAGCCCCCTCTCTCTCGGCCTTTCGGCCCAACTGGCCCAATTCCCCTTCCTCGTGCACCGCCTCTCTCTCCCTCTACCACATGGGCCCCGCTTGTCGATGCCTTCCCTCACGCGTCCACACGCCCGCTCACTCTCTTCTCAGCAAGCCCCACCGGCCAGCGACTTAGCCCCGCGCGTGCCCCCATTGTCTGACCTGCGTAGCCCCGCTTGTCAGCCTCACCCCGCTTTCTTTCCCCCCGCGGAACCGCTTTCTTTCCCCCTGCGGAACTGCCTCTCTGCCAGTGCGCACGCACGCCAAGGGAGCCGGCCCACATCATGCTCCCCTCACGCAACCGCCATGACCCTAGCTCCTTTTGAGCCTCGCGCACACCTGCTTTCTCCCTGCCTCATTTCCCTCGCTCGCAGTCCACCTCTCGCAGAACCGCCGCCGCTTCAAGCTTGTCGGTGACGCGCGCTCGCTGAGCCGCCCATGCCCTGGAGCCCCACGGCGAGCCTGCCCCACTATTCCGGCCCGAGGACCGCCACAGCCAACCAAAGCCTCTCCCCAGTCGAGCTCCACCCGAGGTAAGACCGCCAGCTGAACTCCTTCTCTCCCCCCCCCGTTCTCTCTTCTTTGTTGAGCAGCCACCGGTGAAGGCCGGCCGCGGAACGGTGCCATCGTGCCGGGTCCTCCGGCCAACTGTAACACCCACTTTGTAAGCAGAGTTTAAAATGAGAAAGTATATGGCTCGATATCTATATGTGATGCTCATGTTTATCATTTCATGTGAACACCATATCTAGAAACAAATAATTAATTAAAAATAAATAAATATATGCCATTAAAACTTGCATCATGCTGGGATTTTATTTAGTGTGTGCATTCTGTGACAACATAAAATATTGTAAAAGAAAAGAGATATGATGAAGTTCAAAGTGGAATTTAAAACTAGAAGAGATTTTAAAATTTAGGAGGGAGAGAGAGAGCAAACAAATATTATGTGATATAAAAATATAAATAATATATTTGTAAATACATCTCTAAATTGGTACCTTTATGGCACAGTATAATCTAAGGATAAAGTTTGGCGCAAGTTTGAATTTAACTAGAATTTAAATTTGAAATTTGGAAAAAAAGAAGGAAAGGAAAATGAAAATAAAATGGAAAAAATAGAACTGGGCGCAGTTGGGCCTGAGCAACCGAATTTGGCCCACTTCCGTTTTGCTCCTGCGCAGCCCATCACCGCGCTCCCCCAACCTCGCTGACCAGTCGTCGCGCGCGCCGTGCTGCTGACCTATGGGCCACACCGGTCATCCGCTCCCGCGCGTGTCTGTTACACTGGTGTGTGGCCCCCGCATGTCGGGTGTGTCCCTGTTATCCGGCCGAAAACGAAACAGCCCACACTGCGCGGTCGACTTCTCCACCGCCGCATGCTCCAACTCAACCACTTCCCCTCTACCTGGCTACCATGCGCGGCCCGTATTAAACCATCCCTCACATCATCCTCCACCCAAACCAAGTCGCGCCGCAACCCTCCACCTCTTCTAGAACTGTCCGCCATTGCAGTGTCCACTGAGCTTTGTGTCGACGAGAGAATCGCCGCGGGCGTCTAACGGTGGGGTGCCTCGGTCGATTTCGGGCACGCTGGTGGGTGTTGGTGCGTGGCGGAGTTGGTACCGGCAAGCAATTGCGCAGTGGACAATGGTGGCGTTGTGAATCTCTCACCGGAGAGGTACTCCACCCCGGTTCCGCCTTGCCCCGCCGCTCGCCTATCACAATCGCCTAATTCCGGTAAGAACACCCTCGGTATGGTTCGCCCACTCCTCTTCTCTGCAAATTATACGTTAGTTGCGAATTGGGGGCAGAATTTCTGAATGTGGGTGATGGTCGGCCATGGCTCAGGTTCGGCGTCGTCCGCCATTGTGGGTAGAGCATTCTGCTCCATCAATCACCTTAGAAGAGAACCGAGCTGTGTCACCCTTGTGATCTCGCTCTGAATCACCATGCGCGGGGTGGAACTAGCACTCGGACCGCTGGGCCGCTTCTGCGCCGGTGATGCGCCGTGTAGCTTGGGCGCCGCCGCGCTCAGCTACTGGAATTTGGGGACGGAGGGTGAGCGACCATCTACTGATGAACGGCTCCGAGTGAGCCTTAGTGGGGCCGAGTTGGGCATTGGATCTGGGCCGTTTGATCCGATCGTGCCGCTCAGAGCGATTCCGCTGCATGTATGGCCTATACCGTTGATCTTGGATCGTGTGGTTTTCACTGCATACCGTTTCGATCGTGGATAGATCTAATCCGCGCCATCCGCGCTTAATCGAACGACTAGGAATCACCCGTACCCCTTCGCGGGTCCATTTTACTTAAGAGCCCCTCTAGAATTAGAGATTAGAACCCGCCATCCACTGCACAGTGCGCCTGTGTCTCGGAAATTCTTGCGCAGAGACCCCTGAACTTCAGCTTATTTGAGGCCCAGTCCAGAACATTATAAAACCAGAGAAATTGAATTATAAATGGATTTTTAAAATAAAAATAATTACTAGAACTTAATAAATTCATAGAAAATCCATTTTTAGTCCAAATTAGTCCATTCCACTTTCTAAAATTTTGTAATTTTATTATCTATCACTTAGAGTCTCTATTTTATCATGAAAACAGTAAGAAATTTATTTCTCACTTAATCTTATTTAAAACACATGAAACCTTTGAAAATTCATAACTTAAATTCTATAACCCCAAAAATTATGATTCCTGTTCCTAGAATTTTATTTTAATGTGTAGATTATTACTGTGTATTTTGTTTATATGTTTGGTCTAATGTTAATTTCTCTATATGCACTGTGCTTGTTTGTATTGTGGCGAGTAGAAGAGCCCGTGACCGAGGATCCTGGTGAGCAGCAGGTTGAAGTAGCTGAGCAGGAGCTCATTGAAGGCAAGTTGTGCCCTTGACCACTTTTTACCCAATAATGTTCTTTCATATCACTTACTCATGCATAGGTTAATTCTGATGGGACTCGATAGGCATCCTAGATTGTTTATCTCATTACCTTGTTTACCCCTGAATCACTTGGGTAGTTTGCTATTGCTTTACATGGTTTTGGGATAATCATTTATTATATCTATGTTCCAATTATTCTTGTTATTCTATTTATGTTCATGTCAAGTTCATTAATGTTAATTGGAACATAGAGCTTAACTTGAGAACCACGTGCCACCACAAGGGTTTAATGGGACGCCCTTGGCTGACTAATTAGGAAAGCTAGTGGAAGACTACCTTACCCGAAAGGGGCAAGGGCAGTAGGGGAGTTGCATGCAAGGAGGTTCTCGGGTTGACTTAGCTGCGATGGCGGTCAGACGGGGGATTCTTGCAAGTGCTCTTCCCATAAACTGTAGTGGGTTTTCGGAAGCTAGTGGAACTTTGTAAAGGCCTCGTAGTGTTGCCCTGCTGCGCTTCCTAGGTAGAGGTGTATGGGAGTTGCGACCCCTTGGCAGATGGGTAACATGACTTGTGGGTAAAGGGTACAACCTCTGTAGAGTGTAAAACTGGTATACTAGCCGAGCTCACGGTCATGAGCAGCTCAGGACTCTCTGATGTTTAAATTATGGATCTTAAATTCAAATTTGTCATTTGCATTGCATGGGTTTATTATTAATTTGTTCAATTACTTTATTTAAGGTTTGGTATTTACTTACACTTAGTAACTGCTAATAAAATTTTGACCAACTAATTAAAAGCAATGCTCAGCTTTAACCCCTATCATTGATTAGCCTTACACATCACATGAACTCACACCTTTGTGAGTTTATGCCCACTGGTTCCCCACAACTTGTTGAGCTATGATCATGTGTGAGCTCACCCTTGCTGTCTCACACCCCCCACAGGAGAAGAGCAGGTGGTTCAGGAGGAGCCATAAGGCGAGGAGTATGATCTGATCTAGGTGGCGTTTCTCGGTTGACATTAGCGCCGACGATCCTTAGTTCATTTTATATTTATTCTTTTATTTTGTAATAAGTCTTCCGCTATGTAATAAATACTCTGATGTTTTATGACATTTATCTCTATACACTTTGTTATTATATATGTTGTCTTCTTGGCGCATGTATGAGATGCACCTGGCTTTGTTCCTTAAAGCCGGGTGTGACAGAAGTGGTATCAGAGGAAATGTTGACTGTAGGACGAAACCTAGATAGAAATGGACAACCCTCACTTACTTACCTCACTCTGATTCATTCTATACTTACCTCATCTTGGTCTTGTCTCACCTTTTGCTACTCTACTCTGATTAATCTTATCTTTTCTACTCTAAGACAAGATGGATTTCACACCTTGGAATCCTACCACTATGACCTTTTTAAGAGATAGGGAACCTAAGAGAAAATTTAAAACTATTTTCTTTATTTTGATTGGTTGATTGTGCTGATGCTAAATGTCTGATTTGCTTCTTTGATTGATTGGTATATTATATATGGACATCTTAGCATGTACCACCATAAGGTATTGAATTAGCTATGTTAGGTAAAATATTAATCTGCTTAGCTAATAAAATTCCCCAAAGTAACCTGCTTTGTAAATACCTGCCTTGTTTGCTATTCTCTTACCATATGTATCTAACTCAGATGGTCAATACCAGGCGGGGTGGTGGAATTGATTTGCCTCCTAATCGACACACTCGGTGGATATATAGATAACCCCAGCCACAGCCTGCAGAGATGAATCCTCCTAATCCTCCACTAGGCGGATTTGACCCACTGGTTGCTGCTCAGATGAGGATGATGCAGCAAATGGCGGATACCATGGCAGATATGCGTGCACAGATGCAGCAAGAACGCCAGGAGATGCGTCAAGAAAGAGAAGAGATACGACAGGAGTTGCGCATGGAGCGAGAGGAGATACGCCAGGAAAGGAGGGCGCAACAACAGCAGCTACAACAACAAATGCAACAACAACAGCAACAAGTACCACTGCCTCCACCTCCACCACCACCAGTTCCACCCCGAGATAAGCATAGGGAGTTCATGAGTCATAAGCCACCTACATTTGCTAGCTCATCTGATCCACTGGACGTGGATGATTGGCTGAAGTCTGTTGAGAAGATGTTGAATATTGCACAATGCACTGATCGGGAGAAGGTTTTATATGCTTCTGGACGTCTGACAGGTCCTGCTGCTGATTGGTGGGATTCATATACTGCTGCCCACGATGCTGCTGATACTATCACTTGGGTAGAGTTCAGTACACAGTTCCGGAATTATCATATACCTGCTGGATTAATGAAGATTAAGAAGAAGGAGTTTCTGTCGCTAAAGCAAGGAAGTATGTCAGCTAGCGAGTACCGCGACAAGTTTATCCAGTTATCCAGATATGCCCCTGATGAAGTTGCTGAAGATGAGAGGAAGCAGGAGCATTTTATTGAAGGACTTAATGGACCACTGCAGTATGCTCTAGTGGCGCATACATTTCCATCATTTCAGAGGCTACTTGATAAGGCGCTAGCTATTGAGCACAAGCGTGTTCAGCTAGGAGATTTGAAGAGGAAGGCTATATCTCAAGGACAAGGAAGCAGCAGTGTTCGTCCTCGCTACAGTTCACCCCAGGGTACACCAGTTCGCACTGGCGGAGGCCAGCGCCCAGTTCAGCAATCACCGCTGAGGACTCCACCTCCTCGACAGACTACCCCTACTGGCACCCCGACAAAGTTTTCAGGACAGAGTCCAGGCACTACTTGCTTCAAGTGTGGGAAGACTGGTCATTATGCAAATGTCTGCCCGTAGAGGACGGCTACTACTCCAGTTCAGAATAGGCAGCAAACTCTAGGATCTGGCAAGGGATATTCTATTGCCAAAGTTAATCAAGTCAGCGTTGATGCTACTCCGAATGGTGCAGACATCGTACTTGGTATGTTTTATGTTAATGCAATTCCTGCAACCATATTATTTGATTCTGGTGCTACACATTCATTTATGTCTCCTAGATATGCCAACACAAATGACATAGCACTGCTAAAAATGAGAAAACCCATGATAGTAATTACACCTAAAGGGCCTGTTGAGGCGAATCAAATGACACGTAGATTGACATTAACCATTATGGGTAGAGAGTTTGGAGCTACTGCTATAATATTAGAATCAAGCAGTATAGATCTGATCCTTGGTATGTCATGGTTAAGAAAGGCAAAGGCCGTTATAGCATGTGGTAGAGGTACCGTAGAACTCACTACCACTAAAGGAGAAAGATTTCAAGTTAATATTGCAGTAACCACCTCATCCAAACGTGCAATGTTCTTTATACCTTAGGAGTTTGTTGGTGACAACATCCGTGTGGTTAGAGATTTTTCGGATGTCTTTCCAGAGGAGTTACCAGGGATGCCACCTGATAGAGAAGTTGAGTTTGTTATCGATCTCCTACCTGGAACCCCCCTATTTCTAAACAGCCATATAGGATGTCCGTAGAGGAGTTGAAGGAACTTAAGAAGTAGTTAACTAAGTTACAAGAGGCTGGGTACATTCGTCCGAGTTCCTCACCGTGGGGAGCACCGGTTCTGTTTGTACAAAAGAAGGATGGATCGCAGCGGATGTGTGTGGATTATAGATCTCTCAATGATGTTACTGTGAAGAATAAGTATCCGTTACCCCGTATTGAGGATTTATTTGATCAGATGAGAGGTGCAAAGGTATTCTCGAAGATTGATCTCCGATCCGGTTACCATCAGATGAGGATTAGACCATCGGATATTCCCAAGACAGCATTCTCGACTCGATATGAATTATATGAGTTCACTGTTATGTCGTTTGGATTAACCAATGCACCAGCTTATTTTATGAATTTGATGAATAAGGTGTTTATGGAGTATTTGGACAGATTCGTCGTGGTATTCATCGACGATATTCTTATCTATTCTAAGAGTGATAGTGATCACGAGGAACATCTGAGATTGGTGCTACAAAAGCTACGAGATAACCAGCTATATGCCAAGTTTAGCAAGTGCGAGTTTTGGATTGGCGAGGTGCCATTTCTTCGTCATATTATTTCTAATGGAGGAATTTCAGTGGATCCTGCTAAAGTTAAGGAGATAATGGAGTGGAGAGTACCCACTACAGTTACTGAGATTCGGAGTTTCTTGGGATTAGCAGGCTATTATCGGAGATTTATTGAAGGATTTTCTAAGATTGCCAAACCTATGACTTCGCTTTTGGAGAAAGGAAAAGAATTTAAGTGGGATGAGAAGTGTCAAGACAGCTTTGATCAATTGAAGGAGAAATTGATGTCCCGCCAATATTGGTTATGCCAGACCTACAGAAAGGTTTTGATATTTATTGTGACGCATGTGGCCAAGGCTTGGGATGTGTGCTCATGCAAGAAGGACATGTGATTGCCTATGCTTCTCGTCAGTTAAAGAGACATGAATTGAACTACCCCACCCATAACATGGAATTGGCAGCCGTTGTGCATGCGCTTAAGATATGGAGACATTATGTCATGGGAACCAAGTGCCAAGTATATACGGATCATAAGAGTCTGAAGTATATATTCACTCAGAAGGATCTCAACCTTAGGCAACGTCGTTGGTTGGAGCTTATTAAGGATTATGATTTGGAGATTCACTATCACCCAGGCAAGGCGAATTTGGTTGCAGATGCCTTGAGTCGAAAGGAGCATGTTCATTCAGCTATTGCTGCCTAGCTACCTGATGAGATTGTTGAGGATTTCAGGAGACTTAACCTGGGGATAGTTGCTCACACTGAAGGAGTTACTATTGATGTGGAACCTACCTTGGAGCAAGAAATCCGCAAAGGACAGATTGGTGATGCTAAGATACAAGAGATTAAGGATCTGATTACTGAAGGTCGAGGACCAGAATTTACGGAAGATGAGCAGGGCACTGTATGGTTCAAGGATAGGATGTGTGTTCCTGATATTGAAAGCCTTCGAGAGACTATTTTAAAGGAGGCCCATGACTCGGATTATTCTATTCATCCTGGTAGTACTAAGATGTATCAGGATTTGAAACGGAAGTATTGGTGGTATGGATTGAAAAGAGATGTAGCTGCACATGTGGCTATGTGCGATGTATGTCAAAGAGTTAAGGCTGAACACCAGAGGCCAGCTGGACTATTGCACCCACTGAAGATACCTGAGTGGAAGTGGGAAGAGATTGGTATGGATTTTATTACTGGATTGCCTCGCACCTAGAAAGGATATGATGCTATATGGGTGATTGTGGATAGATTGACTAAAGTGGCTCACTTTATTCCTGTGAAGACTACTTATAAAGCTCTCAGATAGCAGAGTTATATATGGCTCGGATTGTGTGTTTGCATGGAGTACCGAAGAAGATCGTGTCTTGTCGAGGTTCGCAGTTTACCTCAAGATTTTGGAGAAGCTTTCATGAGAACATGAGTACAAAGTTGAATTTCAGTACAACTTATCACCCTCAGACTGATGGACAGACTGAAAGGACTAATCAAGTATTGGAAGATATGTTGAGAGCTTGTGCCCTTCAGCATGGAGGAAGTTGGGATAGAAGCTTACCTTATGCTGAGTTCTCTTATAATAATAGTTATCAGGCTAGTCTGAAGATGTCACCTTTTGAAGCTCTATATGGCAGGAAATGCAGGACTCCTCTGTATTGGGATCAGACTGGAGAAAGACAGTTCTTTGGGCCTGAACTGATTCAAGAAGCAGAAGAACAAGTTCGTATAATTCGATAGAATTTGAGAGTGGCTCAAACCAGGCAAAAGAGCTATGCTGATAATAGAAGAAGACCACTGGAATTTGAAGAAGGAGATTATGTGTACCTCAAGGTGTCACCGCTTCGTGGAATGAGGAGATTCAAAGTTAAGGGCAAATTGTCCCCTCGCTATATTGGACCATTCTTGATCTTTAGGCGAGTTGGGGAGATGGCATACCAACTCGAGTTACCTGCAAGTTTATCGGATGTGCACAATGTATTTCATGTGTCTCAACTTAAAAGTGTCTCCGTGTCCCTGAGGAACAATTACCAATGGAAGAGCTCAGTGTTCAGGGTGATTTGACTTACACGGAGTATCCTATCAAGATTTTGGATACTTTAACTCGAGTTACAAGAAATAAGGTGATAAAGATGTGCAAAGTGCAATGGAGTCACCATGGCGAAGATGAAGCAACATGGGAAAGAGAAGAAGAGCTTCGCATAGATTTTCCCCATCTTTTCCCTCGGTCTTCCTAAATCTCGAGGACGAGATTATTTTTTAAGGGGGGTAGGATTTGTAACACCCACTTTGTAAGCAGAGTTTAAAATGACAAAGTATATGGCTCGATATCTATATGTGATACTCATGTTTATCATTTCTTGTGAACACCATATCTAGAAACAAATAATTAATTAAAAATAAATAAATATATGCCATTAAAACTTGCATCATGCTGGGATTTTATTTTGTGTGTGCATTGTTTGACAACATAAAATAATGTAAAAGAAAAGAGATATGATGAAGTTCAAGGTGGAATTTAAAACTAGAAGAGATTTTAAAATTTAGGAGGGAGAGAGAGAGCAAACAAATATTATGTGATATAAAAATATAAATAATATATTTGTAAATACATCTCTAAATTGGTACCTTTATGGCACAGTATAATCTGAGGATAAAGTTTGGCGCAAGTTTGAATTTAACTTGAATTTAAATTTGAAATTTGGAAAAAAAGAAGGAAAGGAAAATGAAAATAAAATGGAAAAAATAGAACTGGGCGCATTTGGGCCTGAGCAACCGAATTTGGCCCACTTCCGTTTTGCTCCTGCGCAGCCCATCACCGCGCTCCCCCAACCTCGCTGACCAGTCGTCGCGCGCGCCGTGCTGCTGACCTGTGGGCCACACCGGTCATCCGCTCCCGCGCGTGTCTGTTACACTGGTGTGTGGCCCCCGCATGTCGGGTGTGTCCATGTTATCCGGCCGAAAACGAAATAGCCCGCACTGCGCGGCCGACTTCTCCGCCGCCGCATGCTCCAACTCAACCACTTCCCCTCTACCTGGCTACCATGCGCGGCCCGTATTAAACCATCCCTCACATCATCCTCCACCCAAACCAAGTCGCGCCGCAACCCTCCACCTCTTCTAGAACCGTCCGCCATTGCAGTGTCCACTGAGCTTTGTGTCGACGAGAGAATCGCCGCGGGCGTCTAACGGTGGGGTGCCTCGGTCGATTTCGGGCACGCTGGTGGGTGTTGGTGCGTGGCGGAGTTGGTACCGGCAAGCAATTGCGCAGTGGACAATGGTGGCATTGTGAATCTCTCACCGGAGAGGTACTCCGCCCCAGTTCCGCCTTGCCCCGCCGCTCACCTATCACAATCGCCCTAATTCCGGTAAGAACACCCTCGGTATGGTTCACCCACTACTCTTCTCTGCAAATTATACGTTAGTTGCGAAATGGGGGCGGAATTTCTGAATGTGGGTGATGGTCGGCCATGGCTCGGGTTCGGCGTCGTCAATCACCTTAGCAGAGAACCGAGCTGCGTCACCCTTGTGATCTCGCTCTGAATCACCATGCGCGGGGTGGAACTAGCACTTGGACCGCTGGGCCGCTTCTGCGACGGTGATGCGCCGCCGTGTAGCTTGGGCGCCGCCGCACTCAGCTACTGGAATTTGGGGGGGGGGAGGGTGAGCGTCCATCTACTGATTGTCACACCCGGGTTTCAGGGGTCCAAAGCCCGGGCGCGAACATAATCACCAGGTGTGATGGGACCAAGTCTCACACATATGATGAATCATGGCACTGGATCGAATGTCACAACATTACTATAATAGGAGTTCTGTACAAAATAGATAATTACATTATAAGGAGACAACGGTCTAGAAACCCAAAGTTGACTGGGAGACGATGGCCTAGATCTCTCACGAACACATCACAGCATCCTCCATGCGCCTCATTCTGCGGTACCTGTTCTTGACCTGTGGGGGGGGGTGTGAGACAGCAAGAGTGAGCTCACATACGTTCATAGCTCAACAAGTTGTGGGGAATAATGTGCATGAACTCGCCAAAGGTGGGAGCTCACATGAAGTGTAAGGCTTACCAAAGAGGATGGTTGAAGCTGAGCATTGCTTTTAAAGTTGGTCAAAATTTTATTACCAATTACTAAGTATAAGTAAATACCAACCCAATTAAGTAGTAGAACAAAAGTAACAACAACATCACCTGCGATGCAATGCATATGACAAATTGAATTTAGTTCCATAAATTAATCATGTGAGTGTCCGAGCTGCTCATGACCGTGAGCACGGCTAGTATACCAGTTTTACACTCTGCAGAGGTTGCGCATCTTTACCCACAAGTCATGTTACCCATCTGCCAAGAGACGGCCAATCCCATACACCTCTACCGAGGAGGCGAGGCAGGGTAACACTACTAGGCCTTTACAAAGTTCCACTAGCTTCAGAAAACCCGCTACAGTTTATAGGAAGCTCCAATGTAGGAATCCCTCGCATGACTGCCATCGCAGCAAAATTATCCCAAGGGCCTCCCTACACTGACCACTCCCCTACTGCCCTTGCCCCTTTCGGGTAAGGTAGTCATCCACTAGCTTTCCTAATTAATCAGCCAAGGGCGTCCCATTAAACCCTTGTGGTAGCACTGTTTTCCCGGGTGGTTCTCCATGTTCCAATTAACATAATGATCTTATCATGAACAGTAAATAACAACTGATAACAAAAGTGTAATCATGAATAATGTATCTCCATACCCAAAACCACATATAGCACTAGCAAGTACTACCCAGAAAGTTCAGTGGTAAACAAGGCATAAAGATAGACAAACTAGGGTATCCTATTGGGTCCCATCAAAATTAACCTATGCAGATCATTATGATTAATTAGAACATGAGTGGGTAAAAAGAAGTGATCAAGGGCACAACTTGCCTGGGACTTGAGATTCCAGGTACCAGGATGATCTTCAAGTGACTCGTGACCTCACTGCTAGTCGTAGCAATACAACAAACATGGTATATGCAAAATTAACATCACCCAAACATAAGAATAAACTACGTAATAATAATCTACACGTTGCTACGAGATCGCAGAAACAAGAACCACTAAATTCGGAGCTATGGTTATTAAGTTATGAATTTCTGAAATTATTTAGTGCTTAGAATAGATTAATCCAAATGAATAATTTTAATTCAAGTTTCATGGCTAAACAAAGGTACTAGGTGATACACAATATTAATAGAAAATTATTGCAACTAGAATGACTCAATTTGGAGTTAAAATGAATTAACTATGAATTTCACAAGTTTCTAGAATTATTTTTGTATTAAAAACCATTTTTCTAAACAAATTCTAAATTTCTCATGGCTGCTGGACTATGGACACTATTTTAACAAGGTCTAGGGGGCTCTGTGTAAAGTTCTGGGCCTAACTGTTAAGTCTTCCTATAGTGGAGGGATGACGGATTTATTTGGTAAAAGTATAAGGTCTCTTTTGCAAGTCTTGCTCGGCGAAGGGGTATCAATAGATCTAAGCCGTCCGATCTTATACCTACGGCCCTGATTAGATTACCATTAAAATGAAGCGGTGGACGGTCGTGATCGTAGGATGTTATATCAGTGGTCCGAAATTCGACCACGACACACGCAGGTCCCAACCCATGGATCATGAACCAACGGCGAGGATCAAAGGATCTAATCGGTATTCCCTCGGTCCAATCCCGTCCTCACATTTGCAGTCAACGGCCACGATCCAAGCGCCTAAAGCGGTATGCTTGAATTGATCTGGGCCATCCATCACGTATCAACGGTCAAAACACTGTCTTCTTCCCACCCGCTGCCAGACCAAGTCGAGTGGCGGCGCGGCCGGAATCCACTCCCTACAGCGCACTAAGGCGACACCGCCCGACATCTGGTGACCAGAGCTCATCGAAGAATGGACCAAAATGTTGCGGGGAGATCAACAGAGCTAGCTATGGAGCCCATACCGGACAGGGTGGTTAGCAGTGGTCCTGCCCACGAGTTCATGCGGCACAGCGGTGGATCACCGACACCGGCGGGGAGTTAGGGACGACGCGATTGATCTCTGGATCCCGCAATCCCACGCCCAGGTTTTCTCCGACCCGGTGATGGCTCACAATTCGGCAGCGTGGGTGGAATACCCCAGCGGCGGCCCGATTCCTCCACGATACAACACGGCTGGGCAGCACTTCATCATGACCGGCGAGAAATCTTGGCAGCACCAACCACCAATCTTCCTAGCGAGGCCATAACCACAATATTTGGGACCATGGAGCCCCACCAGACCAACGCTCGAGACCCAGCCAGGATCCATGGCGGCGGATCCTGATCCCGCCTTCTTCTCTCTCGACGACCCGATCTCTCTCTCTCATGGCGATGGTGGAACGCTTGATGCTCGTGGATGAGGAGCCGAGAGGCATGGTGTATGGCTTTATACCCAGAGGGATCGAGGAACCGGTCACGTGGATTGTGCGCACAGCTCTTACGGCGTTGCGTTTGTTACCGAGAAAACAGGGAAGACGACGGAGCTGACGTTGTGGGGTCCATAGGGAAGTGGCAGCAGAGCTGAGCGACCGCAGAAGGACCCATCCTGGCAAGGCGGGGCCACACGCTAGAGAAAGCTAGCCAGTTGGGCCTAGAGCGCCGATTTAGTTGCGCACAGCGGCGAACGCGATGGAGCCGATACGGTGAAGACGAAGCACCTGACAACGCGGGCCCATGAGGCGGTGATGGTACCCCAGTGCACTAATACCTGATGAGTGTCCGACCATGCGGCCCCACACGCCAGTGCCCGACGCGCGGAGTGCAGAAGAGTGGGCCAAGAGAAGAGGAGTAAGTGGGCTGGACTAGCGCTGAAAACGACCCAGCCACAATCCTTTCTTTTTTTATTCTTTAATTCATTTCCAATTGCTAATTCAAATTTGATTTGAATTTTAAACTCAGGATCAAATGTTCAATACAAAATGACTGCATGGATGCAATTATTTTAAATATATTGCCTTATTAATTTATTTAGGAAAATGTTGCAAAATTGATTCATATAACATTTCTTGTAGAATTTTTGAATGTGTGATACATTTGTGAGTTAATTTCAATTTATGGTCAAAATTACCATCAAGATCTCTAGCATGATGCAACTTTATTTAACTATTTATTGGTCTCTTAATTTTAACTTGATATTATTGTTTGAACATGGGGAGGAAAAGTACTAATAGATTTTCGAAGGCCTTCAAAATTCTCACAACCTTATTATATACTTTTATTTCTTTATTTAATTATTTCATCATTTTTTCTCTCAATTTTGGGCTTTACAAATCCTACCCCCTTAATAGAAATCTCGTCCTCGAGATTTGTAAGAAAAGGGATACAGAAGGATTGGTTTGTAGTCCGACTTTTAGTCTATAATTGGTTCAAAAATCCAAAGTCTCGTTTTTTTCAATAGTGGGTGATTAGGAAGGCCTGGGTATAGCCACTTTATTATGCAGGATGAATGATATCTTTAAAGCATATATAGTTTTGGGTAAGAAGGAGTGGGGTAAGAAAAGACTCCATCCAAGATTGTGGATCTTGACTCATCTTGGTGACCTCACTTGATCCTTGAAGACTTGAGTTGGTGCTCATCCTTTCTTGATGAAGTTGATCATCTTCTCCGGTCTTGTCTCATTGATTAGGAGTTAGTGTATATTATCGGGCTAGGGAATATGGTTAAGATAGATATGGATGAGATAGACTACATGATGTAGGTCAAAAGCTTGTTTGATGTTAGTGGGGATAGGCAGATTATGTAATCCATCGCGACTCTATTGGTTGGGTTAGATCTCATGCACGTGGCTGAGTTGGTTTAAGGCACTAGTTTAGTTTTAAGTGCATGAGGGGTATGGCCTTTTCTTTTGTACCAGCATTAAGTAACTTACTCTAGATTAGATCATAATAGATTAGATAAAATCTAGATTAGGTTAGATATGACTGGATTAGACTAGTTAAGATCTAAGGAAAATTTTGGATTAGCTCATGGTTGTTATTCTAGAGTGGGATAAATATGCTAATTAGGGCAAGATGAATCCATAAGGATAAGGTAGAATCCTTTGAGGTCAGTTAGATCTATTAGGGTGACATAAGATCTTTTCAAGATAAGATGAGTATCTTTTAAGATAAGATGGATCTATGAGTGTAAGATAGAATCTTTCAAGATGAGATGGATATTGTTGGGCTAGATACTTTAATGATGGATAATCTAGTTTATCTAGTTATTTTATGATTTTTTTGCCTATATGTATACGTAGATGCAATTGCGGACATTACTCCACAACTCATCACACTCAATCAAAGATCCAAATCAGACAAGTATCATAAGAACAAGCATTCAAGTACATAGATACCTATAAAAAATAGTTTTATTTTTGTTCCTAAGATTTGGTCTCCTATTCCTAAAGGTCACTTTAGGCACAGGATTTCAAAGTGTGAAATCCACATTTGTCTTTAGAAGGAAAATGTAAGAATAATCAGAGTGAAGCGGAAATAGATGAGAAGAGATTAAGTTAAGTTTAGAAAGAATCAGAGTAGCAGAGGTAAGTAAATAAGGGTTGTCCAGTTCTATCTAGGTGTCGTCCTACAGTCAACATTCCTCTGATACCACTTCTGTCACACCCGGGTTTCAGGGGTCCAAAGCCCGGGCGCGAACATAATCACCAGGTGTGCTGGGACCAAGTCTCACACATATGATGAATCATGGCACAGGATCGAATGTCACAACTTTACTATATAATAGGAGTTTTGTACAAAATAAATAATTACATTATAAGGAAACAACGGTCCAGCAACCCAAAGTTTACTGGGAGACGACGGCCTAGATCTCTCACGAACACATCACAGCATCCTCCATGCGCCTTGTTGGAACTTGCTCTCAGTTGCAAGGGGATCCAACAAGGGTGAACAGTGATGACAACAGGGCACTCGCGCTAGATGGCAAAAGCTCTGTTAATCTGGCCTCTCACGGGCACTGTGCAGGGGTATTTATAGGTACCTGAGTGCGCAGCACCCCGAGCTAAGGACGCATGTGCCCTCAGCTACCTAGATTATCCCTAGAATATTCCCATAAAGCGGGGTTACAGACCGTAATTACAGGAATGCTTTTACAAATTAGGCCCGTAACGCACGGCAGCCAAGCGGGGCCCGTTACAATGGGCCGGATTGCACGTGGGCCTCCGAGCTGGACGAGGCCGCACCGTGGGATGCCCTTCGCCGCCAGTCTTCGTCTGGTGCGGAAGAAGCGAAGGGTGTCCCTGCCTAGTTTTGTTTCTGTTAGTTCAGCTGCTGCAGCGAAGGCTTCGAGCGAAGGGTGGCGCCTTTGCCTTCGCCCCAACATTTGCCCTCCGAGGGACCAGTTCGACAAAGTCACCTGGTGCCGAAGACGTCGTTAGATGGCGGAGACGCTGCCCTCGCTCGAAGTGGTTCCGCGGGGGTTTTTGACATGACCGTTGATTGACGGCGTACTGTTGGATTGCGGGTTTCCCGAAGCGCCGCACCCTAGCTATAAAAGGGGGCGGGGGTCGGTGCTTTTTGAACTTCACCTTCCGCGCTCCGCGAAAACCCTAGCCGCCCTTTCCGCCGTCTTGTTGCTCGTCTGCCCGCCGTGCGCTTGTTCGCCGGAGATCTGGCTCGAGTGAAGCAGACCGCCCGCCGCCGCCGACGGTACGTAGCGATGCCGTCCTCGTCTTCTTCCACTGCCGCTACACCGCCAGCCGTTCCCTCGCCGCCGGCCACCGCCTCGTCTGAGGAGACGCTGAGTAGTTTAATGGCGGAGGAGTTGCGCGCCGGCGATTCTGTTGATTTTGGCGTATCGCGGATGTCGTCGGCCCGCGTGCAAGATATGCAACGGTTGGGTTACTTCGGCGGCGGAGTTGGTCGAGTCCCGGGGACGGAGGAAGTCCCCGAGCTAGAGGGCGAGTTGGTCGTTTTCGAGGCGTTCTTCGCCGCCGGACTCCGCTTGCCTGCGCACCGATTTGTTGGCGAAGTCCTGCGCGGGTTCAACGTTCAAATACATCAGCTGACACCGAATGCCATAATGGCTCTGTCGAAGTATGTCTGGGCGACGACTTCGTACGGCGGACAGCCATCGGTGGAAGTTTTTGCGAAGTATTATTATTTGCATTGGCAGAAGAGGATGATTGGAGGCGAAGTTGCTCAGTTTGGATCCTGCACATTCACGCCGAAGACCGGCAAAACCACGATGCAGGTAGTCGAGTTGGTTCCTTGCGCCCGCAACAAGTGGGGCAACTGGAATGAATTTTGGTTTTACTGTCACTGAGGGTACCGTCAAAGGCCATGAGGGACTCCCCGTGTCCGCGATGTGTTCTCATTTTTACTCAGCGTACCCGCCCTTTGAAGTGGCGGAGGGGGATGAGGACGAAGGGGCTCTTCGGCTCGCCGCCGGCCTGAGCAGTGGGCGTGACTTGGTTGAAGAATTTGTGGCGTACGGGGTGTGGCCATTGGCGCATGGCTGGGCGTTGGGTGAAGTATGCCCTCGCCAGATGCCTTTTCATGGTGGAAGGGTGGTGCGGAGTCCCGCCTTCGCCCTGAATCTGCAAAACCGCGATCCGGCCGCCGTTGTGCGTGAGGCGGAGGATGGGGCGGTGCGGCTTGTTGGACGCTACGTGCCGAGGACAGAGGGCCAGCGCAGCTGGGATATCCGCGGGTCGAATGACCGCTTGAACAGGGTTTTTGAATTAAATCAATTGCCATATGACGGCTACCCTGGTCAAGACGATGTGGACCGCCGTGGGAAGAAACCGGCGGTGGAGACCGGAGACGACCCTGCGCCGGCGGCCGCCCCATCCTCTAAAAAGAGAAAATTAGGTACTGCTATGGGAGGACTTGGGGTTTCTGATCGTTTTGCTAGAGAGTTGATGAGGACGTGCGCGGCCCCGGGGGAAAGGATGTCTTCGCCCGAGCTCCGGGAGTCTTCGGCTCGGATGCTGAGGGTTACCTGGGGGTTGCTGGCCTAGGAATGTTCCTGTCCCCCGCGCGGCTGGCGAGGACTTTTTTACATCTCGCATGGTTCGTGAATGGAGGGTATTTCCTTACGGGCGGAATATTGCTGCTGTTGTGTCAGCAGTGATGGACAAGGATCGCCAGGGAGCTGCACAGAAGCGCCAGGCGGCTGTTAGGCTCGTTGAAGCCAGGCCGAAGAGGCAGCGGGGGGCTGCGAAGGCTGCAGGCCACCGGCGGAGGCCGGCCGCCGCTGGCGGCGAAGTCGGGCGTCCCTGCATCTAGCAAGGCGCCGGAGGCAACGGCAGGCCCCGGAGGCTCGAAGTCGGCGAAGGCGGTGCCGCCGTCCAGCGGAGTGGCGGAGGTCGCGAAGGCGGCCCGAGCGTTGCCGTTGGCGGGCAAACGTGTCGCTGACTTCGTCACCGATATTAGTGTGGACGACTATCTCGGTGGTAAGTTGTTGGCTTGGCCTTTTTTTTTGATTGGTTCATTGGTACGTTGCAGGGTTGGGCGAAGGCCAACTTGCTATGGTTGCGCCTGCCGCGGCGACCACGACGGCTGCCGCAGTGCCGAAGGCGAAGGGCGGGGCTCTTAGCGCTGGAGGCGAGGCGTCGGCCCTCGCGGTTGTGATGGATGAGGCGGGCGCTGCGTCCCGCCGGCTAACGGAGGTGACGGAGGCGCTACGTCAGGTGACGGAGGTGACGGAGGCGCTACGTCAGGTCCGCTGCGTCGGGGGCCCTCACGGCAGCTGTGGCTGCCGAAGTCGAAAGACTTCGGACACAACATGCTGACACCATCCGTGAAAAATCGGCCGCCGACAGCAAGTGTCGCAAGCTAGCGGACAAGGTGGCCACACTGGAGGACGAGAAGGCCGCCCTCCGGCGCCAGCTGGCGGGGGAAAGGAGGGAGACCAACGAGGCCCTTGTCAAGGCGTAGGCTGCGCAGGCGGAGGCCAACCTGGCGCGGGCGGAGGGCAATCTTGCTAGGGAGCGCACCGAGCAGCTGCAGGAGCGGCTCACCGCACTGGAGAGCCGTGTGAAGGGGGCCGAGGCCGCGTCACGAGCGGAGGCAGAGCGGACGCGCCAACTGCTTGTAGATACATACCGTGGCCTGGGCGCGGGGACCGGTGAATTCGAAGTGCTGGACCGAGAGCCCGGACTTCGGTGCCTGGAGTGGGTGCAGGAGGAGTTGCAGGCGCTCCCCACTGTCGTGGAGGGGTTTATGGCGTATGCCTCCCGTGGTCACCTGCGAGGGGGCGATGAACGCGCTCTCCCGCGAAGGGTGCCGGCACTTCGAGGTCTTCGACCAAGTCGAAGAAGATTTTGAGCAAGATATCTTCAAGGTTGAGGACCCCGTAGTGAAGGAATCCGCCGGAGCTATCTTTCGACCGGCTGTGGGGTCCACACGGTCGCGAGGTGGTCAGGGAGCGCGCCGAGACAGCGAGGGCTCAGGTAACGTTTTCGCTTGTTTGGTATTTGTTGGACGTGGGCTGTGTGTGTGTGTTTGATGAATTTTGTGTGTTTTGGCTTAGGCGGCGCGTGGCGAGAGGGTCGACGACTTCGGGGCGCTGAACAGCATGCTGACTGACCCGGAGTCGACCCCGGCGGAGGCCGCGTCTGGGGTCGCCCTGGAGCCGACCCCAGGACATTGCGGGGGACGCGTTGGGTGCCCCCGCATCCGCTGCGGCCGGCGAAGACCTGCCCCCAGAGGTCGCCGAAGGCGCGCCTGATGCCTCCGCAGCTGCCGCGCCGAGTGCTGAAGATCCCGCAGCGGTAGCGGCGGAGATAACAGCGGAAGCAACGGCGGAGCCAACGGCGGAGGCTCCCGCAATGTCAGGGCCGTCGCAGGTGGCGTAGTGGGTGTAGAGGGTTGGGGGAATTTGTACATGTTACTGAATTTTGGTTGCTGCGCAGGTTCAAGATTTTAGGCCTGCGCACACAACCGCTACTACTAAATTTTTGGCGGCTTCGACCGCGGAAGATGGTAATGGATGTGGTGGGTCTGCATCTGAGTTTTTTGATTGTGCTGACTCTGGGAGCTCGATTGAGTGGACTGAGGAGTCGTCGGAGGACTTGGACTACTTCGCGGCCTTGGATGTGGCTGCGGCGGAGGCTTCGCCGCACTGCCGCGGACGCAGGGGATGTGCCAGGTCCTAGCACCGGGCGACGGTGACGAAGGGCAGTTGCGAAACGTAGAGTTAGTGGGGCGGAGGGGGCTCGGCTTCGTGTGAGTGGGGCTGGCCGGCAGGAACTGTTGTCTTTGCCGGCCGCCGAGAATACAGGTGAAAGGGAACTGCAAAGTCTTTTTGCGGGTGAGGAGCTTAGGATAATGTTATTTAATTATAGGGAGATGGGAATTATTCCTAAGGTTGAGCCGTTGTAGAGTGTGGTGCCCTCGCTTGTATATGTAGAGGCTTGTATGATGAAATTGTGTGCCCTCGCTTGCATATGTGTGCGAAGGCGTTGTGTACTTTGTCTGGTTTGTTTTGTTGTGCTGTGTTGGTGTGATTAAAGTTGGTCTTGGCGTGGACGGTTTGATGTTGTCGTTTCTGCCTTTGTTGTGCTAGTCCGGTTGCACCCTTAGGTGTCTTCTGCGCGGATAGTCTTCGTGATAGACTTTGATTTTTTCGCACTTGTGCTAATCCGGCTGCACCCTTAGGCGACTTCTGCGCGGATAGTCTTCGCGATAGACTTCGATTTTCTCGCACTTGTTGTGCTAATCCGGCTGCACCCTTAGGCGACTTCTGCGCGGATAGTCTTCGCGATAGACTTCGATTTTCTCGCACTTGTTGTGCTAATCCGGCTGCACCCTTAGGCGACTTCTGCGCGGATAGTCTTCGCGATAGACTTCGATTTTCTCGCACTTGTTGTGCTAATTCCGGCTGCACCCTTAGGCGACTTCTGCGCGGATAGTCTTCGCGATAGACTTCGATTTTCTCGCACTTGTTGTGCTAATCCGGCTGCACCCTTAGGCGACTTCTGCGCGGATAGTCTTCGCGATAGACTTCGATTTTCTCGCACTTGTTGTGCTAATCCGGCTGCACCCTTAGGCGACTTCTGCGCGAATAGTCTTCGCGATAGACTTCGATTTTCTCGCACTTGTTGTGCTAATCCGGCTGCACCCTTAGGCAACTTCTGCGCGGATAGTCTTCGCGATAGACTTCGATTTTCTCGCACTTGTTGTGCTAATCCGGCTGCACCCTTAGGCGACTTCTGCACGGATAGTTTTCTCGATAGACTTCGATTTTCTCGCACTTGTTGTGCTAATCCGGCTGCACCCTTAGGCGACTTCTGCGCGGATAGTCTTCGCAATAGACTTCGATTTTCTCGCACTTGTTGTGCTAATCCGGCTGCACCCTTAGGTGACTTCTGCGCGGATAGTCTTCGCGATAGACTTCGATTTTCTCGCACTTGTTGTGCTAATCCGGCTGCACCCTTAGGCGACTTCTGCGCAGATTTGTCGCACGCGAGGGTGGCTAGCGCTTAGCCTCGCGGTGACCTCGTGTTGGTCGAATGTCGAAGACCGTCGTCGCGGTCTTTTTCGACGCATGTCTTTGCGGGGGGTTTTTCACACATATATTACATGGCTCCGCCTCGTTAAAAACCTCACCCCCCGGGAGGAAAAGAGTGCGGGCCGGTACAAGATTGTTTTTGCGAATTACAAGGGCGAAGACGGCCCTGAGGAATCAAACAAAAAATTTGCGGAAGGTTGTCGATGTTCCAGGAGTGTTCCAGGTCCTCGCCGTTTGGCGTTGTGAGCCTGTAAGCGTTGGGGGAAGCTTTTGTCTTGACTATGAAGGGGCCCGCCCACTTGGGCTCCAGCTTGCCCTTGGACTCCGTCCGAGCTGTTCGAACGAGTACGAGGTCCCCCTCGCTGAACTCCCTCAGGGATGACTGAGTGGTCGCGCCATGCTTTGGTCTGGGCTTGGTATTTGTTCAGGGCCAGTAGGGCGAAGACTCGGTCTCCGTCGATGAGATCCTTTGAAGTTGGCTCGTCCACATCGGGGACGGCTGACGGAACTGTTCGCGGGGACCCGTGCTTTATTTCTTGTGGGGTCATGGCCTCCGATCCGTATAGAAGGCGGAAGGGAGTAAACCCGGTCGCCCTGCACTCAGTCGTGTTTAGTGCCCAGACTGCCTCAGGTAACAAATCGGTCCATCTGCCCTTTTTTTCATCAAGGAGCATTTTCTTGATAGCTGTGAAGATTTTCCCGTTGGCGCGCTCCACGACCCCGTTGGACTGCGGGTGATAGACTGAGGCGAAGGCAAGCTTGGTGCCAATGGAGAAACAAAAATCCTTGAAGTCTTGGTTGTCAAACTGCTTGCCGTTGTCAACTGTTAGTTCGGACGGTACTCCGAAGCGGCAAACGATGTTCTGCCAGAAGAATTTTTGGGCAGTCTTTGATGTTATTGTAGAAACAGCCCGCGCCTCGATCCATTTGGTGAAGTACTCGACCGCGACGAAGGCGAGCTTAAGGTTCCCCTGGGCGGTGGGCAGGGGCCCGACAATGTCGAGGCCCCAGCGCTGGAGAGGCCATGTATGGGCGATCAGCTTTGTATACTGCGAGGGGCCGCCTGACCGAGGAGAAAACTTCTGGCAGGCTTCGCAGGACCGTGTGACCCGATTTGCGGCGCAAATCATTGCGGGCCAGTAAAAGCCCTGGCGGATCACCTTAGCAGCAAGGGCCCTCGGCCCTGCGTGGGAGCCGCACGTGCCACTGTGGACTTCACGTAGAATCTGCATGCCTTCGGCTTCGGTGACACACTTAAGCATTGGCTGACTGACCCCTTTTTGTAGAGTTGTCCTTCAATCAGTGCGAAGTCTCGGCTTCGATGTCTGAGACGCTTGGCCTCACTGATGTCGGTTGGATGATAATACCCCTGCAGGAACAGGGTTATGGGTGCCCGCTAGTCTTCGGTCATGATAAGGTTGACTGTGCGGTGGCCCTCGCTGTCATTGGTTATTTGGAGCCCTTCAGGGCTCCGGACTGCTGGCGTGCCGATGACATGAAAGAACACGTCGGAGGGCAGAGTTTCGCCCCTGGCGGCGGCTTTGGCCAATGCATCGGCCTCCTCATTCTTGGCCCGATCCACATGTTGCAAGGTGAACCCCTTGAACTGCCTCTCGAGACTTCGGATGGCCGCGAGGTACTGCATGAGCGCGGGGTCCTTGGCTGCATAGTCTTTCTCGACTTGGCCGGCAACTACCTTGGAGTCTGTTTTGATGATGCAAGTGGTGACTCCGAGGGCCCTTAGCTTGCGGAGGCCGAGGATGACTGCGTCGTATTCTGCTATGTTATTTGTGCATCTGTCGGATTCCAGATTGAAGCTGAGTCGTGCTGCATATCTGTGCTTGACCCCAACTAGTGAGGTGATGACTGCAGCGACGCCTGCCCCCGCATGGCACCATGCGCCGTCGCAATGGATCGTCCAAGTCTTCTCTGCGGACGGATCTGGCTGTGTTGTTGGCCCAGTCCAGTCGACGACGAAGTCTGTCAGGACTTGAGACTTGATAGCTGTCCTGGGCTTGAAGCAGATGTGGTAGCCGGAGAGTTCGGCCGCCCACTTGGCAATCCTCACCGACGCCTCCGGGTTTCTGAACAATTCGCCGAGTCCTCTGTTTGAGGTGACTCGGACCTTGAATGCTTCGAAGTAATGGCGCAGTTTGCGCGACGACATGACGACTGCATAGGCAATCTTCTCTAGCTCTGTCATGTTGCACTTGGACGGTGTCAGTACTTCGGAGACATAATACATAGGGCACTGCCAGACCATGCCCTCGACAGTCTGCTCCTGCACTAGTGCCGCGCTGACCGCATGTGGAGAAGCCGCGACGTAGAGCAGCAGGGGGAGCGAGGGGTCGGGGCTGGTAAGGACGGCCAACTCTGTCAGGTACTGTTTTAATGAGGCGAAGGCCGCCGCCTGCTCTGGTCCCCAGGCGAAGTCTTTTGCACCACGGAGTGTCTTGAGGAAGGGGAGACTTCGCTCGGCGGACCTAGAGATGAATCTGTTGAGAGCGGCCAATCTGCCTGTCAGGCGCTGGACGTCCCTGACGGACTGCGGAGGCATCATGTCTAAGATGGCCTGAATCTTGGTTGGGTTGGCCTTGATGCCGCGGTGTGATACCAGGTAGCCCAATATTTTGCCTTGGCGAACGCCGAAGACGCACTTTTCCGGGTTTAGGCGGAGTTGTGCGTCTCGCATGTTCGCGAATGTTTCGGCGAGGTCGGCGAGGTGGTCCTCCTTGCTTTTGCTGGCGACGACAATGTCGTCTACATATGTGAATATGTTTCTGCCGACCTGCCCTTCGAGCACTGTTTTGGTAAGCCTGGAGAAGGTGGACCCGGCGTTCTTGAGTCCCTCCGGCATTCTGATGAAGCAATATGTGCCGAAGGGTGTTATAAAGCTGGTGCTGGCCTTGTCTTCTTCCTTCATGTATATCTGGTGGTAACCGGAGAAGCAATCGAGGAGGGACATGACCTCGCATCCGGCCGCGCTATCGACTATTTTGTCGATCCGCGGCAACGGGAAATTGTCCTTTGGGCAGGCTTTATTGAGACTGGTGAAGTCGATGCACATTCGCCACTTCCCGCTCTTTTTCTGCACCATCACGACATTGGAGAGCCATGTGGGGTAAGCCACCGACTCGATGAATTTGGCCTCGAGGAGGCGGTGCACCTCTGCCTTGGCGGCCTCCGTCTTTTCGTCGGACATCTTGCGAAGCCGCTGCTTTTTCGGCCGTACCGAAGGGTCGATTCCCAGACTGTGCTCAATTATTGAACGGCTGACCTCAACCAGATCGAGGGCCGACCAGGCGAAGACGTCTTTGTTCTTGGACAGGCAGCAAAGGAGCTTTTCTTCTTCATGCGAAGTAAGGTCTTCGCTGATAATGACTGTCTGCCTGGGCGTGGCCTGGTCGAGGGGGACAGTCTTGGTCCCGTCGTTGCTCTGCAGCTGCGCCTTGTCGTGTTGCTTATCGGTTGGGCTGGCAGGCGCGGGGACCTCGCGTTGGGCCGTGAGGCAGTGCACGTTTCTTTGACCGGGCACGAAGTCCCGCTCTATGTTACGCGCAGTCTGTTGATTGCCGAAGACTGTGATGACGCCGAACGGACCTGGTATCTTCATACATAGGTACAGTCCGTGAATGGCTGCTTCGAACATATTGATGGAGCCCCGGCCCATGATGGCATTGTAAGGATATACCATGTCCACTATGTCAAAGGTTATTTGCTCGCTTCGGGCATTGGGTGCTACACCGAAGGAGAGAGGCAGCTCTATTTTGCCGACGGGGAAGGTGCCCTTGCCGCCGAAGCCATACAACGGGTTGTCCGAAGGCTTAAGCAGGCTGTGGCTTATGCCCATGCGATCGAAGGCGTGGAGGAAGATGATGTCCGCCTGACTGCCGTTGTCAACGAGGACCTTGTGCAGGTCCCAGCCTGCCATGCTGCAATTGATAACCATGGCGTCGCAGTGGGGGGCGCTGCGCAAGTCGACGTCCCGTGCGTCGAAGGTTAGCGGTATGTGGGACCACTTTGTCTGCACGACTGGGCCCGTGACGGCGACATGGTTGATGCTGCGGTAGTGGTCCCGCTTCTGCCGCTTGGTGTCGAAGTCAGTGCTGGACCCCCCAGTTATCATGTGGATGACTCCGCGATATGGTTGATCGGCGAAGTCTTCCTGCTTTGGGGCATGGGGGATGTTTTGATGTTGCTGGTGTGGTGGTGGGGGTGGAGGAGGTACGATTTGTACTTCCTGATGGTGTTGGTAAGCGTGGTGCGGTGGATGCGGGGCGGGAGCGTGGATATATGGTGGAGGGGGTTGCTGGTAATTGTGCGCGACAATTCTGGGGTTGTCGGCTGGCTGCGCCCGTGCCATTCTGTATCTGGTAGCCTTCGTTTCGGGGCAGTCTTTGGTTTGGTGGGCGCAGTCTTCGCCATGGAAGAGGCAGTAGAATCGGCGCGGCGGCTGCGCACGCCCTCGGCCCCTGCCACGAGTGCCGTTTCCGCGGCCCTGGGGGGATATTCCTAGCGACGAGGGGGGTCAGCAGCGGGATGCTGGTTGGTGATGTTGTGCACTTGCTGCTGATTGCGGCCGTCTCGACCGGAGTCTGGCTGCGGAGTCCTTGTCCACGTGCGGCTGGACTGTGGAGCATCTTTTGGCTTCCTTTGGGACTCAATCTTGCGCTGGTGGAGCTCTTCGGATCTGGCGTACTTTTCAAACAGCTGATATAACTCTTGGAGGTTCTTCGGTGGATCTCTGATGCAGTGGCTGTAAAGGACGCCGGCGCGAAGGCCACTGATAGCATAGTGGATGGCAATCTGGTCATCGACTGAGGGCAGCTGTGACTTGAGTGTTAAAAATTTGCGGTAATACTCCCTCAGAGTCTCCTTTTCTAGCTGCTTGCAGAGCGAAAGTTCGGCCAGGGCGTCGGTGTCTGGGCGGTACCCCTGGAAGTTGAGCAGGAACTTGTCCCGGAGACTTCTCCAGGAATCAATGGACAGCGGAGGCAACCTGGTGAACCAGGTGAGTGCGGGGCCCTCGAGGGCGATGATGAAAGACTTCGCCATTGTGGCGTCGTCCCCTCCGGACGATGCAATGGCGACCTGATAACTCATTATGTATTGAGCCGGGTCGGTGCTGCCGTTGTACTTGGGATAGGTCCCTGCCCGGAAGTTAGCCGGCCACGGCGTCACTTGCAGGTGAGGCGCCAGGGGACTTCGCTCATCGAGATAGTTGACCCCTTGGAATGGCGCGGCGTGCGGGAAGGTGTGGTCGCGTTGAGGGAAACGCGGGTCCTCCGGTTGCGCGCGGTGTTGCAGGGGTGGCCCATGCTGCAGGCCGGGGTGGCCTTCGCGCGTGTCTTCGAGTTGTGCGCGCTGCTGGAGGGGTGACTCGTGCTGCAGGCCGAGGTGGCCTTCGCGCTGCATCAGCGCAATCTCCCGCTCGAGTTCCTGGGCCTTGTGCTCTTCGTCGCGTATCATTTGCCGCACTTTGGCTAGTGCGGACACACGTTGGCGCTTGGCCTCCAGTATCTCCTTCTGCCTCTGGAGATTGCGGTTCTTGAGGCGCAGGGCGCGCAGCTGTAGCTATTCTTCTGCTGAGACGCCGAGGACTTCACCGTCCTCGGCGAGGTCCGCGCCCTCCGGTGGTGCGAAGCCTGAGGGTGGCTGCGGTTGTCCCTCAGGGTCGCAGGTGAGGAGGGTGTCGTCGTCGCATGCGCGAGGGACATCGTCTTCAGTGGCCTCTTGGTGGGTGGATTGGGTGAGGGCGAGGGCCTTGCCCTTTCTTGCGGCGAGCAGTGCTGCCTTCGCAGCCTCGTCAGCCTTCGGGTTAGCTCTCTTGGGTGCCATCGCGGGTGGTTTTCTCGTAGCACGAACGGTGGGCGCCAAATGTTGGAACTTGCTCTCAGTTGCAAGGGGATCCAACAAGGGTGAACAGTGATGACAAAAGGGCACTCGCGCTAGATGGCAAAAGCTCTGTTAATCTGGCCTCTCACGGGCACTGTGTAGGTGTATTTATAGGTACCTGAGTGCGCAGCACCCCGAGCTAAGGACGCATGTGCCCTCAGCTACCTAGATTATCCCTAGAATATTCCCATAAAGCGGGGTTACAGACCGTAATTACAGGAATGCTTTTACAAATTAGGCCCGTAACGCACGGCAGCCAAGCGGGGCCCGTTACAATTGGCCGGATTGCACGTGGGCCTCCGAGCTGGACGAGGCCGCACCGTGGGATGCCCTTCGCCGCCAGTCTTCGTCTGGTGCGGAAGAAGCGAAGGGTGTCCCTGCCTGTTTTGTTTCTGTTAGTTCAGCTGCTGCAGCGAAGGCTTCGAGCGAAGGGTGGCGCCTTTGCCTTCGCCCCAACACGCCTCATTCTGCGGTACCTGTTCTTGACCTGTGGGGGGGTGTGAGACAGCAAGAGTGAGCTCACATACGTTCATAGCTCAACAAGTTGTGGGGAATAATGTGCATGAACTCGCCAAAGGTGGGAGCTCACGTGAAGTGTAAGGCTTACCAAAGAGGATGGTTGAAGCTGAGCATTGCTTTTAAAGTTGGTCAAAATTTTATTAGCAATTACTAAGTATAAGTAAATACCAACCCAATTAAGTAGTAGAACAAAAGTAACAACAACATCACCTGCGATGCAATGCATATGACAAATTGAATTTAGTTCCATAAATTAATCATGTGAGTGTCCGAGCTGCTCATGACCGTGAGCACGGCTAGTATACCAGTTTTACACTCTGCAGAGGTTGTGCATCTTTACCCACAAGTCATGTTACCCATCTGCCAAGAGACGGCCAATCCCATACACCTCTACCGAGGAGGCGAGGCAGGGTAACACTACGAGGCCTTTACAAAGTTCCACTAGCTTCAGAAAACCCACTACAGTTTATAGGAAGCTCCAATGCAGGAATCCCTCGCATGACCGCCATCGCAGCAAAATCATCCCAAGGGCCTCCCTACACTGACCACTCCCCTACTGCCCTTGCCCCTTTCGGGTAAGGTAGTCATCCACTAGCTTTCCTAATTAATCAGCCAAGGGCGTCCCATTAAACCCTTGTGGTAGCACTGTTTTCCCGGGTGGTTCTCCATGTTCCAATTAACATAATGATCTTATCATGAACTGTAAATAACAACTGATAACAAAAGTGTAATCATAAATAATGTATCTCCATACCCAAAACCACATATAGCACTAGCAAGTACTACCCAGAAAGTTCAGTGGTAAACAAGGCATAAAGATAGACAAACTAGGGTATCCTATTGGGTCCCATCAAAATTAACCTATGCAGATCATTATGATTAATTAGAACATGAGTGGGTAAAAAGAAGTGATCAAGGGCACAACTTGCCTGGGACTTGAGATTCCAGGTACCAGGATGATCTTCAGGTGACTCGTGACCTCACTGCTAGTCGTAGCAATACAACAAACATGGTATATGCAAAATTAACATCACCCAAACATAAGAATAAACTATGTAATAATAATCTACGCGTCGCTACGAGATCGCAGAAACAAGAACCACTAAATTCGAAGCTATGGTTATTAAGTTATGAATTTCTGAAATTATTTAGTGCTTAGAATAGATTAATCCAAATGAATAATTTTAATTCAAGTTTCATGGCTAAACAAAGGTACTAGGTGATACACAATATTAATAGAAAATTATTGCAACTAGAATGACTCAATTTGGAGTTAAAATGAATTAACTATGAATTTCACAAGTTTCTAGAATTATTTTTGTATTAAAAACCATTTTTCTAAATAAATTCTAAATTTCTCATGGCTGCTGGACTATGGACACTATTTTAACAAGGTCCAGAGGGCTCTGTGTAAAGTTCTGGGCCTAACTGTTAAGTCTTCCTATAGTGGAGGGATGGCGGATTTATTTGGTAAAAGTATAAGGTCTCTTTTGCAAGTCTTGCTCGGCGAAGGGGTATCAATAGATCTGAGCCGTCCGATCTTATACCTACGGCCCTGATTAGATTACCATTAAAATGAAGCGGTAGACGGTCGTGATCATAGGATGTTATATCAGTGGTCCGAAATTCGTCCACGACACACGCAGGTCCCAACCCACGGATCATGAACCAACGGCGAGGATCAAAGGATCTAATCGGTATTCCCTCGGTCCAATCTCGTCCGCACATTTGCAGTCAACGGCCACGATCCAAGCGCCTAAAGCGGTACGCTTGAATTGATCTGGGCCATCCATCACGTATCAACGGTCAAAACACTGTCTTCTTCCCACCCGCTGCCAGACCAAGTCGAGTGGCGGCGCGGCCGAAATCCACTCCCTAGAGCGCACTAAGGCGACACCGCCCGACATCTGGTGACCATAGCTCATCGAAGAACGGACCAAAATGTTGTGGCGAGATCAACAGAGCTAGCTATGGAGCCCATACCGGACAGGGTGGTTAGCAGTGGTCCTGCCCACGAGTTCATGCGGCACAGCGGTGGATCACCGACACCAGTGGGGAGTTAGGGACGACGCGATTGATCTCTGGATCCCGCAATCCCGCGCCCAGGTTTTCTCCGACCCGGTGATGGCTCACAATTCGGCAGCGTGGGTGGAATACCCCAGCGGCGGCCCGATTCCTCCACGATACAACACGACTGGGCGGCACTTCATCATGACCGGCGAGAAATCCTGGCAGCACCAGCCACCAATCTTCCTAGCGAGACCATAACCACAATACTTGGGACCATGGAGCCCCACCAGACCAACGCTCGAGACCCAGCCAGGATCCATGGCAGCGGATCCTGATCCCCCTTCTTCTCTCTCGACGACCCGATCTCTCTCTCTCTCATGGCGATGGTGGAACGCTTGATGCTCGTGGATGAGGAGCCGAGAGGCATGGTGTATGGCTTTATACCCAGAGGGATCGAGGTACCGGTCACGCGGATTGTGCGCACAGCTGTTACGGCGTTGCGTTTGTTACCGAGAAAATAGGGAAGACGACGGAGCTGACGTCGTGGGGTCCATAGGGAAGTGGCAGCAGAGTTGAGCGACCGTGGAAGGACCCATCCTGGCAAGGCGGGGCCACGCGCTAGAGAAAGCTAGCCAGTTGAGCCTGGAGCGCCGATTTAGTTGCGCACGGCGGCGAACGCGATGGAGCCGATACGGTGAAGACGAAGCACCGGACAACGCGGGCCCACGAGGCGGTGATGGTACCCCAGCGCACTAATACCTGATGAGTGTCCGACCATGCGGCCCCACACGCCAGTGCCCGACGCGCGGAGTGCAGAAGAGTGGGCCAAGAGAAGAGGAGTAAGTGGGCTGGACTAGCGCTGAAAACGACCCAGCCACAATCCTTTCTTTTTTTATTCTTTAATTCATTTCCAATTGCTAATTCAAATTTGATTTGAATTTTAAACTCAGGATCAAATGTTCAATACAAAATGACGGCATGGATGCAATTATTTTAAATATATTGCCTTATTAATTTATTTAGGCAAATGTTGCAAAATTGATTCATATAACATTTCTTATAGAATTTTTGAATGTGTGATACATTTGTAAGTTAATTTCAATTTATGGTCAAAATTACCATCAAGATCTCTAGCATGATGCAACTTTATTTAACTATTTATTGGTCTCTTAATTTTAACTTGATATTATTGTTTGAACATGGGGAGGAAAAGTACTAATAGATTTTCGAAGGCCTTCAAAATTCTCACAACCTTATTATATACTTTTATTTCTTTATTTAATTATCTCATCATTTTTTTCTCTAAATTTTGGGCTTTACACTGATGAACGGCTCCGAGTGAGCCTTAGTGGGGCCGAGTTGGGCATTGGATCTGAGCCGTTTGATCCGATCGTGCCGCTCAGAGCGATTCCGCTGCATGTATGGCCTATACCGTTGATCTTGGATCGTGTGGTTTTCACTGCATACCGTTTCGATCGAGGATAGATCTAATCCGCGCCATCCGCGCTTAATCGGACGACCAGGAATCACCTGTACCCCTTCGCGGGTCCATTTTACTTAAGAGCCCCTCTAGAATTAAAGATTAGAACCCGCCGTCCACTGCACAGTGCGCCTGTGTCTCGGAAATTCTTGCGCAGAGACCCCCGAACTTCGGCTTATTTGAGGCCCAGTCCAGAACATTATAAAACCAGAGAAATTGAATTATAAATGGATTTTTAAAATGAAAATAATTACTAGAACTTAATAAATTCATAGAAAATCCATTTTTAGTCCAAATTAGTCCATTCCACTTTCTAAAATTTTGTAATTTTATTATCTATCACTTAGAGTCTCTGTTTTATCATGAAAACAGTAAGAAATTTATTTCTCACTTAATCCTATTTAAAACACATGAAACCTTTGAAAATTCATAACTTAAATTCTATAACTCCAAAAATTATGATTCCTATTCCTAGAATTTTATTTTAATGTGTAGATTATTACTGTGTATTTTGTTTATATGTTTGGTGTAATGTTAATTTCTCTATATGCACTGTGCTTGTTTGTATTGTGGCGAGTAGAAGAGCCCGTGACCGAGGATCCTGGTGAGCAGCAGGTTGAAGTAGCTGAGCAGGAGCTCATTGAAGGCAAGTTGTGCCCTTGACCACTTTTTACCCAATAATGTTCTTTAATATCACTTACTCAAGCATAGGATAATTCTGATGGGACCCAATAGGTCATCCTAGATTGTTTATCTCATTACCTTGTTTACCCCTGAATCACTTGGGTAGTTTGCTATTGCTTTACATGGTTTTGGGATAATCATTTATTATATCTATGTTCCAATTATTCTTGTTATTCTATTTATGTTCATGTCAAGTTCATTAATGTTAATTGGAACATAGAGCTTAACTTGAGAACCACGTGCCACCACAAGGGTTTAATGGGACGCCCTTGGCTGACTAATTAGGAAAGCTAGTGGAAGACTACCTTACCCGAAAGGGGCAAGGGCAGTAGGGGAGTTGCATGCAAGGAGGTTCTCGGGTTGATTTAGCTGCGATGGCGGTCAGACGGGGGATTCTTGCAAGTGCTCTTCCCATAAACTGTAGCGGGTTTTCGGAAGCTAGTGGAACTTTGTAAAGGCCTCGTAGTGTTGCCCTGCCGCGCTTCCTAGGTAGAGGTGTATGGGAGTCGCGACCCCTTGGCAGATGGGTAACATGACTTGTGGGTAAAGGGTACAACCTCTGCAGAGTGTAAAACTGGTATACTAGCCGAGCTCACGGTCATGAGCAGCTCAGGACTCTCTGATGTTTAAATTATGGAACTTAAATTCAAATTTGTCATTTGCATTGCATGGGTTTATTATTAATTTGTTCAATTACTTTATTTAAGGTTTGGTATTTACTTACACTTAGTAACTGCTAATAAAATTTTGACCAACTAATTAAAAGCAATGCTCAGCTTTAACCCCTATCATGAACTCACACCTTTGTGAGTTTATGCCCACTGGTTCCCCACAACTTGTTGAGCTATGATCATGTGTGAGCTCACCCTTGCTGTCTCACACCCCCCACAGGAGAAGAGCAGGTGGTTCAGGAGGAGCCACAAGGCGAGGAGTATGATCTGATCTAGGTGGCGTTTCTCGATTGACATTGGCGCCGACGATCCTTAGTTAGTTTTATATTTATTCTTTTATTCTGTAATAAGTCTTCCGCTATGTAATAAATACTCTGATGTTTTATGACATTTATCTCTATACACTCTGTTATTATATATGTTGTCTTCTTGGCGCATGTATGAGATGCACATGGCTTTGTTCCTTAAAGCTGGGTGTGACACCAACCGCCACCGCCCCATGTCCCCCTCTCCCCACGTAAAGCAGTCAGTCCTAGCCATGGTGCCCGCTCAATGCACGGGCAGGAGGAAGATGGCGACCCTAATAGCCAGGGCACACCATCAGCCTCCCAACGCCACCCCCACCTTTCCCCTCTCTGGGTTACCGACAGGCGGACTCTGCCCGTCTGTGTGACCCCGCGCCTCACCACTCCCACACTTGCCCCTGGTCGCTGGTCAGCGGGCCCATTCCCGCTGGGTCCCCCTATCAGCCCACCACGCACCTGGCCGCTCACCTGAGTTGCTGGCCCGTGGGCCCTGCGTGTCAGCATTGTGCCCTACCGTAGGTTCACCTTTCAGCCGCCCGTGCCCCTCGTGCCCGCCGTTTCTAATCTCGGACGTTGATCTGAGGTCCAACGGCTGAGGGAGCCCGATACCCCATCGTCTGGTGTTTTTGTTAAAGAGACCCTAGGTTTCCCAAGAATCAACTTGTCATCCCTGGTTCTTTCACTTGAGCCCTTGGGATCTTGCAGAGAGGGCCTCAAACTTTTGGTTAATCAAAGAAATGTGTTTAAAATAGGGGTTTTAAATCCTAAAACTTTCAAAATTCATAACTTTGTCATATGAACTCCAAATTAGGTGATTCAAATTGCAAAATGTTCATTATGTTGTTGTCTATCTATTAAAATAATATTCATCCACCGTTCTCATGTCTCAATTTATAGTTGATCTCTAGGTTACAGTTAATGTTATAGTGACCCTATTAGAGATAAAGTAAAGGTAAGAACCCCTAGCAAATGTTCAAATACTTAACTTTACAGACCCAACACTATTCAATGAGTAATCCCATCCCTGGAATAATTATGTTTGAACAAGTGTTGTAGCAAGATATACCTGGTTAGGGAACAATGAATCACATGGCATAGTGACCTACCTCAACTTAGGAAGCACCTAATTGTGTTTACCTTTTATTGAACCTGTGTTCACTCTATTGCATATGCTTGGTGTATTGTTCTTTTGTTATTCCCCAAGTGTTTTGAATGAATGATTGCTTTGCTTAGACAATAAGTAGTCCGTGGTTCCCAAGGGTGTTGCAGGAGATTTCCCTGAGCAGCAACTTGGTGAAGGCAAGCGTCCTCTGACCCATTATGTCCTACTTACATGATAATTCATTTTCCCGCATACCATGATCAACCTAAGGATTGACTAGTCTATTGTTTATCCTGTCTTTGGTTATCCTTTGGGATTTGGCTACTATGATTAATATCATGCTAGTGCTTTACTTTAATCAATGAACATGATGAGAATACTTTTTGATACGATGATGTTAATCTGGTTATGATGATGAACTTGTGGCACTAAAGGGGACTCGAACTGTTTCCTTAGTACCTCTCCGTAAGGACTTGTTCGTTGGATGACCACCCAGGAAAACAGTACAACCATGAGGGTGGTATGGGACACCCTTAGTTGAATAATTAGAGGAACTTAGGATGTAGCCGGCTTTGCCGCTGTGCCACCAATGGTGTCCGGGCACAGTAATTGCTCTACCGAAGCTGGGTGCCGAGGATCATTCGTTTTGCTTTTGTTAGTCACCCCTCATGTGGGGAGAGTACTATGTTTATCAAACTGAAGAAACCTAATGGGCGGATACTATCTCTAGGGAATCTTTGTAAAGGCTATGTAGTGAAACCTTGCCAACTCACCTTGGGAGTGTTTAAGGATCTATACAACCCGAGGCAAAGAGGAATCACGACTCATGGTTAAAGTGTGTGACCTCTATTGAGGGTTAGAAACTGGTATATAAGTCATGCTCATGGTTATGAGCAGCCTTGGGAGCTCCTTTGGTTAGAGTTATTCTAGATACCTTGATTGTGATGCTTTAATGATGATGATTATAATGATGGATTCTTGTATTTCCTCTTGGAGGGAGTACCTTTTGGGTTAATAACTTGGGGCTATTTCTAAAACTTGGCGCTTTACTAGTAATAAATACCTGACCAACTAAAAGCAACTACTTTGAGCTTAACCCCACATACAACTAGTCCACTTTAGCCAAACGGGACATTTGCTGAGTACGTTGACGTGTACTCACCCTTGCTTAAAACACCAAACACCAGGTTGTCCCCAGTGCAACCCCTGCTCAGGAGAAGATGAAGGCAACATGGAGGACTTTCAGGAGTTTCAGGACTTCGATGAGTTCTAGAGAATATTAGCAGCAAACCCCCAATCAGCTGCATGTGAAGGCCTCATCATACTATGTTTCGTTCAGCACTTTGATTTATGTTTAAGTTAATGACTTTGTGGATGTTTTGGACATCATGATGTAATAAAGTACTACTTATTTCTGCTGTTATTTGAGCATTGTGTGATGATGTCCAATTATATAATCACTGTGTACGTGAATTTCTGATCCTGGCACGTACATGGTTCGCATTCGGTTTACCTTCCAAAACCGGGTGTGACATCTACCCACAGGCAAAACTGGTCCGGCAGAATATGCACTCCTAATAAGAAAGAGGCTATCCAAGTAGAGCTAACTTGGCTAGTAGCAATAGGTTTCATCAGAGAGGTCCTGCACCCCGAGTGGCTCACGAATTTGGTTCTTGTACTCAAGAAGAATGAAATGGATGGACACATGCGCGTCGACTACCGATCTCAACAAACATTATTCGGAGGACCCCTTTGGGCTCCCTAGAATAGACTAGGTAGTCGACTCCACCGCTGGTTGCCCTTACTCTCCTTCATAGACTATTACTTGGCTATCACCAGATCAGTCTAGTGGAAGAGGACCAGGAAAAGACTTCCTTCATCACGCCTTTTGGGCATGTTCTGCTACACATACATGCAGTTTGGCTTGAAAAATATCGGACAACCTATCAACGAGCCATCCAAACGTGCTTAATTGACCACTAGGGCAAGCACATAGAAGCTTACATCGATGATGTTGTGGTCAAGACAAAGGACCCCAAGAACTTCATCGACGACACGCACCAAGTCTCAACAGCCTGAGGTGCTACCGCTGGAAGCTCAACCCGGACAAGTGTGTGTTCAGGGTCTCGACCAATAAACTGCTCGGTTTCATTATTAGCCATTGGGGTATTGAGGCAAATCTCGAGAAGATTGATGCCATCTTACGGATGGAACCCCCAAGGTCACAGAAGAAGGTGCAGAAGCTGACTTACTACATGGCCACCCTGAGTCGTTCCATCTCATGACTCAGCGAGAGGGGCATGCCATTCTACAAGCTGCTCAAAAAGGTGAATAGGTTCCAGTGGACTCCTAAGGCACAAGAAGACTCTGAGGCACTCAAGAAGTTCTAAATGACTCCCTAGTCCTCAAGTCACTAAACTAAACCACAGTAGACCATCCAGTCGAAGATTTGTTGTTGTACATTTCTTGCACGACACACGTGGTGAGCACCATGTTAATAGTCGAGCAGAAGGAAGAAGGCCACATACAGGCAGTCTAGTACCTAGTTTATTTGATCAGTGAAGTCCTAGGACCATCCAAGGTTAGATATCCTCAAGTCCAGAAGCTGTTATATGTGGTTCTCCTCATGGGGCGCAAGCTATGCCACTACTTTGATCATCACAAGGTCATAGTACTCACTAGCTTCCTGATTGGAGACATACTACACACCAAGGAGGCAGTGGGGACGGCAACCAAATGGGCATGCGATATAGGAGCTCATGACTTTGAGTTTTGGCCTCACACGACCAACAAGACCCAAGTGTTAGTAGATTTCGTTTCAGAATGGACCCAGAACTAGGTCCCCAAGATTCCTGAGCAAATGGAGGTCTATAAGATGTATTTTGATGGGTCATTGAAGATGTAGGGAGCTGGAGTTGGGATCCTCTTCGTCGCTCCTAAGGGAGAGCAACTCAAGTATGCACTGCAATTTATCTTCCTAGTATCAAACAACGCAATAGAGTATGAAGCATTGGTGCATGGGCTACACATCGTCATCTGACTCAGCATCAAGCGGTTGATGGTGTATGTAACACCCCAGGTGTTTATCTCTCGTAAACAACAATTGTGGATTTAAGCGCGGGATAAAATGGACACTAAATTTTAATCATCTTTGGTTATCACGATTTTGATATCATATATGTCTCTGTCTATCTAAGCCGTCCAAAAATGTTAGAGAAGTTAGATTTTTGAAATCCTTCAAGATGTTGAATCTATGCTAATCGAATCGATCTAGTACATGAATATGATTTTAGAAAAAGTTCGATTTTTTAAATTCGACCAAGATCCATATCCAAGAGAAATAAGGCCTAGAGTTATAAATTGTGCTGCACTCTAGCTGAATGTTCAGATAGCGGCGAAATTCATTTAGGTTCAAATAAATCAAACGTCGACTAAAATATCAAATCTGATCTCGTCTGGTTTAATCCGTCTATATCTCGCTCCTGTGAATGTGACTTCGGAAAAATAGCTCAGGTTTGGTGTCGTATTCATCTCCATAATCTAAACAATTAAAAAGATTTCATGACACTTTTGGTTTATCGAATCTGGTTTGTTGACGAATTTAGAGATGCTCGGATCACGCGCGTAAGTGAATACAAAAATGAGAAAACTTCTGATTTTATGTAAAATTCGGAGCCCCGCGCAGTCCGAATAGAACGATGCGCCAGCTGATTAAGTGAATCGTTCCTCTCAGCAAGTTATCCTTGGCGTCAAATCAACTAATCAATAGCTGGTGAGAATCGTAAAAATTAGAAGGGACTAAATACAGTCTAAAATACCAAAGTCAATCTTGTTTGGTTCGGTCTGTGTGTGTTTTTGTCTCGATCTAAATCTTTAAATAGAAATAATGGGTACGAATTAATCTGACTTCGGAATAGTCATCAAATCAAATCGTGTCTAAATATGGTTGTCGATCTTATTTTGTTCGACCCTTTCATATATCTTATAGACCCTCATTTTATACCCTAAAATATCTGCAATTTTTTTAAAAAAAAGAGACAAAGGAAAAATCTAAAAAAATCTCTTCAACTCTAACCCCTGCTGCCGCCGTGGAGATTTTTTCCTTCTTCCACCGCTCACAGTTCTCCTCTGATTTTCTTTCACTGCATACGGCCAATGGCCTCATCTCTTCACCTGCTATTTCTGCTGACTGACCGCACAAATGTGCCAGCCGGTGTTCTTCATCGCCGTGCCTCTCTCTCCCTGAACTCCCTCATCTCCCTCATCTCCCTCCTCTGTCGGCGTCTTCTCCCTGCCCTCAGCCATGGCGCTAGCCGCCACGCCCCAGCTCCTTGCTCCTCTATGGCCCTCGTCCCATTTCCCTAGTGTCGAGCTTCTTCTTCTTCCCCACCTCTAGCTGACAACACATCGTTCCTTGGAAGATCCGCGCTCGCCTAGTGAAAGGGAAATAGGGTTAACCTTTTTCCACAATTAATTTTGGTGGTTGAATGACCAACACAAATATATGGACTAACTAGTTTGCTCTAGAATACATGTTCTACAGGTGCATAAAGGTTCTACACAAACCAATAAATATTCAAGTTAGGGATCCAATTCAACGGACCGGACTGTGGTCTGGCGCACCGGACTGTCCGGTGCGCCACCGGACAGTGTCCGGTGCACTAGGTCAGTACAGGGCTGAACTAGCCACTCTCAGGTCTCTTCGGGCGCACTCTGCTATAATTCACCGGACTGTCCGGTGTGCCATCGGACTGTCCGGTGCACTAGCGGAGCAATGGCTATCCAGCGCAACAGTCGACTGCAAAAGCCGCTGACATAGCTGAACAGTGAAGAACAGTGAGCGCAGAGTCAGAGGCGCACCGGACAGTGAAGAGGACCTGTCCGATGTGGCACCAGACTGTCCGGTGCCTCATGAGGACAAAGCATCCAACGGTTGACTGCTCCTAAACCCTAACGGTTGGGTGACGTGGCGGCGCACCGGACAGTCTACAGGACCTCTCCGGTGGCAAACCGGACTGTCTGGTGTGCCCATCGACAGCAGCCTCCCCAACGGCTTCTTTGGTGGTTGCGGACTATAAATACCCCCAACCACCACAACTCCAAGCATCCATGTCTTCAGAAGTTTTCATTCAATACAAGAGCTAGTGCATTCACTCCTAGACACAATTCAAGATATCAAAGCCTCTCCAAGTCCCAAATTCATTCCAACCACCTAGTGACTTGAGAGAGAGTGTGTTCGTGTTCATTTGCACTCTTGTTGCTTGGATCGCTTTCTTCCTTCCTCTTTCTTGTTCCCAAGTAACTTGTAATCAAAGCAAGAGACACCTAAGTGTGTGGTGGTCCTTGCATGGTCTAAGTGACCCGATTGATTAAGGAGAAAGCTCACTCGGTCTAAGTGACCGTTTGAGAGAGGGAAAGGGTTGAAAGAGACCTGGTCTTTGTGACCACCTCAATGGGGACTAGGTTCTTTAAAACCAAACCTCGGTAAAACAAATCACTGTGTCCACTCGCCTTATTTGTTGGTTGATTTGTTTTCCCTCTCTATCGGACTTGAGTTTTAATTCTAACGCTAACCCTTTCTTGTAGTGTGTGCTTAAGTTATAAATTTCAGGTTTCGCTGATTCACCCCCCCTCTAGGCAACTTTCAATTAGTATCGGAGCCCGATGCTTCATTAGAGTCTAACAACTCGAAGTGATGTCGGGAGATCATGCCAAGAGGGAGATCATGACCGGCGACAAGCCCGCAAGCTCGGGGAGGACTCTCTCAAGGGAGTCCGGCAACAAGCACAAGGAGGAATCCTCTTCCTCCATCTAGTCCCATCGGAGAGACGACAAGAAGAAGAAGATGAACAAAGTGGTCTACTACAAGATCGACTCATCGTTGCCCTCCACATCCGGCTCTGACTCGTCGTCCACTACTTCTAAGCGGCATGAGCACAAGAAGTATAGTAAGATGCCCCTACGTTATCCTCGTATTTCAAAGCACGCTCCATTACTTTCTGTTCCCTTAGGCAAACCACCATATTTTGATGGTGATGGTTATTGTATGTGGAGTGATAAAATGAAGCATCATCTAACCTCACTCCACAAAAGTATTTGGGATATTGTTGAGTATGGAGTGCAGGTACCTAAGAAGGGGGACAAAGACTACGATTCGGACGAGGTCGACCAAATTAGGCACTTTAACTCCCAAGCCACAACTATATTCCTCGCCTCCTTGTGTCGAGAGGAGTATAACAAGGTGCAAGTGTTAAAGACCACCAAAGAAATTTGGGATGTCCTCAAGACGGCGCACGAAGGGGACGAGGTGACCAAGATCGCCAAGCGCGAAACAATCGAGGGGGAGCTCGGTCGATTCGTCCTCAACCAAGAAAAAGAGCCACAAGTAATGTACAACTGGCTCAAGACAATGGTAAACCAAGTGCGCAACCTCGGGAGCACCAAGTGGGATGACCATGAGATGGTTATTCTAAGATCCGTTGTTTTTCGCAATCCTACTCAAGTGCAATTAATTCGTGGGGATCCTAGATACAAATTAATGTCTCCCGAGGAAGTGATAGGAAAGTTTGTGAGCTTTGAGCTAATGATCAAAGACTCTAAACACATTGTCAACTTGGAGCAAGGCGCCACCTCCACACCCGAGGTGCAACCCATCGCATTCAAGGCTACGGAAGAAGAGAAGAGGGAGTCTACACCAAGTAGGCTTCCAATCGATGCCTCCAAGCTCGACAATGAGGAAATGGCACTCGTCATCAAGAGCTTCTGCCAAATCCTCAAGTAAAGGAGGGGGAAGGACTACAAACCCCGCTCTAAGAGGGTGTGCTACAAGTGTGGTAAGCCCAGTCATTTTATTGCTAAATGTCCAATGTCTAGTGATAGTGACAGGGGCGACGACGAGAAGGGGAAGAAGAAGGAGAAGAAGAGGTACTACAAGAAGAATGGCGGCGATGCCCATGTGTGTCGGGAATGGGACTCCAATGAGAGCTCCACCGACTCCTCCTCCGACGAGGATGCCGCCAACATTGCTGTCAACAAGGGCCTCCTCTTCCCCAATGTCGGCCACAAGTGCTTCATGGCAAAGGATGGCAAAAAGAAGAAGGTACAATCTAGAGCCACTCCTAAATATACAACATCTAGTGATGAGGGTAGCTCTAGTGAAGAAGAAGATGATTTGCTTACTCTTTTTGCCAACCTTAACATGGAACAAAAGGAAAAATTAAATGAACTAATAGGAGCTATTCATGAGAAGGATGAACTCTTGGATAGCCAAGAGGAATTCCTTATTAAAGAAAACAAGAAGCATGTTAAAGTAAAAAATGCTTATGCTGAGGAAGTAGAGAAAAATGAAAACTTGACTAAGGAGCTTAGCATTTGCCATGATTCAATTGTCAGTCTTAGAAATGAAAATGCTAGCCTAAATGCTAAGATTGATAAATTGAATGATACAATTTCTAGCCTTAGAGATGAAAATGCTAGCTTAATTTCTAAGGTTAAAGATTTAAATGTTTGAAATGATTCTATTTCCTGTCCTAGAAATGAAAATGCCATGTTAAAATCTAAGATAGATGAATTAATTGTCTGCAAACCCTCTACATCTACTGTTGATCATGTTTCTATTTGTACTAGATGTAGAGACATTAATGTTGAAGGTATTAATGATCACCTTGCTATGATTAAACAACAAAATGATCACATAGCTAAATTAACTACTAAAATTAATGAGCATGAACTTGAAAATGAAAAATTTAAATTTGCTCGTAGCATGCTCTCTAATGGGAGACGCCCTGGTATTAAGGATGGCATTGGTTTCCAATAGGGAAGCAATGTCAATCTTAATACCCCTAAAAGATTGTCTAATTTTGTTAAGGGCAATGCTCCCATGGTTCAGGATAATGAGGGCTATATTTTATATCCTGCTAATTATCCTGAGCACAAAATTAGGAGAATTCATGCTAGGAAACCTCATAATGTTTCTCATCATGCTTTTATGTATAAGAATGAGGCTTTTGGCTCTAGGCATTCTACTCATGCTAAAATGCCTAAAAAGAAAACTCCTATTGCATCAAATGATCATAACATTTCATTTAAAACTTTTGATGCTTCTTATGTGCTTACTAACAAATCTGGCAAAATAGTTGCCAAATATGCTGGGGGCAAACACAAGAGTCCTAAGACTTGTGTTTGGGTACCCAAGGTGCTTGTTTCTAATGTGAAAGGACCCAAGACTATTTGGGTACCTAAGAACAAGGCCTAAATTGTTTTGCAGGTTTATGCATCAGAGGGCTCAAGCTGGATAATTGATAGCAGATGCACAAACCACATGACAGGGGAGAAGAGAATGTTCTCCTCCTACGAGAAAAACGAAGATCCCCAATGAGCTATCACATTATGGGATGGAAATCAAGGATTGGTCAAAGGTTTGGGTAAAATTTCTATATCACCTGACCATTCTATTTCCAATGTTTTTCTTGTAGATTCTTTAGATTACAATTTGCTTTCTGTATCTCAATTATGTAAAATGGGCTACAACTGTCTTTTTAGTGATATTGGTGTTACTGTCTTTAGAAGAAGTGATGATTCAATAGCATTTAAGGGAGTGTTAGAGGGTCAGCTATATTTAGTTGATTTTAATAAAGCTGAACTCGACACCTGCTTAATTGCTAAGACTAATATGGGTTGGCTCTGGCATCGCCGACTAGCCCATGTTGGGATGAAGAATCTTCACAAGCTTCTAAAGGGAGAACACATTTTAGGACTAACAAATGTTCATTTTGAGAAAGACAGGGTTTGTAGCGCATGTCAAGCAGGAAAGCAAGTTGGCCTCCACCATCCACACAAGAACATAATGATGACGGACAGGCCGCTCGAGCTACTCCACATGGACCTATTCGGCCCGATTGCTTACATAAGCATCGGCGGGAGTAAGTACTGTCTAGTAATTGTGAGAGCACCTAGAGGGGGGTGAATAGGTGATCCTGTAACACTTCAAAAACTTAAGCCACAACACTTGGTTACTTGTTAGCACAGTAATTTGCCAAGTGGCTAGAGAAGGATCTCAACACAACACAATAACCAAGAGATATCAATCACAGAGATGGCACAGTGGTTATCCCGTGGTTCGGCCAAGACCAACGCTTGCCTACTCCACGTTGTGGCGTCCCAACGGACGAGGGTTGCAATCAACCCCTCTCAAGCGGTCCAAAGACCAACTTGAATACCACGGTGTTGCTTTGCTTCTCTTAATCCTGTTTGCGAGGAATCTCCACAGCTTGGAGCCTCTCGCCCTTACACAAGATGTTCACGAAGAATCACAGAGCAAGGGAGGGATTAGCAACACACACACGACACAAAGATCACAGCGAATACGCACACGCAAAACCCAGACTTGAGCTCAAGAGACTAGCACACTAGAACGGAGCTCAAATCACTAAAATGTCGAACAAGTGCGCAAGAATGAAGTGTGAGTGATCAATGATGCTCAAAGGATGCTTGGTGTCCTCCTCCATGCGCCTAGGGGTCCCTTTTATAGCTCCAAGGCAGCTAGGAGCCGTTCGGAGCAATCTGGGAAGGCAATTCTTGCCTTCTGTCGTCTGGCGCACCGGACAGTCCGGTGCACACCGGACATGTCCGGTGCCCGATTTCTTTCCATAAACAGCACAGTCGACCGTTGGCAGCCTGGGAGCCGTTGGTGCACTTGACATGTCCGGTGCACACCGGACAGTCCGGTGCCATCTTCTAGCCATTGGCTCGGCCACGTGTCCCGCGCAGATTGAGCGGCCGACCGTTGGCCCGGCCGACCGTTGGCTCACCGGACAGTCCGGTGCACACCGGACAGTCCGGTGATTTTTAGCCGTACGCCGTTGATGGTTTCCCGAGAGCGACGAGTTCGCCTGTGAGCGGCCCACCGGACAGTCCGGTGCACACCGGACAGTCCGGTGAATTTTAGCCGTACACCGCCGTCGAAGTCCCGAGAGCAGCCACTTTGCCCAAGCCAGCCTGGCGCACCGGACACTGTCCGGTGCACCACCGGACAGTCCGGTGCACCCAGACTGGGCAGACTTTGGCTGCTCGAGCCATCTCTTCTCCAACTCGATTTTTTCTGTTTCCAGCACTTAGACACAATACATTAGTCCATAAAACAATGTACTAAGTTTGAGAAACATACCTTTATCCTTGATTTGTACTTTGTCCACCATTTTACAATTAGGCACCTGTGTTGGGCACTAAATCACCAAAACACTTAGAAATGGCCTAAGGGCACATTTCCCTTTCAATCTCCCCCTTTTTGGTGATTTATTCCAACACAACATAAAGCAAGTAGAACAAGTACAAAATCAAATCAAATAAGAAATCAAAATTGTTTCGATTCAATTTTGACATATATGGATCACTCTATGCCACCACTTGGTTTGTTTTTGCAAATCAAACTCAAATTCCTATCTCTAAGTCAAGACCACTTGTAGAGACATAAAGAGAGGTTTTCCAAAGAAATTTGATCAAGGATTTCAAAAACTCCCCCTTTTTCCCATAATCAACACTTCTCCCCACAAGAGGCCAACTTTTGACATAAGAGACAATAAAAGAGTTTTGACAAACCAAAAGCTCTAATCTACTATTTTCAAAATTTCTCAAGTGGTAGCTGATCCATTTATTGCTTTAGCCTTTATTTTCTCCCCCTTTGGCATCAAGCACCAAAACAGGATCAATCTTGGACCTTTAACCCCATTGCCTCACCAAAATCTTCAAATAAGAACACAAAGGCAATAAGAGTATGAAGATGAACTTGGAAAAGTTACTCTTTTCATCGGAGTGCAGTGGAAGTCTTGCATGGTCCAAGTCCACCTTTTCCCTTTCAATTTTCCTTAGGAGACTAAAACAACGAAACTCAAGTACATGGTTAGTCTCAAAGGGTCAAGTTGTAGCACAGCTCCCCCTAAATATGTGCATTACTTGCAAACAGGACTTGTGAGGTCCAGGGAGTGTTTGTACAACTTGAGCACCACAATAAGCAACAAAATGCAGAATGAACATGATCAAAGGCATAAACACATGTATGCTACATTTCAATCCAAGTTCCGCGAATCTAAGATATTGAGCTCACTACGCAGCCTGCAAAAGGTCTTCTCATCTAGAGGCTTGGTAAAGATATCGGCTAGCTGGTTCTCGGTGCTAACATGAAACACTTTGATATCTCCCTTTTGCTGGTGGTCTCTCAAGAAGTGATGCCGGATGTCAATGTGCTTTGTGCGGCTGTGCTCAACAGGATTTTCCGCTATTCGGATAGTGTTGGGGGCTTGTTCTCAAGTGCTAAGAGTTAAGAACAAGGCAACACAGAAAATGTTAAATATTAAGGTCCTTCGTCCTTCATCACATTATATCCTTTCGGAATATAAGGGACTTCGGACGAAGGTTACGAAGGACGTACCTTCGTAAACATAATAATGAAGGATGAAGTATTCGTATAAATCATGATGTATAAAATAGACATTTAAATGTTAACATAGAATCATTTCCATTTCTACTAACATGAACGAATATAAATGATTTCAAATTACAAATGTACCTTTGGTCCTGAGGAAAGCGAGAGTACAAGTGTGATGCGAAGGCAAATAACAGGTTCGCGTGAACAGTACAGAGGTACTGTTCATCTATTTATAGGCACAGGTCGCAGCCTGTGACAAATTACAATTATGCCCCTTACAAAAGTTTACAACATTGACTCAGACCTATATGTATAAAAAGGTCATTCTATCTCTATGTCGGTTTGAAACGCCGAAGCTCCATGAAAAGGAGCCTTCGGCCATCTCTTGGAGACGACTTCAGCCGAAGCTGCTTCTTCGTGTGAGACCTTCGGCGCACCGAAGCACGACCCCAACAGTAGCCCCTTTCGCGGTGCTAGATCGTTTTTCGTAACGAGCTTGACCCGTGAAAAAAGCCTCTTCAGCTTCGGGAAGCCGAAGGTCCAAAAAACACCTTCCCTGAGCTCGTTGCGGAGAAACGATCCGGCTTCCGAGCGCGTGCCAGGCCCACCTTGCAGAGTTACTGTTTGACCTTTGCGGTCCGCTGCACAGCGAGTACAAGTGACTGCCCGCGTGGTGCAAAAATCCTGCCGCTTCGCCTTCTTACCTGCAGCACTATATAAACAAACGGGTAGGTGTGAAGTTACCACAGCATTCATTGCTATTTGCACTGTTTTGCTGCCAAAATTTTCCACCACAGCCGAAGCTTGAGTCTCAGAATCGAACGAAGGTCCATCTCGACGTCTGCTTCGTCAGAAAGAAGAGCTTCGGAGAAAAGAAAAAGGAAAAAAGTTTCTGACTTCCCCAAACTCAGAATCAAATGGCGAGAGTACGATCTACTGCCAAAGTTGTACGTGAGGGAGACGAAGCCGAAGGTTCGGACACTGTGCCCATCTCCGAAGCGATGCAGCGTTCCGGTCTAGTGACTGCGGAAGAAATGCCTCCTGCTGAAGCAAACCCGACAACTGCCGAAGGAGAAGAAGAAAACATTGAAGGGACTGACCCCGAAGATGACTACCACATTGCTATGCCTAGCAAGCCAGTCACCTGGATTTTGGGAAATCAACTGTTTCAAAAGCTGATCTTTCGAAGATGGTGAAAGCAGGTTATTTCAATGAAGATCAGAAGAAGCTACTTCGCTTCGGGGGAGAAGAAACCACCCCGAAGCCAGGGAAGGATGAGATTGTTATCTTCAAGAGCTTTTTAAAGGCTGGGCTGAGATTCCCTCTTCACAAGATTATTGCGGAGATACTGAAGAAGTTTGGTATCTACTTTCATCAATTGACTCCTAACGCCATCGTTAGGCTCAATGTTTATATCTGGGCCCTCCGAAGCCAAGCTGTGGAACCGTTTGCCGACAGCTTCTGCCGAGTTCACGAATTGCATTACCAAACAAAGGCCAGAAAAGATGGGCTACATGATAATTTCGGTTGCTATAATTTTGCCTACCGGAAGACAACAAAGTGTCCTGTCATCAGCTACCGAAGCAAATGGCCAGCAGGCTGGAAATCTGAGTGGTTTTATGTAAAAGTTGACGAAGACAAAGAAAAATTGGTACAAAGCCCTCTGGATTTAATCTTCGGAGAGACGAGGCCACGATGCCGCATCGGCGATCTAGAAGGTCCCACCTGGGCTGCTCTGGGTGAATTTGAAATTATTTCAGAACATATTGGCACCAGGGATCTAGTTCAGGAATTTTTGGCATTCAGAGTTTTCCCTACCCTAAAAGAGTGGGAAATGCCGAAGCTGGAGGGAGAGAAGAAGAAGGGGGAGCTTGTCCGGCTTCCTTATCACTTCAAGTTTAAGAAGTACTTCAAAAAACCCTGCAAAGAGTGGTTAGACACAGTTGAGGTGATGTGCAATGAAATCCTGGGGAACTACTCCAAAAAAGAGGATCAACTAATGACAGCGGCCTTCGGTGCCCGACCGAAGCGAAGGCTGAACCGAGTGCTTGATGCCCTGGGCTTCGAGTACCCAGACTATGAGCAGTTGAACAAGGGTGCCGAGGGCCATAAAAGAAAAAGAGTAGCCGAAACTCTGATCAGGGATGAAGAAAGACCAGCAAAGGAGAAGAAAATTCCCAAGAAAAGAAAAATATCTACTCCGAAGCGCAAATCACCCGAAGAAGAGGGGTCCCCCACACCGCCTTCTACCAGCGACGTGGAGGAAATTTTAAAGGTAATGACTGAACCCATGCCCACGAAGCTAAGTCCATTAGGGCTCCAACTGACGAAGCTTTTTCAAAAGGTGGACGAGCCGGATCAAACGAAGATAAACAAACCCAAGCGGCAAAGAATTATTGCGGTAACTGAAGTTATCGACAAGACGCCGCCTAGGGCGTCAATTCAGAAAACGGCAGCTGCTGAAGGTACAGCAATCGCCGAAGGCGCACCTTCGGAGGTCGCGGCTACCGAAGCCGCTACAGCCGAAGATACAAACTTAGAAACTACCATTGAGGACATTAACAAGATTTTGGAAGACATAGCTGCAGAAGAAGCTGGTGCTACTACTGAAAAAACCATGGCCACAGTGCCTGAGAAAGGAAAAGAAATAGCCGAAGACACTTCGGACGACGAAGCCTACTCTTTCCAGAATTTAGTTGGGCAGAAACTGACGAAGGACGAAATAGAAGAACTCAAGGACTATGCCAAATCTTGCGGCTACAAGCCAGGAGCCCTTCTATTTGGAGGCATTGATGACGAAAAATTGGGCTGCATTCGAGACCAAACTGGAGCTAAGGTAATCGGTACTCTATCAAAGAGTATCGGTTTTCCGAAGCTAGAGACAGACATCAGCCGCTACCGACGACAACATATCGTCGGCAGCTTATTTTACTCCAACTTCAAGGTAAACAACCTTTTCTCTGGTTTTTATTGCTGTTAATAATGAAAATACTACTAACGTAAGTTGTTTCTGTACAGAGCATGCTACTGAGCAAAGCTCTGAAGATGCAACAAGACTTGGAGGACAAAAAACACGAAGCTATAATCGAAAATTTAGAGAGCAAGATAAAAGAACAATCAACTATCATTGAAAAGAAAGACTTCGAGCTCCAATCCGCCGAAGGCCTGCTGGCAGAGACTGAGGCTAAGGTATCAGAATTGAATTCGAAGCTTATCAGTCAATCAGAACAATTCAATCAGGAGAAGCTGGAGCTTAATTCGAAACTTAAAGCCGAAGTCCAGACCAGTTCAGAGTTGAAGAAATCGTTAGCAAGCCTTCAAGACAAATGCTTAAAATTTAGCAACAATTGTATTGGACGATTAAAAAAGATATTTTACTCTGTTGGAGCCAGCAGCGGGAAATTTAACCCTTCAGCGGAAAATTTACCACAGGCCTTCGATCATATCGAAGCCGAAATCGAAGAACTTGACGAAGTTATAGCCGGGCACGGCGACTTCTGTGCCTGGGTAGCTTCTCGGGGTACCGCTGCTGCATTCCTGAGGGCCGGTTGCGAGCATGGAAAGATTGTCAACAGGCCCAACTTCACCCTATCTCCATCAATCCTAGATGATATACCTGACCTCGCCCGAAGCATCTCAAATAGATTTATAAAAATGATATGGACAAAAGGCGGGCGGGAGAAGGCTGGAGACGAAGCACGAAGTCATCTTGAACCAGTAAGAAATGATACTTCGTACTTACCTTTTCCTTTGCACTTGATTTTTACTTACGATTCCTTGATTTATGTAGGATGACGAAGGTAAAGATGATGCTTAAGTTATATCGCCGAAGCTGTCGCCGAAGCTGAAGCTTAATGAAGATCAGTAGAAATGTACTATAGAATAAAAACTTAGGATACTTTTGTAACAACTTTTGTAAATACATTTAAACTGTTCTCAAGGAACTTTGTACATACCTTGTAATATATTCTTACCCTTCGATTGAGGCGCTTTGATGTGGACGAAATCAGTATTTTGAGCCGAAGGCGAAAAAACACCTTCCCTTCTTTTCGTACACAACGAAGCATAAAAGCAATTCTTCTTTTTGCCGAGCAACGAAGCTTTTCTCTTTTGTATACAACAAAGCATAAAAGCAATTCTTCTTTTTACCGAAGCCTCTCTTTTTTGTACACAACATAGCATAACGAATCATAAAAAACCACTTCTCCGAAGCTTTTCTTTTACATAACGAATCATAAAAAACCACTTCTCCGAAGCTTTTCTTTTTGCCGAAGCAACCACTTAGGAACACAAATGCTATGAATGAATGCTTATGCATGCAAATGCCATGATGTAATGTAATGTGCGAATGAATGTCCGAAGCGTATGTCCGAAGCCACATTCTCAACCATTACTTTTTTAGAACCAACCACACATCAGCTCTGCATTCCCTTAGGAACGACTTTGGAGCATCTTTGCCTTTTACTTAGGCAGTATCAGCGTTGACTTTTCGCTGTAAGCTCTGCATCCCCTTAGGGACGTCTTTGGAGCTTCTTCGCCTTTTACTTAGGCGGTATAAGCTCTGCATTCCCTTAGGAACGTCTTTTGAGCTTCTTCGCCTTTTACTTTCGGCGGAATCAGCGTTGACTTTTCGCTGTGAGCTCTGCATCCCCTTAGGGACGTCTTCGGAGCTTTTTCTCTTTTTCAGTTTCGGCACTCGATGGTGCGCTCTCAGCTTTTACATTTACATTCTTTGGGGGATTTTGCTCTTATAAATCTAAAAAGGAAAATTACATATGATGGCCCCATTAAAAACCTTTCTCCCCCTTTAGAAAGGAAAAGGGTGCCATGAAAAAGAAAAGAAAGAACATAAAAAATTACATCGAATTATACATAAAATCGCCGAAGCTCATCCGCATTCCAAGATCTTGGAATTTCATTGCCATCCATGTCCTTCAGTCTGTACGAACCAGGCCTTGACGAAGATGCTACTAAGAAAGGCCCTTCCCATTTCAATTGTAACTTGCCCACTGTGTCTGGGTTGGCCACTCTTCGAAGCACCAAGTGTCCCGGCTCAATATTTTTTAGCCGAACCTTTCTATCTCGCCATTTGACTGTTTCAGCTTGATATTTATTGATATTCTCCACGGCCTGAAGCCTGATCCCTTCTAGGGCATCTTTTTCCACAAGACAAGTATCTTCGGCACCTGGTTCTGCCGAAGCTACCACTCTTATTGATCCAGCTTTAGCTTCTTCTGGAGTTATTGCTTCGTCACCGAATAATAACTTGAATGGGGTAAAGCCTGTAGACCTTGATGTTGTTGTATTGTGGCTCCACACCACTTTGGTCAACTGATCTGGCCACTTTCCCCTTGGTTGGTTAAAGATTAGCTTCATTATTCCTGTCATTATGATGCCGTTGGCCCTTTCAACAAGCCCATTCGACTCCGGATGCCTGACTGATGCAAAATGGATCTTCGTTCCAATTTGATCACAGAAATTTCTGAAATCTTCGGAGTCGAACTGTGTTCCATTATCTACAGTGATGGCCTTCGGTACTCCGAAGCGACAGACAATGTTCTGCCAGAAAAATTTTTGGACAGTGGCTGAAGTTATTGTGGCTAATGGCTTCGCCTCAATCCACTTGGAAAAATACTCCACAGCTACTATAACATATTTCCGATTGCCTTGAGCCGGTGGTAATGGACCCAGCAAGTCGAGGCCCCACCTTTGCAATGGCCAGATGGGCTGTATCAGCTGTGTCAAAGACGAAGGTTGCTTTTGATCTCTTGCACATTTCTGACAACCTTCGCACTTTTGAACCAACTCCGCTGCATCCGAAGCTGCCTTCGGCCAATAAAACCCTTGGCGAAAAACTTTTCCAAGCAAGGGCCTGGATCCGATGTGGGATCCACACAGGCCTGCATGTATCTCTTTCATCAATTCTATACCTTCGGCTCTAGATAAGCACTTGAGCAGCGGGGCACAAACTCCATGCTTGTATAACTCCCCTTCTACCATGATATACGGACGAGCTCTTGCCTCTATTCTTTTATTATAAGCTTCGTCATCTGATAGGAAGTTACCCTGAAGGTAAGAGATTATTTCAGTTCTCCAATCTTCACTGTACACAGGAGAAATGTTAAGGACTGCTCTTTCAAGTAGCTCCACTGAAGGTGCCTTTATTGTTTCGAAGAACACATCCGAAGGTAGCGACAGCCCCTGTGCTGCAGACTTGGCCAACAAATCAGCATGCTCATTTTGTCCTCGAGGGATATTCTTAACAGAAAATCCTTCGAAGGAAGCTTCGATCCTTCGGACCGTGTCTAGGTATTTTTCAAGCTTCGGGTCTTTAGCCTTGCAACTTTTGTCAATATGACCCGAAACAACCTGGGAATCAGTTTTAAGAATCGCCCTTCTGATCCCCATTGCCTTTAGTTTCCGAAGACCCAGGAGTAGGGCTTCGTACTCAGTTATATTATTTGTGCAGCTGAAATCAAGTCTTGCTGCATAGCAAGTTTTAACCTTGGACGGTGAGACCAACACAGCAGCTGCACCTGCTCCGAAGGTTCCCCAAGAGCCATCACAAAACACCGTCCATACTTCAGCGTCTTTATTCACTTCTTCGTCCTGAGCCCCTGGCGTCCAGTCGGCAATGAAATCTGCCAATGCTTGAGACTGGATTGAGGATCTATGCACATAATCAATGTAAAATTCATTGAGCTCCGCAGCCCATTTTCCAATCCGGCCAGTAGCTTCTCTATTTCTCATGATATCCTTCAACGGCTGCGAAGAAGGAACAATAATATTGTATGCCTGAAAATAATGCCGAAGCTTCCTGGATGCCATTAAAACGGCATACAACACCTTCTCCAGCTCTGTATAATTTTTCTTTGAGACACTGAGGACCTCAGATACAAAATATATTGGGACCTGCTTCTTGACCTGACCACCAAACTTCTCCTGGACAAGTGCCGCACTTACTGCTGAGTGCGAAGCGGCCACATATAACAACAGAGGAGCCCCTGGCGTTGGTGGAGTTAATGTTGTGAGATCTATTAAGTATTGCTTCAGCTCTTCGAAGGCTTTTTGTTGACTTGGGCCCCATTGAAAGACTTCAGCTGACTTCAGCACCTCGAAGAATGGTAAGTTTCTTTCTGCTGATCTGGATATAAATCTGTTAAGAGATGCCAGCCTTCCTGTCAATCTTTGGGCCCCTTTTCTTGTGGTTGGTGGCTCCATTCGAAGTATAGCTTCGATTTTATTTGGATTAGCTTCGATCCCCTTTGTTGAAACCAAGCATCCAAGAAATTTGCCCTTCTTCACTCCGAAGACACATTTTTCTGGATTCAGCTTCAGACCAGCTTGTCTGAAGCTGGCGAAGGTCTCCTGCAGATCAGCAATATGATTTTCTTGCTTCGTGCTTTTTACAATGATGTCATCGACATAAGTCAGCACATTTCTGCCTATCTGAGATTGGAGAACCTTCGCAGTCATTCTGCTGAAACTCCCTCCAGCATTCTTGAGCCCCTCAGGCATCCGAAGATAGCAATATGTACCACTTGGGGTTATGAAGCTAGTCTTCGGCTCATCTTCCTTCTTCATCCAGATTTGATGATAGCCTGAGTAGCAGTCCAGGAGACTCATGAGCTCCGAAGAAGCTGCTGCATCAACTAAAGAGTCTATCCTTGGCAGCGGGAATTCATCCTTCGGACAAGCCTTGTTGAGATCTGTGAAATCAATACACATTCTCCACTTGCCATTGGCCTTCTTCACCATAACAGTGTTAGCTAGCCACTCTGGATACTTCACTTCTCTGATAACTCCTGCACTGAGAAGTCTTTTTACTTCATTGCGAGCCCCTTCGGCCTTGTCATCAGACATTTTCCGAAGCCTCTGCTTTCGGGGTCTGAAGGATGGGTCAACATTGAGCGAATGTTCAATAACATCCCGATTCACTCCACAGAGATCATTGGCTGACCATGCAAAAACATCTTTGTTGTTGAATAAAAACCTTATCAAGGTTTTCTCCTGGTCTTCAGATAATTGCGAGCCCAAGAGCACCTTCTGCTCTGCTATGTCTTCACACAATAACATGGGCTTCGGCTGATCCGCTGAAGCTGCCTTCTCCCTCCTGAATTTGTACTGTTCACAAGCTTCAGCTCCATCTATATTATGGATTGCTTTGGAGTCAGTCCAGCTTCCTTCGGCCCTTCTAGCAGCTTCCTGGCTTCCATGAATAGCAATAGGTCCTTGGTCCGAAGGTATCTTCATGCAGAGATAAGCTGGGTGAAGAATTGCTTCGAAGGCATTAAGAGTACCACGGCCAATGATAGCATTGTAAGGATACTCCATGTCAACAATATCAAACACAATTTGCTCAGTCCTTGTGTTGTTAACAAACCCGAAGGTTACCGGCATGGTAATCTTCCCAAGTGCTACAATCTGCCGCCCTCCGAAGCCACAAAGAGGGTGCGTAGCATCATGAATCTTGTCTTCGGGCTCTTGCATTTGTCTGAAGGCTTTAGCAAATATAATGTCAGCTGCACTGCCTGTATCAACTAGGACATTGTGGACCAGAAATCCTTTGATCACGCAAGAGATAACCATGGCATCATTGTGAGGATAATCCTTAAGCTGAAGGTCTTCCTGAGAGAAAGTAATTGGAATGTGGGACCATTTTGACTTGATGAAGGGTCCCTGCACTCCAACATGCTGCACCCTTCTCTGAGCCTCCTTCTTCTGCTTCTTGTTAGCCGGCTCTGAGCAAGAACCGCCTGTTATCGGGAGCACCAGCTTCGAAGCCGAAGCAGCTCCAGCTTGATTGTTGAACGAAGCCATCAGCTCAGAAAAGTGGAAGTGAGTTCACCGGAGGTGGGCGCCAATGTTGGGGGCTTGTTCTCAAGTGCTAAGAGTTAAGAACAAGGCAACACAGAAAATGTTAAATATTAAGGTCCTTCGTCCTTCATCACATTATATCCTTTCGGAATATAAGGGACTTCGGACGAAGGTTACGAAGGACGTACCTTCGTAAACATAATAATGAAGGATGAAGTATTCGTATAAATCATGATGTATAAAATAGACATTTAAATGTTAACATAGAATCATTTCCATTTCTACTAACATGAACGAATATAAATGATTTCAAATTACAAATGTACCTTTGGTCCTGAGGAAAGCGAGAGTACAAGTGTGATGCGAAGGCAAATAACAGGTTCGCGTGAACAGTACAGAGGTACTGTTCATCTATTTATAGGCACAGGTCGCAGCCTGTGACAAATTACAATTATGCCCCTTACAAAAGTTTACAACATTGACTCAGACCTATATGTATAAAAAGGTCATTCTATCTCTATGTCGGTTTGAAACGCCGAAGCTCCATGAAAAGGAGCCTTCGGCCATCTCTTGGAGACGACTTCAGCCGAAGCTGCTTCTTCGTGTGAGACCTTCGGCGCACCGAAGCACGACCCCAACAGATAGCACTCTCATTATCACATAGGAGTGGGACTTTGCTCAGATTGTAGCCAAAGTCCCAGAGGGTTTGCCTCATCCAAAGTAGTTGCGCACAACACTGTCCCGCAGCAACGTACTCGGCCTCAGCGGTGGATAGGGCAACGGAGGTTTGTTTCTTAGAGTTCCATGACACCAGGGACCTTCCTAAGAATTGGCACGTCCCCGATGTACTCTTCCTATCGACCTTACATCCAGCATAGTCGGAATCTGAGTACCCAATCAAGTCAAAGTTAGACCCCTTTGGATACCAGATCCCGAAGCAAGGCGTAGCGACTAAATATCGAAGAATTCGCTTCACAGCCACTAAGTGACACTCCTTAGGATCGGATTGAAATCTAGCACACATGCATACGCTAAGCATAATATCCGGTCTACTAGCACATAGATAAAGCAGAGAACCTATCATGGACCGGTATGCTTTTTGATCAACGGACTTACCACCTTTGTTGAGGTCGGTGTGTCCGTCAGTTCCCATCGGCGTCTTTGCGGGCTTGGCGTCCTTCATCCCAAACCGCTTTAGCAAGTCTTGCGTGTACTTCGTTTGGGAGATGAAAGTGCCGTCCTTGAGTTGCTTCACTTGGAACCCAAGGAAGTAGTTCAACTCGCCCATCATTGACATCTCGAATTTCTGCGTCATCACCCTGCTAAACTCTTCACAAGACTTTTGATTAGTAGAACCAAATATTATGTCATCGACATAAATTTGGCACACAAAAAGGTCACCATTGCAAGTCTTAGTAAAAAGAGTTGGATCGGCTTTCCCAACCTTGAAAGCATTAGCAATTAAAAAGTCTCTAAGGCATTCATACCATGCTCTTGGGGCTTGCTTAAGTCCATAGAGCGCCTTAGATAGCTTACACACGTGGTCGGGGTACCGTTCATCCTCAAAGCCAGGGGGTTGCTCCACGTACACTTCCTCCTTGATCGGCCCGTTGAGGAAAGCGCTCTTCACATCCATTTGGTACAACCTGAAAGAATGATGAGCAGCATATGCTAGCAAGATACGAATTGATTCTAGCCTAGCCACAGGAGCAAAAGTCTCCTCAAAGTCCAAACCTGCGACTTGGGCATAACCTTTTGCCACAAGTCGAGCCTTGTTCCTTGTCACCACCCCGTGCTCGTCCTGTTTGTTGCGGAACACCCACTTGGTTCCCACAACATTTTGCTTGGGGCGAGGCACCAGTGTCCAAACTTCATTGCGCTTGAAATTGTTGAGTTCCTCCTGCATGGCCAACACCCAGTCCGGATCTAGCAAGGCCTCTTCTACCCTGAAAGGCTCAATAGAAGAGACAAAAGAGTAATGTTCACAAAAATTAACTAATCTTGAACGAGTAGTTACTCCCTTGCTAATATCACCCAATATCTGGTCGACGGGATGATCCCTTTGAATCGTCGCTCGAACTTGGGTTGGAGGTGCCTGAGGTGCTTCTTCCTCTTCAACTTGATCATCCTGTGCTCCCCCTTGATCATGCGCCTCCACTTGAGGTATCTGTTCGTCATCTTGAGTTGGGGGATGCACCATAGTTGAGGAAGACGGTTGATCTTGCTCCAGTTGTTCCTGAGGCCGTACATCTCCAATCGCCATGGTGCGTATCGCGGCCGTTGGAACATCTTCTTCATCTACATCATCAAGATCAACAACTTGCTCTCTTGGAGAGCCATTAGTCTCATCAAATACAACGTCGCTAGAGACTTCAACCAAACCCGATGATTTGTTGAAGACCCTATACGCCTTTGTATTTGAATCATAACCTAACAAAAACCCTTCTACAGCTTTGGGAGCAAATTTAGAAGTTCTACCTTTCTTCACAAGAATATAACATTTGCTCCCAAATACACGAAAATAAGACACATTGGGTTTGTTACCAGTTAGCAGCTCGTATGAGGTCTTCTTGAGGAGGCGGTGAAGGTAGACCCTGTTGATGGCGTGGCAAGCCGTGTTCACGGCTTCCGACCAAAAACACTCGGGGGTCTTGAACTCTCCAAGCATAGTCCTCGCCATATCTATGAGTGTCCTGTTCTTCCTCTCTACCACACCATTTTGCTGAGGTGTGTAGGGAGCGGAGAACTCGTGCTTGATCCCCTCCTCCTCAAGGAACTCCTCCACTTGAAGGTTCTTGAATTCGGACCCGTTGTCGCTCCTTATCTTCTTCACCTTGAGCTCAAACTCATTTTGAGCTCTCCTTAGGAAGCGCTTGAGGGTCCCTTGGGTTTCAGACTTATCCTACAAAAAGAACACCCAAGTGAAGCGGGAAAAGTCATCAATGATAACTAGACCATACTTACTTCCTCCTATGCTCAGATAGGCGACGGGTCCGAAGAGGTCCATATGTAGCAGCTCCAGGGGTCTTGATGTTGTCATCACATTTTTGGTGTGATGAGAGCCTCCCACCTGTTTCCCTGCTTGACAAGCTGCACAAGGTCTATCTTTTTCGAAATGAACATTGGTTAGACCTATCACATGTTCTCCCTTTAGAAGCTTGTGGAGGTTCTTCATCCCCACATGTGCTAAGCGGCGATACCATAGCCAGCCCATGCAAGTCTTAGCCATTAAGCATGCATCTAGACCGGCCTCTTCTTTTGCAAAATCAACTAAGTAAAGCTTGCCGTCTAGTACACCCTTAAAAGCTAGTGAACCATCACATCTTCTAAAGACAGACACATCTACATTTGTAAACAAACAGTTATATCCCATATTGCATAATTGACTATCAGATAGCAAATTATATCCAAGAGACTCTACTAAAAATACATTAGAGATAGAGTGCTCATTTGAGATTGCAATTTTACCTAACCCTTTTACCTTGCCTTGATTCCCATCACCGAATATTATTGAATCTTGGGAATCTTTATTCTTGACGTAGGAGGTGAACATCTTCTTCTCCCCCGTCATATGGTTTGTGCATCCGCTGTCAATAATCCAGCTTGAACCCCCGGATGCATAAACCTGCAAGGCAAATTTAGGCTTGGGTCTTAGGTACCCAACTCATGTTGGGTCCTGCAAGGTTAGCACAAATATCCTTAGGGACCCAAATGCAAGTTTTGTCTCCCTTGCATCTTGCCCCTAATTTTCTAGCAACTATCTTCCTATCCTTTCTACAAATAGCAAAAGAAGCATTTAAAGCATGATATATTGTAGAAGGTTCATTAACTTTCCTAGGAACATTAACGACATTTCTCCTAGGCATATTATGAATAACATTTCTCCTACCAACATTTCTATCATGCACATAAGAAGAACTAGAAGCAACCATGGCATGAGAATCAAAGGCATTATATACATTACAACTCCTATAAGCATTTCTAGGTTGTCTTCTATCATAGTACATAAAGGCATGGTTCTTTTGCACACTACTAGCCATAGCGGCCTTCCCTTTCTCCTTGGCGGAGATGGGAGCCTTATGGCTTGTCAAGTTCTTGGCTTCCCTCTTGTAGCCAAGTCCATCCTTAATTGAGGGGTGTCTACCAATCGTGTAGGCGTCCCTTGCAAATTTTAGCTTGTCAAATTCATTCTTGCTAGTCTTAAGTTGGGCATTAAGACTAGCTAATTCATCATTTAATTTGGAAATTGAAACTAAATGATCACTACAAGCATCAATGTCAAAATCTTTACACCTATTACAAGTTTCAACAATTTCTACACAAGAATTAGATTTACTAGCTACTTCTAGTTTAGCATTTAAATCATCATTAAAACTTTTTAACTTAGCAATAGTTTCATGACAAGAAGATAATTCACTAGAGAGCATTTCATTCCTCTTAATTTCTAGAGCAAGAGATTTCTGTGCTTCTACAAATTTATCATGTTCTTCATACAACAAATCCTCTTGTTTTTCTAAAAGCATATTCTTGTCATTCAAGGCATCAATTAATTCATTAATTTTTTCTACCTTGGTTCTATCTAATCCCTTGAATAAGCATGAGTAATCTATCTCATCATCATCACTAGACTCATCTTCACTCGAAGAAGCATAAGTACTAGTATGAGTGCTTACTTTCTTCTCTCTTGCCATGAGGCAAGTGTGACGCTCGTTGGGGAAGAGGGATGACTTGTTGAAGGCGGTGGCGGCGAGTCCTTCATTGTCAGAGTCGGAGGAGGAACAATCCGAATCCCACTCCTTTCCGATATGTGCCTCGCCCTTGGCCTTCTTGTAATGCTTCTGTTTCTCTCTCTTGTTCCCTTGGTCCTGATCACTATCATTGTCGGGACAGTTAGCAATAAAATGACCAAGCTTACCGCATTTGAAGCATGAGCGCTTCCCCTTGGCTTTGTTCTTGCTTGGCTGCCCCTTGCGACCTTTAAGCGCCGTCTTGAAGCGCTTAATGATGAGGGCCATCTCTTCATCATTGAGTCCGGCCGCCTCAACTTGCGCCACCTTGCTTGGTAGCGCCTCCTTGCTCCTTGTTGCCTTGAGAGCAATGGGTTGAGGCTCATGACTAGGACCGTTCAACGCGTCGTCCACGTATCTTGCCTCCTTGATCATCATTCGCCCGCTTACGAACTTCCCAAGAACTTCTTCGGGCGACATCTTGGTGTACCTAGGATTTTCACGTATATTGTTCACCAAATGAGGATCAAGAACGGTAAATGACCTTAGCATTAGGCGGACGACGTCGTGGTCCGTCCATCGCGTGCTCCCGTAGCTCCTTATTTTGTTGATAAGGGTCTTGAGCCGGTTGTATGTTTGTGTCGGCTCCTCGCCCCTTATCATCGCGAACCGTCCAAGCTCGCCCTCCACCAACTCCATTTTGGTGAGCAAGGTGACGTCGTTTCCCTCATGAGAGATCTTGAGGGTGTCCCAGATCTGCTTGGCATTGTCCAAGCCGCTCACCTTGTGATACTCATCCCTGCACAAAGAGGCTAGCAACACAGTAGTAGCTTGTGCATTTTTATGAATCTGTTCATTAATAAACACAGGGCTATCTGAGCTATCAAATTTCATTCCACTTTCCACAATCTCCCAAATGCTTGGATGGAGAGAAAACAGGTGAGTACGCATTTTGTGGCTCCAAAATCCGTAATCCTCTCCATCAAAGTGAGGGGGCTTGCCAAGTGGAATGGGGAGCAATTGAGCATTTGAACTATGCGGGATGCGCGAATAATCGAAAGAAAAGTTTGAGTTAACCGTCTTTCGTCTATCGTAGTCGTCGTCGTCCTTTTGGGAGGAGGAAGATTCGTCGCTGTCGTAGTAGACAATTTCCTTGATGCGCCTTGTCTTCTTCTTCCTCCCGTCTTTTCTTTTGTGGCCCGAGCCTGAGTCGGTGGGCCTGTCATCATTGGGCTCGTTGACGAAGGACTCCTTCTCCTTGTCGTTGATCACCATCCCCTTGCCTTTAGGATCCATCTCTTCAAGCGGTTAGTCCCTTTCTTGAAGAGAACGGCTCTGATACCAATTGAGAGCACCTAGAGGGGGGGGTGAATAGGTGATCCTGTAACACTTCAAAAACTTAAGCAACAAAACTTGGTTACTTGTTAGCACAGTAATTTGCCAAGTGGCTAGAGAAGGATCTCAACACAACACAATAACCAAGAGATATCAATCACAGAGATGGCACAGTGGTTATCCCGTGGTTTGGCCAAGACCAACGCTTGCCTACTCCACGTTGTGGCGTCCCAACGGACGAGGGTTGCAATCAACCCCTCTCAAGCGGTCCAAAGACCAACTTGAATACCACGGTGTTGCTTTGCTTCTCTTAATCCCGTTTGCGAGGAATCTCCACAGCTTGGAGCCTCTCGCCCTTACACAAGATGTTCACGAAGAATCACAGAGCAAGGGAGGGATTAGCAACACACACACGACACAAAGATCACAGCGAATACGCACACGCAAAACCCAGACTTGAGCTCAAGAGACTAGCACACTAGAGCGGAGCTCAAATCACTAAAATGTCGAACAAGTGCGCAAGAATGAAGTGTGAGTGATCAATGATGCTCAAAGGATGCTTGGTGTCCTCCTCCATGCGCCTAGGGGTCCCTTTTATAGCCCCAAGGCAGCTAGGAGCCGTTGGGAGCAATCTGGGAAGGCAATTCTTGCCTTCTGTCGTCTGGCGCACCGGACAGTCCGGTGCACACCGGACATGTCCGGTGCCCGATTTCTTTCCATAAACAGCGCAGTCGACCGTTGGCAGCCTGGGAGCCGTTGGTGCACTTGACATGTCCGGTGCACACCGGACAGTCCGGTGCCATCTTCTAGCCGTTGGCTCGGCCACGTGTCCCGCGCAGATTGCGCGGCCGACCATTGGCCCGGCCGACCGTTGGCTCACCGGACAGTCCGGTGCACACCGGACAGTCCAGTGATTTTTAGCCGTACGCCGTTGATGGTTTCCCGAGAGCGACGAGTTCGCCTGTGAGCGGCCCACCGGACAGTCCAGTGCACACCGGACAGTCCGGTGAATTTTAGCCGTACACCGCCGTCGAAGTCCTGAGAGCAGCCACTTTGCCCAAGCCAGCCTGGCGCACCGGACAGTCCGGTGCACCCAGACTGGGCAGACTTTGGCTGCTCGAGCCATCTCTTCTCCAACTCGATTTTTTCTGTTTCCAGCACTTAGACACAATACATTAGTCCATAAAACAATGTACTAAGTTTGAGAAACATACCTTTATCCTTGATTTGTACTTTGTCCACCATTTTACAATTAGGCACCTGTGTTGGGCACTAAATCACCAAAACACATAGAAATGGCCCAAGGGCACATTTCCCTTTCAAATTGTTGATGATTATTCTCGCTTCACTTGGGTATTCTTTTTGCGGGAAAAATCATAGACCCAAGAGACCTTGAAAGGATTCTTGAGACGGGCTCAAAATGAGTTCAGATTGAGAATCAAAAAAGATAAGAAGCGATAATGGGATGGAGTTCAAGAATTCACAAATAGAAGGATTTCTTGAGGATGAGGGCATCAAGCATGAGTTCTCTTCTCCCTACACACTTCAACAAAAAGGTGTAGTGGAGAGGAAGAATAGAACTCTACTGGATGTGACGAAACCTCTCAAGTTATTAGGCCCAACTACAGTTGTCCTTATCCAACGGACCTTGGGCAACCTTGTAGATGCACATAATCACTCGACAAGTTAGGTACCTATATCCTCAATTCCTTGCCCAAGAGCGCTTCACCCGTCACGCAGATATTACATCACAACGGAGGAAAGAAAAGTGAAATCATATTACAATAACTTAATTTACATTTATTCAAAGATAGAGAAAGAGTATTATACTTATTACAAAACCAGGGCGTATGAGTGCATAGAGTATTATTATTACAAACCCGGGAGGCAAAAACCCATCCCGCACAAAAGTATATTGTTTTTCAAGAGGGAGGCTAACAACCTCCCGCCACCACTTCACTGTGGAGGTTCTTCTTTGGGCACCACCTTAGAACAAAAACAGCAAAAGTCTACTGTTTCCTCACCTACAACAACATGGGTTCGAAAACCCTGAGTATGAAATGTACTTTCACAAGTCTTACCCGTCAAAAGAAAAGACTCTCAAGGATATGCTTGCTTGAGGGAGTCAAGGTAAGGCTGAACAAATATCAAAGACTCTATTTGCCAAAAATGCTTACTAATAGTGGATCCTTAAAATCCAATATCATTAACAAGTTAAGTCATTACCTGAATCTAGAGTTCTTTCTACCCTAGTTTAAGGACTTGGCCTATGCTAGCCGTCTTTTATCACCCTTTTACTTTACTGGATTGCTACATGTAGGGCAGTGACCAAGTCTTCATATCCGAGAAGTAACGTCGATCCGAATCGATTAAACCCAGCTGGGGATCTCCAATCACACGACATATGTAGCACTTAACCCTTGCATATGTCAGCTCGCCACCGGGTTTCTTAAGACCAGACCGGGTTCACGCCAACCGAGAGCACAGATACACCACCGTCCAGCCTCTTGCCATGGAGGGTACACGCTACTCTCGCCATCTCTCCACTCCCATTGTGTGTTGGCCTTTCTAGTATTAGTCGGCCCGAGGTAAAGCTTACCCATGACGAGGCATGTGACCAGTTAAAAGGTCCTCAATCATCAAGCCTACATCGACACGGTCCTTAATCGACTCAGACGGAGACACTACACCGAGACTCTCTTCTCGTGCAAGTTGTGACAGAACCTCCCAAGTTATTAGGCCCACCTACAGTTGTCCTTGTCCATCGGACCTCAGACAACCCTGCAGGTGCAACTGATCACTTGACAAGTTCGGTATCTGTATTCTTTACATTGCCCAAGAGCGTTTCACCCGTCACGTAGATATTACAACACATAGGAGGAACGAGTATGAGGAAGCAGTTACAGCAACTTACTTTATATTAAAGTATAGAAAGAGTAGTATTATTACAGACCAGTAAAAATATAGGAGTGCTGGAGCAATATTATTACATATCTTGGGAGGCAAAACCCCCTCCCGATTAACAGTAAAAAGTTTATAAAGGAGGACACTTCCTCCTGAGGCTTGAGTCTTGGTTTTCTTCCTTAGGCACCACCTTAGAACAAAAGCAACAAAAATTTGCTGCTTCCTCACCAACAACAACATGGGTTCGAAAACCATGAGTACGGAGTGTACTTTCACAAGTCTTACCCGTCAAAATAAAAGACTCTCAAGGATATGCTGGCTTTTGGGAATCAAGGTATGGCTTATCAAGAATCAAAGACTCTGTTTGCAGAAATGCTTACTAATAGTGGATCCTTAAAAATCCAGTGTTACTTGTCAGGTTAAGTAAAGTTACCTGCATCTAGAGTTCTTTCTACCCTAGTTCAAGCACTTGACCTATACTAGCCAATTTCTTATCAACCCTTCTTATTGACTGGAATGCTACGTGTAAATCAGTGACCAAGTCTTCATGTCCGAGAAGTAACGACGATCCGAATCGATTAATACTCAGCTGAGGATCTCCAATCACACGACATATGTAGAAGTAGCACTTAACCCTTGCATATGTCAACTCGCCACTGGGGTTCTTAAGACCAGATCAGGTTCACGCCAACCGAGAGCACATATACACCACTGTCCAGCCTCTTGCCATGGAGGGTACACGCTACTCTCGCCATCTCTCCACTCCCATTGCGTGTTATCTTATTTTGGTATTAGTCTGCCCAAGGCAAAGCTTACCCATGATGAGGTATGTGACCAGTTAAAGGGTCCTCGGTCAGCAGGCCTACATCGAGATGGTCCTTAATCGACTCAGATAGAGACACTACACCGAGACTCTCTTCTCGTGCAAGTCAACCGCCCGGTCTCAGCTTATTATTTTCAACCCAAAGTTTGGTACCTGGCAGAGGTACATCTTTTCCGATGTTGAACCCATCACGGCCATGATGGATCCACCATCAAGTTTTTATTTTGAAAACATCCCACCCACTTGAAGCATCATCTTTTGTCAAAACAAAACATTTTGTTTTTCTAGAGCAAGGCTAAGCATAAGAAAAACCTTTTTATAAAACAGGGGATCAAAGAAAGGTAATCAATTTCTCAAGGAAGGAAATGTAGCAACTTGTTTAGTATACAACTCCTATCACCTAATGCATCAAGCAAGTGAGAAAGATTTTAAAAGTAGTAAGGAGGTGGCAAATGCACCGGGGCTTGCCTTGTGTTATAGGTGAGTCGGGCTCTGCTCCACAGATGTCAAAATAAAAGCAGTTCCTGGATGGGGGTTCTTCAGGTGGTGGTGGTGTAGCTCTTGCTTCTTCAACTTCTACTTCTTCTTCGTTTTCTATATACCACATATATAATCATGAATGCTCATGTAATGCTCATGAAAATGTAAAGATAATACAAGTATATTATCTAAGGTCTTGAATACAATTTTCCTTCATGGGACTCTAGGAATCTAGGGTTTTTGGAGTTAGTAGGGTAGTTCATAGGGCAGACATCACTATAAGACTAGGGTTTTAAGGTTTAGGCATCAAACATTGTCCAAAGCATACCAAACTTTCCCCAAGGCTTCTAAATAACATTTAAAGCTTATCTAAAAAGTTTAGTGATTTTTGGAGTTATTAAACAATTTCTAAAATTCCAAGAGTATAAGTTTTGGCTATTCTAAATACTCTATAATTCCCTATTTGGACTAAAAATCATGAAACTATTTTTGTTAAATACTATAGAAAATTAGGAACCTAGTAAAATTGGTCTTGCATTTTTAGCATTTTTCTACAATTTTCTAGAAATCCTTTAATCCTGGTAGAAAAAGAAAAAGAAAAAGAAAAAGAATCAACAGTTCTGGACCGAAACTGGACCAAGCTGGCCCAGCCTAGGCAGAATGCGCCCGCGCGCGCGCCTGCGCTGCCGACCTTGCAAAAAGGCCCCTGCTGATTTGAATAACTTGAAATGAGGTGGCGACACTATTCCTAGAGTCGCTGACATCTACAAAAACAACCCCCTAGTTCTATTTCTTTATAGAGCTTCGTCCACGACCGTGGACGACGGAGTAGGCACTCCGGTGAGCTCATATCGGCCGGATAACTCAACTATCAGTGCTCTCGAGCGGCTGACACCAAATTTGACTCCTATTCACCATTTCCCCTCCATCAATTTCAGAGTTCTACCCCTAAATCGCTCTGTCCATGGTGACGGCACAAACCGAGGACAATCCGTGGTGTTCCCGGTGATCTAGCCTAATCTAATTCAATCGGCCAGGCTGCTAAGCATCTATAGCACACAGAGATGTTAAAACGAGAACAAGGAAGCCATGAACGGACCTGCAACGAGCTAGCCATGGTGAGCTCACACTATACGGTGTTCTTGGTTGATTTGGGGGAAATCCCAAATTGAAGTTCTCTGGTGGATAATTCGAGGCAGGAGTTGGTGTATTGGTTGCTTGACTACCTTGCGGAGCCGACGACACACTCAATTTATAGGCTCCGGGGGCGGTGGCTTGTGAATCGGGGATGGCGCGGTGGCGGCCGGAGAGGGGAGATATTACTGGCGCAGTGATTCATGGCAATTGTGGGATAAGAAGCCACGGCGGTCACTGGGTAACGATCACAACTTGCGGCGACGTGGTTAATGGCCAGAGGCATGGCACAATCGCGGTGAAGGGCGCAAACTCCGGTGACAGCTGCAAGGCCACGTCACCGGTGCAAGTGGTCGAGGAACAATGAGGCCACAGTAGCCCGAACTCATCCGCGACTTGATCTTTTCACGGCCAAGCGCAATCTACTTCCCGGCGGCATGAATCACGGCGACCGGCGTGAATCCGGGCGCACGGTTCACCGGCCGCGAAGTTATCGGATCCTGAGATATTTTTAGTACTGTACCATCAGAAGCTTCGTCAGTTCTTCTGACCGAGGATCTTCAGAGGCATTTTTCTTGAATTTTTGCATGACAACTTGCTAATCTGTTTGTAGCAAACTTGTAGCCCTATATACAAACTACAATTCTGGTACAGAGATCATGTTCAGTTGCTTACTCCTTTGAGCATGAATCAAGCCTAAAGTTCTTCAAAACTCACTGACCGTCCATATTCAGTTTCTGTATTATATGACAGCCAGACTTTAGGGCCAATTATCTCCATTTTTTGTATAACACAAGGCTTAATCGCTTAAGCAAAGTTGTACTCCTATAGTGGCTCTAGACTTTTGATGTGTTGACCCTAGGCAAAATCTTTGTATTTTTGGATCTGCAGAGTTCCAAATTCAACCTTCTTTAATGATTTTCAGACTTAGCCATACATGAGCACTAGAGTGGCCTTTTTGCAATTAGACCCAAATCTCATGGTTTCATTTGCAAATCTTCAAATATGTGAACCATATGACTTAAGGTACCCTAATTCCATGGTTTTTGCACTTAGGTCCAAAAGTGTGCAACATTTACATATAACCCCTTAGGGTTTCAGTCCCGGGTTTTCCAGGGGTTTGTTTATTGTTTTTGGTACTTCTAAGGTTTGGGTTCCACTTTAGTCCATTAATGGTAATATTTTATGACCATTTCTCATGAGTTTTAAAGTTTTCTCTCACTTGGCTTTGTTAACACTTCTAAGCCCAATTTAGGGTTAAGTATCCTACCCTAGGGTTTCACCCATGACTAATCACATCAATAGAACTTGTTTGAAATTTTTGCCTAGTGAATGCATTCTAAGTGTAACAAACACATGATATGCTAATGCTCATGATGTTATGCTCAAGTTTTAGTGATAGTAACACCAGGGGTGTTACATCCTTCCCCCCATAAAAGAATCTCGTCCCGAGATTTAAAGTCCTAGGGCAAGTAATGGAAAAGGAAACACTTCAAATTTTTATTTCCTTATTTCTTGTGAAGTTCTTCCTAGAATTTGGATACAAATTGAGGTCCACGATCCGACACTATTGTCTTTGGAACCCCATGCAGACAAGAATACGAGCAATATATAATTAGCAACTGGATGATCTGTCTTGACGGGCAGAAAATGAGCAATTTTCGTAAGCCGATCAATTATAACCCAAATAGAGTCAAATCCTTTTGCCATCCTGGGTAATCCCACAATAAAGTCCATGCTTATGTCCTCCCATTTCCAAGTCGGGATTGGTAAAGATTGCAATGGACCAGCAGTTTTCATATGTATGGCCTTGACACGTCTGCAAGTGTCGCATCTCGCCACATAGCGTGCATTTTCGATCTTCATCTTGGTCCACCAATAATGTTGCTTTAGATCATGATACATCTTAGTGCTTTCGGGATGAATAGAATAGCAACCAAGATGTGCTTCATCTAAAATTTGCTGGCGGACCTCATCATTCTTGGGCACAACTATGTGGTTGTTAAACCATACAATGCCTTGATCATCTTTTCTGAAACAGTTTGCCTTACTGGCCTCTATTTTCTCATGAATGTGTTTCATACCCTCATCATTTCTTTGTGCATCAATTATTTTTTGCAGAAGAACTGACTCAAGCTTCAAATGATTTAAAGTTCCATGTTGAATCATTCCCAGGTTCAATTTCTCCATTTCTTGGCATAATGTAATGTCAGAAGTCTTCATCGTAAGACAATGACAGGAAGCTTTGTGACTTAGTGCATCTGCAACTACATTAGCCTTGCCTGGGTGATAGTGAATTTCCAATTCATAATCCTTAATCAGCTCAAGCCATCTCCTCTGCCTCATATTCAGCTCTGACTGGGTAAAGATGTACTTCAAGCATTTATGATCTGTATAGATATGACAGATATTCCCTAGCAGATAATGACGCCATATTTTTAGGGCATGAACCACAGCAGCTAATTCCAGGTCATGAGTTGGATAATGTTCCTCATGCCGGTGCAACTGTCTTGAGGCATACGCTATAACTCGGCCTTCTTGCATCAAGACACAACTTAACCACTGCCTGATGCGTCACAATACACATCAAAAGGCTTTTCAATGTCCGGTTGAGCTAATACCAGAGCAGTGGTCAATAACACCTTCAGCTGCTTGAAGGCTTCATCGCATCTTGAAGACCAGTTAAATTTTGTATCATTCTTCAATAAACTTGTGATTGGCTTCACAAGTTTGGAAAAATCTGGAATAAATCGGCGGTAATAACCAGCCAGTCCAAGGAAACTTTGGACTTGATGTACAGTAGTTGGTGGTTTCCACTCCAAAATATCCTTGACCTTGCTGGGATCAACCGCAATCCCCTTGGTAGACAATACGTGTACCAGAAATTGGATTTCCTCCAGCCAAAATGCGAATTTACTGAATTTAGCATATAGTTGATGCTCCCTTAAGCGCATTAACACGATCCGCAGATGCCGAGTATGCTCCTCTTCATTCTTGGAATAAATCAAGATGTCATCAATGAAGACCACTACAAATTTGTCCAACTCGGGCATGAATACCGAGTTCATAAGATATGTGAAGTGGGCAAGAGAATTTGTTAATCCGAAAGACATAACCAGATAATCGAATAATCCATACCACGTAGTAAATGCGGTCTTGGGTATATCTTCTGGTCGGTTACGGATCTGATGATAACCTGACCGGAGGTCAATCTTGGAAAATACTCGGGCTCCGGTAAGCTGATCAAATAAGATATCAATCCGGGGAAGAGGGTACTTATTCTTGATTGTGAGCTCATTAAGGGGTCTGTAATCCACGCACATCCGAAGCATTTGATCCTTCTTCTTGACAAAGATGGCTGGACAACCCAAGGTGGCGAGCTTGGTCAGATAAATCCCTTTTCTAGTAGATCTTGTAATTGAGTCTTGAGCTCTGCCAATTCATTGGGAGGCATTCGGTACGACCTTCTAGAAATAGGAGTCGTACCATGCTTCAATTCAATCACAAATTCTACATCTCTCTCTGGAGGCAATCCAGGCAGATCTTCCGGAAAGACGTCCAGGAATTCACATACTACCGGAATATCTTGGATTTCCGGTATACTGGCTTCATAAACTCTACCAAATGGTTTAGCTGGAATAGCTACGGGGATGGACAAGAGAACCTCTTCTTAGCCATAGCTCAACCTGATGTTTCTCAGATCAGTGTTGAGGATAGCTTTGTGCTGGCCTAACCAATTCATGCCCAGAATTACATCTATATCTTGGCCTTTTAGAACAATCATAGTTGTGCGAAAGTCCCGTTCAGCCAATGTTACGGGCACATGGAAAGCCATTTCTTTAGTGAATATTTGTCCCCCAGGCGAATGAATAATAAACCCTTCTCTTGATTCAATGCAAGGAATGCAATATTTCTCCACAAACTTCTTGCTTATGAATGTATGTGAAGCACCAGAATCAAAGAGAATGACTGCATGGTGATTGGCCACGAGAAACGTACCCATCATAACCGGCTCTCCCTCCGGTGTAGTGGCCACTTGTGTATAATAGATTCGCCCAGTTTTCTTCACATTCTTGCCCGCTGCATTATTTGTCGTGTTTCCCTTGCCTTGGCTTGAACTCCCTAGGTTTTGCTGATTATTAGAGTTGTTCCGCCTCGGATATGGGTAGTCTTTGATGAAATGTCCAAACTTCCCACAATTGAAGCAGCCAGTTGATGAACTCAGGAGTGCAGGGAAACGAGCACCAGGGGCACTCGGTTGAGTTGTTGAAGTGGGGGCAGTGGCAGGGCGGATGAATACAGGCTGTTTGAAGGGGTAGGAGGGTGGACGAGGTGAAGAACAGTTTTGATTGAAAGGTCGGATCATCAACCTTTGTCGCTTTTCAGGCCCCTGGTTGGACCTGTCACCTCCAAAGCCCTTTGACTTTCCTGGGCCTGCATACTTAGCTTCAACTACCAGTGCTGTGCTAACAGCCCTGCTATAGGAGAGATCAAGACAGGTGGCCATCTTTCATTGTAGTCGATCATTTAGGCCTCTCATAAAATAGTTCCTCTTTTTCAGGTCAGTGTTGACCTGGTCAATTGCGTACTGGGACAAATGATTGAATTTATTGAGATCCTCCTTGCTTGAGCTTCATGAATTCTTCTTGCTTCATGATTGAATGTAGTGCTCCCGAAATGCCAATTTAAATTCATCCTAGGTGATTTGATGTCCGGTAGGCTGAATGGCCACATAATTTCCCCACCAGGTGCTGGCAGGGCCTCTTAACTACTGAGCCGCAAACAATGGCTTCTGGGTCTCTGTGCATCGGATGAGTCCAAACTTCTGCTCAATGACCCACACCCATTCGTCAGCTTCGAGAGGATCCTCAGCTTTGATGAAAAGTGGGGGATGGGTTTCTGAGAAATCCAAGTACGAAGTTTCACGGGGTCCTTGTGTATAAGCCCTCCCGCCTTGTTGTTGAAGTTGTTGTCCTGCCATTTCACGTAGGAAGCGGGTGTTGTCAGCGGTCGCGGTGACCAAGGCGGCGATAGCCTCGGCCAGCGTGGGCGGTACCGGTGGTGGATTGGGTGTATCTTCTTGACCACGGGATGTTCCCGCGCCATCATGTGCACGAGTTCGAGATGGCATCTGAAGCAAAGAAATATTTGGAAAATATCACATGCTGATACATACCATCATTTTACATTACTTAAGATGTAATGTTACAAACTCAATGTACAACCTGACTTCATTACCTATTTTACATTAACATTATTTCTAAACTATACTACTACTAGTATTTACTATCCTTAGCAGCTTCGTTGTCGGGTGTAGGGGTCCATTCATCAGCCAGGTTCTTTGAAGGAGGGGGCTTGAAAAGATCCAGTTCCCCACCAAATTCTTCACCTGCTGTTCCAGAAGGTCCAGCTCCCATTCCGACAGGGTCGGCAGGTACGTCGGAGTGCAGTCGCGAATACAATTCATGAACTTCCTCATGCAATGTATTGCAGTACACCTGCAAGTTATCAACGGTCGTGCTAAGCTCCTCCACACGGGCTCGAGCTTTGGCTTCTCGGTCCCAAGCAATGGAACGTGAGTTGACGGCCCAATCGAGTGCCAAATCTCGTTCGGCAAGCTCATCTTGCAGATGTCGGATATCAGTTCTTAACTCATTTATGCGCTGACCATCCACGACCCACACACTGTTCCTGTGACGTAGCTCTGTTCGAAGCTGCTCTACCTGGGCTTCTAGATCTCCAATGGGATCATTGCTGCCGCAGCTGCTATCCTCATGCCTTGGAGCCAGCTGGTGCCGAGGTACACCAATCGGTCCAGTGGACTTGTGCGCGGTCTTTCTTGTACGCGGCGGCATATCTCCATAAGGAGGAAAACTTTTATTAGTATAGTTTTTATCATGATGCATGCATAATTACATAATCAACCTTAGTTGATTCACAACCTTCTATACATTGAACTCTACTATCTGGTCTTAATATAAATACTTCAGAAGGTAGTTGGATAAGAAGAAAAGAAATTTTCTTAGATAAGTCTTTGAAAATTCTTTTTGAAAATGCCTCATAACATCTGCAGAGATGGGCTTCGCTCCGATACCAGCTGTGACAGAACCTCCCAAGTTATTAGGCCCACCTACAGTTGTCCTTGTCTATCGGACCTCAGACAACCCTGCAGGTGCACCTGATCACTTGATAAGTTCGGTATCTGTATTATTTACCTTGCCCAAGAGCATTTCACCCGTCACGCAGATATTACAACACATCGAAGGAACGAGTATGCGGAAGCAGTTACAGCAACTTACTTTATATTAAAGTATAGAAAGAGTAGTATTATTATAGACCAGTAAAAATATAGGAGTGCTGGAGCAATATTATTACATATCTTGGGAGGCAAAAACCCCTCCCAATTAACAGTAAAAAGTTTATAAAGGAGGACACTTCCTCCCGAGGCTTCAGTCTTGGTTTTCTTCCTTAGGCACCACCTTGGAACAAAAGCAACAAAAATTTGCTGCTTCCTCACCTACAACAACATGGGTTCGAAAACCCTGAGTATGGAGTGTACATTTGCAAGTCTTACCCGTCAAAATAAAAGACTCTCAAGGATATGCTGGCTTTTGGGAATCAAGGTATGGCTTGTCAAGAATCAAAGACTCTGTTTGCAGAAATGCTTACTAATAGTGGATCCTTAAAAATCCAGTTTTACTTGTCAGGTTAAGTAAAGTTACCTGCATCTAGAGTTCTTTCTACCCTAGTTCAAGCACTTGACCTATACTAGCTAATTTCTTATCAACCCTTCTTATTCACTGGAATGCTACGTGTAAGTCAGTGACCAAGTCTTCATGTCCGAGAAGTAACGGCGATCTGAATCGATTAATACTCAGCTGAGGATCTCCAATCACACGACATATGTAGCACTTAACCCTTGCATATGTCAACTCGCCAATGGGGTTCTTAAGACTAGATTAGGTTCATGCCAACCGAGAGCACAGATAACCACCGTCCAGCCTCTTGCCATGGAGGGTACATGCTACTCTCGCCATCTCTCCACTCCCATTGCGTGTTATCTTATTCTGGTATAAGTCTGCCCGAGGCAAAGCTTACCCATGATGAGGTATGTGACCAGTTAAAGGGTCCTCGGTCAGTAGGCCTACATCGAGACGGTCCTTAACTGACTCAGACGGAGACACTACACTGAGAATCCCTTCTCGTGCAAGTCAACTGCCTGGTGTTAGCTTATTATTTTCAACCCAAAGTTTGGTACCTGGCAGAGGTACATCTTTTCCGATGTTGAACCCATCACGGCCCTGATGGATCCACCATCAAGTTTTTATTTTGAAATCATCCCACCCACTTGAAGCATCATCTTTTGTCAAAACAAAACATTTTATTTTTCTAGAGCAAGGCTAAGCATAAGAAAAACCTTTTTGTAAAACAGGGGGATCAAGGAAAGGTAATCAAATTCTCAAAGAAGGAAATGCAGCAACTTGTTTAGCATACAACTCCTATCACCTAATGCATCAAGCAAGTGAGAAAGATTTTAAAAGTAGCAAGGAGGTGGCAAATGCACCGGGGCTTGCTTTGTGTTATAGGTGAGTCGGGCTCTGCTCCACAGATGTCAAAATAAAAGCAGTTCCTGGCCGGAGGTTCTTCAGGTGGTGGTGGTGTAGCTCTTGCTTCTTCAATTTCTACTTCTTCTTTGTTTTCTATATACCACATATATAATCATGAATGCTCATGTAATGCTCATGAAAATGTAAAGATAATAAAAGTATATTATCGAAGGTCTTGAATACAATTTTCCTTCACGGGACTCCAGGAATCTAGGGTTTTTGGAGTCAGTAGGGTAGTTCATAGGGCAAACATCACTAGAAGACTAGGGTTTTAAGGTTTAGGCATCAAACATTGCCCAAAGCATACCAAACTTTCCTCAAGGCTTCTAAATAACATTTAAAGCTTATTTTAAAAGTTTAGTGATTTTTGGAGTTATTAAACAATTTCTAAAATTCCAGGAGTATAAGTTTTGGCTATTATAAATACTCTATAATTCCCTATTTGGACTAAAAATCGTGAGACTATTTTTATTAAATACTATAGAAAATTAGGAACCTAGTAAAATTGGTCTTGCATTTTTAGCAGTTTTCTACAATTTTCTAGAAATCCTTTAATCCTGGCAGAAAAAGAAAAAGAAAAAGAAAAAGAATCAACAGTTCTGGACCGAAACTGGCCCAAGCCGGCCCAGTCTAGGCAAAACGCGCCCGCGTTGCCGACCTTGCAAAAAGGCCCCTGCTGATATGAATTACTTGAAATGGGGTTCGCGGCACTATTCCTAGAGTCGCTGACATCTACAAAAACAACCCCCTAGTTCTATTTCTTTACAGAGCTCGGTCCACGACCGTGGACAGCGAAGCATGCACTCCGGTGAGCTCATATCGGCCGGATAACTCAACTATCAGTGCTCCTAAGCGACTGACACCAAATTTGACTCCTATTCACCATTTCCCCTCCATCAATTTCAGAGTTCTATCCCTAAATCGCTCTGTCCACGGCGACGGCGCAAACCAAGGACAATCTGCGGTGTTCCTGGTGATCTAGTCTATTCTAATTCAATCGGCTAGGCTGCTAGGCATCTACAGCACATAGAGATGTTAAAACGAGAACAGGGAAGCCATGAACGGACCTGCAACGAGCTAGCCACGGTGAGCTCACACTATACGGTGTTCTTGGTTGATTTGGGGGAAATCCCAAATTGAGGTTCTCTGGTGGATAATTCGAGGCACGAGTTGGTGTATTGGTTGCTTGACTACCTTGCGAAGCCGACGGCACACTCAATTTATAGGCTCCGGGGGCGGTGGCTTGTGAATCGGGGATGGCGCGGTGGCGACTGGAGAGGGGAGATGTTACTGGCGCAGTGATTCGTGGCAATTGTGGGATAAGAAGCCACGATGATCACTGGGTAACGATCACAACTCACGGCGATGTGGTTAATGGCCTGAGGCGTGGCACAATTGCGGTGAAGGGCGCAAACTCTGGTGACAGCTGCAAGGCCACGTCGCTGGTGCAAGTGGTCGAGGAACAGCGAGGCCATAGTAGCCCGAACTCATCCACGACTTGATCTTTTCATGGCCGAGCGCAATCTACATCCCGGTGGCACAAATCACGGCGACCGGCGTGAATCCGGGCACACGGCTCACCAGCGGCGAAGTTATCTAATCCTGGGATATTTTTAGTACTGTACCATCAGAAGCTTCATCAGTTATTCTGACCAAGGATCTTTAGAGGCATTTTTCTTGAATTTTTGTATGACAACTTGCTAATTTGATTGTAGGAAACTTGTAGCCCTATATACAAACTACAATTCTGCTACAGAGATCATGTTCAGTTGCTTACTCCTTTGAGCATGAGTCAAGCCTAAAGTTCTTCAAAACTCACTGACCGTCCATATTCAGTTTCTGTATTATCTGACAGCCAGACTAGGGCCAATTATCTCCATTTTTTTGTATAACACAATGCTTAATCCCTTAAGCAAAGTTGTACTCCTATAGTAGCTCTAGACTTTTGATGTGTTGACCCTAGGCAAAATCTTTGTATTTTTGGATCTGCAGAGTTCCAAAGTCAGCCTTCTTCAATGATTTTCAGACTTAGCCATACATGAGCACTAGAGTGGCCTTTTTGCAATTAGACCCAAATCTCGTGGTTTCATTTGCAAATCTTCAAATATGTGAACCATATGACTTAAGGTACCCTAATTCCATGGTTTTTGCACTTAGGTCCAAAAGTGTGCAACATTTACATATAACCCCCTAGGGTTTCAGTCCAGGGTTTTCCAGGGGTTTGTTTAGGGTTTTTGGTACTTCTAAGGTTTGGGTGCCACTTAAGTCCATTAATGGTGATATTTTATGACCATTTCTCATGAGTTTTAAAGTTTTCTCTCACTTGGCTTTGTTAACACTTATAAGCCCAATTTAGGGTTAAGTATCCTACCCTAGGGTTTCACCCATGACTAATCACATCAATAGAACTTGTTTGAAATTTTTGCCTAGTGAATGCATTCTAAGTTTAACAATCACATGATATGCTAATGCTCATGATGTTATGCTCAAGTTTTAGTGATAGTAACACCAGGGGTGTTACACAAGTCACTCGTCCGGTCTCAGCTTTATCATTTCAAACCCAAAGTTTGGTACCTGACAGAGGTACATCTTTTCCGATGTTGAACCCATCACGGCCATGATGGATCCACCATCCAGTTTTATTTTTGAAAACATCCCCTCCCAAATGAGGCATCATCTTTTGTTTAAAACAAAACTTTTGTTTTTCTAAAGTAGGACTAAGCATCAAAAAACCATTTAATAAAACAGGTAATCAAGTAATGGTCAACATTTTCAAGAAAGGAAATGCAGCAATTAGTTTAGCACACAACTCCTATCACCTAATGCATCAATCAAGTGATAAAGAGTTAAAAATCACAAGGAAAGGGGGTAAATGCACCGGGGCTTGCCTTGTGTTGTAGGAGAGTGGGGCTCTGTTCCACAAATATCAAAGTAAAAACAGTTCCCGACAGGGGGAGCTTCAGTTAGTGGTGCAGTTGTAGTCTCTTCTTCTTCAACAGTTATCTCTTCTTCGTTTTCTATACATAACCATTTATAACCATGAATGCTCATGTGATGCTTATGAAAATGCAATGATAATAAAGGTACATGAAGTGGTGTCTTGAATACAATTTTCCTTCACGGTGCACCAGGGAAACTAGGGTTTTTAGAGTCAGTACTTCATTGTCATAAGACAGATACTACCTAGAAGACTAGGGTTTTGGGTTTGGAAATCAAACAATGTTCAAAACAAGTCTAACTTCACTCATGAGTTCTAATTATCAAATTAAGTTTATCCAAAAAGTTTTGTGATTTTTGGAGTTATTAAATAACTTCTAAAATTCCAAAAGTCTAGGTTTGGGCTTTCTTAAATACTACATAATTCCTGGTTAGGTCTAAAAATCTTATAACTTTTTTTATTAAATACTGTGTGAATTTAGAAGTCCAATAAAATTGGTATCATAATTTTATCATTTTCTACAATTTTCTACACATTTCCTAATCTGTCAGCAAAAAAGAAAAAGAGAAACAATGAATAGTGTTGGGCTTAATTCAGCCCAAGTCGGCCTGCAGAAGGGAGAACAAGCGCGCCCGCCCGCGTTGTCGGTTTTGCGCAAAGGTCCCTGCCGATTTGAACAACCCGAACAGAGGTCGCGGTACTATTCCCTTGTCTCACTGACATTTGCACTAAGGCCCTCGCACTTCTATTTCTTCGCAGACCCAAGTCCCCGATGCTGAACACCGGTGAGCACGCCCTCCGGTGAACTTGTACCGGCCAAGACACGCAACGACCAGACCCCTAGCTCCACCTAATTCTAACCCGGCGACAAGAATCCCTCAACTAATTGCACGATTCCGGGTTGAGAACTCCCTATCCACGGTGATGGCGCACACCGAGGATAATTCGAGGTGTTCCCAGTGATCTACAGCGATCTAATTCAATTAACTAGGCCAATAAGCATCTATAGCATACAAGGGTATTAAAACGAGAGCGAGGAGGGCGTGAACTAACCTGTAGAGAGCTGGCCACGGCGAGCTCACTCACGGCGGTGGAAAACTGATTTGGGGGAAAAGAGGAATTAGAGAGCTATGGTGGCTAATCGGAGGCGGGAGCGGGTGCTCTGGCTTCGTGATTACCTAGCGGAGCTAGTGGTATGCTCAATTTATAGTGTTCAAGTGCGGTGGCGTCTAATTTTGCGGTGGTGTGCTGGTGGTCGGAGAGAGGGAAGGTTACTGGTGCAAGGGATTTGTGGCTTTCACCGTGGCTAAGCCTCCGATGATGAACGGACTCATTGCTACGATTCACTGCTATGTGTTAAGGCTACTACATACGTGGCACACAGTCGGTAATCAGCCAACGCCGGCGAGGACCAATTCGGTCGACCGCAGCCCAAGAGGGTACGGCGAACTCACTGTCGATCGGGTCCGACCCTATCTGGTGCCAAGATCTTTACTCCACCGTGATTATCTCCTTACCAGAGGGTAGGAATCATGGCGACGACGTGGATCACGGTGCAACGGTCACCAATGGTGAGGGGTGATGTACCTGAAGATCTTCTTCAGTTCACTGTACCATGGCGATCACCATCAGAGCGTCTGATAGAGCAAGTTTCAGGGCCCAGATCTCCAATTTTCATGTGATAACTTATTAATCCTCCTGTGACAAATTTGTTGATCTATAATTAAACTTTGATCTTGCTATAGTAACCACACTCAGATACCTACTGGATCATACTCAAAAGAGCTCCCAAAGTTCATCCCAAGTCACTGTCAGTAAAAATTCAGACTCTGAGTTGACTGATAGCCAGACTTTAGGTCTATTTATCTCTAAATTTTGTATGACACCAAGGCTTAATCACTTAAGCAAAGTTGTACTCCTATCTTAGCTCTACAGATTTGATGTGTTGACCTCAAGCAAAACTCTTGTAGATTTGGAGATATAAAGCTCCAAATTTGACCATATTCACTGAATTTCAGACTTAACCCTAGGATGCTTATGGAGTACTTTTTGCAAATAAGTCCAAATTCCACCATTTAACTAGCAATTTTTCAAATGTGAAAAATACTTGGTTTGTGGTGTTTTATTACTTTGGTATTTGCACTTTAGTCCAAAAGTGCACAATTTTACATCTACCCCCCTAGGGTTCCAATTTAGGGTTTTCGAGGGGTCTTTTTAGGGTTTTGAGTTCTCTAGGGTTTTTGTGCCACTAAAGTCCATCACATGTGATACCTTGTGAGAATTTCTCATGTCTTATGAGATTTTTACTCATTTAAGCTTCACTTTCACCCGTAAGCCCTAATTCAGGGTTGAGTTCCCTACCCTAGGGTTAATCACACTTCAAGCCACATCACCACAACTAGTTTGAAATTTTTCCCTAGTAAATGCATTCTAGGTGTAACAAGCAACATGAAATGTCAATGCACATGATGTTATACTCAAGTTTTAGTGCTAGGAACACTAGGGGTGTTACATCCTTCCCCCCATAAAAGAATCTCGTCCCGAGATTTAAGGTCCTAGGGTAAGTAATGGAAAAGGAAACACGTCACATCTTTATTTTCTTAATTGTCTTACAAGGCAGGGGTGGTATGGGGTTTACTTCTCCTTTACAATCCAATGTACATATCTTACAAGTTATATGAAGCTAAAAAGCCAAGGAAATTCTTTTTCTAAGAAGTCTTGAGTCTCCCATGTAGCTTCATCTCCCGTATGTTGGTTCCACTGTATCTTGTAGAATTTAAGAATCCTTTTTCAAGTGATCCTATCCTTTTGATCCAAGACTCGGATAGGATGTTCTGAATAGGTCAAGTCTGGTTCTAAGACAACATCCTCTATATCAATGGTTCGATTCGGAATCCGAAGGCACTTCTTCAATTGAGATACATGGAACACATTATGCACTGTGGACAATGCTTCTGGTAGTTGAAGTCGGTATGCCACTGGTCCACATTGTTCAAGAATTGGAAACGAACCAATGTATCGGGGTCCCAACTTTCCTTTTACCCCGAAGCGGTTCACACCCTTCGTTGGTGATACTTTCAGGTACACATAATCATTGACTTGTAAGAACAAGGGTCGACGTCGTTTGTTTGCATAACTTTTCTGCCGAGCTTGAGCTTCTTTTAAGTGATGCCTTATCCGTTGAACCTTTGCTTCTGTTTCTTTGACTAAATCAGGTCTGAAATACCACCGTTCTCCTGGTTCTGACCAATTTAAGGGTGTCCGACACCGTCGTCCATACAGTGCTTCGAATGGTGCCATTTTAATGCTCTCTTGATAGCTGTTATTATAAGAAAATTCTGCCAATGGCAGACATTCATCCCATTTCTGCGAAAACTACAGGACACATGCTCACAACATATCTTTAAGTATTTGGTTTACCCTCTCAGTTTCACTAGTAAGAATTTGATCACCAGTGACGATTTTCTCGTGATGCTGGTGACTTCAGTCATAGATTGATACCTTTCTATGACCAAATTTACATCTTCGTCAACAATTACATGTGATGAAGATTAGGCTTGAATATTAATGACGAAAATGAAAGGAACGCCATAGAAACAAATTTAGGATGCAACAAATTCGTTACAGATTAGATTTGATATCGTCATCGCTAATTTGCCTTGTTTGGCTGACGTAAAGATGAAATTAATTGGTCATAGATGAGTTTTAGTAATCGTCGCCCCATGTGTACACCACTTGACGGCGTGGGATCCTTGGCCTACATGGCTCGCATTTTTTGGTAAAGTGGGACACAGCCCCCACCTGGCGACACGGCCCCGGCCCACTAACTGGAAGTGGCGATGCGTGGCCCGGCGACGCATGTGCTCAGATTTATTTGGCGAAAAAATTGCTCCCGCAGAGCTTCGAACCAGCGACCTGCGCCTTGCTTCGACTTAGTGTTACCACTAGACCACTCGCTTGTTCTTATAACTAAAGAAAGTTAGAGTGCATAAGTTGGTCAGTTGAGCCTAATCAGAACAGAATCATTAGCGTAGTACCTGTTCCCATCTGCCGTTCTGTTAAGGTGTTACCAGCCGCCATTCTGCGATCTGCATGGCTGTTCTGCTTCCGCCATTCTGCGATCTGCGCTTCTACATTCTACGATTGACGATCTCAGTCTTGGCCCTCAGGTTACGGCACACAACAACCCCGGCGTCGGTCGTCCGCTTGATCGGCAACTGGGTAGCGTCTCAGCGAACGAGCGATCTTGTCGCCTGATCCATTGATGCATTGAGTAAGTCCGTAAGTTTTGATAGATTAATAATTCATCCATTCAACAAGATGCAAATTAAATAATTATCTTTCAAGATGCAAATAGTATGGTAATTATCTTTTAATCACTGTTTCTTGCAAATTTCATATTTCATATGTTTGGGCTCTATTGTAATCTAGTTCAAAATTTCCGATTAATTATTAAGTTTTATGATGCATACCCTCCAAAATCCTAGGTCCGCCGTTGGAAGAATGGCGTCGGCGTGAAAACAGTGAGGTCAGAGAAGCTTCGGGCGCGGCAAAGCAGTGGCGTCGTGCGCAGCGCTATGGCGGGCATGGACAGAACAGCAGCAGGGCGGGGAGAAAAGCCAAGGTTTGATGTGTTGAGTTTTTGACAATAAGGTTCCATGTGCGTTTGAATTTTATTTCATATATGCATGTGTTTGATGTGGTTTTCAATTTTGTTCAATTTAATCATAGTTAGGGAGTTAATGCAAGTTTTAATTTATTGTCAAAATAGATGGATAGAAGATGGGTTTATGGGAAACAATCGACACCTGCATATGTGAAAGGAGTTGAAGAGTTCATGAATTTTTTAGTGAAGATACCCCAAAGACACACACACATTCGTTGTTCGTGCGTGAATTGTCTTAATCAAAGGCTGCGACCTTAGTGTGAAGTAGAAACCCATATACACATTTATGGAATGTCAGCTACATACACGAGATGAATTCATCATGGGGAGTCAGCAGATACAGAAGTTGAGGGTATAGAGGAGGAGGTCGAAGGATATGATCATGACTTTGGGATACATATGATGTGGACGATGATGTTTACGATGATGATCATGGAGTACCAGAGATGATCGGTGAACTGTTTGCAGCGGCAGAGGCTGATGGAGAAGAGCCAAGATTTGCAGGAGTTCTTGGAGTTTCAAAGAAGGTGCTTAGTCCGGGTTTTAGCCATTCAAAATTTTCTTTTACGGTGAGGATGTTGTATATGAAGTCTCGTTATCGAATCAGCAATATGTAACACCCCAGGTGTTACCTAGGGTTTTCACTCAAGGCTACCTTAGTGAACCCATCATCACATGTGGTTTAGTTTGAGCAAAGGACACCAAACTTGGGGATCAAGATCCTAAGTAGTTGTAAACCATCTTAGAAGTCATGCCTTGGCCTTATCATGCACAAAAGAGAAGGGAATGACCCAAACCCTAATTCAAATCCCTTATTGGCAAATGGAGCCCTAGAGGGGGTTATGGCAAAAAGTCTATGTAAATCACATTGTCATGACTTGGACCAATTATAAAAGTTGTAGTACACTTAATACCCTAGAAAACATAGAAAGAGAGTGACCCCAAAATGGATTCAGAAGAACCCCAAAAAGGTCACCAAAGAGTTAAGCATAAAAGAAAAAAATCAGGATTTGCTCAAGTTCAAAACCGACCCTCTTTCAAAGATCAAACATGTTCACCTTGATCCCAACCTCAAAACCTTATGGCCCAATTGACAAAATGGCGCCCAAAGACCCTTAGAATACCCTGGAAAAGTTTGAACCCAACCCTAAGCCATTTGACACGACTTGGCATGGCTTTTGTCTCGGTATGGACAGCTCTGACAGAGCCGACTTCTCACCCCCATATCTCTCTAACCAGACCATATCTTTGCTTGGAACTCACATAAAAAAGGTAGGATTTGGTGCAGGGAAGAGACCGTACATGAGGGTTTTGCTAAGATCTGCACGCTAAGTCGACTAAATCGGCTGTTGAACCTCGGCAGAAGTAAACCCCCACGTGTTCGACGTGGGCTGACACTCGGGGGCATGCTAAGAGCACGCCCGCACACGAACCCCACGCACCCGCGGCCGCCCCGCGACCATGCCCGTGTCGCGGCAATAAAGCCCACCTCGGTGCTCGGCCACCATCCTCATTGCCCCCTCTGTACTGCGCCTAACTCCCCCGAGCTCGCCCATAGCTCCGGCGATGTCCCCGCGACCCGCCAGAGCCGCCCGAGGCCAACCACCGCGGCCAACCCCTTTCCCGCCCTCCTCCACTCGATCCAAGCCCTCAGGTAGCTCCCCGTGGAGGTTGTGAAGCTTGCCCAACCTTGAACCGAGGACTCGCGCCACTGGAATAGCGCAATCGTGCTCGCCGGAGCTCGGAACCCCGCCGGAGCACGTGGACCGGGTAAACCTCTGCACCATTTATCAATTCATTGCACACATGGCCTCTACATCACCCCATGGAGCTCCTCGTGCACTTTAATTGAACCCTATTGCCGTGGTTTGGCCGGAGCAGGAGCCGCTGATGACCTCCGCCGCCTGCGCTCATGGCCAGGGCAGCTCCGACCACCCCAAACACTTACCTGCACATCGACGCGACCGCCGTGACCTCCCCGACGTCACTGACCACCCCGCTGGAGCTCTACTGCCGTCGGTAAGCCTCGCCGCTGTAATCTTTGCCTCGGGTACTGTTTAAGTCAGCCAGGGAGCGCGGGTTAGATTTCGGCTAAGACCAGGGGGTTTTGTGCAATGTCAGTGACTCATGCAAATAATAGACCGAGGACTGTTTTGTGAGAGAAAAGGGAGAGAAAATCCAGGGGGTTCAGCGCAAACCTGTATTTCTTTTCCATTTTGGATTTATTCTTCTTTTAAATATTATAGAGAACTAAATAAATGCATAACTTGGAGAATAATCATCCAAAATTTGTCAAACCAATTTTGCTAGACTTTGTGAAATATAAACTATCAGACAAAAATAATAAACCCCATTGTTCCTGTATTATTTCCTAGAGTTTTGAATTAAATAAGAAAACTGCCCAAAACTTAATATTAGAACGAAAAATAGAAATATTGTGAGACCAGGGTCAAGAAAAATAATGGAGACACCAACCTAGTAGTTACACTGTTTAAAATTTATAAACACCCCAGTATACAAGGTTAAGGAGGGTTTCTTCACTAAAGCTTGTTTATGCTCAAACTTAGGAAAATTTAGAAAAGGGATTAAAAATGGAAACCAAGGGGCAACCATATTTTTCCTAGCATGCCTAAGTTATGTAGTTCACAAGAAAAATCTATTGAACCATAGTCCAGTGAAAGGAAATTGCACTCACAATTATTCATGAAAAACAAAGAAAAATTTGAAAAGTCATAAGAAAATAATCCTAAGGAGAAAACACCCCTACCTTAGGAATAACTGTTCTTGTGCTAAGAAAAACCTAGGAAAAATACAAGTTCTGTTGTTTGATATTTTTCAAATAGCAAGTTAGTTATAAGTGTCTTTTTGGCATTAAACTTTAGAAAATCATAACTGAATAATCACTAAGTAACTCTTTATGATTTTTGGCACAGAATTATGTTATTACCCATAGATACCAGTAAAAATAACCCTTAGTACAGAACCCACACCTAGATGAGGGTTATAGTGCAAAGTAACCCCTCTGCCCCAACTTTTGTTATTTTTGTTCAGGGCATAATTTATTTATTTTTGATCTGAATTTTATAGGACAGACTACAGTGACCAATACTAACCCACTGTAATTTTTACAGAATTTTTATAAAACTTGAGATCACTGTTGTAGTTAAACCCACCTTAAGAGCCTAAAAAGACGATAAAAAGAGAAATTAGTAGTGGAAATTAATGTTGCCCTAACCAAAACAACAAAACCCTTGTGTACCTACTCAAACCTTCAAGAGACAATCCAAGTCTTAATCCACTATGTTGCCTCTATGCAAAACCTCAAACCAAAAAAAATTCTAAGCATAAACCACTGAGAGTTACTTATAATGAGGAAACCCTAAGTTATCGACTAACTTAGCTTTTTCTTCGATATGCATAATATTTACTAAACTCTGCATATCATAGCATACATGTATCTAATTCATTGCATTCAATAGATTGCAACCTCGCGGACGGAGAGGACATCCTTGTGCCGGAGCAAGGACTTGCTCAGGAGGTAGCCTAGGATCCAGCACTAGAACCTGCCATCGAGGATCTGCCTGCCCCAGCTTTGGAAGGCAAGCCCCGGTTTTATGCATGACCAGTTCTATATGTTATTTTACTACACTTAATGTTTGTAGGCTTGTACTGTGCACTTAAGTGTAGGAGTTGACTGAAACCCTAGTTGCATGATCTCAGGATTCCTTTTGAAATGGATACTAGTATGCTAGGTCGAGTAGCTGCTTTGCTAATTAGGGATCTCGGTAGAAGTCGAGTGATTTTTCTAGCACTCTCGCAAGGTCAGGAATTGGTTGTATCCACTTCGATAACAGAATGATGAAGGTCTATGGACACGGATCCATGGGGATGCGTGGTCTACGAGATGAAATTGGAATAAGGATTAACGTGCGGATACCTGTGTCAAGCGTTTGAACGTACTAAGCACATGCCGAGAAATATCGTAAATCAGTAAGCCTAGTAACTGATTGAACCTGGTAGTAGACTTTACCCCTCACGCGACCTGAGACGTGGTCTCCCATTCTGGTTATGGTGGGTACAAGTGCGGTCATTGCACGACAGCAGTCGGGGTCAGTGAGGCATTGTACGCCAAGGCGGTGAGCCCTGATCTGCTGACGGGGAATCGATGGGGACGGTTGATGTGTGTGGGACGAAGCGCCTCGCCACGTCGTGTGTTTAGGTTTACCTTGCAAGGTTTAACAACTCGATTCGAATCGTCTGCTTCCCGCAGCTAATGAGACTGCTTGATCCATTGTACTGCATTGAGTAACAAGTGAAAATGTGATGATTTGGCCAAAGATGTTGATTGCTAAATTGCTTGATACCATGAATGAGTAGATAGTACACCTTTAATCTTAAGAGAGTCACACTAAAACTTGAAAAAACTAAAACTTAATTTTTAGACTCAGCTAGTGCTTTTGGCAACCAAACCCCTCAGCCAAACAGCTCCATGTCCTGTAATACCCAATTTGTAAGGAAAGGTAAAAGGTGAAATTATTCCCTTCATGCATGTGCACTCACTATTTATTATCACATGTGAACATCCCATTTAAAACAAAGGATTAATAAAAGTGAAACCAATAAATTGTGCATCATGCTGAGGTTTTGTTTGGTGTGAATTTTGTGACCACATAAAATGACAAGAAGTATATTAAAGCCTAAAGTGGAACTTAAATATAAAAGAAATTCTAGAATTTAGAAAAGAGGAAACAAATAAATATTATACAATACAAAATAAAATTTTAATTAAATGGCTTCCCCACACTTGGTATGATCAAATGAAAGTTAGTCTGAGTACAAATGTCCCATAAAGTTGATCTTAAATGGAGGTTTTGAATTTGGAATTCAAAATAAGACAAAATAGGAAAATGAAAATATAAAAGAAAAACAGTGATGTGCTCGATTGGGCCTAAGCCAACCAATTTGGCCCACTAAGTCTTTCCCCGCGCAGCCCAACTAACCTACCGGCACCGACATGTGGGACCTCTGTGTCAGCTGCCCCATCTCACGCGCGCGCGCAATGCGGCAAAGTCCTGTGCGGCTGTGCGCGGGGACTCCTCTGACGGGTGGGCTCCACTTGTCTGGCGCCTCCTCCAGCTAAATCCATGCCGACCTCCCGAAATCACCGCGGTGGTCCTGGCTTGATCCAGCCTAGCGTAACTTTATGGGCGAGTCATGGGGCGGGGCGCGCATAAGACCCAGGAGGATGGACTGTTCTGGGCGCACAATTGCATGCTCGATTGAGTCTGGGAGGGTGAGCGAATTGTGTTCCGCCATGGACTATAGTGACAGAGATCGCCGCCATTGTCGCGCCTCGGCTCTACCAACGTTTGGGGGCCTTAGAGCAGTTGAAGACATTCGCCCGGGGGCATCAACCGTGTACAAGGGAACGCCGGGAGCTTAGTCAAGCGAAGGGCCCGGAATTTCTTGTCGGCGTGAATCTTCACCGCCAAATCTGCCCTGCGCCGTGGCTAGGCATCACCATCTCCCTATCCCTGGTAAAAATTCGTTTCCCTAATCCGTGTTGGTCTCCTCTTCGAGTATTGGCGCTAAAATCGAGGTGTCGGGCACAGGATCGCCTGGAATTTCTCAACGACGGTGAGATGGGTGTCCCGCCGCATGAGACCTGTGGCGAGGGGGGTGCCTGCGTGTTTTAGCTGTAGAACTCGATCTCACTAATTCGTGGGGCATGAATTTGGGGTGGGGCACAGTCTGGCAGGGGAAGTCTGTGGCGCTGGTCCTCTGGGGCCCGCACACCGCTGTGCATCGCCGTCGCCGGTGGGGTGTCGATTCGGCCAGCGTCAAAAGGTGGAAGAAGGCCTCTAGGCCGTTGATCCGATGTAGAGCGGGCGAGATTGGTACTCGGTCACTTAGGAACCTAGGTCGTCGATCCATGCGCCAACGACTGGGATCAACCTCACTTCATAATGTTTCATCGATCTGATTCGGGCCCTTGGATTTCGATCTGGCGGCCGAGAAATTGGGCGGGCTTCGATCTAATCTGGCGCGTGGGCGCTTGATCGGACGGTCGAGAGTTCGCGATACCCCTTCGCTAGTACATTTGACGCATGAGCCCCCTGGTAATTAGAGATTCAACCCGCCGTCCACCAGTGCTATTCCGTGTGTCTGCAGAATTTTACTCCAAGACCCCTGACTTACTCTGAAATTGAGGCCCAGTCCAGAATATTAGAAAACCAGAGAAAATAATTTATAAATAGATTTTTAATAGGTAAATAAATGCTAGAACTTGTTTAAATCATAGAAAATCCATTTTTAGTCCAAATTACTTCATTCCGGTTTCTAAAATTTTGTAATTTTATTCTCCATCACTTAGAGCCTCTGTTTTATCATGAAAACAATAAGAAATTTAATCTCTCACTTAATCCATTTTGAACATATAAAACCTTTGAAAATCCATAACTTAAAATCTATAACTCCAAAAATTACGATTCCTGTTCCTAGGATTTTATTTTAATATGTAGAATATTGCTTTGTATTTTGTTCACATGCTTGGTATGATGTTAATTTTTCCCTGTATATTGTGCTTTTTTGTATTGTGGCGAGTAGAAGAGCCCGTTGCTGAGGATCCTGGTGAGCAGTAGATAGAAGTAGCTGAGCAGGAGCTCATTGAAGGCAAGTTGTGCCTGTTGGGGACTTGTTCTCAAATACTAAGAGTTAAGAACAAGGCAACATAAAAAGTGTTAAGTGTTAAAGTCCTTCGTCCTTCGAAACATTATTCCCCTTCGGGAAATAATGAGTTTCGGACGAAGGTCACAAGAGACATACCTTCGTAAATATAACAAGTAATGACGAAGGATTCATATAAAGCATGAAATATAATATAAACATCATAGAATCATTTCTATTTTATTAACATGAAGGACTAGAAATGATTTCAAATTACAAATATACCTTCGGTCTTGAAAGAAGGTAAGAGTACAAGCGTGACGCAAAAGCAAATGCCAAGTCAGCGTGAACAATACGGGAGTACTGTTCATCTATTTATAGACGCGGGACGCAGCCCACGTAAAATTACATCCATGTCCATTACATTCGTTAATGACTTATGGAAATCTGTCAAGGCCCACGTAGTCTTTTCATCTTTAAGTTGGTTCCCCTTTCTGCTATCGCGACGAAGCTTCCCTGCGCACAGCTTCGGCTGTGCATCATCCTTCGTGGAGCTTGGTAATCAGCTCGTCCTTCGTCTGGTCCAGGCTTCGTCCTGACCGTACTTCATGTTCATAATTCTGAGTCCGAAGGTACCTGTTCACATAATCCACTTGGAAAACATTGTCAAATCATGTTTTTGAGGACCTTCGGAGGACGAAGGCCCCCAACAGTAGCCCCTCGCAATATTAATTTGTTAATAATAAATTCAGATTGCGATATGGACGAAGGCCTTGAGCCGAAGGTCCGAAAAAACACCTTCCCTTTGCTAGAATAGCAACATTCACTGACAAGTGGGGTCTTTCAATTTTCAACGCCCTGGGCGTATAAATAAGATCATACCGCAAACTTATTTGGTACACGCTCTTGCCATCTGCTTCGGCCCACTACATTTTTAGCTCTTGTGCACTAAGATTTGCTGATCTTTTTGTTTTTAAAGCTTCGGCCTTGAAAACAGTTTTTCAGCGCTTCCGAAGATGTCTGAAGGTAAGAAGATCGCTGCCGAGACGAAGCTGAGCCTCGACGAAGAGAAGAACTTGGGGTTCCTTATAGCGATGGCGGAAACCAACACAGAGAAAATCACCAAGGAAATTCTTGAAGGTTTGTCCGAAGATACTGATGACAGCGACAGTTTTGATGTAGAAAGTGGTGGGGAAGAATCCGAAGATCGACCATGGCGACCAAGTCACACGGTTTTCGGGAAAACTACTATTAAGCAGAGCCATATTGATAATATGAGGGGGCGGTATTTTCGAGATATATCTATTGTGAGGGCTGATGCTGGAGAAAAGACTTCTCCCACCCCCGAAGAAGATGAAGTTGTAATTTTCCGAAGCTTTCTCAAGGCTGGGCTTCGATTCCCGCTAAGCAACTTTGTTGTTGAGGTACTAAAAACATTTCAAGTCTACCTTCATCAACTTACTCCCGAAGCTATCATAAGAATGGGGATGTTTGTCTGGGCTGCAAGAAGCCAAGGTTTAGAACCAAATGCTAAAAGTTTTTGCAACATTCATGAGTTGTTATATGAGACGAAGCCCTGGGGAAAAGAACAATATCACAACAATTTTGGGTGTTACAGCTTCGGTGCCCGCTCCGGGTCAAGCCGCCCTGTGCCAACTTTTCGGAAGAGGTGGCCCGGAGCCTGGATGACTGAATGGTTCTATGTAAAGAATGACTTAACAGCGCAAGAAAATGTCAAGAGTATCATTATGCGCCCCATCTGGCAACGCTTCGGACTTCGAAGGCCGAAGGTTGAAATGGATGAAGCGGCCGAGGAATGCCAAAGGGCCTTCGGCGTAATCTGCTCTTTCATTGGGACAAGGGACTTGGTCCAAGAGCACATTGCTTTCAGGGTGTGGCCACTTGCAGAAAAGTGGGAAATGCCGAAGGAGACCATCAAAGATTCCGACGAAGGCGGACTGGTCAGACTGAAATACACATTCAAATATGCAGATAAATTTGTTGAACCTGATGATGACTGGTTGAAAAGCATTGAAACATTAAGTGACGAACTGCTTGGGGCATATTCGAAGGCCGAAAATACTGCGTTATCAGCAGCCTTCGGAGGCCGAAAGAAGAAAAGGCTCAACCGAGTATTCGACGCAGTCGGGTTTGTCTACCCTGACTATCATTATCAGGTACTGGGTCGCAAAAGAAAAATTCCTTCTCCTGCGACAGAAGCTACCACAAGTGCCACTAGTGAGCCAGCGCCGCAAAGGAAAAAGATGAAGGTGCTCACCCACCGAGCGCGCTTTATTGAGCCGGCCATAGTGCCAAAATTTATTGGTGAAGTCTCTTTGGCCTCTGAAGCTACAGAACCAGCTCCAGTGCCGAAGATAGAAGAGAAAACTGAAGCGCTTCTGGCAGAAAAAGCAGAAAAACCGAAGATTGAAGAGCGAAAAATATCGGAAATCTTAAGTCCTTCAGCAACTGTTGAAACAACAAAAAATCAAAAGGGGCCGTCGGTGACCCCGAGAAGAAAAAGAATGGTGAACGTGTTAGATGTTTTGGAGACAATTAAGTCTTCAAGCACAACTCCAAAAGGGACTATTGAAGTTGCTGAAGTGTCTACCGAAGCTGAAGTTGCTAAAGCTTCGAAACAACAACCTGAAGCTGAAGCTGGGCCCTCAGAGCCCACCAAAGAACAATCTTTGGAGACCGAGAAAATATCAGAACCAGCTTTGGTTAAAGAAATTGACACTGCCGCCCCCGAAGCTCCTTCCAGCGCACGCGATTACATCGTGCGACATGCTTCGGGGAAGAAATTATCCGAAGAGGAAACTTACGAAGCTAACTACTATGCTAGAGAGCTAAAGTATCCGAAGGGGGCGATAGTATTCAATGGGACAAATGAAGATGACTTCCTATACTGCCTCCCTGATAACAAAGAATTATCTGTCTGCCGGGAGATGGCTAGAAGTATGGGTTTCCCGAAGCTCGAAGCTGGATTGTGTGCTATGACGAAGGAAGATCTCGCAGATAGTCTTGCATACAATAGCTTAAAGGTATGGGAATTAGACGCTTGAAAAAAAATTTTATTACGTAATTCTTTCTTTTATTCTTATATAGATTCTTTTTTTGTATAGGGTTTAATTCTAAGCAACGCATTAAGAGCACAAAAGAGCGCCGAAGATGAAAGCTACGAAATTGCGTTCAACAATTTACGTTCAGAAGTTATTAAACTGAGAAACGAAGCTCTAGAAAAAGACAAAATTCTGCTTACATTAGTAGACAAAGTAAAAAAGGACGAAGCTGCTGCGAAGATTCAGACCGAAGCTCACAAACGCGAGATTAAAGATCTTCAGAAACAACTGGCCCGGGCGAAAGAAGAGCGCATGCTTGAAGAAACAAGACGGGAATGCAGCGACCAATGGGCTGATCATTTGGAGGCAACCGTGACAGAGCTTCGGTCTTCTAAGAAAAAATGCTACGAAAAATCCATGGAATGCGTGAATAAAATTAAAACCAGCTTCGCCAGCGTGGGCGCCTTTTCCAGCGAAGAGAATTTCTCAAGAGGCAATCCCGAAGGTCCACTGGAATGGATTAGTCACGAAGCAGAGGCCTTCGAGGAGATTCTGAGTAGTCGTGGCGACATCTGCGCTTTTTCGGGCGCCAGGGGAATTGCTTCTGTCTTAGAGAAGAAGGGTTGCGGGCATGTAAAATCTTTAGCTCAGTCCGAAGCTACCTTATCCTCCGAAGACATCAAAGACCCCTCGGCCGAAGCAAGCGTGGTTGGTGGCAAATTCTTTACTGATATCTGGAACGACGGTGGCCGAGGAATGGCGCAAGAAATCATTCAAAGGAGTGAAAAAGGCATCCATGATGCTAGAAAGGTGACAGAAGCTGCCGAAGGGCAAATAGGTATTAATTAGTCGTTCTTATTGTGTTGTAATTTTTATTTCAAACTTTGCTCGCGATTTGTAATAGTAATGAAGAAATGTTCTCTTCCCTCAGAACCTGCTGGATCGACTGCCGACCCTCACACAAAAGGAGATGACGAGATTAAACGAATGGCCGAAGCTATCATGGATAAAGTTGTTGATCAACTTCTAAATGAGGCCGCCGAAGCAGTGTTAAGAGAAGACTAAATGTTATTAGAAAAAACATTGGAAGTGTGATCTTTGTAATATTTTGTACATTTGAATGTAATATACAAGTCTCTTTTCGTTATTCAATTCTTTACGATGCATGAAATTCTACATACATACCATTTTTGAGCCTTCGGCGAAAAAACACCTTCCCTTCTTTTCATGCTTCGTGAAGAAAACATTCTCCGTTAAAACTGTTCTGATAAATCATATCCATGCTTCGTGTAAACATTCTCCGAAGCTATTTTCCGAAGATTATCATTGTATTCCCTCGTGACTTTACACAATTTGCTCTTTCTCAAAGCATCCTTTCGAAGGTCGATACTGTGTCCCCTTCTTTTGCCATGTGCAACATGATGTATGATGCTTATGCTATGCAAAATGATGTGATGATGTTATGTTATGCAAATGACATTTGTTCCGAAGATATACACAAAATATATTTGTAAGCTCTGCATTCCCTTAGGAACGTCTTTGGAGCTTCTTCGCCTTTTACTTAGGCGGTATAAGCTCTGCATTCCCTTAGGAACGTCTTTGGAGCTTCTTCGCCTTTTACTTAGGCGGTATCAGCGTTGACTTTTCGCTGTATGCTCTGCATTCCCTTAGGAACGTCTTTGGAGCAAAAAACTTACACTGCGCTCCCTTTGGAACGGCTTTTTGTAACTTCGGCAACTTACTCTGCGTTCCTTAGAACGACTTTTTGTTGCTTCGAAGGATTTTTAATAATTCGAAGGTCCTCCTTGTTACCGCAAATGTTTAAGCTTCAGCAACTTAAGCCTGTGGAGAAGATAGATTTTCCTCATAACCAACCACGAAACTATTATATGAAAACTGAAATGTTCTTTATTACACAGAAAATGGAACTTAAACGGAAAAGACTGTTATCAAAGTAGGATATCTGTCAATAAATGTGCTTCGATTCTGGCACAGTACTATTGACTGTGCGAGCTTCAGATTGCTCTCTGAGATCCCTTTGGTGCGGAACATATTGGCTCCCTTCTGGCTGTTGGCCTTGTTGCAGCGGAGGTGGAGGCGGGGGCTGTTGCCATGAAGCTTGAGGTTGACTCGCCGAAGCTACGGAAACTGCAGGGTGGTTGCCCACATATTCCGGGATGTAAGGCTGATGGTACGAAGCAGTATGCATGACCTGCTTCGGCTGTCCTTGTTGCGCTGCAGCTTCTGCTAGCTCCTTTTGTTTCTGGATGGTGACATGGCACATCCTGGTGGTATGGCCCTTGTTCTCACCGCAGAATAAGCAAAATGTCCTCCTTGGTTGATCTCCAAATCTCCCGCCGAAGCCCCTGGCGCCTCTGCCTCTTGGAGCTGGTGGCCGAAAGAAAGTTTGCTGTTGCCCCGAAGCCTGTGAGGAGCACTGCGGCCTGTTCTGCTGACTCCCCTTATCATCATTTTGAGTGTTGTGGATGGACCTGACATGCCTCGGATAGAATCTTCCCCCGAAGCCCCTGGTCATCTCAGAAAATCTGAAGGCCTCCTCCCTTCTTTGGCGAAAGTCATTATCAGCACGAATGTACTCGTCCATCTTTTGGAGCAGCTTCTCCAGAGTCTGAGGGGGCTTCCTAGCAAAGTATTGGGCTGCAGGTCTAGGACGAAGCCCCTTGATCATGGCTTCGATGACAATTTCATTGGGCACCGTTGGTGCCTGTGCCCTCAAACGCAAGAACCTTCTGACATACGCCTGAAGGTATTCCTCATGATCCTGAGTGCACTGGAACAAGGCTTGAGCAGTAACCGGCTTCGTCTGAAATCCTTGAAAGCTGGTTAACAACATATCCTTCAGCTTCTGCCATGGGGTAATAGTTCCTGGTCGAAGGGAAGAATACCAGGTCTGAGCAACACTCCTGACGGCCATGACGAAGGACTTTGCCATGACTGCAGCATTGCCCCCATACGAAGACACTGTTGCTTCGTAGCTCATCAAGAACTGCTTCGGGTCTGAGTGGCCGTCAAACATAGGAAGCTGGGGTGGCTTATAGGATGAAGGCCAGGGTGTAGCCTGCAGCTCAGCGGACAGAGGAGAGGCATCATCGAAAACAAAATTTCCATGATGGAAATTTTCATACCAGTCATCTTCGTTGAAGAAGCCCTCCTGACGAAGGTCTTTTTGTTGAGGCCTTCGGTCTTGCTCATCGTGGGTAAGATGATGGACTTCTTCAGAAGCTTCGTCTATCTGCCTTTGCAGCTCAGCTAGCCTGGCCATCTTCTCTTTCTTCCTCTGCACCTGTTGATGAAGCATCTCCATATCCCTGATTTCTTGGTCTAGTTCATCCTCCTGAAGCGTCGGGCTGACGGCCTTCCTCTTCTGGGTTCGGGCCTCCCGAAGAGAGACGGTCTCCTGGTTGTGGTCTAGCGGTTGCAATGCTGCAGCCCCAGTCGCTGAAGCTTTCTTCGGCGCCATGGCGAAGGTCTATAGCTTTCGAAGGTGTTCAAAAAGCTCGAAGTGGAAGTGAGTTCACCGGAGGTGGGCGCCAATGTTGGGGACTTGTTCTCAAATACTAAGAGTTAAGAACAAGGCAACATAAAAAGTGTTAAGTGTTAAAGTCCTTCGTCCTTCGAAACATTATTCCCCTTCGGGAAATAATGAGTTTCGGACGAAGGTCACAAGAGACATACCTTCGTAAATATAACAAGTAATGACGAAGGATTCATATAAAGCATGAAATATAATATAAACATCATAGAATCATTTCTATTTTATTAACATGAAGGACTAGAAATGATTTCAAATTACAAATATACCTTCGGTCTTGAAAGAAGGTAAGAGTACAAGCGTGACGCAAAAGCAAATGCCAAGTCAGCGTGAACAGTACGGGAGTACTGTTCATCTATTTATAGACGCGGGACGCAGCCCACGTAAAATTACATCCATGTCCATTACATTCGTTAATGACTTATGGAAATCTGTCAAGGCCCACGTAGTCTTTTCATCTTTAAGTCGGTTCCCCTTTCTGCTATCGCGACGAAGCTTCCCTGCGCACAGCTTCGGCTGTGCATCATCCTTCGTGGAGCTTGGTAATCAGCTCGTCCTTCGTCTGGTCCAGGCTTCGTCCTGACCGTACTTCATGTTCATAATTCTGAGTCCGAAGGTACCTGTTCACATAATCCACTTGGAAAACATTGTCAAATCATGTTTTTGAGGACCTTCGGAGGACGAAGGCCCCCAACAGCCCTTGACCACTTTTTTCCCAATAATGTTCTTTAATGTCACTTATTCATGCATAGGTTAATTTTCATGAGACCCGATAGGTCACCCTAGATTGTTTATCTCATTACCTTGTTTACCCCTGAATCACTTGGGTAGTTTGCTATTGCTTTACATGGTTTTGGGATAATCATTTATTATATCTATGTTCCAATTCTTTTGTTATTATATTTATGTTCATGTCAAGATCATTAATGTTAATTGGAACATAGAGCTTAACTTGAGAAACACGTGCCACCACAAGGGTTTAATGGGACACCCTTGTCTGACTAATTAGGAAAGCTAGTGGAAGACTACCTTACCCGAAAGGGGCAAGGGCAGTAAGGGAGTTGCATGCAAGGAGGTTCTCGGGTTGATTTAGCTGAGATGGCAGTCAGACGGGGGATTCTTGCAAGTGCTCTTCCCATAAACTGTAGCGGGTTTTCGGAAGCTAGTGGAACTTTGTCAAGGCCTCGTAGTGTTGCCCTGCCTCGCCTCCTAGGTAGAGGTGTATGGGAGTCGCGATCCCTTGGCAGATGGGTAACATGACTTGTGGGTAAAGGGTACAACCTCTGAAGAGTGTAAAACTGGTATACTAGCCGTGCTCGCGGTCATGAGCAGCTCAGGACTCTCTGATGATTAAATTATGGAACTTAAATTCAATTTTGTCATTTGCATTGCATGGGTTTATTATTAATGTTGTTCAATTACTTTATTTAAGGTTTGGTATTTACTTACATTTAGTAACTGCTAATAAAATTTTGACCAACTACTTAAAAGCAATGCTCAGCTTTAACCCCTATCATTGATTAGCCTTACACATCACATGAACTCCCACCTTTGTGAGTTCATGTCCACTGGTTCCCCACAACTTGTTGAGCTATGATCATGTGTGAGCTCACCCTTGCTGTCTCACACCCCCCCCCACAGGAGAAGAGCAGGTGGTTCAGGAGGAGCCATAAGGTGAGGAGTTCGATCTGATCTAGGTGGCGTTTCTCAGTTGACATTGGTGCCAACAACGATCCTTAGTTCGTTTTATATTTATTCTTTTATTTTGTAATAAGTCTTCCGCTATGTAATAAATACTCTGATGTTTTGTGACATTTATCTCTATACACTCTGTTATTATATATGTTGTCTTCTTGGCGCATGTATGAGATGCACCTGGCTTTGTTCCTTAAAGCCGGGTGTGACAGAAGTGGTATCAGAGGAAATGTTGACTGTAGGACGGGACCTAGATAGAAATGGACAAACCCTTTCCTACTTACCTTACTCTGATTCATTCTATACTCATCTCATCTTGATCTTGTCTCACCTTTTTCTATTCTACTCTGATCAATCTTATCTTTTCTACTCTAATACAAGATGGATTTCACACCTTGGAATCCTACCATTATGATCTTTTTAAGAGATAGGGAACCTAAGACAAAATTTAAAACTATTTTCTTTATTTAAAAATGATTGGTTGATTGTGCTGATGATAAATGCCTAATTTGCTTCTTTGATTGATTGAATTATTATAGATGGACATCTTAGCATGTACCAACATAAGGTATTGAGTTAGCTTTAGTAGGTAAAACATTAATCTGCTTAGCTAATAAATCCCCCAAAGTAACCTGATTTGTAAATACTTGCCTTGTCTACTACTCTCTCTTACTATATGTATCTAACTCAGATGGTCAATACCAGGCGGGGTGGTGGAATTGATTTGCCTCCTAATCGACACACTCGGTGGATATATAGACAACCCCAGCCATAGCCAACAGAGATGAATCCTCCTAATCCTCCACCAGGCGGAGTTGACCCACTGATTGCTGCTCAGATGAGGATGATGCAACAAATGGCGGACACTATGGCAGATATGCGTGCTCAGATGCAGCAAGAACGCCAGGAGATGCGCTAGGAAAGAGAAGAGATACTCCAGGAATTGCGCTAGGAACGAGAGGAGATACGCCAGGAAAGGAGGGCGCAACAACAGCTGCAACAGCAAATGCAACAACAACAGCAACAGCAGCAACAGCAACAAGTACACTGCCTCCACCACCACCACCAGTTCCACCCCGTGATAAGCACCGAGAATTCATGAGTCATAAGCCACCTACATTTGCAAGCTCTCTTGATCCACTAGATGTGGATGATTGGCTGAAGTCCATAGAGAAGATGTTGAACATTGCTCAATGCACTGACCGGGAGAAGGTTTTATATGCTTCTGGACGTCTGACAGGTCCTACTGCTGACTGGTGGGATTCATATACCGCTGCCCATGATGCTGCTGATACTATTACTTGGGCAGAGTTCAGTACACAGTTCTGGAATTATCATATACCAGCTGGATTAATAAAGATTAAGAAGAAGGAATTTCTATCACTGAAGCAAGGAAGCATGTCAGTCAGCAAGTATCGCGACAAGTTTATTCAGTTATCCAGATGTGCCCCTGATGAAGTTGCTAAAGATGAGAGGAAGCAGGAGCATTTTATTGAAGGACTTAATGGACCCCTGCAGTATGCTCTAGTGGCACACACATTTCCATCATTTCAGAGGCTGCTTGATAAGGCCCTGGCTATTGAACACAAGCGTGTTCAGCTGGGAGATTTGAAGAGAAAGGCTATATCTCAAGGACAAGGAAGCAGCAGTGTTCGTCCTCGCTACAGTTCACCCCCAGGGTACACCCGTTTGCACTGGCAGAGGCCAGCGCCCAGTTCAGCAATCACCTCTGAGGACTCCACCTCCTCGATAGGCTACCCCCACTGGCACAACGACGAAGTTTTCAGGGCAGAGTGCAGGCACCACTTGTTTCAAGTGTGGGAAGACTGGTCATTACGCAAATGTCTGCCCACAGAGGATTGCTACTACTCCAGTTCAGAATAGGCAGCAAACTCCAGGATCTGGCAAGGGATACTCTATTGCCAAGGTTAATCAAGTCAGCGTTGATGCTACTCCGGATGGTGCTGACATCGTACTTGGTATATTTTATGTTAATGCAATTCTTGTAACCATCTTATTTGATTCTGGTGCTACACATTCATTTATGTCTGCTAGATATGCCAACACAAATGAAATACCACTGCTAAAAATGAGAAAACCAATGATAGTAATTACACCTAAAGGGCCTGTTGAGGCAAATCAAATGACACGTAGATTGACATTGACCATTATGGGTAGAGAATTTGGAGCTACTGCTATAATATTAGAGGCAAGCAGTATAGATCTGATCCTTGGTATGTCATGGTTAAGAAAGGCAAAGGCCATTATAGCATGTGGTAGAGGTACCGTAGAACTCACTACCACTAAAGGAGAAAGATTTCAAGTTAATATTGCAGTAACCACCTCATCCAAACGTGCAATGTTCTTTATACCTGAGGAGTTTGTTGGTGACAACATCCATCTGGTTAGAGATTTTCCGGATGTCTTTCCAGAGGAGTTACCAGGGATGCCACCTGATAGAGAAGTTGAGTTTGTTATTGATCTCTTACCTGGGACTGCCCCTATTTCTAAACGGCCATACAGGATGTCTGTAGAAGAGTTAAAGGAACTTAAGAAATAGTTGACAGAGTTGCAAGAGGCTGGGTACATTCGTCCGAGTTCCTCACCTTGGGGAGCGTCGGTTCTGTTTGTACAGAAGAAGGATGGATCACAAAGAATGTGTGTGGATTATAGATCTCTTAATGATGTTACTGTGAAGAACAAGTATCTGTTACCTCGTATTGAGGATTTATTTGATCAGATGAGAGGTGCAAGGGTATTCTCGAAGATTGATCTCCGATCCGGTTACCATCAGATGAGGATTAGACCATCGGATATTCCCAAGACGACTTTCTCGACTCGATATGGATTATATGAGTTCACTATTATGTCATTTGGATTAACCAATGCACCAGCTTATTTTATGAACCTGATGAATAAGGTGTTTATGGAGTATTTGGACAGATTCGTCGTGGTATTCATCGACGATATTCTTATCTATTCCAAGAATGATAGTGACCATGAGGAACATCTGAGGTTGGTGCTACAGAAGCTACGAGATAATCAACTCTATGCCATGTTTAGCAAGTGCGAGTTTTGGATTGGCGAGGTGCCATTTCTTGGTCATATTATTTCTAATGGAGGAATTTCAGTGGATCCTGCTAAACTTAAGGAGATAATGGAGTGGAGAGTACCCACTACAGTTACTGAGATTTGGAGTTTCTTGGGACTAGCAGGATATTATCGGAGATTTATTGAAGAATTTTCTAAGATTGCTAAACCTATGACTTCGCTTTTGGAGAAAGGAAGAGAATTTAAGTGGGACGAGAAGTGCCAAGATAGCTTTGATCAAATGAAGAAGAGATTGATGTCGCCACCAGTGTTGGTTATGCCAGACCTGTAGAAAGGATTTGATATCTATTGTGATGCATGTGGACAAGGCTTAGGATGTGTGCTCATGCAAGGACATGTGATCGCCTATGCTTCTCGTCAGTTACGGAGACATGAATTGAACTACCCCACTCATGACTTAGAATTGGCAGCCGTTGTGCATGCGCTTAAGATATGGAGACATTATATCATGGGAACCAAGTGCCAAGTATACACGGATCATAAGAGTTTGAAGTATATATTCACTTAGAAGGATCTCAACGTTAGGCAACGCAGTTGGTTGGAGCTTATTAAGGATTATGATTTGGAGATTCACTATCACCCGGGCAAGGCAAATTTGGTTGCAGATGCCTTGAGTCGCAAGGAGCATGTTCATTCAGCTATTGTTGCCTAGCTACCCGATGAGATTGTTGAGGATTTCAGGAGACTTAACCTGGGGATAGTTGCTCACACTGAAGGAGTTACTATTGATGTGGAACCTACCTTAGAGCAAGAAATTCGCAAAGGTCAAATTGGTGATGCTAAAATAAAAGAGATTAATGATCTGATTACTGAAGGTCGAGGTCTAGAATTCACGGAAGATGAGCAGGGCACTGTATGGTTCAAGGACAGGATGTGTGTTCCTGATATTGAAAGCCTTCCTGAGACTATATTGAAGGAGGCCCATGACTCGGATTATTCTATTCATCCTGGTAGTACCAAGATGTATCAGGATTTGAAGCAGAAATATTGGTGGTCTGGATTGAAGAGAGATGTGGCTGCACATGTGACTATGTGCGACGTATGTCAAAGAGTTAAGGCTGAACACCAGAGGCCAGCTGGACTACTGCACCCACTGAAGATACCCGAGTGGAAGTGGGAAGAGATTGGAATGGACTTCATTACTGGATTGCCTCGCACCCAGAAAGGATATGATGCTATATGGGTGATTGTGGATAGATTGACTAAAGTGGCTCACTTTATTCCTGTCAAGACTACTTATAAGGTTCTTAGCTAGCAGAGTTATATATGGCTCGGATTGTGTGTTTACATGGAGTACCAAAGAACATCGTGTCTGATCGAGGTTCACAGTTTACCTCAAGATTTTGGAGAAGCTTTCATGAGAATATGAGTACAAAGTTGAATTTCAGTACAACTTATCACCCTCAGACTGATGGACAGACTGAAAGGACCAATCAAGTATTGGAAGATATGTTGAGAGCTTGTGCCCTTCAGCATGGAGGATGTTGGGATAAAAGTCTACCTTATGCTGAGTTCTCTTATAACAATAGTTATCAGGCCTGTTTGAAGATGTCACCTTTTGAAGCTCTATATGGCAGGAAATGCAGGACTCCTTTGTATTGGGACCAGACTGGAGAAAGACAATTCTTTGGGCCTGAACTGATTCAAGAAGTGGAAGAACAAGTCCGTATAATTCGAGAGAATTTGAGGGTGGCTAAAACCAGGCAAAAGAGCTATGCTGATAATAGAAGGAGGCCACTGGAATTTGAAGAAGGAGATTATGTGTACCTCAAGGTGTCACCACTTCGTGGAATGAGGAGATTTAAAGTCAAGGGCAAATTGTCCTCTCGCTATATTGGACCATTTTGATCTTTAGGCGAGTTGGGGAGATGGCATACCAACTCGAGTTACCTGCTAGTCTGTCGGATGTGCATAATGTGTTCCACGTGTCTCAACTTAAGAAGTGCCTCCGCGTCCCTGAGGAACAGTTACCAATGGAAGAGCTCAGTGTTCAGGGTGATTTGACTTACACGGAGTATCCGATCAAGATTCTTGATACTTTGACTCGAGTTACAAGAAATAAGGTGATAAAGATGTGCAAAGTGCAATGGAGTCACCACGGTGAAGATGAAGCAACATGGGAAAGAGAAGAAGAGCTTCGCATAGATTTTCCCAATCTTTTCCCTAGATCATTCTAAATCTCGAGGATGAGATTCTTGTTAAGGGGGTAGGATTTGTAATACCCAATTTGTAAGGAAAGGTAAAAGGTGAAATTATTCCCTTCATGCATGTGCACTCACTATTTATTATCACATGTGAACATCCCATTTAAAACAAAGGATTAATAAAAGTGAAACCAATAAATTGTGCATCATGCTGAGGTTTTGTTTGGTGTGCATTTTGTGACCCCATAAAATGACAAGAAGTATATTAAAGCCTAAAGTGGAACTTAAATATAAAAGAAATTCTAGAATTTAGAAAAGAGGAAACAAATAAATATTATACAATACAAAATAAAATTTTAATTAAATGGCTTCCCCACACTTGGTATGATCAAATGATAATTAGTCTGAGTACAAATGTCCCACAAAGTTGAACTTAAATGGAGGTTTTGAATTTGGAATTCAAAATAAGACAAAATAGGAAAATGAAAATATAAAAGAAAAACAGTGTTGTGCTCGATTGGGCAAGCCAACCAATTCGGCCCACTAAGTCTTTCCCCGCGTAGCCCAACTAACCTACCGGCGCCAACATGTGGGACCTCTGTGTCAGCTGCCCCATCTCACGCGCGCGCTCAATGCGGCAAAGTCCTGTGCGGCTGTGCGCGCGGACTCCTCTGACAGGTGGGCTCCACTTGTCTGGTGCCTCCTCCAGCTAAATCCATGCCGACCTCCCGAAATCACCGTCGTGGTCGCGGCTTGATCTAGCCTGGCGTAACTGAACGGGCGAGTCATGGGGCGGGGCACGCATAAGACCCAGGAGGATGGACTGTTCTGGGCGCACAATTGCATGCTCGATTGAGTCTGGGAGGGTGAGCTAATTGTGTTCCGCCGTGGACTATAGTGACAGAGATCGCTGTCGTTGTCGTGCCTCGACTCTACCAACGTTTGGGGGCCTTAGAGCAGTTGAAGACATTCGCCTGGGGGCATCAACCGTGTACACGGGAACGCCGGGAGCTTAGTCAAGCGAAGGGCCCGGAATTCCTTGTCGGCGTGAATCTTCACCGCCAAATCCGCCCTGCGCCGTGGCTGGGCATCACCATCTCCCTATCCCTGGTAAAAATTCGCTTCCCTAATCCATGTAGGTCTCCTCTTCGAGTATTGGCGCTAAAATCGAGGTGTTGGGCACAGGATCGCCCGGAATTTCTCAACGACGGTGAGATGGGGGTCACGCCGCATGAGACCCATGGGGAGGGGGGTGCCTGCGTGTGCTAGCTGTAGAACATGGTCTCACTAATTCATGGGGCATGAATTTGGGGTGGGGCACAGTCTGGCAGGGGAAATCTGTGGCGCTGGTCCTGTGGGGCCCGCGCGCCTCTATGCATCGCCGTCGCCGGTGGGGTGTCGGCTCGGCCAGCGTCAAAAGGTGGAAGAAGGCCTCCAGGCCGTTGATCCCATGTAGAGCGGGCGAGATCGGTACTCGGTCACTTAGGAACCTAGGTCGTCGATCCATGCGCCAATGGCTGGGATCAACCTCACTTCATAACTTTTCGTCGATCTGATTCGGGCCCTTGGATTTCGATCTGGCGGCCGAGAAATTGGGCGGGCTTTGATCTAATCTAGCGCGTGGGCATTTGATCGGATGGTCGAGAGTTCGCGATACCCCTTCGCTAGTACATTTGACACATGAGCCCCCTGGTAATTAGAGATTCAACCCGCCGTCCACCAGTGCTATTCCCTGTGTCTGCAGAATTTTACTCTGAGACCCCTGACATTCTCTGAAATTGAGGCCCAGTCCAGAATATTACAAAACCAGAGAAAATAATTTATAAATAGATTTTTAATAGGTAAATAAATGCTAGAACTTGTTTAAATCATAGAAAATCCATTTTTAGTCCAAATTACTTCATTCCAGTTTCTAAAATTTTGTAATTTTATTCTCCATCACTTAGAGCCTCTGTTTTATCATGAAAACAATAAGAAATTTAATCTCTCACTTAATCCATTTTAAACATATAAAACCTTTGAAAATCCATAACTTAAAATCTATAACTCCAAAAATTACGATTCCTGTTCCTAGGATTTTATTTTAATATGTAGAATATTGCTGTGTATTTTGTTCACATTCTTGGTATGATGTTAATTTTTCCCTATATATTGTGCTTGTTTGTATTGTGGCGAGTAGAAGAGCCCGTTGCTGAGGATCCTGGTGAGCAGCAGATAGAAGTAGCTGAGCAGGAGCTCATTGAAGGCAAGTTGTGCCCTTGACCACTTTTTACCCAATAATGTTCTTTAATGTCACTTATTCATGCATAGGTTAATTTTGATGAGACCCGATAGGTCACCCTAGATTGTTTATCTCATTACCTTGTTTACCCCTGAATCACTTTGGTAGTTTGCTATTGCTTTACATGGTTTTGGGATAATCATTTATTATATCTATGTTCCAATTCTTTTGTTATTATATTTATGTTCATGTCAAGATCATTAATGTTAATTGGAACATAGAGCTTAACTTGAGAAACACATGCCACCACAAGGGTTTAATGGGACGCCCTTGGCTGACTAATTAGGAAAGCTAGTGGAAGACTACCTTACCCGAAAGGGGCAAGGGTAGTAGGGGAGTTGCATGCAAGGAGGTTCTCGGGTTGATTTAGCTGCGATGGCGGTCTGACGGGGGATTCTTGCAAGTGCTATTCCCATAAACTGTAGCGGGTTTTTGGAAGCTAGTGGAACTTTGTAAAGGCCTCGTAGTGTTGCCTGCCTCGCCTCCTAGGTAGAGGAGTATGGGAGTCGCGATTCCTTGGCAGATGGGTAACATGACTTGTGGGTAAAGGGTACAACCTCTGCAGAGTGTAAAACTGGTATACTAGCCGTGCTCGCGGTCATGAGCAGCTCAGGACTCTCTGATGATTAAATTATGGAACTTAAATTCAATTTTGTCATTTGCATTGCATGGGTTTATTATTAATTTTGTTCAATTTCTTTATTTAAGGTTTGGTATTTACTTACATTTAGTAACTGCTAATAAAATTTTGACCAACTACTTAAAAACAATGCTCAGCTTTAACCCCTATCATTGATTAGCCTTACACATCACATGAACTCCCACATTTGTGAGTTCATGTCCACTGGTTCCCCACAACTTGTTGAGCTATGATCATGTGTGAGCTCACCCTTGCTGTCTTACACCCCCCACCATAGGAGAAGAGCAGGTGGTTCAGGAGGAGCCACAAGGCGAGGAGTTCGATCTGATCTAGGTGGCGTTTCACAGTTGACATTGGCGCCAACGACGATCCTTAGTTCGTTTTATATTTATTCTTTTATTTTGTAATAAGTCTTCCGCTATGTAATAAATACTCTGATGTTTTGTGACATTTATCTCTATACACTCTGTTATTATATATGTTGTCTTCTTGGCGCATGTATGAGATGCACCTGGCTTTGTTCCTTAAAGCCGGGTGTGACATGTCTAGAGGTAGAGGAGTAGACTCCTCACACCGGGTAAGTCTAGCTGAGTATTAGTATACTCAGCCTTGCTTGTGGCATAATTTTTACAGGTTCTCTAGAGGACATGGTTGCTGGAGTGACTTGGCCGTCCACCTTGCCACCGGGTTGGACAGTTGAGTGGGACCCTACCTCGGCTGAGGAGGAGCATGAGGAGTGATGGGACAGGCTTCCCCATCCCTCCATTTAATTATCGTTAGTTTTATTCCGCTGCATCCCGAACAATGAGCACTACTTTTGCTAAAACTCCGATGATGTTGTAATAAATTTAATACTCCTGAATGTATGGTTTTATGCTTTATTGTATTTGCTCTATGCCTCACCATCGAGTGAGTATGTGGTACTTGATCCTGTTAGTGGCCTCGTCGGACTAGATCCGAGGGACTGATGTGTTATTGCTATTTAAGTGTGGTCAAGCCTCTAAGGTGGGACTTGGGCACTTAAATTGGAATAATTCGGGCGGTTCCGCCACAGCTGGTATCGGAGCTTGTACCACCACAGAGGAATCAATAAACTGTAAATACCATCCCTTTTAAAAAATAAAACTTGATATCAACAAATGTTGGATATATCGCTAGGACGATCAGGATAGATCTAGGACGTGAAGCCTTAGGATAATAGAGGGGTAGCTAGGTGGCTAATTGAGTAAGCCCTACAGGCTACAATAAGGGATGGGAATTTTTCCCTATTCCCTCTAAGTTGAAGTGAGATTGTTTTAGGACGAACATGCATGCATCCTTACTTAAACTATGAATAATTAAGTAAGAGCTCTAATAAATGATGATGACAGATTAAGTACACTCCATAACATTGTTGTAGCCAGGGAGAGGCCGAGTTTTGACCCCTTTTTATTTTATACTTCTCTTTTTCTTTTTCACTTACGCTTAACCTTACACAGATGACTTCTCACGGGTCCTCGGACGGAGGGAACGCACAGTCCCACACGGATGGACTTGCACGAGAGGGTTTTCCCCGTATCTTGTGGGAGGTGCTTCAGGGAGCCGGTTACACGACACCTCCCCAATACGCGGTGCAGTTGTTCGAGAAGCACCGATTGCCCCGCTGTAGGGTGAGGATGACCCTAGAGCCTTATCCCTTATAGCCAGGCTGGCGTTCGTTGGACTCCGAGTCTTTTGGATACCGGGCTAAAGACACCATCGTGGCCATTGCCCTCCACGGATTGACGACCTTCTGTGGTTTTCACCCCTTGGAGCTATCTACTCATCCCATTGGCTTATTCTCCGCTGACAATGAGGACGACCCAATGTGGAAAGACCGAGTGGAACATGCCAAGGATATATGGGCTCTTTACTTAGGGCAGACTGCTCACTTGACAGTGCGATGCAAGAATGCTCTGTACCATCTGCAAGTGATGCGAGGAGAGGCAATGTCTCAACTAATGGCATTGTTGGAGGCTACTAAGATCACCTTGGATAATAGAGAGAAACTTGTGGTAGATCTGTCCACGGAATTGGTGGAAAAGGACCTGCAGGTGGAACAGATGTCCAATGAGATCCAGGAGCTTGAGGAGCTAGTGGGGACCAGGGAGAACACCATTGAGGTTCTTGAGGATCAGCTCATCAACACTCAGTAGCAACTTGCGGAGGCTAACCAACATTTGGATATGCGCCACCAGGAGATCCAGGACATGGAGGCCAACCAGGATGTCGACATCGAGGGAGGAAAGGAGCCGGAGCCCACATCTAGTCTGGACACTGCTGGCTTAGGGAGACCACCTTCCCCCGAGTCGAGCGTTGCCTCGTTTGCTCACTAGGCTGCGGAGATAGGGTTAGAAGTGGGTAGGTAGGACTACCCGGAGCTAGCTTAGCTTTTGCACCCTTAGGGTACTAGGCTAGACAGAGTTGAGCCTTTTGGGTCACTGATGTAATCATAACAAACTCTTTTGGAAGTTTGGATGATGAATGATGTTAGCTTTACATTATGAAAAGAAATGTTATGCCATGTAGTATCTTTTATAAATTATGCAAAAAAATATTGGTTTTACCCTTTCAGATCTTTCACCACGTATAAACCCTGACATCAGAAGTATAATGTTGAGAGCATCCTTAAATTTTTCAGATGGCAGGAAGAGCGCGTCGTGGATAGAATGAGCGCATTCCTCCAGCCCCGCCATCGCCTCCTACCATGCAAGAGTTGATGGCTTAGCAGAACGAGATTCTGCGATAGCTGGCTCAACGATAGCCACCACCTCAGCACTATGGTGGTGGTGATCACCATCAGCGTCCCCCAGCAGCGGCCACTTACCAGGAGTTCCTCAGCACTCAGCCGTCGTTGCTCACTCGGGCAGAGAACCCACTTGATGCTGATGTATGGATCAGGGTAGTGGAATCCAAATTCCCATTACTTACAGGCAATTGTTCAGATGCGGCAAAAGTTCGTTTTGCCACTCAGCAGCTTCACGGACCCGCGCGAACGTGGTGGGATCACTTTCTCGCTATGCAGCCAGATGGCCATGTGGTGGAATGGAGAGAATTCAAGGCAGCTTTCAGAGGGCATCATATACCAGCAGGCATTATGGACCGCAAGCTAAATGAGTTTCTGGCACTCACTCGGGGGAATCGAACAGTGTTACAGTATGCTCAGGCCTTCAATGACCTGTGCTAGCATGCCGGATATCACGCAGACACTGATGAGAAGAAGAGGGACAGATTCAGGAGGGGGCTCAGCACTAAGCTCCGCGACCGTCTCAACACCGTCAGGGCTAACAGTTACAATGAGTTAGTCAACATGGCTATTTCTCAGGAGGACTGCATCACAGCTCGTCAGGCAGAAAAGAAGAGGAAGACCCCTATGGCGGGATCATCAGCTCAGCCACAGTGCTTCTGGATTGTATCTGACACTCAGAACAGGGGACCTCAGCAGCAGCAAGGGCGATGGGTGATTCGACCACAGCAGCAGCAGGCACCCAACCGCTCTTAGATCCCAGTTCTGTGGAACAACAATCAGTCGCAGCAGCAACAGAACCGTCAGGCCAATGACAACAGATGTTTCACTTGTGGTAACACTGGACACTATGCCAAGAATTGCCCTAGGAACCAGCAGAGGCAGGGGCAGAATTCCAACCAGAATCAAGGCAAGAGGCAGAAGGTGCAAGTGAGGCAAGGCAAGCTGAACTTCACCACCATGGCTGACATTCCGAAGGGAGCACCCGACATGACTGGTATCTTTTCAGTTTTGAATTATCCTACAATTATTCTTTTTGATTCTAGTGCCTCACACAGTTTTATTAGTACAAAATTTAGTGCCAAATGCCAGTTACCTTTCCATCACACCAATGGGGGTATTACCATTTCAACACCAGGAGGCAGGGTTGCCACCTATCAAATCAACAGGCATGTGCCTATAAAGTTTGGTAGTCTGATAATTAAAACCACCCTCCTCATTTTGGGATTGGATAGTGTGGATATCATATTAGGAACTGACTGGTTATCAAGGCATCAGGCAGTAATTGATATTGCAGCAAGGGTTATTGAGATACACTCCCCTACTTGTGGTAAAACCACATTATATTTGCCCAATCAGGGTTGTACCCGCTCCTGTGCATTCACTATGATAGAGTCACCCGTTGAAGGAATCCCAGTGGTTTGCGACTACCCAGATGTTTTTTCGAAGGAACTGCCAGGAATGCCACCCGACAGGGACATAGAGTTCGCGATTGAATTGCAACCCGGGACTGCGCCTATATCCAAAAGACCCTATAGGATGCCTCTAGCCGAGTTGGCAGAATTGAAAAAGCAGTTGCAAGAATTGTTGGACAAGGGGTTCATTCGCCCAATTACTTCACCATGGGGACGTCCCACTTTATTCGTAAAGAAGAAGGATGAGAGTTTGAGGTTGTGTGTTGACTACCACCCTCTCAATGCGGTGACTATCAAGAACAAATACCCATTGCCCCGTATTGATGTATTGTTTGATCAGTTGGTGGGAGCCAGAGTGTTCTCCAAGATAGATCTTCGCTCGGGCTACCACTAGATCAGGATCAGGGCCAGTGATATTCCGAAGACGGCTTTCTCTACCAAATATGGGCTTTATGAGTACCTGGTGATGTCTTTCGGGCTAACCAATGCCCCGGCTTATTTCATGTATTTGATGAACTCGGTATTCATGCCAGAGCTGGACAAATTTGTGGTGGTCTTCATTAATGACATTCTGGTTTATTCCAAAAATGAAGATGAGCATACGGAGCATCTACACATTGTACTTCAGCGACTACGCGATCATCGTCTATATGCTAAGTTGTCAAAATGTGAGTTCTGGCTGAAGGAGAAAAAATTTGTGGGCCATACCATTTCTCAGGATGGGGTATCAGTTGATCCTGAGAAAGTATAAGAAGTGATGAATTGGAAGCCTCCTACTACAGTACGACAGATTCGAAGTTTTCTGGGATTGGCAGGATATTACCGACGATTTATTTCGGATTTCTCCAGAATTGCCAAGCCAATGACTGAATTGTTGAAGAAAGGAGTCAAGTATGAATGGAGCCAGAAATGTGAGGATGTCTTCCATGCACTAAGGCAACATTTGACAATAGCACCGTGTTAGCTCAACCAGACAACACAAAATCTTTCGATGTCTATTGTGATGCTTCCGGTACTGGGTTGGGATGTGTCTTGATGCAAGACAATAGAGTCATTGCTTATGCCTCCCGAGCACTCAGACCCCATGAGCAGAACTACCCCACACATGATCTGGAGTTAGCAGTTGTAGTTCATGCTCTCAAGATTTGGAGACATTACTTGATGGGAGCTCACTGTAATATTTACAATGATCATAAGAGTCTCAAGTATATCTTCACTCAGGCTGATCTCAATATGAGGCAGAGAAGATGGTTGGAATTAATCAAGGACTATGATTTGGAAGTACATTACCATCCTGGCAAAGCCAATGTTGTGGCAGATGCTTTAAGTCAGAAGGCCCAGTGCAACTGTATGATCATGGACTCTAAGATCGCCACTCTATGTGACGAGTTATGCAAATTGAACCTTGAAGTCATTCCTTTCGGTACTTTAAGTTATATTGCAGTAGAGCCCACCTTACATGAGCAAATAGTCATGGCGCAGATCGGTGACAAGGGTGTTCAAGTTATTAAGGAAATTATCGAACAGAAGGCAGAAAAATACAAATGCTTCCGTCAGGACAGTAAAGGGATTCTATGGTTTGGAGACCGATTGGTTGTCCCCAAGAACCCCGAGCTCAGAAAGAAGATATTGGATGAAGCTCACCTTTCCAAATTCTCCATGCACCCCGGTAGTAACAAGATGTACCATGATCTCATATCTTTGTACTGGTGGACCAGAATGAAGAGGGAAATTGCTAGGTATATATCTGAATGCGACACTTGCCAGAGAGTCAAGGCCAGTCATTTAAAAGTAGCAGGCACCTTGTAGCCCCTTCCCATACCATCTTGGAAATGGGAGATATTTGCATGGATTTCATTGTGGGATTGCCCAATACCTCCCGGCACCGTGATTCCATTTGGGTCATTGTGGATAGATTGACCAAGACAGCACATTTCTTGCCAGTGCATACCACCCACAAGACAGAGAAATATGCAGAAATCTATGTTGATCAAATAGTGCGTTTGCATGGAATTCCGAAGACTATTGTATCTGACAGAGGAGCATTGTTTGTGGCATGCTTTTGGGAGTAGCTCCAAAAGTCACTTGGGACCCAGGTAATAAGAAGCTCAGCATACCATCCTCAGACTGAAGGTCAGACAGAAAGAGCAAATCAAATCCTCAAAGACATGTTGTGAGCCTGTGTGCTACACTATGGGAAAAACTGGGACAAGTGCCTTTCCTTAGCAGAATTTTCATATAACAACAGCTACCAGTCCAGTCTAAAGATGGCACCTTTTGAGGCCTTGTATGGAAGAAGGTGTAGGACACCGTTAAATTGGTCTCAAGCTAGAGAAAGGGAAATATTTGGACCTGACTTGGTACTTGAAGCAGAGGAGAAGGTCAGAGTCATTAGAAAGAACCTAGAAGCCGCTCAGGCCAGGCAAAAGAGCTATCATGACAAGAGGAGGAAGCCTTTACAGTTTGAAGTGGGAGATCATGTTTATCTTAAGGTGTCACCCACCAAAGGTGTTCAGAGATTTGGAATCAAGGGCAAGTTAGCACCTCGCTACATTGGGCCCTATGAGATCGAAGCGAATTATGGGCCCATAGCATATCAATTGAAGTTGCCACCCCACATGTCAGCAGTTCATGATGTGTTCCACGTATCTCAACTACGGAAGTGTGTCCGCTTACCCACTGAAGTACTACCTGAACTGGAAATTGAGATAGAACCAGACTTATCTTATCAAGAGCACCACGTCAAGGTATTAGATCAAAAGGAGAAATCAACATGGGCGAAGTCGATCAGAATATATAAGGTTCAGTGGAGTCACCATTCAGTAGAAGAAGCTACGTGGGAGATTGAGGATTTTCTGTGATATCGCTTTCCCGACTTTCTACCCAAAGGAGTCGGTACGTGATCCAAAAACCCCCACCCCCACCTGCCCTTTGAATCTAAATACAAGAAAAACTTAGATGTTAAAGGGATAGTAAGCCTTGAGAATAGCTTAAAAAGGACTTCTTTCTGAAGTTGCAAAGAGGATGACATTTGAAGAGCAGTTAATTAGAGAAACTTGGCTTAAAGAATCTACATCACACAGACCCATCTTCTGGGTACCCTCTAAAGGATCCCCACCCACAATCTTGGGGCGAGATTCCTTTAAGGGGGGGAGGGCTATAACACGCCAGGTGTTACCTAGGGTTTTCACTCAAGACTACCTTAGTGAACCCATCATCACATGTGGTTTAGTTTGAGCAAAGGACACCAAACTTGGGGATCAAGATCCTAAGTAGGTGTAAACCATCTTAGAAGTTATGCCTTGGCCTTATCATGCACAAAAGAGAAGGGAATGACCCAAACCCTAATTCAAATCCCTTATAGGCAAATGGAGCCATAGAGGGGGTTATGGCAAAAAGTCTATGTAAATCACATTGTCATGACTTGGACCAATTATAAAAGTTGTAGTACACTTAGTACCCTAGAAAACATAGAAAAAGAGTGACCCCAAAAAGGATTCAGAAGAACCCCAAAAAGGTCATCAAAGAGTTAAGCATAAAAGAAAAAAAAATCAGGATTTGTTCAAGTTCAAAACCGACCCTCTTTCAAAGATCAAACATGTTCACCTTGATCCCAACCTCAAAACCTTATGGCCCAATTGACAAAATGGCGCCCAAAGACCCCTATAATACCCTAGAAAAGTTTGAACCCAACCCTAAGCCATTTGACACGACTTGGCATGGCTTTTGTCTCGGTATGGACAACTTTGACAAAGTCGACTTCTCACCCCCATATCTCTCTAACCAGACCATATCTTTGCTTGGAACTCAAAACAAAAAGGTAGGATTTGGTGCAGGGAAGAGACCATACACGGGGGTTTTGCTAAGATCTGCATGCTAAGTCGACCAAATCGGCCGTTGAACCTCAGCAGAAGTAAACCCCCACGTGTTCGACCAAATCGGGGGCGCGCTCAGAGCATGCCCGCACGCGAACCCCATGCACCGCGGCCGCCCCGCGACCACGCCCGTGCCCCGGCTGTAAAGCCCACCCTGGTGCCCGGCCACCATCCTCATTGCCCCATCTGTACCGCGCCTAACTCCCCCGAGCTCGCCCATAGCTCCGGCGACCTCCCCGCGACCCGCTAGAGCCGCTCGAGGGCAACCACCGTGGCCAACCCCTTTCCCGCCCTCCTCCGCTCGATCCAAGCCCTCAGGTAGCTCCCCGTGGAGGTTGTGAAGCTTGTCCAAGCTTGAACCGAGGACTCGCGCCTCTGGAATAGTGCAATCGTGCTCGCCGGAGTTCGGAACCCCGTCGGAGCACGTGGACCAGGTAAACCTCTGCACCATTTCTCAATTCGTTGCACGCATGGCCTCTACATCACCCCGTGGAGCTCCTCGTGCACTTTAATTGAACCCTATCGATGTGGTTTGGTCGGAGCAGGAGCCTCCGACGACCTCCGCCTCCTGCGCTCGTGGCCAGGGTAGCTCCGACCACCCCAGACACTGACCCGCACACCGACGTGACCGTCGTGACCTCCCCGACATCACTGACCACCCCGCCGGAGCTCTACTGCCGCCGGTAAGCCTCGCCGCCGTAATCTTTGCCGCAGGTACTGTTTAAGCCAGCCAGGGAGCGCGGGTTAGATTTCGGCTAAGACCAGGGGGTTTTGTGCAATGTCAGTGACTCATGCAAATAGTAGACCGAGGACTGTTTTGTGAGAGAAAATGGAGAGAAAATCTAGGGGGTTCAGCGCAAACTTGTATTTCTTTTCCATTTCGGATTTATTCTTCTTTTAAATATTACAGAGAACTAAATAAATGCATAACTTGGAGAATAGTCATCCAAAATTTGTCAAACCAATTTTGCTAGACTTTGTGAAATATAAACTATCAGACAAAAATAATAAACCCCATAGTTCCTGTATTATTTTCTAGAGTTTTGAATTAAATAAGAAAACTGTCCAAAACTTAATCTTAGAAGGAAAAATATAAATATTTTGAGACCAGGGTCAAGAAAAATAATGGAGACACTAACGTAGTAGTTACACTGTTTAAAATTTATAAACACCCCAGTATACAAGGTTAAGGAGGGTTTCTTCACTAAAGCTTGTTTATGCTCAAACTTAGGAAAATTTAGAAAAGGGATTAAAAATGGAAACCAAGGGGCAACCATATTTTTCCTAGCATTCCTAAGTTATGTAGTTCACAAGAAAAATCTATTGAACCATAGTCCAATGAAAGAAAATTGCACTCTCAATTATTCATGAAAAACAGAGAAAATTTTGAAAAGTCATAAGAAAATAATCCTAAGGAGAAAACACCCCTACCTTAGGAATAACTATTCTTGTGCTAAGAAGAACCTAGGAAAAATACAAGTTTTGTTGTTTGATATTTTTCAAATAGCAAGTTAGTTATAAGTGTCTTTTCGGCATTAAACTTTAGAAAATCATAACTGAATAATCACTAAGTAACTCTTTATGATTTTTGGCACAGAAGCATGTTATTACCCATAGATACCAGTAAAAATAACCCTTAGTACAGAACCCACACCTAGATGAGGGTTGTAGTGCAAAGTAACCCCTCTGCCCCAACTTTTGTTATTTTTGTCCAGGGCATGATTTATTTATGTTTGACCTAAATTTTATAGGACAGACTACAGTGACCAATACTAACCCACTGTAATTTTTACAGAATTTTTATAAAATTTGAGTTTACTGTTGTAGTTAAACCCACCTTAAGAGCCTAAAAAGACGATAAAAAGAGAAATTAGTAGTGGAAATTAATGTTGCCCTAACCAAAACAACAAAACCCTTGAGTACCTACTCAAACCTTCAAGAGACAATCCAAGTCTTAATCCACTATGTTGCCTCTAAGCAAAACCTCAAACCAAAAAAAAAATTCTAAGCATAAACCACTGAGAGTTACTTATAATGAGGAAACCCTAAGTTATCGACTAACTTAGCTTTTTCTTCGCTATGAATAATAGTTACTAAACTCTGCATATCATATCATACATATATCTTATTCATTGCATTCGATAGATTGCAACCTCGCGGACGGAGAGTACATCCTCGTGCCGGAGCAAGGACTTGCTCAGGAGGTAGCCCAGGATCCAGCACCAGAACCTACCATCGAGGATCTGCCTGCCCCAGCTTTGGAAGGCAAGCCCCGGTTTTATGCATGACCAGTTCTATATATTATTTTACTGCACTTAATGTTTGTAGTCTTGTATTGTGCACTTAAGTGTAGGAGTTGACTGAAACCCTAGTTGCATGATCTCAGGATTCCTTTTGAAATGGATACTAGTATGCTAGGTCGAGTAGCTGCTTTGCTAATTAGGGATCTTGGTAGAAGTCGAGTGATTTTTCTAGCACTCGCGCGAGGTCAGGAATTGGTTGTATCCACTTAGATAACATAATGATGAAGGTCTGTGGACACGGATCCATGGGTATGCGTGGTCTACGAGATGAAATTGGAATAAGGATTAACGTGCGGATACCTGTGTCAAGCTTTTGAACGTACTAAGCACATGCCGAGAAATATGGTAAATCGGTAAGCCTAGTACCTGATTGAACCTGGCAGTAGACTTTACCCCTCACGCGAGCTGAGACGTGGTCTCGCATTCCGGTTATGGTGGGTACAAGTGCGGTCACTGCACGACGTCAGTCAGGGTCAGTGAGGCATTGTACGCTAAGGCGGTGAGCCCTGATCTGCTGACGGGGAATCGATGGGGACGGTTGATGTGTGTGTGGACGGAGCGCCTCGCCACGTCGTGTGTTTAGGTTTACCTTGCAAGGTTTAAAAACTCTTTTCGAATCGTCTGCTTCTCGTAGCTAATGAGACTGCTTGATCCATTGTACTGCATTGAGTAACAAGTGAAAAGTGATGATTTGGCAAAAGATGTTGATTGCTAAATTGCTTGATACCATGAATGAGTAGATAGTACACATTTAGTCTTAAGAGAGTCACACTAAAACTTGAAAAAGCTAAAACTTGATTTTTAGACTCAGCTAGTGCTTTTGGCAACCAAACCCCTCAGCAAAACAGCTGCATGTCTAGAGGTAGAGGAGTAGACTCCTCACACCGGGTAAGTCTAGTTGAGTATTAGTATACTCAGCCTTGCTTGTGGCATAACTTTTACAGGTTCTCTGGAGGACATGGTTGCTGGAGTGACTTGGACGTCCACCTTGCCACCAGGTTGGACAGTCGAGTGGGACCCTACCTCAGCTGAGGAGGAGCATGAGGAGTGATGGGACAGGCTCCCCCATCCCTCCATTTAATTATCGTTAGTTTTATTCCGCTGCATCCCGAACAATGAGCACTACTTTTGCTAAAACTCCGATGATGTCGTAATAAATTTAATACTCCTGAATGTATGGTTTTATGCTTTATTGTATTTGCTCTGTGCCTCACCATCGAGTGAGTACATGGTACTTGATCCTGTTAGTGGCCTCGTTGGACTAGATCCGAGGGACTAACGTGTTATTCCTATTTAAGTGTGGTCTAGCCTCTAAGGTGGGACTTGGGCACTTAAATTGGAATAATTCGGGCGGTTCCGCCACACAATACAGCATTTTCAGCAATGATGAAGCTGATGTCCGATGGATACCCTAATAGTGAGTTGCCAAAATCATATAATGAGGCCATGAAATATCTTAAAGAATTGGGCCTTGGATACGAAAACATCCATGTGTGCAAGAACAATTGTGTGTTGTTTAGGAATGTTAATGCTAAAATGAATGAGTGCCCAATATGCAAGGAGTCTAGATGGAAAGATGAAACTGGTTCGAAGCAGGTTCCACATAACGTTTTGAGGCATTTTCCACTCTTACCAAGGTTGAAAAGAATTTTTGCTTCAAAACAAACTTCAGAGGAAACACAATGGCACCAGAAAGTGAGGAAGCCAATCGCCAATGTGATGAGCCATCTAGCTGATGGGGAAACGTGGAAGGACTTTGACCGAAAGTACCCATGTTTTGCAGATGATCCGAGGAACCTAAGGCTAGCCTTAGCTACTGATGGATTCAATCCATTTGGCAACATGAGTACCTAGTACAGTATGTGGCCAGTGCTTGTGACACCGCTTAATCTCCCACCATGGGAATGTGTGAATCCAACAAACTGCTTTATGTCTTTACTCATCCTAGGTCCAAGATGTCCAGGAAAGGATTTTAATTTGTTCCTTGAGCCCCTAATTGAAGAACTGCTCAAGCTATGGAAGGGTATCAAGACCTATGATGCATGTACTGGTAGGAAGTTCGACCTTCGTGCCGTTGTACTGTGGTGTATACATGATTATCCAGCACTGGCCATGTTATCTGGGCGAATAACAAAAGGGTATTGCGCATGTATTTATTGTGACAAGAATCCATTGTCTCTGGCAATAAGGAACAAGTTATGGTACATTGGACATCATCCTTACCTTAAAAGGACACATTTATGGTGGAATAGCTTGGATCGATGGTAAGCATGAAAACAAAGTTGAGCCTGGCAGGTTTACTGTGGATGAGGTCCTACAAGAGCTAGAGAAGGGGAAAGATGTCAGGCTAGGGAAGCAGGCTGACATTACTGGAAATAAAAGGAAGCTTAGTGACGATCCAAAGATTTATAGCCGGAAATCTGGGTTGTGGCAATTGCCATATTGGAAAGATTTGATGCTTCCACATAATCTCAATGTGATGCACATAGAGAAAAATGTATGTGAAAATATTCTTTGCACACTACTTAGTATACCAAGCAAGTCCAAGGACACACATAATGCAAGGCTAGATTTGTATGATATGGGCATAAGACCTGAACTGCACTTGCAACAAGATGGCAACTTGGCCTGCAGGGCTCCACCTGCTCCATATGTGTTGGGGAAGGATCAGAAAGTCGAGTTTTGCAAGTTTCTCAAAGGTATCAAGTTTCCTGATGGATTTGCGGATAACCTAGCAAGATACATAAGTGAAGATGGTTCAAAGGTGGTTGGAAAACTGAAAACACAATCTTGCCACATACTCCTACAAAGAATCATACCCGCTGGCCTTAGAGGACTGGTGAGGAAGGATGTATATGAAGCAATTGTAGAGCTGGGGACCTTCTTCACGGAACTATGCAGTAGAAATCTACGGATAGATGTTGTGAAATGGCTGAAAGGAGAAATTCCATTGATCCTATGCAAGCTTGAGAAAATCTTTCCACCTGCCTTCTTTGATGTCATGGTGCACTTGTGTGTCCATCTTCCCGATGAGGCACTGCTTAGAGGACCTATTCAGTATGGATGGATGTACCCAATAGAAAGGCGACTAGGCACTTTGAAAAATTTTGTAAGGAACAGGGCTAGGCTGGAAGGATCAATTGCTAAGGCATATATAGCAAGTGATACCCTAACATTTTGTTCTAGGTACATGAAGGATGTTGACACTAGATTTAACCAGGATGATGATAGTGGTACAGAGATGCCATTGCCTAATGACATCTCTGTTTTTAAGCATGGTGCTACTCTTGTTGGAGCTACTAAGACTGAGTACATTGATGATGCTATCATGAATAAGTTTGTTTGGTATGTGCTACATAATGCTGATGAAGTAGACAAATATTTGAAGTAAGTATCATTTACATGTTTGAGATTTAATTTATGTTTTATTTATTAAATTTGAAAATATTCTTATGAATAAAGTATGCCATGCAGTCTGTACAGGGAGGAGCTATCGCAGCAAGGTGCATGTCCAAATGATGTTGATCGAATGGTTCAACAAGGATTTGCAAAGTGGTTTATGTCCCATGTAAGTCACTAAACTTTTATGTTATAGGTTTACTAAATTGTTTGGTATGCATATGTAATTGCTGAGCTGAGTAATTTTGTTGCAACAGATTGAGAAGAACCGTAATGAGAATCCAGAATTGCTTAGCGAAGAACTGTGGGCACTGTCATGTGGCCCAGCTCGGCGAGTTAAGACTAGTACAGCTTGCAAGATTAATGGAGTGCGGTTTAGCACAGTGGATCGTGAGAAGTTCATGCAGGCACAAAATAGTGGTGTAATGACTGAAGGTGAACATAATGGGGAGAACATAGATTTTTATGGTGTCCTTAAAGAGGTAATTGAGTTACAACATAACTCGAATTATCAAGTTCGTCGGATGGTGGTTCTATTTCGATGCGATTGGTACAACCAAGTAGGCAAGACTGTGGGCATTCGAGATGACAGACATTTCAAATCCATCAATGTGTAGTCGTTTTGGTACAAGTCTGATCCTTTTATCTTGGCAAACCAAGCGTAAAAGATATTTTACCTGGAAGACACAACTCCACAATGTAAAGATTTCCGAGTTGTGCAGAAATTTGAACATAGGAATATTTATGATGTGGCTAAAAAATATGAGGGCAGTAATGATGTGCATCAGGATGATTATTGTTCTGATACTGAGCATATAATGCAAGAAGGTGATGATAATCAGGTTCTGCACGTTGTTGAAGGTGGAGAAGCCACTCTAATTGAAGGCAATTTAAAGGAACTAATAACAAAAAAGAAGGAAGCTGCTATTATTCTTGAAGATAGTGAGGATGAGGAGGAAGACGATACAATGCTTCAATATTTTAATGATGGTAGCGACGACAACAATGATGACATGTCCATAGAAGATGAAGATGAGGATTTCTAGTATTGATAGTTGATTTATGAACAAGGCTATTCTTCTGACTAATACAGCATACTGAAGTGTTCAGTTCAGATTAGCCAATATAACTGTTCAGTTCAGATTCCTGTTCAGTTCAGTTTAGCCAATGATAATTGTTCAGTTCAAATTCCTAGATGGCAGTTTAGATTCCTATTCAGTTCAGCCCAGGTATGCAATGAAACCAATGATGGAGGCTAGTGTAATCCTGTTCAGTTTAGCCTAAATATGCATAGAATGTAAAAAGATTAGCAAGCACATATGTTTAGTTACAGATAAGAATTGCTTATACCTTTGGCTCCCATGCGTTCAGTTCTCCCGGTTCTGTCCATGCCTCTAGCTGCCAGATGAGGATGAGGATTTCTAGTATTGATAGTTCAGTTTATTTACATAGTTGAGTAGACTCCTTTTTCATTTGAGTGGAGTTATTTGTCACAGAGTTGTAGTTGAGATTATTATAGTACATAATAGAATTACATTTCAGTTGATAATATTTGCCATCATAGAATTATAGTTCAGCTGAGATTATTTACCATCACAGATTTATAGTTGAGTTGAGATTTATTTGCCATCACAGATTTTCTACATGACAGCACCACATTGTACATCCAAAACACTTCCAGGTTCGTCTGAAATCCATCGAGGTGCTTCCACCAGACTTGCAAGTCCTAATTCTGTTTATGGAGGTGACACTATTATGTAGCAGATCTTTTTTGTGCAGACTACTATGAAGCACAGACTAGTAGCAGATCTTATTATGCTATGGATGTGACACCAGACTAGTAGCAGATCTTTTTTGTGCATAAATTTAAATACTAGGCAGTTAACACTATTAGCCATGTACCATTTTTTAATCGATGCTGTCATGAATCAGAAAACCTTTTTTCTAGTAGCCATGTACCATTTCTAAGTGCCATTCGTTTCAGTTTTGTTTTTGTTTTTTTAGAATGATTCGTTTCAGCTACAGTAGTGGGATGTTTGGTTCTATACATCTAAACTGAGAGCTCCTGGGCAGAGGAAAATTGATGAACTAAGAGCATCTGCTTCATTCTGCATATTCGATCAAATGAGAGCATTCACAACTCTGAATTTTAGCCTCCTCGGCAGAGGAAAACTAATGATTAAATAGAATTGCGCTCGGTTACTAATGAACAAACTTGACTAGTGCAATGGTAACCCCTCCTTACTTTGAACCTTAGCGTCCTAGGTTCGAGCTATGTGATAGTCAGATTTATTGTGTTTGTTGACATTTTTCAATCATTTTTGTATTTTTCTTTTATTTATTTAGATGTATAGTACCAGTTTCTCCAAATCATTTCATTTTTTTGGGGGTGTTGATGGAGGTGTACCATGATGTTGTGTGACGGTGCAATTTTTAGAACTAGTTTAACTATTAATGTAATTATTTATTATTTTACTAAAGAATAAGTGGTAAAAAACCTAAGGTAGCTAGAAAAATCTAAAAACTTGCATGTACACTTCATTTTGGTGTACAATGTTGACAAAAATTTTCAGTTTATTCTGACAAAGTGGTGACAAACATCCTCAGAAAATGCATATTTCTCTCACATAGAGCCTAGTTACTGAGTGAGAGATGTTCATGCTTGTGATGGATCTATACTACCACTTGCTCCAAATCATTTTAAACTTTAATGGGATGTTTATTGAACCAACCTATGATGTTGTGTGCATTTATGCATTTTTCAGACCTAGTTTACCAATTACTGTAATTATTTGATGCATTTCTTAAAGATATTTCTTACAATACCATAACGTAGCTATAAAAATCTAAAAACTTGCATGGACCATTCATTTTGGTGTACAATGTTGACAAAAAAGTTTCAAATCCTTTGGACAAAGTGGTGACACACATCCTAAGAAAGGCATATATCTCTCATATAGAGGCTAATTACTAAGTGAGAGATGCTATTGCAAGTGAGAGATGTATAGTACCACTATGTTAAAATTATTTCCAAATATTATATAACATGATCATAAACCAAACTAATGTGTCCATGAATAGATAATTGCAAAAAAATCATAGAGAGAAATAAAAAACAAAGAATAAATAAAAAAGGTAGGCAAAACACACAATGTCTCCTTGCAGGCTTGAACCTGGGAGCTCAATCTCAAAGCTCAATCTCAAAGTTAGCAGGTCAAACCATTGGGCTATTCAAGTGTTTTCAATATGTACCCAGCGCTACTATATTTAAACATATTAGCCTCCGCATTGCCAAACAAATTGGGCGCCAAAAAACATTTTTCTGCGTCGTCACTAAAAAAACGCCACCAAAGACACAACCAGTACCTCCTCTTCTTTCTCCCCCACAATTTTCTCCAACCCTAATCGCCGCCGCCTGGACACAACTGCCGTCGACGACCTGCCTCCTCGACCAGGTACCTCACCGCCGCCACTAGGACTCATGTGCCGTCGACGACCTGCCTCCTCGACCAGGTAACTCACTGCCACCCCCTTACCTCTCATTGCGTCGATGAGTTGCGTCGTCGCCGACTTCACTCGCCGCATCCCGCTCTATCTCATTGCCATCCGCATTTCTCTTGCCCCTTCCACCTAACACGCCCCATCCACATTTCTCTCACCTACCCCTAAACCCTAACCATTGCTGGATTTGGGTCATCGCCAACGACCTTGATGGTGAAAACAAGGAGGCAAAGAAGTCAAAAAGGTCCACAACAAGAAGAAGGTAAGCCACATGCAATCATCTGATTAAGATAAACGATGATATGTTTTGTAGATTTGTCCCAACAGCTAGCAGGCCGCCATCGTTTGTTGTTCCATGACAATATATATGACACTTCAATTGGCATTGTTTGAATAATAATTAGTAATTAGAAATGGTAGACATCCAGATCCATAAGACAGTGCCACTAATTAGAAATGGTAGACAACTAGTAGGTTCTAGTTTGAATCGCCGGGCCGGGTATAATATCTATTTGCTCTAATCTATCCTACCTCTAATCTATAACCTCTCACATCTTATCTATTTGCTCTACACATGGCACTACTAGCTCTTTCCTCTTATCTTCCCTGCAAATAGTAGTACCTCTTAGCTTTTAGTAAAATCCTTCATATTATCTAATACGCACAGTGTGCTTGTTCTTATCTATCTTGCAAGTAGTTCAACATGAGATAACTGATTATGAGAGAAGACGGGATAAACAAGTGGAGGAGAATATAAAGAAGATGCAAGATTTGGGTCTGAACAAATATACTTCTTTTCTAAATAAATCTTTACCACCATCTGCATCAACAAAGGGGAAAAATGCAGCAAACAAGAAAACTAATAGTACAGATTCAGATTCATATGTCTCTGTCCATCTCCTTGACGATGATGATCAAGGGGATACTGATGATGATGACACTGAATCTTATGAGCAGCCACAACCCCTAGCAATTAAGGTGCTCCTTCTATCTTCAAAGTAGTGGATGGCAAATAGTTGCATTGCATTTCATTGTTTTTAATCTGGTGTTTAATATATGCTCATGCTTTTAGATTCATCTTCTTTATTTCATACCTCTTAATTAATATATGGTCTTGCTTTTGAATGCACATGACTATTTTTTTGTGGACAGTATCCTAGAAGTGCTAGAAACACAACCCTTGCTTCAAAGAAGAAGACAAACCCCAACATGGCTCCAGGAATTAGGTTCAGCAAGAGAGTGAGGGCAAGTCCACAACCAGAGGAGCAACCTTCAAAAAGGCTTCACTGTACAGAGACAGATGGCCACAATGTATAGGAACCAACAGATGCTAATGATGACATACCAAATAGCCCTACTACACCTAGACTTGCTGATCATTTCAGTAGAGCTGCAGAGGAAGACATGGCATCTGCTGCTCATGACAGTACAGGTGATGCTGAAGGCAATGTAGCTAGAGATGAAGAAACTGAAGGCAAGTTATAGTTTTTTCAGTCAAATATGGCATCTCTTTTGCTGATTTGCATGAAACAAAACAATTTCATTATTCAATAAATGTGATTTCTATTTTGTAGCTCCTACACAGCGAGCACCAAGGAGACCCAGGGCAGCAACTAAGGGAAAACAACTGGATAGGATGACTAAAGTTATGCAAAGGAGACTGCCATAGCTGTTGAGGAAGGCAAAAAAAGGCCACATGAACCTGTTCAAGCTGCCAAGTTTGCATCAGAGGCTGGCATCATTATTCAGGAAACCATGCCTATCCTAACTCGTTGGAAAGATTACAAGGACGACTAGAAATACTACAACAGCTTTGTGTCACAGCTAAATGTAAGCGCATTACTGATTCTATGGTTCACTTGTATACTGCTTAACCTGAATTGACTAACTATGGAATTGTCATATGCATAGGGGCGCTTGTCCGTTAACACTGAGGACAAGGCAACAAAGGAAGCTTGCACCGATATGCTACGCTCTACGGTAAAAAACCAGCGTTATCGGCTCAAGCAGAAATACTTCAATGGTGTACCTGCAAATGAGATTAGGACAACTTCTCTAGTATCTTACATGACTGATGAACAGTGGAGGGCACTAATTGCAAAGTGGTCTGATCCAAAGAACATGGTATGGGTATCTTGTCATATATTATTCTTTCACTATAAGTTTGCAAACAATCTTCGCATATTGAACCTATGATATATCTAATCTGACATGTTCATTCTTTTGTAGGAAATAAGTGAAAAGAACAAGCAGAACCGCAGTAAAGTCAAGTGTTGCGGACTTGTTCTCAAATGCTATGAGTTAATAACAAGGCAACACAAAATGTTAATGGTTAAGGTCCTTCGTCCTTCGAAGCATTATCTCCCTTAGGATATAATGATCTTCAGACGAAGGTCATGAAGGATGTACCTTCATCATCGCAGCATATATTAATGAAAGAAGAAGCATATGAAACATGAGAAATGACATGAACAACCATATGACATCGTTAATATATCTTTTTTACATCATCATTAATGAACATGAACAATGTTGAATTACATTTGTACCTTTGGTTTGAAAGAAGGCAAAAGTCCAAGCGTGGCGCACTAGTGAATACAAGTCAGTGTGAACAGTACGGTGCTACTATTCATCTATTTATAGACACAGGACGCAGCCTGTTTAAAATTACATTCGTGCCCTTCATGTTCACTATTGACTTAAGGACAATATATCGAGGGCTAAATAGCCTTTTCCTCTTTAAGTCGATTCCTTTTTCTGCTGCTTAGCCGAAGCTTCCTTGCGCATAGCTTCTGAGCTAGTTCAACCTTCATCGCAACCATGCTTTTCATATTATGTACAACTTCATTCCGAGTCTGAAGGTTCCTGTACATATATTACACGTGGGAAACATTGTTAATCATGTTTTTGAGGACCTTCGGAAGACGAAGACCCCCAACAGTAGCCCCTCGCAGTATTAATTTGTTATAACAACGAATTTAGACTGCGACATGAACAAAGGCCTTAAGCCGAAGGTCCAAAAAACATCTTCCCTTTGCTAGAATACCAACAGCCAATGACAAACGGGGTCCACTAAGTTGCAAAGTACTGGGCGTATAAATATGAACCATAGCGGCAGCATCTGATACGCCACTTCTGCCATTTGCGTTATTTTCTCAAACTTTTAGCTCTTGCTCATTAGCTTCTGCCTGATTTTCGATTTTTTAGAGCTTCGGTTTAAAGGCACGGTTGCTCCGAATTTAAAAAGAGGATGAGTGGAGATAAGAAGATGACTGAAGTGAAGAAAATAACCGAGGAGACGAAGCTGTTTGAAGAGAAAAAAGCTACAGATCCTTTCATTGCTAGATTTATTGAGTCCATGACAAAAACAAATACAGAGAAGATTACTAAGGAGATCATGGAGGGTTTATCCAAAGATTCTGATGACAGTGATAGTTATGATGTAGAAAGTGGGGATGAAGATTCTGAGGATCGGCCGTGGCGCCCAAGCCATACTATCTTTGGAAAATCGACTATCAAGCAGAGTCATATTGATGCCATGAGGGGGAGGTATTTTCACGACATGTCTATTGTCAGAGTTGGAGGAGACAGTACTGCCCCTGCTCTGGAGGAAAACGAAGTTGTTATATATCAAAGCTTCTTAAAGGCAGGTCTTCGGTTCCCGCTGAGCAAGTTTATGGTTGAAGTGCTGAAGATATACCAGATCTTCCTTCATCAGATTACCCCCGAAGCCATAATTAGGATGGGGATTTTTGTCTGGGCTGTAAGGAGTCAGGGGCTAGAGCCAAGCGCGAAGTGCTTCTGCATTATGCACGAGCTTTTATATGAGACGAAGGCTACTAGCAAAGAACAGTACCATAACAACTTCGGTTGTTATGGATTTATTGCTCGCCCCAATGCAAGCCACCCAGTGCCAACATTTCGGAAAAGGTGGCCTGGGGCTTGGATGGAGGAGTGGTTTTACGTTAAAATGATTTAAAGGCAAGGGAAGACATCAAAAGAATCATTTAGCGCCCCATCTGGTCTCGCTTCGTCCTCCGAAGGCCAAAGGTGGAAATTGATGGCAATGTTGAAGCATGTCAGAAGGCCTTCAGCACTGTGTGTGCCTTCATTGGCACAAGGGGTTTGATTCAAGAGCATATAGCCTTCACGGTATGGCCACTTGTGGAGAGCTGGGATATGCCGAAGGAGACCACCGCCGACTCCAGTGAGGGTGGTCTGGTCTGTTTGAAGTATACCTTCAGGTTTAGGGAGAAGTTTGATGAGCCAGATGATGACTGGCTGAAGTGTATTGAAGCTACCAGTGATGAGTTACTCGGGGCGTACTCCAAGACTGAAGATAATGCTCTATCTGCAGCTTTCGGGGGTCGGGGCAAGAAAAGATTGAACAGGGTATTTGATGCTATTGGCTTCGTATACCGTGATTACCATTACCCGTTACGAGGGCAAGAGAAAAAGAGAAATACTGCTGCTTCAGCTATTGCAACTGAGCTGAAGGGCAAAAAGATGAAGGTTCTGACTCACCAGCCGCGTTACATTGAACCAGCCACGGTACCTAAATTTGGCACGGGGACCTCTTCAGTTGCCAAAGCAAAGCATGCTACTCCGATTGCGCAGAGTACTGAAGAGCCGATTGTAGTGCCAAAGATGCCTACAGTCGGGCCAGCCGAAACTAGAGATGACAAGGCTGAAGAGCCAAAGGTGGAAAAGGTGATAAAAACGCCAGAAATCTTGGGCCCACCGATAGAGGCAGATTTGCCAAAGATGCAAAAAATTCCTGCCGCCACTTCCAAAAGGAGGAGGATGGCCAGCGTATTAGACGCTGTTATAGAGACTATGAAGGCCTTGAGCCCTGCTCCTAAGAAAATTATCAAAGCTACAAAAGTTTAGGCTGAAGCCGAAGCTGAGCCTTCAGCGCCCACCGAGACGGAGCCTGCCGCACCTGAGGACAAAACAGCAGGGCAGATTGTACCAGAGAAGACCGAAGCTCCTGCTCCCGAAGCTCCGAACGAAGATGTTGACTACATTATTCGGCATGCTTCGGGGAAGAAATTATCCCAGGAAGAAATATTGGAGGCCAGACACTATGCCCAAAGACTGAAATATCCAAAAGGGGCCTTAGTGTACAATGGTGCCAACAAAGATGATTTCCTGTACTATCTCCTGGATAACAAAGAAATATCCATGTGTCGGGAGATAGCTAGGAATATGGGATTTCCGAAACTGGAAGAAGGTCTTTTAGTTCTATCAAAAGATGAACTTGCTGATAGCCTCGTGTACAATAGCATAAAGGTATAAAAGTTGACTTTGAAGTTAGAAACGAAGTATTTTATTGTCATACTCAACTCTTTCTTCTTTTGCAGGGCTTAATTCTTAGTAATGGCTTGAGGGCACAAAAGAATGCTGAAGACGAGGATTGTACCATAGCTCTCAACAACCTTCGTTCAGAGGTGATTGAGTTGAGAAACGAAGGCTTGGAAAAAGATAAAATTTTGATTTCATTGGTGAACAAAGTAAAGGAGGACGAAGCTAATTATAAAGCTCAGGCCGAAGCCCAGAAAAGTTAAATTGAAGACCTACGGAGACAACTGGCCGAAGCTAAGGAAAACTGCGCACTTGCACAGGCAAATCAAGAAATCAGTGAATATTGGAAAAATAAACTAGAGAAAAATGTTGAAGAACTTTGCGAATCCAAGGAAAGGTGCTTTGAGAAGTCCTTGGATTGTGTGAAGAAATTAAAAACTAGCTTCGCCAAAGTGGGCGCCTACTCTGCTGAAGAAAACTTCATACGAGGTGACCCCGAGGGCGTTGTTGAATGGATAAGTGGAGAAGCCGAAGCCTTCGAGGAAATTTTGAGGGATTGCAGGGACATTTGCGTGTTTTCTGGTGCGTGGGGAATCTCAGCTATTCTGGAGAAGGCCAGATGTGATCACGTTAAGGCTATAGCTCAGGCCGAAGCTGTCTTCTCCGTAGAAGATACGAATGATCCTTCAGCCGATGCAACTTTAATGGGCCGGAAATTTTGTAACGATGTCTGGGTGAATGGTGGCCGAGAGCTAGCCCACGAGATTATAAAAAAGAGTGAAAAGACACCCACGACACCCGGGCAGAAGCAAAGCGAGCTGAAGAAGCTGCAGAACGCGAAAGGCGTATAGGTACTGTTCCTTAATTAATTAGCTTCGATACTTGCTTTATGGCTTCAAACTAATCTGTTTACCTACTTCAGCTGAACTATTCCCGCCATCGGAGCCGAACGATCCCTTAGCTGATCCAGAGATGAAGGAATCATTGGACATCATAAACATGGCTGAATCCATTATCGATGAAGTCGTCAACAAATTACTGAATGAAGTTGCAGAGAAAGTCCTTAGAGAGGAATCGGTTTTATTGTAATAATCATTTTGAAAAGCTTGATGTATAGAACTAATGAAGGGATATTAGACCTCTTTTGTTATAAAACTATGTAACATTTGATGTATGTAACATTGAATCGAATATGTAAATTATTGTAATTTGTTTCTTTGTGATGCATGAAATTTACACACATACCGTTTTTGAGCCTTTGGTGAAAAAACACCTTCCCTTCTTTTCATGCTTCGTAAAGAAAGAGATCCCTTCTTATGGCTAGCCTGATAAAACTGTATTTCCTGAAGCTTACTTCGTGCCTTAGCACATTCTCATTTTGACGAGTCATTTGCCAAAGATTGGCTTCGTATTCAATTCTTTTGCCGGTAATGCAATATGATGTATGATGTAATGCTATGCGAAATGATGTGATGATATGATGCAAAATGATGAGGATGCCGAAGACACACACCCACACACCCACACTGGAACACACAAGCTCTACATCCCCTTAGGAACGACTTTTGAACTTCTTCACCTTCTATTTCAGTGATATAAGTTCTGCATCCCCTTAGGAACGTCTTTTGAACTTCTTCGCCTTCTATTTCGGTGGTATAAGTTCTACATCCCCTTCGGAATGACTTTTGAACTTCTTTGCCTTATATTTCGGTGGTATTTGGCTCTGCATTCCCTTTGGAACGACATTTGAGCCGAAAACTTACATTGCGCTCCCTTAGGAACTTTTTGTAGCTTCGTGAATTTTGGCTCTGAATTCCCTTAGGAACGACTTTTGAGCAAAAGACTTACGCTGTGCTCCCTTAGGAACGACTTTTTGTAGCTTCGTGAATTTTGGCTCTGCATTCCTTTAGGAACGAATTTCGAGCTTCATAAATCTATGAAAAAGATATATTTCATTCTAGTAAAGGCAGAATCATTTCAAGAAATTAAAACTAAGTTTTCATTGCTTGTTCCTTATACAGAAAGCAAAAATGGCATAGAAAATAAAAGTATTTCAGAAGAAGGATATTGCTCAATATATGTGCTTTGATTCTGGTACAGTGCTGTTGACTGTGCGAGCTTCGGACTCCTCCCTGAAGTCACGTTGTTGTTGGGAGTGTTGGCGCCCTTCTAGCTACTGGCTTCGGGTATAAGCAGGTTGCAATGGTGGTGGCGGTGGAAGCTGAGGCCAGGAAGCTTGTGAATGGCTTGCTGAAGCAACAGAAGCTGTAGGTTGATTGCCCACATATTTTGGTATGTAAGGAGAGTGGCACGAAGCAGTATGTAGGACCTGCTTCGGCTGATTCTGCTGGGCTTCTGCTTCAGCAATTTCTTTTTGCTTCTGAATGGTGATCTGACATGTTCTTGTAGTGTGGCCCTTGTCCTCACTAAAGAATAAGCAATAGATTTTCCTGGGTTGATCCCCATATCTTCCTCCGAAGCCCCTGCCGCCTCGGCCCCTTTGAGCTGGTGGTCTAAAGGAGCTTTGCTGCTATCCTGAAGACTGTGAGCTGTGCTGTGTCCTCTGAAACTGGCCTCCTTTTTCATCATTCTGACTGGAGCTGTGGATTGATCTGACATGCCTAGGGTGGATTCTTCCTCCGAAGCCCCTTGTCATCTCAGAAAATCTGTAAGCTTCTTCCCTTCTTTGGCGGAAGTCATTGTCGGCCCGGATGTACTCATCCATTTTCTGAAGCAACTTCTCTAGAGTCTAGGGGGTTTCCTGCCGAAGTATTGAGCTGTAGGCCCTGGCCGAAGACCCTTGATCATGGCCTCAATGACAATTTCATTAGGCACCATAGGCACTTGTGCTCTCAGACGCAAGAACCTTCGGACATATGCCTGAAGGTACTCCTCATGGTCTTGAGTGCAGTGGAACAAAGCCAGAGCAGTGACTGGCTTTGTCTGAAACCCTTGAAAGCTGGTGACCAGCATGTCCTTAAGCTTCTACCATGACATGATTGTCCCTGGCCGGAGATAAGAGTACCATGTCTGAGCCACACTTCGGACTACCATGACAAAGGACATCACCATGACTACGGTATTGCCCCCGTACAAAGATATAGTTGCTTCGTAACTCATCAGGAACTGCTTCCGATCTGAGTGCCCATCATACAAGGGGAGCTGAGGTGGCTTGTATGATGGGGGCCATGGGGTTGCCTACAGTTCTGTTGATAGAGGAGAAGCATCATCAAAAGCAAAATTTCCATGATAGAAATCATCATACCAATCATCATCATTGTAGGAATTGTCTTCGGTCCTGGTCATCTTGAGTCAAATGACGTATTTCTTTTGTAGCTTCATCGATCTTCTTCTATAGATCGGAAAGACGAAGCATCTTCTCTCTCTTCCTTTCGACCTACTGATGGATAGCTTCGAGATCCCTTATCTCTTGGTCCAGCTCCTCCTCCTGGGGTGCCAGACTTATAGCCTTCCTATTTTGAGTTCGAGCTTCGAGCAATGTGTCCTGGTTGACATCGAGTGGCTGCAGTGCAGCCCCTAGCCCTGAAGAAGTTTTATTCGGTGGCATGACAAAGGTCACAGCTTGCCGAAGGTGGTCAATTGAGTTCACCGGAGGTGGGCACCAATGTTGGGGACTTGTTCTCAAATGCTATGAGTTAAGAACAAGGCAACACAAAATGTTAATGGTTAAGATCCTTCGTCCTTCGAAGCATTATCTCCCTTAGGATATAATGATCTTCAGACGAAGGTCATGAAGGACGTACCTTCATCATCGCAGCATATATTAATGAAAGAAGAAGCATATGAAACATGAGAAATGACATGAACAACCATATGACATCGTTAATATATCTTTTTTACATCATCATTAATGAACATGAACAATGTTGAATTACATTTGTACCTTTGGTTTGATAGAAGGCAAAAGTCCAAGCGTGACGCACGAGTGAATACAAGTCAGTGTGAACAGTACGGTGCTACTGTTCATCTATTTATAGACAAAGGACGCAGCCTGTGTAAAATTACATTCGTGCCCTTCATGTTCACTATTGACTTAAGGACAATCTATCGAGGGCTAAATAGCCTTTTCCTCTTTAAGTCGGTTGCTTTTTCTGCTGCTGAGTCGAAGCTTCCTTGCGCATAGCTTCGGAGCTGGTTCAACCTTCGTCCCAACCATGCTTTTCATATTATGTACAACTTCATTCCGAGTCCGAAGGTTCCTGTACATATATTACACTTGGGAAACATTGTTAATCATGTTTTTGAGGACCTTCGGAAGACGAAGTCCCCCAACATCAAGTTTCATCAGGCTACGGGTTCTCGCTGCTATGTGGCACACTTACATGCATATGTAAGTAAATATTACCTTGTACTACTACCTGCACTTTTGCACTCAACAACTTCTATTGCATTTGATCTGAGAAAACTTCGCTGTGATTGTTTATCCATGAAACAGAAGCAAAAGAGAAACTGAGAAGAACCTAGCTTAGATCAGACTAAAGAACTAGATGCGGTGGACGCCTTCAAGACCTGCCATACCAGCTCCAAACGTGGCCTGAGTGACCCGGCAAGAGAAGCACTTGTAAGTTCATTTGTTTGCTTTATTTAGTGTATTTTTATGAGATTATATGAGGTAACATAGTTCATCATTCACTTGAAATATTGGGTAGAGATCAAACACATTTTGCAGGACAATATCTCTAACTAAGAAAGATTTAGGAAGAGTTTTGCTACTCTCTAGTATCCTTCCACCATTGATGAGTTTCACATAATTGTCAGCTCCAAATCTGCTATAATTTGTCATCACTAGATGTCACATCTTATCAGTTTTTAATTTTCAGAAAATAGAAATTTTATTGCCTGATTGTCCAATTGACAGTCTTCTGGAAAGGAACATGATATCAGAGATCATTTGTGCCTAAATCTCTGCATTTTTACCTCTCAAAAGCAAATGCCAACTGCAATCAGTTTCTATCAGTGTAGCATTGGTTATTATTTCATTATAAACACCTTGTGTCATATGTCTTCCTCAAATTATTGCAATAACTAACAATTGGCATCTTGCTGTTGCTCATTAGCATTAACATGTAATTGTTTTCTGTCCATGATATTTTTGTCTGATATGGAGGCTTTGAGGGCTCAACCTATTGCTGAAGGTGAGATGCCAGCATCCAGTGTGCAGCTTGTGTCCCAGACCAGCTAACACCAATTCCTGAAGAGCGTTGGCATCAAAACACCGGCATCCTCCAAGTCATCATCATCAAATCAAAGTGAGCTTCGGGAACAACTTGCAGCTAAAGCGACGGCTGCTGTTCAAGGTGAACTCGACCAGCTTAGGAAGAAAAGTGAAGAAGCTAAGGAACAGCAGGCGAGGACACAAAGGAGTTGGAGGAGTACAAGAAGATAACAAAGAAGAACAGCAAGGAGATGGAGGAGACCAATGTGCTCATCAAGAAGCTCTTGTCCTCGCATGGTAATGCTTCTTCTTCGACATGAGGGCCGCTGGTCAGAGCTGCTATGTTTGGCCTGTTCTTTGACATGAGGGTACCCAAAAACTCAAGTTGCTCGTGGGTGGCAACTTTTTATTATATGATTTTATGTTTGTGCAAACGCAACTGAAATGTGAAGTCAAGTGGTGATGCTGTGAACTGAGTTCAGTGTTGTCCACTTAGTTTGTATGCTCACTGGAATACTACTTTTATTCATCTACGGAATATGGAATTGTGTGCTCATTCCTCTGTTCTAGTATCTTTTGCAATTTCCAATAAAATTATTCTCTGTACTTCTGTGACCAAACTGGTGGCATATAAAAAACATATGCCACGTCAGCTCTGACGTCAGCTGCTACGTCATTAGCCACGTCCGCGCTGACGTCATACGCCAGCGTGGCATACGCCATCGAGACCCTTCCAAACGTCTGTTAATGACCAAAACACGGCTCTATCTATGACGAAACCGGACCGTCACAGAAAGGCAACGATGTTAACGATGACGTCAACTTGCTCGGGCAGACGGCGGATTATGAAGGAAAAGTGCCTTCATCCATGACCAAATCTGATCATCATAGATTGAATTCACTTCCATGACAACGCGTATTTCGTCACAGAATGGATACACATCTATGACGAAAATGGGCAGTCCGTCACAACAGACCAAATGTGACGCGACCCCTATGACCAATTCGTAATCGTCACAAAATCGTCACAAAGCTTTATCTATGACGATACCTGCATATTCCATGACAAAATACGAACGTCATCGATGATAAGATCTCTACTAGTGTTTGTCCACTAGTTTGAGGATGATATGCTGAACTACGGAGCAACTTAGTACCCAGAGATTTGTGGAGTTCTTCCCAAAATTTGGATACAAATTATGGTCCACGGTCTGACACAATTGTCTTTGGAACCCCATGCAAACTGAGAATGCGAGCAATATAGAGTTCTGCATATGCGATCACAAGATCTTTGGTCTTGACGGGCAAGAAGTGAGCAATCTTTGTAAGTCGATCAATTATAACCCATATAGAATCAAATCCTTTGGTTGTCTTGGGTAGTCCCATGATGAAGTCCATACTAATGTCCTCCCATTTCTATGTTGGGATGGGCAAAGATTGCAATGGCCCAGCGGTCTTCATATGTATTGCTTTGACACACCTGCAGGTATCACATCTTGCCACATAGCGTGCAATCTCAATTTTCATTTTTGTCCACCAATAGTATTGCCTTAAATCTTGATACATCTTAGTACTTCCCGGATGAATGGAATAGCAACTAAGATGAGCTTCATTCAAAATTTGTTGGCGGACATCAGTATCTTTAGGCACAACTATGCAATTATTAAACCATACTATGCCTTGATCATCCTTTCTGAAGCAATTAGCTCTACCGGCTTCTATTTTCTCCCAAATATGTTTCATACCCTTATCATTTCTTTGGGCATCAATAATCCTTTGCAAAAAAACTGACTCAAGCTTCAATTGGGTCGAAGTTCCATGTTGTATCATTCCTAGGTTTAACTTTTCCATTTCTTGGCATAGTGTGGTGTCAGAGGTCCTTACGGTAAGACAATGGCAGGAAGCCTTGTGACTCAGGGCATCTGCCACAACATTGGCTTTTCCTGAGTGATAGTGGATTTCTAAATCATAATCCTTAATTAGCTCAAGCCATCTTCTCTGCCTCATGTTCAGTTCTGACTGGGTAAAAATATACTTCAGACTTTTATGATCTGTATATAGATGGCAAGTATTTCCCAGCAGATAATGACGCCATATCTTGAGGGCATGAACAACTATGGCTAACTCCAAATCATGAGTCGGATAATGCTCCTCATGTCGGTGTAGTTGTCTTGAAGCATAAGTGATGACTCAGCCCTCTTGCATCAAATCACATCCGAGCCCACTGCCCGATGCGTCACAGTACACATCAAAAGGCTTCTCTATGTCCGGTTAAGCCAATACCGGAGCAGTGGTCAATAATACCTTCAGCTGCTCGAAGGCTTCATTGCATATCGAGGACCAGTCAAACTTCATATCATTCTTCAATAAACTTGTGATAGGCTTCACTAATCTTGGAGAAATTCGGAATGAACCTTCGGTAATGACCAGCTAGTCCAAGGAAACTTTGGACTTGATGTACTGTAGTTGGCGGTTTCCATTCCAGAATATCCTGGACCTTGCTAGGATCGACCGCAATCCCTTTGGCAGACAATACATGTCCCAAAAATTGGATTTCCTCCAACCAGAACGCGCATTTGCTGAATTTAGCGTATAATTGGTGCTCCCTTAAGCGCGTCAACACGATCCGTAAGTGTTTAGCATGCTCCTCTTCATTTTTAGATTAAATCAAGATATCATCAATGAAGACCACAACAAATTTATCCAACTCAGGCATAAATACTGAGTTCAATAGATATGTGAAATGGGCTAGAGCATTTGTCAATCCGAAAGACATAACCAAATATTCAAATAATCCATACCGCGTTGTGAATGCGGTCTTGGGTATATCTTCGGGTCGAATATGGATCTGACTGATAACCCGACCTGAGGTCAATCTTGGAGAATACCCAAGCTCCGGTAAGCTGATCGAATAAGATATCAATCCGGGGAAGGGGTACTTGTTTTTGATAGTGACCTCATTAAGGGGTCTGTAGTCCACGCACATTCAAAGTGTTTGATCCTTCTTTTTGACAAAAATGGCAGGACATCCCCATGGTGACGAACTTGGCCTAATGAATCCCTTTTCCAGTAGGTGTTGTAATTGAATCTTGAGTTCCGCCAATTCATTAGGTGGCATTCGGTACGACCTTCTAGAAATAGGAGTCGTACCGGGCTTCAGTTCAATCATAGATTCTACATCCCTTTCTAGAGGTAACCCAGGCAGGTCATCAGGAAAGACATCTAGGAATTCACATACTACCAGAATATCCTGGATTTCTGGTATGATAGCTTCATAGACCCATCCAAATGGTTTGGCTGGAACAGCTACAGGGATGGACAAGAGAATCTCTTCATGGCCATGGCTCAACTTGATGGTCCTTAAGTTAGTATTGATGATGGCCTTATGCTAGGCTAACCAATTCATGCCTAGAATCACATCTATGTCTTGGCCTTTTACAACAATCATGTTTGTAGGGAATTCCCTTTTGGCCAATGTTACTGATATATGGAAAACTATTTCCTTAGTAAATATTTGTCCCCCAGGTGAATGGATAATAAATCCTTCCATTGATTCAGTGCAAGGAATGCAATGCATTTCCACAAACTTCTTGCTTGTGAAAGTATGTGAGGCACCAGAATCAAAGAGAATGACTGCTAGGTAATTGGCCACAAGGAACGTACCCATCATTACCGGCTCGCCTTCCAGTGTAGTGGCCAATTGAGTATAATAAATTTGTCCTGTCTTCTTGACATTTTTGCCATGTTGAATTATTAGCCGTGTTCCCTTTGCCTTGATTGGAGCTCCCAGAGTTCTATTGAGTGTTGAATTTATTCTGCTTCGGGTATGGACAATCCTTTATAAAATGGCCAGACTTTCCACAATTGAAGCAGCCAGTTGAAGAACTAGGGAGGGCGGGGAAACGAGTACCAGGGGCACTCGACTGATTTGTAGAAGGGGGGCATTGGTAGGACGAATGAAAATAGGCTGTTTAAACGGATAGGAGGGTGGATGGGATGAAGAACGATTCTGATTAAAGGGTCGGATTACCAACCTAGTTCGCTTCTCAGGTCCCTGATTAGACCTATCACCTCCAAATCCTTTTGTTTTCCCATGGCCTGTGTTCTTGGATTCTACTTGCCAGTGCTGTGCTGACAGCTCTGCTATAAGTAAGGTCCAGGCAAGTGGCTATTTTCCTCTGCATCCTGTCGTTGAGTCCTTGCATGAAGCAATTCTTTTTCTTTAGATCAGTATTTACTTGATCAATAGCATATTGGGATAGATGGTTAAACTTGTTGAGATACTGCATTATAGTATCTCCCCCTTGCTTTAGTCGAATGTACTCCTCTTGTTTCATGTGAAGCACTCCTTCTAGAACATAGTGTTCGCGGAATGCTATCTTGAACTCCTCCCAGGTGATTTGATGTCCAGCCGGTTGAACTGCTACAAAAATTCGCCCACCAAGTACTGGCAGGCCCTCTCAGTTGTTGAGCAGCAAATAATGGCTTCTGGATTTCCATGCAATGAATCAAACCGAACTTCTGCTCGATCACTCTTACCCACTCATCCGCTTCTAAAGGTTCTTCTGCTTTAATAAAGAGCGGGGGACGAGTTTCCGAGAAGTCTTGATATGTAGTTTCACGGGGTCCTTGCGGAGGAGCTCTCCCGCCCTACTGCTGGAACTGGTTACCCGCCATTTCATGCAAGAAGCGGGTATTATGTGAAGTAGCATTGACCAAGGCAGCGATAACCTCAGCCAGTGTTGGGGGTACAGGTGGCAGGTTAGGAGTAGCTTCCCGACCACGGGAAGTTCCTACACCATCGTGTGCACGAGTCCGTGATAGCATCTGAGGCAAAGAAACATTTGGGAAAAATATAACATGCCAACATATATCATCATATTACATTATCAAAATGTAACTATACAGACTCTAGCGTACAACATACTCACAGTACTTATTTTACATCAGTACAATATCTAAACTATACTATTCTAGTCTTCATCGTCTTTTGTTGCTTCACTGTCTGCTGCAGGAGACCGCTCGTCAGCCAGGTTCATAGAAGGAGGGGGCTTAAAAAGGTCCAACTCCCCCTTAGGTCCTGCATTTGCTATTCCCGAGGGTCCAGCTTTTATTACAGCAGCGTCAACAGGCATGTCCGGATGCAGTCGAGAATACAATACATGTACTTCCTCATGTAGAGTATTACATTACACTTGTAGGTTATCAAGGGCTGCACTAAGCTCTCCACCTGAGCTCGAGCTTTTGCTTCACGGTGCCAAGCAATAGAATCAGAATTGATGGCCCACTCAATGGCCGAATCCCGTTCTGAGATCTCAAACCACAAGCGGCTGACTTCGGTTGACAATTCAGCTATACGCTGACTGTCCTGCTCCCGTGCCCTGTTTCGATGGCGTAGCTCTGATTGGAGTTGCTCCATCTTAGCTTCTAGGTCTCCAATGGGGTCGTTGGAGCCACTACTGCTCCCTTCATGTCTGGGGGCTAGCTGATGGCGAGGCACGCCAAAGGGTCCCGTAGATTTGCGTGCAGTTTTCCTTGTACGTGCCATATCTCCATAAGAGGCGAAACTTATTAGTATATTCTTAATATGATGCATGCATAACCTAATAATGATGGAATCAACTTTCACTGATCCCAAACTTCCTAGATATTGCACTCTGTTACCCTGTCTTTACTAGATAAGGGACTACCAGAAAGTGGCAAGGTAAGAATGAAAGAATATTTCTAGGCAAGTATTTGAAAATTCCTTTTGAAATGCTTCGCAATATCTGAAGAGATGGGCTTTCGCTCCGATACCAGCTATGACGGAACCTCTCAAGTTATTAGGCCTACCTACAGTTGTCCTTGTCCAACGGACCTTGGGCAACCCTGTAGATGCACATAATCACTCGACAAGTTTGGTACCTGTATCCTCAAATCCTTGGCTAAGAGCGCTTCACCCGTCACGCAGATATTACATCACATCGGAGGAAAGAAAAGTGGAAGCATATTACAATAACTTAATTTACATTTATTCAAAGATAGAGAAAGAGTATTATTATTACAAACCCAGGAGGCAAAAACCCCTCCTGCACAAAAGTATATTGTTTTTCAAGAGGGAGGCTAACAACCTCCCGCCACCACTTCACTGTTGAGGTTCTTCTTTGGGCACCACCTTAGAACAAAAACAACAAAAGTCTATTGTTTCCTCACCTACAACAACATGGGTTTGAAAACCCTGAGTACGAAATGTACTTTCGCAAGTCTTACCCGTCAAAAGAAAAGACTCTCAAGGATATGCTGGCTTGAGGGAGTCAAGGTAAGGCTGATCAAATATCAAAGACTCTGTTTGCCAAAAATGCTTACTAATAGTGGATCCTTAAAAATCCAGTTTCATTAACAAGTTAAGTCATTACCTGAATCTAGAGTTCTTTCTACCCTAGTTCAAGCACTTGGCCTATGCTAGCCGTCTTTTATCACCCTTTTAGTTTACTGGATTGCTACGTGTAGGGCAGTGACCAAGTCTTCATATCTGAGAAGTAACGGCGATCCAAATCGATTAATACCCAGCTAGGGATCTCTAATCACACGACATATGTAGCACTTAACCCTTGCATATGTCAACTCGCCACCGGGTTTCTTAAGACCAGACCGGGTTCATGCCAACCGAGAGCACAGATACACCACCGTCCAGCCTATTGCCATGGAGGGTATACGCTACTCTCGCCATCTCTCCACTCCCATTGCAGTGTTGGCCTTTCTGGTATTAGTCTGCCCGAGGCAAAGCTTACCCATGACGAGGCATGTGACCAGTTAAAAGGTCCTCAATCATCAAGCCTACATCGATATGGTCCTTAATCGACTCAGACGGAGACACTACACCGAGACTCTATTCTCGTGCAAGTCACCCATCCGGTCTCAGCTTTATCATTTCAAACCCAAAGTTTGGTACCCGACAGAGGTACATCTTTTCCGATGTTGAACCCATCACGGCCATGATGGATCCACCATCCAGTTTTATTTTTGAAAACATCCCCTCCCAAATGAGGCATCATCTTTTGTTTAAAACAAAACTTTTTTTTCTAAAGCAGGACTAAGCATCAGAAAATCTTTTAATAAAACAGATAATCAAGGAATGGTCAACAGTTCCAAGGAAGGAAATGCAGCAATTAGTTTAGCACACAACTCCTATCACCTAATGCATCAATCAAGTGATAAAGAGTTAAAAATCACAAGGAAAGGGGGTAAATGCACTGGGGCTTGCCTTGTGTTGTAGGGGATTTGGGCTCTGTTCTACAAATATCAAAGTAAAAACAGTTCCCGGCAGGGGTAGCTTCAGTCGGTGGTGCAGGTGTAGTCTCTTCTTCTTCAACAGTTATCTCTTCTTTGTTTTCTATACATAACCATTTATAACCATGAATGCTCATGTTCTGCTTATGAAAATGCAATGATAATAAAGGTACATCAAGTGGTGTCTTGAATACAATTTTCCTTCATGGTGCACCAGGGAAACTAGGGTTTTTCGGAGTCAGTACTTCATTGTCATAAGGCAGATACTACCTAGAAGACTAGGGTTTTGGGTTTGGAAATCAAACAATGTTCAAAACAAGTCTAACTTCACTCATGAGTTCTAATTATCAAATTAAGTTTATCCAAAAAGTTTTGTGATTTTTGGAGTTATTAAATAACTTCTAAAATTCCAAAAGTCTAGGTTTGGGCTTTCTTAAATTCTACATAATTCCTAGGTTAGGTCTAAAAATCTTATAACTATTTTGTTAAATACTATGTGAATTTAGAAGTCCAGTAAAATTGGTCTTATAATTTTATCATTTTCTACAATTTTCTACACATTTCCTAATCTGTCAGCAAAAAAGAAAAAGAGAAACAATGAATAGTGTTGGGCTTAATTCCTCCCAAGTCGGCTTGCAGAAGGGAGAACACGCGTGCGCCCGCGCCTGCGTGGTCGGTTTTGGGCAAAGGTCCCTACCGATTTGAACAACCTGAACAGAGGTCACTGTACTATTCCCTTGTCTCACTGACATTTGCACCGAGGCCCTCGCACTTCTATTTCTTCGCAAACCCTAAGTCCCCGATGCCGAATGCCGGCGAGCATCCCTCCGGTGAACTTGTACCGGCCAAGTCATGCAACTGACCGGACCCCTAGCTCGACTGACACCTAATTCTACCCCCGGCGACAAGAATCCCTCAACTAATTGCACGATTCCGAGTTGAGAACTCCCTGTCCACGGTGATGGCGCACACCGAGGATAATTGAAGGTGTTCCCAGTGATCTACCGCGATCTAATTGAATTAACTGGGCCGATAAGCATCTATAGCATACAGGGGTATTAAACCAAGAGCGAGGAGGGCGTGAACGGACCTGTAGAGAGCTAGCCACGGCGAGCTCGCTCACGGCTGGCGGAAAACCGATTTGGGGGAAAAGAGAAATTAGAGAGCTATGGTGGCTAATTAGAGGCGGGAGCGGGTGCTCTGGCTTCATGATTACCTAGCAGAGCTAGTAGTATGCTCAATTTATAGTGTTCAAGGGCGGTGGCATCTAATTTTGTGGTGGCGTGCTAGGCGGTCGGAGAGAGGGAAGGTTACTAGCGCAAGGGAATTCGTGGCTTTCACCGTGGCTAAGCCTCCGGTGATGAACGGACTCATTGCTACGATTCACTACGACATGTTAAGGCTAATACATACATGGCGCACGGTCGGTAATCGGCCAATGCCGACGAGGACCAATTCGGTCGACCGTAGCCCAAGTGGGTACGGCGAACTCACTATCGATCGGGTTTGAGCCTATCTGGTGCCAAGATCTTTACTCCGCCGTGATTATCTCCTTACCAGAGGGCACGAATCGTGGCGACGATGCAGGATCACAGCGCAATGGTCACCGACGGCGAGGGCTGATGTACCTGAAGATCTTCTTTAGTTCACTGTACCATGGCGATCACCGTCAGAGCTGTCTGACAAAGCAAGATTCAGGGCCCAGATCTCCAATTTTTATGTGATAACTTATTAATCCTCCTATGACAAAGTTATTGATCTATAATTCAACTTTGATATTGCTATAGTAACCACACTCAGATGCCTATTGGATCATACTCAAAAGAGCTCCCAAAGTTCATCCCAAGTCACTGTCAGTAAAAATTCAGACTCTGAGTTGACTGACAGCCAGACTTTAGGTCTATTTATCTCCAAATTTTGTATGACACTAAGGCTTAACCACTTAAGCAAAGTTGTGCTCCTATATTGGCTCTACAGATTTGATGTGTTGACCTCAAGCAAAACTCCTGTTGATTTGGAGATATAAAGCTCCAAAATTGAACATATTCACTGAATTTCAGACTTGACCCTAGGATGCTTATGGAGTACTTTCTGCAAATAAGTCCAAATTCCACCATTTAACTTGCAATTTTTCAAATGTGAAAGATACTTGGTTTGTGGTGTTTTATTACTTTGGTATTTGCACTTTAGTCCAAAAGTGCACAATTTTACATCTAGCCCCCTAGGGTTCCAATTTAGGGTTTTCCAGGGGTCTTTTTAGGGTTTTAAGTACTTTAGGGTTTTTGTGCCACTAAAGTCCATCACATGTGATACCTTGTGAGCATTTCTCATGTCGTACAAGATTTTTACTCATTTAAGCTTCACTTTCACCCATAAGCCCTAATTTAGGGTTGAGTTCCCTACCCTAGGGTTAATCACACTTCAAGCCACATCACCACAACTTGTTTGAAATTTTTCCCTAGTAAATGCATTCTAGGTGTAACAAGCAACATGAAATGTCAATGCACATGATGTTATGCTCAAGTTTTAGTGCTAGTAACACCAGGGGTGTTACACTGGACATGGCAAGAACCATGCTTGACGAGTACAAGACACCGGACCAGTTTTGGGCCAAGGAGATTAACACCGCCTGCTACTCCATCAACCGGCTCTACCTTCACCGAATCCTCAAGAAAACATCATACGAACTCCTTACCGGTAAAAAGCCCAATGTTTCATATTTTGGAGTCTTTGGGAGTAAATGCTTTATTCTTATTAAAAGGGGTAGAAAATATAAATTTCCTCTTAAGGCTGTAGAAGGCTTTTTACTTGGTTTTGACTCAAACACAAGGGCATATAGAGTCTTCAACAAATCCACTGGATTAGTTGAGGTTTCTTGTGACATTGTGTTTGATGAGACTAATGGCTCCTAAGTGGAGCAAGTTGATCTTGATGAACTAGATGATGAAGAGGCTTCGTGCGTCGCGCTAAGGAACATGTTCATTAGGGATGTGTGTCCTAAGGAATCCGAAGAGCCCACACAAGCACAAGATCAACCATCATCTTCCATGCCAGCATCTCCACCAACTCAAGATGAGGAACAGGCTCAAGGTGATAAGAAGAAGATCAAGAAGATGAGCCACCTCAAGAAGAGGTCAATGATCAGGGGGAGATGAAGACAAGGAAGATGAGCAAGAAGTTCAGGGTCAAAGACCGCCACACCCAAGAGTCCACCAAGAAATTCAACGAGATCACCCCGTCAACTCCATCCTTGGTGACATTCATAAGGGGGTAACCACTAGATCTGGTGTTGCACATTTTTGTGAACATTACTCTTTTGTTTCCTCTATTGAGCCTTACAGGGTAGAGGATGCACTAAGAGATTCGGATTGGGTGCTGGCAATGCAAGAGGAGCTCGACAACTTCACGAGGAATGAGGTATGGCATTTGGTTCCACGTCCTAATCAAAATGTTGTAGGTACCAAATGGGTATTTCGCAACAAGCAAGATGAGCATGGTGTGGTAATAAGGAACAAAGCCAGACTTGTGACCTAGGGTTATTCACAAGTCGAAGGTTTGGATTTCGATGAAACTTATGCACCCATAGCTAGGCTTGAGTCAATTCGCATATTACTTGCCTATGCTACTTACCATAGCTTTAAGCTTTATCAAATGGACGTGAAAAGTGCCTTCCTTAATGGACCCATCAATGAAGAGGTCTATGTTGAGCAACCTCCTGGCTTTGAAGATAGTGAGTACCCTAACCATGTTTACAAACTCTCAAAGGCGCTTTATGGGCTCAAGCAAGCCCCAAGAGCATGGTATGAATGCCTACGAGATTTTCTTATCACTAATGGCTTCAAAGTCGGCAAGACCGATCCTACACTCTTTACTAAAACTATTGAAAAAGACTTGTTTATACGCCAAATTTATGTTGATGATATCATATTTGGGTCTACTAACAAGTCTACCTGTGAAGAGTTTAGTAGGATCATGGTACAAAAATTCGAGATGTCTATGATGGGGGAGCTGAGATATTTCTTAGGATTTCAAATCAAGCAACTCTAGGATGGCACCTTTATCAGCCAAACCAAGTACTTTTTGGAATGAAGGATGCCAAACCCATCAAGACACCCATGGGAACCAATGGGCATCTCGACCTCGACAAGGGAGGTAAATCCGTAGATCAAAAGGTATACCGGTCGATGATAGGATCTTTACTCTATTTATGTGCATCTCGACCGGATATTATGCTTTCTGTATGCATGTGTGCAAGGTTCCAGGCCAATCCTAAGGATGTTCACCTTAGGGCCGTGAAGAGAATCATGAGGTATTTAGTTTACACTCCTAAGTTTGGGCTTTGGTACCCCAAGGGATCCACTTTTGACTTAATAGGATATTTCGATGCCGATTGGGCAGGGTGTAAAATTGATAGGAAGAGCACATCAGAGACTTGTCAGTTTCTGGGGAGATCCCTGGTGTCTTGGGCTTCAAAGAAATAGAACTCTGTAGCTCTTTCCACCGCCGAAGCCGAGTACATTATCGTAGGCCATTGTTGCGCGCAATTACTTTGGATGAGGCAAACCCTTAGGGACTATGGCTACAAATTGAGCAAAGTCCCTCTCCTATGTGATAATGAGAGTGCAATCCGCATGGCAGGATAATCCCGTTGAACACAGCCGCACTAAGCACATAGACATTCAGTATCACTTTCTGAGAGATCACCAACAAAGGGGGGATATCGAGATAGCTTATGTTAACACTAAAGATCAATTAGCCGATATCTTTACCAAGCCATTAGATGAGAAAACCTTTAGCAAACTTAGGAATGAGCTAAATATTCTTGATTCTTGGAATTTTGATTGAAACATTGCACACGTAGCTCATTTATATACCTTTGATCATATCTCTTTCCTTTGGTACATACTCATATTTCTTATTTTTCTTGTGCCAAAACTAGGACTAATGTGTTTTCAAGTGTATTTCTATCCTAAGTCGTAGATTGAAACAGAAATGGAGTATTCAGCAAAGACAATGCTTCCACTCAACTCTCACGGTATTATTTACCCTTTGCCAGTATTCCACCATCTCTCCACATGGTATAATCTTTCACTCATATTCATTTTTATCAATGGGGGAGAAAAGTTAAAGAGGGCTCCAACGTTCTTCGTTTTTGGTGATAAATGCCAAAGGGGAAGAAAATATTGAGCCCAAAGCAAAAGGACCGCACCACCATTTTAAAATTTTCGAAATGAAGATTTAATTAGTTTTCAGAAATGTTTGATTTTCAATTGATATCCTTGCTTATGAAAATAAGATTTCAAAATTGGTATCCATTAAAAACCCTCTTGAAAGCTAAGAGGAGAATTTCATTCAGGGGGAGCTTTTATTTAGTTAAAGGAAAAAGCATTTGAAACAGGGGAGAAATTTCAAATCTTGAAAATGCTTCTCGCAATCGTATTCATATACCTTTGACTATTTGCAAAAGATTTTGAAAGGATTTTCTAAAAAGATTTGCAAAAACAAAACAAGTGGTGCAAATGTGGTCCAAAGTGTTAAATCAAAGAAAGCAATCCATTCACTCTTATTCATATGCAATAAGACTTTCAATTAGTTTAATTCCAAGTAACCTATGCACTTACCATATGCAAACTAGTTCATTTCTGCACTTTATATATTTGCTTTGGTTTGTGTTGGCATCAATCACCAAAAAGGGGGAGATTGAAAGGGAAATAAGGTTAACCTTTTCCCACAATTAATTTTGGTGGTTGAATGCCCAACATAAATATATGGGCTAACTAGTTTGCTCTAGAATACATGTTCTACAGGTGCATAAAGGTTGAACACAAACCAATAAATATTCAAGTTAGGGATCCAATTCAAAGGAGCAAAAGAAACCAAGTGTGCTGTTGTCTGGCGCACCGGACTGTCCGGTGCGCCACCGGACAATGTCCGATGCACCAGGTCCGTACAGGGCTGAACTAGCCACTCTCGGGTTTCATCGGGCGCACTCCGCTATAATTCACCGGACTATCCGGTGTGCCACTAGACTGTCCGGTGCACCAGTGGAGCAACGACTATCCAACGCAACGGTCGACTGCAAAAGCCGCTGACACAGCTGAACAGTGAAGAATAGTGAACGCAGAGTCAGAGGCGCACCGGATAGTGAATAGGACCTGTCCGGTGTGGCACCAGACTGTCCGGTGCCTCATCAGGACAAAGCCTCCAACGGTCGACTGCTCCTAAACCCTAATGGTTGGGTGACGTGGTGGTGCACCGGACAGTCTATAGGACCTGTCCGGTGGCGCACCGGACTGTCTGGTGTGCCCATCGACAGCAGCCTCCCCAACGGCTTCTTTGGTGGTTGAGGGCTATAAATACCCCCCAACTACCACAACTCCAAGCATCCAAGTCTTCTGAAGTTTTCATTCAATACAAGAGCTAGTGCGTTCACTCCTAGACACAATTCAAGAGATCAAAGCCTCTCCACGTCCCAAATTCATTCCAACCACCTAGTGACTTGAGAGAGTGTGTGTTCGTGTTCATTTGCGCTCTTGTTGCTTGGATCGCTTTCTTCCTTCCTCTTTCTTGTTCCCAAGTGACTTGTAATCAAAGCAAGAGACACCTAAGTATGTGGTGGTCCTTGCGGGGTCTAAGTGACCCGATTGATTAAGGAGAAATCTCACTCGGTCTAAGTGACCGTTTGAGAGAGGGAAAGGGTTGGAAGAGACCCGGTCTTTGTGACCACCTCAACGGGGACTAGCTAGGTTCTTTAGAACCGAACCTCGGTAAAACAAATCACCGTGTCCACTCACCTTATTTGTTGGTTGATTTGTTTTCCCTCTCTTTCGGACTTGAGTTTTAATTCTAACGCTAACCCCCGCTTGTAGTGTGTGCTTAAGTTATAAATTTCAGGTTTCGCCTATTCACCCCCCTCTAGGCAACTTTCACCTAGGTCGCTCGCCGGCGCTCCCTCCAGCTCGCCCCTCACTTCCATGGCCACGCGCGAAGCTCCTCTACTGGTCGTCGCTGCTCCCTGGTGCCCCTGCTCGTTGTCGGGCCAACCATCGGCAGCTCCCCGTCATCCCTCTGCTCGGCGCCCAGTCCCATCGCAGTGCCCCAGCTCGGCCTCCCCCATCTCCCTGCCATGGTGCCTGACCGTCGTTGCTCCAGACCCGAGCCTGTACGCTAGGAGTTCTACCCTCGATGCGCCGCTCGGCTTGGGTGCTGGTCCCCTCAGGTCCGGCCATGGCTGGCCGCTGCTGCTCCATCAGGTCGCGCTCGCCTAGCTCTAGTGGCCGCACCCTGTCCCTGCTCCTAGCTCCCTCACTGGCGTAGATTTGCTTGCTGGTGGCCAAGGTTCCTCCCTGCACGCGCTGAGCTCCTCTGCTTGGCTCGTCGTCATTCTCCAGCTCCTTACCGCGCTCGACTTGATGAAGGGTCCCTGTACCCCGACATGCTGTACCCTTCTCTGTGCCTCCTTCTTCTGCCTCTTGTTGGCCAGCTCTGAGGATGAACCGCCTGTTATCGGGAGTACCAGCTTTGAAGCCGAAGCAGCTCCAGCTTGGTTGTTGAACGAAGCCATCAGCTCAAAAAGTGGAAGTGAGTTCACCGGAGGTGGGCGCCAATGTTGGGGACTTGTTCTCAAGTGCTATGAATTAAGAACAAGGCAACACAAAAAATGTTAAACGTTAAGGTCCTTTGTCCTTCGAAACATTATTTCCCTTGGGATATAATGATCTTCAGGACGAAGGTTATGAAGGACATACCTTCGGCAACATAACATATAATGATGAAGAGGAAATCATATGAAATGTAAAAGATAGGATAAGCAATTATATATCAACTCATTTCTATTTCATCATTATGGAAAAATAGAAATGATATCAAATTACAAATGTACCTTCGGCTTGAAAGGAGGTAAGAGTACAAATGCGACGCAAAAGCAAAATGCCAAGTCAGCGTGAACAGTACTGGGGTACTGTTCATCTATTTATAGGCACAGGATGCAGCCTGTGCAAAATTACATTTATGCCCTTTACAATCGACTACAATACTGGCACAAAACATCATGAGTCCTTAGGTCATTTCATCTTTAAGTCGGTTTAGCCCTTCGTCTTGAGATCCGTCACTGTGCTGAAGCTTTATAAGTGATGGCTTCAGTGCTGCTTCTGAGAGATCTACCGAAGGTGCTCTTCTCCCTTTAGGATCTTCAACTACGAAGCATACCCCCAACAGGACCAGCTTCGGCGCTAGCCTGGCTCATTGCAGCTTCGGTTTCGGTCCCTTTAGGATCTTCTGCCGAAGGTGCTCTTCTCTTTAATGTCTTCTCTCGCCTTCAAATCATTTTTCACATAGAACCACTCTTCCATCTAGGCCCCGGGCCATCTCTTCCGAAACATTGGCACTGGATAGCTTGCGCTAGAGCGAGCAACGAAGCTATAGCAACCAAAATTGTTATGATATTGTTCTTTGCCCCAGGGCTTCGTCTCATATGAAAGTTCATGCATACTGCAAAAACATCTTGCACTTGGCTCTAGACCTTGACTTCTCACAGCCCAAACGAAGATCCCCATTCTAATAACTGCTTTGGGGGTGATTTGGTGAAGAAAAATCTGGTATGTCTTTAAAACTTCAACCACAAATCTGCTCAACAGGAACCGAAGTCCAGCTTTGAAGAAGCTCCGGAATATCACAACTTCGTTTTCTTCAGGAGCAGGAACGGCTCTGTCTACGTCGGCCCTCACAATAGATATATCTCGAAAATATCTTCCTCTCATATTATCAAGATGACTCTATTTGATAGTTGATTTCCCGAAGACTGTATGACTTGGTCGCCAGGGCCGATCTTCAGAGTCTTCGCCTCCACTCTCCACGTCATAACTGTCGCTATCATCTGTATCTTTAGACAAGCCTTCTAGTATCTCTCTAGTAATCTTGTCTGTATTTGTTTTTGCTATCGACTCAACAAATCCAACAGTCTTCTCCTCAAGGAGCTTCTCCTCCTTGGTCAGCTTCGTCTCAGCGACAACTTTTTTGTCCTGAGACATCTTTTCTTCAGAAATGGTGAAAATGCATCCTTAAAACAGAAGCTTAGGGAATCTGAGAAACTAAGCAAGTGTTGGTAAGCAAGAGCTAAAAAATTGAGCAAACAAAGCAAGCAGCAAGTAGCATACCAAATGTGGTCAGGGTGGGTTCTTATTTATACGATCGACACGCTCCAAATTGGAGGGTCCCATCTGTCATTGACTGTTGCTATACTAGCAAAGGGAAGGTGTTTTTTTGGACCTTCAACTTAAGGCTTTCGTCCATGTCGCAATCTGAATTTGTTATCTTAAACAAATTAATACTGCGAGGGGCTACTGTTGGGGGCCTTCGTCCTCCGAAGGTCCTCAAAAATTTAATTTAACAATGTCTTCCAAGTATGGTTTATGGGCAGGTATCTTCGGATATATGATAAAATCTTACATGATGGGGAGCTTGATCGTGACAAAGCTGGTCGTCGCTCCTGAAGCTATGCGGAGGGGAGCTTCGGCTAAATCGCAGTAAAGGGAACCGACTTAAAAGGGAAAAGGTTGTTCAGTCCTCATAGATTTTTCTATAAACCAATAGTAAATGTAAAGGGCATAATTGTAATTTCTCGTAGGCTAGTTTCCTGTGCCTATAAATAGATGAACAGTACCCCCGTACTGTTCACGCTGACTTGTATTTGCTCGTGCATTACGCTCGGACTTTTGCCTTCTGTCAAGCCGAAGGTATAAATGTAAATCAATTTTGTTCATGTTCATTCATAATGATATAATAGAAAAGTATTAATAATGTCACATGATCATTTATGTTATTCTTCATGTTTCATATGCTTCTCCTTTTGTTAATACATATTATGATGATGAAGGTATGTCCTTCATGACCTTCGTCCGAAGATCATTATATCCTGAGGGAAATAATGCTTCGAAGGATGAAGGGCATTAACCATTAACCTTTTCTGTGTTGTTTTGTTCTTAATTCATAGCATTTGAGAACAAGTGACCAACAGGTGTTATATGTGTTTGCTCTTGTACTTGATATGCCGATAGAAAGTTAGTGACGTGTTTGCATAAACCCAAGGCTAGGCTATGACATCCGTTTAAGTGAACCATAACCCAAATCGTTATCAGTCCTTCAAAATCCATCCAAGTTTCCAAGAATGGATGAATTTGAATTTTTCTGTTATCCCTCCATGACCAAACTCATACAAATAAATGCTTAGATAATTTCTTTGTTGGACATAAAGTGTACCCGGGCTTAAGACAAGAATCTCGAGTTATATCTCCTTCCAAAACCATTCCCTTGTTTGGTTGGTGTAAGTTGATATCTCTATTCTATTTTGCCTCTCCTGGAGGATTGCATTGTCGCTTTATCAACCTAACCCAGGAAAGACATGTCCGATCATTTTCTTGAGTTTGATGCCTTTGGTTTTCTCATATCTATCGAAGGCATACCAACTTAATCTTATGATTCTTTTCCCTCCGTATCTAATCAGATGCTAATCCTTGACCTTGTAATCTCTGCGATGGGCATGGAAATAAGCTTGGGCTGAATTAACAGTCTCCCATCGTACTCCCTTCATCATCCAATTTAGGTCATGCCTTGTTCATTCCATCGGGCCATGATCTATTTGGCTTTCTGCTTGTAATCATTCTTACAAGTGGAGTCTCTTTTGTATATTGTCATTTTGGCTCAGTCAATTTGTGTCGTGTGAGATTTCTTATTGGTTACGTCTTGTAATGGCGTTAGTGACTAAAATTGATGGTGCCACGACGAAACCGGGGGCCTTCTGTGTGTGCGCACACACGGTTGTGCTGCTCAGCACACGCTGGTACCACGGTTAGTAGTTGTAATCCATTATTAGACTATATCGATATGTCATCTCTGCATACTCTAGTTTTACTATGTGTGATTCATTATTGGTGCCAGTTTAGTAATGGTGTCATGGTTAAGGACTTATAGGTGCCGTGGCGAAACTGAGAGCCTCCTGTGAATGCGCACACAGGATTTTGCTGCTTGCCGCATGCTGGTATCAAGGTCTCTAGTCATGATCCATTACAGGACTACACTAATATTTTATCTTCCATAGATCTCTTCCTTGAAACGATTTCGGTGTTGTTTATCGATGTGACCAAGAAACATCTATCATGACTGTTGGATCAAAAGAGCATACCACTTTGATGTGTTCTTTACTAAATTCGCTACCAATTCAGAAGTCTACATCCAAAAAAATGGATTGATCGCGAAGTCAACATCTACAGATCCCTTCACTGGCGATTTTTTGAGTCTCTATCATTTTTCTTGGACTCGGATTCTCTGGCTAACACGAGTTAATTGTGATGTTATTCGACATCCACCCTCGTCTTACGTGCCATGAATCTCTAGTGATCACTTGTTCGTAAACCTCTTTCTGTGTGTTTTACCCAAGAGGTTTCATCTAGTTCTGTTGGAATGAAGTCGCATATCTACTGCTCGCTCAACAGACTCAGATAGTATAGTGTCATCAGAAAAGGCAAACTGCACACGTGGAACCTTATGTGTTCTTCTGGCAGACATTGTCTCTATTGATGGACATCTCTAAATTAGCTTAAGGCGATACATGTTATGTCCACTAGAGAAACAACCTCCTGAGACACTCGCCTTTGCTTGGAACTGCCTTATATTATCACTGATATAGATAGGAGTTACATGCTTCTCTACTCTTAAAAGTCTTTCGCTCCGAATCTCAGGACGAGATTCTTTTAAATGGGAGGGTTGTAACACCCTAGGTGTTTATCTCTCGTAAACAGTGATTATGGATTTAAGCGTGGGATATCAGTAAATAAAATGGACACTAAATTTTAATCATCTTTGGTTATCACGATTTCGATATCGTATCTGTCTCTGTCTATCTAAGTCGTTCAAAAATGTTAGAGAAGTTTGGATTTTTGAAATCGTTCAAGATGTTGAATCTATGCTAATCGGATCGATCTAGTACGTGAATATGATTTCAGAAAAAGTTCGATTTTATAAATTCGACCATGATCCATATCCAAGAGAAACAAGGTGTAGAGTTATAAATTGTGTTGCTCTTTAGCAGAATGTTCAGATAGCGGCAAAATTCATTTAGGCTCAAACAAATCAAACGTCGACTAAAATATCGAATCCGATCTCGTCTGGTTTAATCTGTCTACATCTTCGCTCCTGTGAATGCGACTTCGAAAAAATAGCTCAGGTTTGGTGTCATATTCATCTCCATAATCTAAACAATTAAAAAGGTTTCATGAAACTTTTGGATTATCGAATCTCATTTGCTGGCGAATTTAGAGATGTTCGGATCACGCGCGTAAGTGAATACGAAAATCAGAAAACTTCTAATTTTATGTAAAATTCGGAGCCCCGCGCTATCCGAACAGAACGATGCGCCAGCTGATTAAGTGAATCGTTCCTCTCAGCAAGTTATCCTTGGCATCAAATCAACTGATCGATAGCTGGTGAGAATCGTAAAAATTAGACGGGACAAAATACAGTCTAAAATACCAAAGTCAATCTCGTTTGGTTTCGGTCTATGTGTGTTTTTGTCTCGATCTAAATCTTTAAATAGAAATAATGGGTACGAATTAATATGACTTCGGAGTAGTCATCGAATCAAATCGTGTCCAAATACGGTTGTCGATCTTATTTTATTTGACTCTTTCATATATCTTATAGACCCTCATTTTATACCCCGAAATGTCTGCAATTTTCTGTAAAAAAAGAGAGAAAGGAAAAATCTAAAAAAATCTCTTCAACTCTATCCCTTGTCGCCGCCGTGGAGATTTTTTCCTTCTTCCACCGCTCACCGTTCTCCTCTGATTTTCTTTCACTGCGTATGGCCAATGGCCTCATCTCTTCACCTGTTATTTCTGCAGATTGACCGCATGAATGTGCTAGCCAGTGTTCTTCACCGTCGTGCCTCTCTCTCCCTGAACTCCCTCACTCTTCCCTCTCCCTCATCTCCCTCCTCTGTCGACGTCTTCTCCCTGCCCTCAGCCATGGCGCTGGCCGCTGTGCCCAGGGGCGGACCCAGAGCGAAATGAGAGTGAGGGCACACTTATGAAGACAAACATTAAAACACCAAAGCAGGGGCATCTAAGTTGAACTAAGCAGGGGACCTTATAGTGAAAATCTAGTCTGTACTACCTGCACCAAATAAATGAGCGAGGGCCTGTGCCCTCACTCCCCTGTACCTAGGTCTGCCCCTGGCTGTGCCCTAGCTCCTTGCTCCTCTATGGCCATCGCTCGTCCCATTTCCGTGGTGCTGAGCTTCTTCTTCTTCCCCACATCTGGCCGACCACGCGCCGTTCCTTGGAAGTTCCACGCTCGCCTAGGTCGCTCGCCGGCGCTTCCTCCAGCTCGCTCCTCACTTCCACGGCCGCGTGTGAAGCTCCTCTGCTGGCCGTCGCTACTCCCTGGTGCCCCTACTCGCTGTTGGGCCGACCGTCGGTTGCTCCCCGTCATCCCTCTGCTTGGCGCCCAGTCCCATCGTGGCGCCCTAGCTCGGCCTCCCCCATCTCCCTGCCATGGTGCCTGACCGTCGTTACTCTAGACCCGAGCCTGTACGCCTAGAGTTCTGCCCTCGACGCGCTGCTCGGCTTGGCCGCTAGCCCCCTCGGGTCCAGCCATGGATGGCCGCTGCTGCTCCATCGGGTCGCGCTCACCCAACTCTGTGGCCGCGCCCCTGTCCCTACTCCTAGCTCCCTCGCTGGCGTCGATTTGCTTGCTGGTGGTCGAGGTTCCTCCCTGCGCGCGAGCTCCTCTACTTGGCCCGTCATCGTTCTCTAGCTCCTTACCACGCTCGGCTGTTCGTCGTCATCGCTCCGTCGCGCGACAAGCTGACAGCGTGTCATGTGCCCCACATCCTATGTCCTCGCCGTCGCGTCGTTCGTCGTCCAGCCCACTATTCTCCACGCTTCAAATCAGTGCTGCTCGCCATGTGTGCGCTCGCCAATTTCCTTGGCCACGTCTGCCGAGCTCACCAATGCTCTAGCTCGCCGTTGTTGCCAAGTTCGATTATCCCAGCTCGTTCTGGTGGTCGTTGATTTGGGGCTCTGCGCGGACTCGGCCACGTCCAACACTATCCATGTTGTTGTCGTTCGCCTTCACGCTATGTGCGATAGCATCGTCGTTTCCCTTCATGTGCTCATCCTCAATCCCCGCCTCGCCATCGCCCTCTGTTGCAGTACCGTGTCGACGACTTGCGATCCTCGCCCTCGCGCTCACGCTTCGTCGAAGGCCACTCCAGTACTCAGGTAGGAGAAGATCTTCAGCAGTTGGTTACTGGAGAAAAGAAGGCCCTGGGTGACGTCTACCTAGTACTTGACGAAAAGTCTGAAGTAGAGCTTGTCGCCATGTCCGTGGAAGTGGAGCGACTTGATATTGGTAAGCGAACTCGTTACTTTGGATAGTTGGTATGATAATTGGATTAGCTAGATTTATTAATCATGATGATCCTTGTGTTTAGCGCAGGCGCGTTGTGGTAGTGTTAAATATATGTGAAGTATCATGGAGTTAGTAATGCGAAAGGTAGATTAATTTATGTGATGTTTGGCTGAGCTAATGACGTAAAAGATAGATTTAGTATTTCATACGATTACCCGATAAATTTTGTCGTTGTCGATTATGCTGAATATATTTGTTTAGTGAAGTCGAAGCTCTGTCTTAGTAATCATTACCTTCTATTATATTGATTGGTAGAATTTCCTAGGTGAATATTGCTGAATATATTTGTTTAGTGATGTCATAATCAATTAATGTGATATACAAATTAATCTAGAAAGTAGTTTAGAAAACTAGTTAAGTTGTTTCTATCCATCGTCAGAATTAGGTGTTGTCTGGGTTGCAGTGATTTTTTAATTGTAATGATGTATATGAATGTGATCGTGTTAGTAATGTGATCTCGACATCTAGTAATTTCTTTTAAGTGTTATTATATGCCTCGCTGCTAAGTTTTTAATTCGCTACCGTGTAGTATTAATTAGGCTTGTAGTATTCCTGCTCATATTCATTCATGTGCACCCTGCACTTCTTTAGGCACGTTAGCTGATCACGTGATGTGGAGGACCACAGCTGAGACGACCATAAGATGCTGTAAAGCGTGAGTCGCTCGCGAGGTGATGCTGATGAACGAACCTGAAGATGGATAATTTGAACGAGTACCAAGACAAAGGATGGTCGTCAAGTGATCGTTGTCTAACCAACACTAACCTAGTGTTATTTCAGGCAAGCCCCGGTGCATTATCCCTTTCCTTGTGTTTTTAAAATCTTTATCACCTTATATGATGCATTAGGTGATAGGAGTTGTGTGCTAAACAGTTGCTGCATTCCCTTCCTTGGAAAATTGATTACCCTTCCTTGATACCCTTTTATGAAAAGGATTTTTATAAAGCTTAGCCTTGCTTTAGAAAACAAAATGTTTTGTTTTAAAACAAAAGGTGATGCTTCACATGGGATGGGAACTTTTACAAAGAAAAGACTGATGATGGTGAATCCATCACGGTTGTGATGGGATCAACATCTGAAAAGATGTACCTCTGCCAGGTACCAAACTTTGGGTTTTAAATGATAAATACGAGACAAGGTGGGTGACTTGCACGAGAAGGAAGTCTCGGTGTAGTGTCTCCGTCTGAGTCGATTAAGGACCATGTTGATGTAGGCTTGATGATTGAGGACCTTTTAACTGGCCACATGCCTCGTCATGGGTAAGCTTTGCCTTGGTCGGACCAATACCAGAAAGGCCACCACGCAATGGGAGTGGAGAGATGGAGAGAGTAGCGTGTACCCTCCGTGGCAAGAGGCTAGATGGTGGTGTATCTGTGCTCTCGGTTTGCGTGAACCTGTTCTAGTCTTGAGAAACTCGGTGGCGAGTTGACATATGCAAGGGTTAAGTGCTACATATGTCGTGTGGTTGGAGATCCCCATCTAGGTATTAATCGATTCGAATCGCCGTTACTTCTCGGACATGAAGACTTGTTCACTGCCCTACACGTAGAAATCCAGTGAACTGAAGGGATGATAAAAAGACAACTAGTATAGGCCAAGTGCTTGAACTAGGATAGAAAGAACTCTAGATGCAAGTAACTTTACTTAACCTAACAAGTAAAATGAATTCTTAAGGATCCACTCATAGTAAGCTTTCCTGCAAAAGTTTCTTTGAATCTTGTTAAACTTTACCTAGATTTCTAAAAGCCAACATATCCTTGAGAGTCTTTTTCTTTAGATGGGTAAGACTTGCGAAAGTACACTTCATACTTAGCGTTTTCGAACTCATGTTGTTGCAGGTACTAGATTTGTGCTGATGTGGATGGTGTTAAGCGCCGGTGGGCATGGCCTTCTTATAGGTTAAAGTAGCTCTTATATACTTCTTATTGAGGATTGTCATTGAGCTAGCATATATTTCAAACTTATAAATAATTTATAAAATTTCAAAGTTTATTTCTTTGAATCACTTTTGTAACCACTCCAATAAACATAATGTAAACTTGTTGTAACTTGTAACTTTTTGTAATAAATAAATTCCGCTACAAAATGTTGGTGTGTGATTTATGTTTACTTAATCTTGCGATCCTGGTTGTCAGTGGTTTATCTAGGGTCGTTGGGACACTCGGACAGATCCTGGTTGTCAATGTTTATCCGGTGCACATGCATAGCCGTCTAAGGTCTTTGAGACAAGGACAGGTGAATGTGGGCCCAATAACTTGGAAGGTTCTGCCACAGTGTATGGGGACTCTCTAGTCGTGATAAACCAGATCAATAAGGATCGAGATTGTTCCACCGAGTCAATGGGCAAGTATTGTGCAATCGTCTGGCAAATAGAAGGAAAGTTTGAAGGCCTGGAATTCTACCATGTGGAAAGGGACCGCAACGTGGTAGCCGACACACAATCAAAGCTTGGTTCTAGCAGAGCCTAGGCTCCTCCAAATGTCTTCGAATAGGAAGTTCGGCATCCATGCATTTCTCAAGACTCAGAAGAAGAGTGCAAGGCCACAGGAAACGCTATACTGGTCATGGAAATGGATCCGAATGACTTGAGGACACCAATAATCAAATACATCAAGAATGAAGAAGAGTTGGATGACAAGGCAGCGTCGAATGGCTTGCTCAGCAGTCTGCTAACTACATTCTCATTGGCGGTGACTTGTACAAGCACGGAGCTGCAGGAGTCTTTATGAGGTGTATCAACGCAACTATGGGCAAACACTTACTGGAGAAAATACATTCTAGAAAGTGTGGGATTCATGCAACATCTAGAACACTAGTTGGGAAAGATTTCAGAGCTGGGTTTTACTGGCCCACGGCAAAGAAAGATGCAGCTGACCTAGTCCAGAGGTGTGAGGCATGCCAGTTCTTAGCCAAAGAACAACACTTGTCGGCTCCGCTTCTGTAGACCATCTTCGTTTTCTGGCCCATCGCATGCTGGGGCTAGACATGTGCTGATGGCTATTGATAAATTTACCAAGTGGATTGAGTACAAGCCAATCGCATCACTAATAGCAATCAGGCAGCAGAATTCGTCTAGGAGATCATATTTCGGTTCAGAGTACCGAACAACATTATCATTGATCTATAATCCAACTTCGTTGGAGCAGAGTTCTTCGATTTTTGTGAGCAGAAGTGTATACTTGTAAAATATGCTTCGGTTGCTCACCCAAGAGCTAATGGACAAGTAGAATGAGTAAATGGGATTATCCTAGAGGCATTGAAGAAGATGTACTTTGACAAGAATGAAAAGCTTGTTGGAAAGTGGATAAAGGAGCTCCCATACGTCATCTGGAGCCTCCGAACCCAGCCTAGTCGAGCACTCCATGGCAACACCCCTTTCTTCATGATCTATGGCTCAGAGGCAGTGCTACCTACGGACCTGATTTTTGGGGCACCTAGGGTGATGTTCAAGGACATAGCAGAAGCAGAAGGAACCCAACTCGAGGAGATCGATACTCAGAAGAAGAATGGCTCAATACTGTGATTAAGTCGGCACAGTATCAGCAGTCTCTACGGCGCTACCATGATAGCAAGGTACACTACAAAGACTTTTTGGTTGGGGATCTAGTACTTCGAAGGATATAGTCGAGAGAAGGGCCACATAAGCTATAACCACCCTGGGAAGGACCATACATCATCATGGAGATCATTAGGCCAAGATCCTACAAGTTATCTCAAATGGATGGAACCTCGATTGGTAACTCCTAGAACATTGAACATCTTCAAAAATTCTATCTTTAGCAAAGCCATGAACTCTAGATGGACAGCTATCATTTCTACTCTAAATTTTTATACTCAGTAAAGCATGGTTTTCCTCGTTTACGTACTCAATTTCATTATTTCATACCATTTTTTGTACTGTAAATAGAGCAACCAACTTGAGTTGGGGTCTAGCTCAAGTTGGTGTAACATGCTCCCTCAAACAGAAAGGGGTATCCACTAAACCCTACAAATGGAGCAATCGGCTTGAGTTGGTGACCGACTCAAGTTAGTGTTAAATGCTCTCGCATACAGAAAAGGGTGCCCATTAAACCCTACGGATAGAGCAATCGGCCTAAATCGGGGTTCGAAGACCCTCATAAATAAAAAGGGGGTGATCTCTAAGCCTCATCAGGCTATGGCAAAACACAAAATGCATTCGAATGGAACTCAGAAGTTATATATATAACCATTTTTTCTACATAAATGATCTGTTCGTTTTGAACTGACTCAAGTAGAAGATCCCTTACAATGCTACTACTACCATGCTACACTATCTAAGCCGCCCATCAGCATGATTGTCCTTGCCGCTGCTGCCACCACCCTTTTTGTCGCCCACGCTGTTGCCGCTGCCCTGGCCATTGCCCGCACCATTGCCACCACCACCATCGCCTCCCGCGTCGTCACCGCCCTTGCGGACATCGCCAGAGCCATCACTACCCCTGCTGCTTTGCTGTCCTCCTCCTCCTTAGAGCCTTCCTCCATGCCCTCATCCGACTCATCTAAGCCAGCAAGGCCAGGGCGCTCCATAGCTCAGTTGAAGGACTGTTCCTCTAGGGAAAGCCCTAGGGAATCGTCGGAGTTGTTCGTTGGTGTGGGAGGGGGAGGAAGCAAGGAGTCACAGCCGCTAGACCCAGAGTACTCCTACTTTGAGTCGTCGAAAGACTCCGACGGTGGGGGTCAAGGGATGCTTCCTCATGTTTTTTTTTGTCCCTGCCACCCTTCGCTCCCTTGCCCCTGGCACTCTTATCTCCGACCATTGGTGTTCTCTAGGGAAGAAAGGCTTGCAAAGAAATGGAGGCAAAGGCAAGTAAAGGAGCAAGCGACGGCTGACCATACTAGTTAAAGAAATAGAAGGGTGCCTCTTCACTTCCTACCAGTACAATGAACAGTCTCAAATAACCAAGGGTCATCTAAATTTCCAAGAAGCAAACATATCCCTGGCACAACATGGTGAACACTGCATTAGAGGCCAGTAAACGAGTTCATCACTGGTTCACACGCATCATTATGCTATGTCAACTTAGGGAACTGGTTTATGGAAAGGACGACAAATCTACACATTGGGCACACCCATTGGGTGGCTACAACAGGTTGTTCTGAAAAAATTCAGCTGGGTTTCTATTGGTTGAATTTCGAACTCGACAGTCTTTACAAAGCACATTTCAACCAACTGGGTCTTAAAAGGTCAATCTTTCCTCAAGCGTAAATAGGACGACTATATTTCAATTAGCCTAACAACCAAGCGTCAAGACAACAGGATGATTCACTGAAGCGAGTTTTTTCTTACTTTCAAGTCGATTGTTACTGAAGTCGCCTCGAAGCTCGGGGGCTACGCCGGTGCACCCAATGGACCAGAATCTCAAAAGGAACCGAGGACCTAGGCCCCACTAGCAGGAGGTCTGGGAGTCAAGAAGGGTAGGAAAGGCACAAATAGGGGTCCGGACTCGCGAACTCAGCTCTCGAGCATCTTGCCCTCTAGGACACATGGTGGCCCTAGACCTGCCCCTACGTGGGTCCAGGTCCGACGTCATTAGCCTTGTCGATGTGGGTCCGGACTCGTAGGTGCAGCTCCTGAGCGTCTTCCCCTCTAGGACACGTGGCGGCCCCGAACATTGCACAGGTCTAGGTCCGACGTCATCGGTCCTATCGATGGGGTCCGGACTCGCGAGCGCAGCTCCCAAGCGTCTTCCCTGTTGGAATTAGGCCCACTAGTGTGTGGCCCAATTCAATAAGGAAGCCAAGGTGGTGTGTAGAGATGGCATGGGGCTTTAGTCCTATATTGCCCATCTAGGTAGGACAGAACCAACTTACATGTGGGAGTTTCCCTGCTCTTCATATGAGACAAATAAAAGGCTATGGAGGCTGCCACACGCGCGTTCTCGCTCACGTTTCATGTTTTTTCGCGTTATTTATCTCATGACTTGCGATGATGCGCAATCGCATCGTGACGTGATGTGTTCTAAATGGTAGTTTATTTTTGCCTTCCTCCAGGCGGTTGCACGTAGAGATATTCTAGGGGGCGGTTCCTAGAATTTAGCAAATCAAATCAAGGGGTTGCAGTGACCCGTCTATAAAGGGCAGACATCCTTTAGTCGAAGGATAAGGACGAACAGCAACCGACTTGTCCTCTTCTTCTCAATTCTCTGTACCACCACTTCTCTGCCCTACTGTCCCATCGTCTGCCATGCAGCAGATCAAGGGAGAGCGGTGTCTCGGAATCACCGCCGGCATTTCGATGACCTGCACGGGTGTCAGCGAATCAGGTTTCTGGAAAGTGCTTCACACACGTCCGCTCGGGTTCCTCTACAAAACTCATGGAAATCACTGTGAGTAAATCTACAGTTTCAGTTTGTTGCACTTTTATGGTTAGATCTGTGGTCGATTCTTCTTTTATGCGTTAATCTTGTTGAGTTAGTTTAGATCTGTTCTGTTGTAAGGTCGTGGATATTATCTGCTAGTAGATCTAGGTTTTTCGTTTTATGTTGCATCATCAAATTAATCTTAGGACCTGTTAATTTTGCAATATTCCCCTTCAGGAGACGTGGCGGCCTCGGACCTACACCTGCGCAGGTCCAGGTTTGATGTCATCAGTCTCGCCCACAGGGATCCAGACCCATAAGACCAAACACCTAAGCATCCCTTTAGCAGAAAATTTTGTTAACTCCGGATTCATTTTTAAGAGTCTCGAGCTAATTATGCCAAAAGTGTCTTGAGCCTCGGGGGCTTGTGGGGGATAGATATTCCCCGGTCATCAAGGCATGGACTCGCTTCCTAGGCTACTTGAAAGGCCCCCGATAAGGCCCCGAGAGCTGAATTGTGGGCCTTGGCAATAGGTAACTGAAGGTAGCTTAAAACCCCCACCCCTACGTACGGGAGTTTAAGGCTAACTAAATATAGCGTGACTCAGCCTGCGCATGCAAAGTGGGTGCGAGCTTTGCAGGAGAGGCCAACGTGCGACCTAAAGAATCGGCACGATCACCGCGAGTAACGGATAAACATGCATAAGTACTCCGATATGTATAGGGATATCTCCTCGGTCATCTATATAAGGCTGAGAGGGTACCCCTACAAAAAAGTTAGACTCCGCCAGATCACAAGATCATCATCATCTTCTACCTTCAGCAATCACTCGTAAACCTTTGAACTCAGATCAATACAATTTCTAGACACCCACAGGACGTAGGATATTACACCTCGTAGCGGCCCAAACCTGAATAATTTGTTGTGTTCCGTCGTGGCCTGTACGAACCATCGAGCTGCAATCGACGTCGTAATCCTCCCAAAACCACTGCATGAAACACCTCGTAGTGCGTCGTTGGTACCTAGCACCGATAGTATTAATATTCTAGTAGAGACTGAATAATGTTGACTGATGAAGTCTTCAGCCAAATCTAATCTCACTCAACAGTACGTATATCTCATTGCTCAATTAGACACTGTTTCAATCTCACGGGATAAAATTTAGCTTCCTGCTAAACTTTAGCCATATAAATTGAAGTGCTAAAGTTTAGCTTTTTGGGGTGTTTGGACTACTCTAATAAAGTTTAGCATATTGGAATAAAAAGATATATATGCCCCTAGTGGGGAGAGAGAATGAGGTTGGAGGGTATGGAGTGGAAAATGGGATTACCTGGCCCACGTTTAGCTCCTTTTAGCACCCCTTGAGGGGCCTATAAGATAATATATGCTAAATTTTATCACACCACACTTAGTTCTTCTGTTTAGATCACTAAATGGTTAAAAGTAGCTAAAAAAAGCTGCTAAAGTTTATCTAGTGGGATTGAACAGGGCCTTAAGCGAATATAGGAGCACTAAACTAAAGTAGTAATTCGGGCACTAAACTGCTAAGCGCTGCTGGCTGAGCAGAAAAAAGATGCAGGTTGGCGTATGCACACATTGCAAACAAACTACTGGCAGATTAATGCGTGGCACATCATTCAGGCCACTACTGAAGAAGCATTAGCAGCTGATTCTGCAGTAGCGCTCACTTGCTGTTTTTTTTTTAATTGCTGCTACTTTTTGATGCAGCCTACATACAACTACAGTCCTCCAACTCACTGTTTGCGAGGGCTATAAATATTTCCTTTTTCTAGGAGACGAAGAGGCTTTACATTTGTACGCATGCTGCTTTATCCTCCTAAAGTGTGAGCAATGATTGGGATTGGCACCCACTTGAGGTAGGGTTTCTCCTTGTCCCCCATGGAGACCGCAGGATTAGCAGCTGCACTGTGCTTGCTTGCTGCGTGCATGTTGATATGCAGTCCTGCCGCACAGTCCAGTAGTGTTTTCAGTTCACAGTGCCCTCCATTTCTGGTTCCAGCAGAAAAATCAATACGCTGGATGCGCATAGATGGTGTCGGTAATCTATCGTTGACCACTGCTCCATGTCAACTCTGAACAGAGACACCGGTTTATGTCAACTCTGCACAGGAAACTGACGAAACTAGCATGGCTTACCGGCCGGTACATGTCAATCTCTTGACAGCAACTGGTTAAGCCGATATGGTTTACAGATCATATCTAAAAAAGAATGGTTTACTGATCACTTGCCTGGAGCCTTGAAGTGTGTGTGAACGGAACACATTTGGGTTCAGTTAGTGCTCGGCCGGGCCGGGTCGGGTCGAGTCGAGTCGTGCCGGACAGACGGGCCAGTATGAATGAACTGGGCAGGCCTATATGAGTCCCTGTCTCTCTCAGCTCTTGATTCTGAAACGGCTAGTGGACGTGCTGGGCTTGACTGGGCCACACCTGACCAGCACGTCATTTTTGACCAGCAGCACAGCACTGCACAAGGAAAATTCGTGCACAAGACAACTGAAGAAAGAGAGAGAGCACAGGATGCCCGAGAATGTTGCTCATTGCACTGCACTCACGTACCAATCAGCTTTGTTATGATTGGCAGTGAGCAGCAGCTGGAGCATGGAGCTCACGAGCTGCCGTACTTTGATAAATATTTTTACATTATAAAATAAATTAAAAATATATAAGTATTGAATATAAAATTATCATTCAATATTATGAGTAAATCTAAATTATGTATCATCATATATTCATCATCAAAAGCTTTGAAACGAGTTTATTATCTAAAGAATTATTTAATATCCATAGTTATTTTACAGATTAATTAATTTGGTATAACTCGCTAGCCGGCTTGCGAGCCTCGAGCTTTTTTCTAACCCTAGCTTATATCCCCAACAACAATACACATGCATCTCACCCCTCTCCTTTATATTAGCCCAATGTATCTGTGAGTTGAAATAAATTTGGATGTGTCACACTCAGATTTAAGGGCAGATCCAGATACATCTCATATGTGCGCTAAAGTCAAATATCACACATACAATAAATCAATGTATATAGACGAATGTCATAATTTTTATTACATAACGAGAATGTTTTACAAAATAACTGATAATAAAATAATTTGAAGTAAGATAACTATCTTCACGGCGCCATAGTTGACTGGAGACGACGTCTAGATCTCATCGTAGTAGTCCTCCTCTAGCGATACATGTTCTTGATCTGGTAAGATTATAGCAATGGTGAGCTCCCATATGGTCGTCGCTCAACAAGTGTGAGAAAAAGTATAGTGTAAGGCTTACCAAGGAATTTGGTTAAGGCTGAACATCGCTTTTAATTAAGTTGGTCAAAATTTTATTACCAATTACTAAGTATAAGTATATATCAATCCAATTAAATACTTGATCAATATAGAAATATCATATAATGATCCCACAATGCAAAGCATGACATGTTTAAATTTAATTCCATAAATTACTCATGTGAGGGTCTGAGCCACTTATGACCGTGAGTATGGCTAATATATCAGTTTTACACTCTATATAGGTGACACATCGTTACCCACAAGTTGTGATCCCTTATTTGCCTCGGGTTGCACAGACTGTTAGACACTACTAAGGTGACTAGGCCATGGCTCACTACGAAGCATTTACAAAGTTACACTAGCATGAGAAAAAAACGCATGGTTTTAGAACGAAGGAAGCATATTCCTTTTTCCATGGTTTGTAACCCCATCGCAGTAATTACAGCCAACACTATTCTCGCCTCCCCGCTTCTCCCTTTCGAAAAAGGATTATATCACACTAGCTTTCTAATTACTTGGCCAAGACTAGAGCCATATAGTCCTTGTGTTGCACTGTTGTCTCGGGTGGTCGTTCCATGTTCCAATTAACAATATGATCTTATCATGTATATAATAATAAAGCCAACAACAGTAATAAGACATGATCATATTGCATATATAACAATAATCCCAAAACCAGGTAAAGCAATAGCAAAACTACTCAATAATTCATTTATATGCAAGATGTAGGATAAACAAAACTAGGTAACCTATTAGGTCCCATCAGGTTTAACCTAACTGTGCCATGATGATTAACAAAATCATGATTATTATTAGGTCAAAGAATGTGATCACGGGCACAACTTGCCTTCTGTGAGCTCCTACTCAGAATCTTCAACCTGCTATGCTTCAGATTTCTTGGTCACTTGCTCGTCTACTCGCCGTAATACAAACAAATAATATATAAACAGAAATTAACATCATACCAAACATGAGAACAAACTGTATAATAATATTCTACGTGTCGTGATGAAACCGTAGGTTCGGAAATCACTAAATTCGAAGATAAAATGTACAAGATATGAATTATCTAAGTTTTTATACATTTTTGCATAAATTTTATACTTTAAACAGCCTCCAGGAGTGTTTTTGCAGAACCTAGATTTATTTTTATTTCTTTTAATTACTTAATGGACAATGACTTATGTTTTGTATAAACTCGGGTTCTTTTAGAACAGAACTACGACGAAGGGGCATCTTCGCACCAAGGCCGTTGTATCTTGATTCTACGGCCATTGTTAGATTGGTCTAACACTGAATCAGTATGCGATGCTAATCCTTGGATCAGAGATCGACGATCCGAGCGATGGCCACACCCCAACTGTCCTCGATCCATTCGATCTAGATCAGATGGTCAACACCTATCTCAGCTGAATCGTTAACCATGTTATGATCATTGGCATCCAGTATGAAATCAACTGATCCGGGTTTCCTTTCCCCTCCGGTGACCTCACAATGGCGATATCTCTATATGTGGTGAAGGACACGCCAAAGAATATGTAAATGGCCGACTATGGCCCCTAACATTAGGTGGCTAGGCGCTACACGTTCCTAAGCGCATGGCAGATAGGATGGAGGGCACCATACTGAAATCGTCACACGGAAGTCGTTGGCCAAGCGAGTAGCGTCCTTGTGGGTGACCTTCACGCCGACGAGCAATCTCTCAGCGCTAGATGACCCACTGTGGAAACCGATGCTTCACCCATGCACCCCGGTTCGTAGAGATCCTCCTCAACCCTAAGGCCAACCTTTGAATCTCGACGTGCTCTCGGAACGACACCGAGGACGCTTAAAAGTTTCCTTTGTCCAGCAACAAGATCTGGATGTCGCCTAGAGAGGGTGAATAGGCGAATAAAAATTATCACTTAAAACTGGAAATTCTTACTGTACTCGAAGACTAGCTCATAGTGGAATGAAAGACACTTCGAATAGGTTGCAGCTAAAATGAAGTTTCTGTCTCAAAATATCCTGCACTTCAAAGACATCTTATACCATAGATAAGTATTGAAGTGCCAGTATAAAAGCAATCAAGACAGAGAGACAAAACATAGCACAAAGCAGAGCACATAGACACAGGGATTTATCCTGAGGTTCGGCAAAGCCTGAAATGCTTGCCTAGTTCTCGTTGGAGTTAGCCGCACCTTAGCTTGGAGTCTATTTCAACTCCTTCCTATGTTTGCTAAGATCTATTAATGCGACAGATAGAGCCTTCCACTATGTTGATGAAGGTTACAATGACGTCGTGGTTGCTTATAGTCTTCTTGACATCGCTCCGATAGTGTAACAACTTGCTCAAGATCTTGCTTTAGCTCTAGGCAGCAATTCCCCTCTCTCTAAAGGCTTATAACTTCGCCTTTACACAAACTAGAGAGATGCACAAGAGTGGGAGAGAAAGAATTTGATCACTTGATATATGGACTTACTGGCTACACTTTTCTTTTCAACATGGGCGCCTATGGGTCCCTTTTATAGCCCCAAAAGAGCCCTTAACTGTTGCCCCTTTCCTTGCAAAGAAGATGCCAAAATCTAGAAAACTGCATCTGCCGCGAAGGCACCGGACTGTCTGATGCGCCACCGATGTAACACCCAAAATTTAGTTTTGGGATTTATAAAGGTTTCTCCAAATGATTTGAGTTAAAAGGTCTTAATAATAGATAAAGTATATTTTACTAAAAGTAAATAAATAGTAACATTTAAAATTTTGGTAGCTCAAAAAGATAAGTTAAACTTTGAAACTAGGATTTGAGTTAAAAGAGAAAATATAAGGTAAAATAGAAAGATCCTCGATTTTTTAATTGATAAAACCATGCTTTAAGGATCATGTGTTTAAACTTCCTCTAAAAAAGGCCTCTCCTAATAGAGAATTTACATTAGAAAATAATGCTTCTTAAAACAAATGAATTAACCTTAAATTTAAAACTTCATGTCCAAAATGATATTTTCTCTACATAAGATATATCTTTGTGTGTGAATATCATGTATGAAAGCATTTTTGATTTAATGGGATAATAAATAAACAAATAAAATAAAACTTGCATTCATATTGAGGTTCTTTGTTTGTTGTATTTAACTGGTAATTGAACCTCAAAACAAAATTTAAACTTAATTATGAAAAACAGAAAATAGGAAAGATAATAGCAACAAAAAAAGAGCACAACCCCGGTTGGGCTGAAACCCCTCCATATCTGCCCAACTAGCCGGACGCCAGCCCACCTCAACCCAACGCTGACATGTGGGCTCGTCAGGTCGGCCACTTAGCCGTGGGTCACGCCTCACCATGTCTACCATGTGGACCCACCCTCATCAGACTTCTCTTCCACGCCGAGCTCAATCTGTGGCCGCCGCCGCAGATCTCAGGCCGTTGCAACCATCCAAGATTGGCATGGTCGCGCTAGCTTTGCACACTGGGGCATCTCCCCTCGCTCCATCCTTGGGAGTATAAAGCCGCAATCGCCTTCTCCAGCATCCATCCCAGGCATCACTGTCGACGCAGGGAAAAGATAGGAGAAGCAAGCCACCGGCGTCGTCCTTGCCTTCAATCGCCGCTCGAGGTTCAAAGGGATGTCGGTGGGGTTCATTAGGACCCTAGCTCGTGGCAGTGGGTTCTCTTAATGATGATGGTGGCCGAGTGGCATGAAATCACTCGCCAGAGCATGGCACCACCGCGGACTCCGCACCTCGCCGCGGCCAACTCACCTGCAACAGCTCTAAGGCCTCGGTGTGTGGTCCAAGGCATTCGCTAGATCACGCAAATCATTTTCTGGGGATTGGATTGAGTGGGAGATCACTCGAGTGGTACATAATTTGTCACCGGAGTTGAGCCTCCACCTCCGGGCTGCACGACGTCGTGGCTAGCTTCACCCACCATGCGAAACTCGGTATGAGCTTCTCCCTTCTGTTCCCTTTCGCCCCCTCGACATGTAGCACCTTTCGTATTAGGGAGTAGTGCTTTGGGGCATCGGCGGGCATGGCTCTGGTGGGTGCTCCGCCGTGGGAGTCCTGTACGCCACCGTCCGCGGTCATTGGGAAGGGAATGTTGTCGTGCGCCGTTGATCCAACCACCGACAGCTTGGATTAGATGGGGGATATCCCTTCGCTTGGAGTTAAATCTGGCCGCTGATCTAGATACGGACAACTACGGTTAGATCCCACCTCATTGAATCATAGTCGTGGATCTTGGATCTGATGTCTAAAGTTTCGTACCGTTTCATTAAACCTAAGATCTAATCTCAAGCATCCGATTTGGATCGGGTGACTCCAGCAAGCTCGTACCCCCTTCGACCGTGTTTCTTTTGCTAAAGGGCCCCTACTATTTTACTAAATTACCCCACGCTTCACAACAGTTCAAAAGTAATTACAATTTGGTCCTTTTCTTTATGAGTTTGACCCTATGAAGATTTGAATTAGACCCCGCAGCCCATTTCTAATAAAACAAAATCTAGGAAATTGATTTTTACTGTCCAAATAAATCTAGAAGCTTAGCAAATTCATATCTTTTCCATTTTAACTCTGATTTAACCTGTTAAAGTTTCATTATTTTCATATTAATGTTGTCTACACAGTAATAACATTATTTTGTCACGCCACCTAATCTTTATAATGACACTTAACCTTTATAAATACAAGTTAACCTATGATTAGTAGACACTATTGCTTATCCAAGTTAATCTGCCTATAATTTATGTTGACTAAAATATGATTTCTAATCGAATAATAACTTAGGTTAAAAAGTTAAATTAACTATTTTTTCATACAACATAATCAACCATGATTATCATAGTTAATCCCATAAAACTTTGGAAACCTATACCTTCTTAACCATGACTCCAAATCTAGTGGTGTTCGAACATACGATCTCATAGCGGCACGTAGAATATTCTTACGCAGTTTGTTCATATGCTTTGGTGTAATGTTACCATACCCATTATTTGCTTGATTGTATGTATTGCTACGCATAGAAGCGAGGTGACGAGAAATCTAAAGACCAAATTCGGGGAAGCACCTAAACATCGCAAGTATAAGGCAAGTTGTGCCCTTGATCACTCTTCCTTACCTAATAATGTTCATGTTAATCATTGTGACATGCTCATGTTAATTTGATGGGACCCAATAGGTTTCCCTAGTTTTGTTTACCCCACACCTTGCAAACAAGTGAACTATTATGTAGACTTGCTATTGCTCTACATGGTTTTGGGATTAATCTTATTCTAAACTATGATCATGTTCCACTATTATTGTTGATTTAATTATTGTTCATGAAAAGACTATTTTGTTAATTGGAACATGGAGCTTAACTTGAGATAACAGTGCTACCACAAGGGTGGAATGGGATGCCCTTGGCCAAGTAACTAGTAAAGCTAGGGAGAGATTACCTTACCCGAATAGGGAAAGCGGGGAGGCGTTGCTGCAGAGTATAGGGAGGTCCTCGGGATGGACTGTCTGTAAAGCTTTTTGGACGAGGGATTCCTATGCTTCCTTCTTCCTGAATCTGTAGCGGGTTATCTCGAACTAGTGGAACTTTGGAAAGTCCTCGCAATGGATCCCTAGCCATTCACCTTGGAAGTGTCTATAGGTCTAGATAACCTAGGCTAAATGGGAAACATGTCTTGTGGGTAAAGATGCGCAACCTCTTTAGAGTGTAAAACTAGTTTATCAGTTGTGCTCACGGTCAAGAGCGATTCAGGACTCTTACATGACTAACTTATGAAATTAAACTTAATCTATCATAAGCATTGCATCGTGGGTTTTATTATTAATTTTGATCACTTATTTAATTGGGTTGGTATCTACTTATACTTAAGAACTGATAATAAAATTTTGACCAACTCTAAAAGCAATGCTTGGCTTTAACCATCTTCTTTGGTGAGCCTTACATTTCACATGAGCCCCCACCTTAAGTGAGCTCATACACATTATTTCCCACAACTTGTTGAGCGATGAACATATGTGAGCTCACCCTTGCTGTACTCACATTCCCCCTAGGTCAAGAACAGGTACCGCAATATGAGAAGTATGAAGGATGTCGCGATGAGTTCGTGAGAGGTCTAGGCCGTCGTCTCCCAGTCAACTATGGTTGTAGGGGATCGTTGTATTCATAAGATGTAATTATTTAGCTATTTTGTATAGAACTCCTATTATATATTAAATATATGACATTCATTTCTGTACCATGCAGTCATCATATATGTGAGACTTGATCCTAACTCACATTTGAAACGCACCCGGGTTTGGCCCTTAAATCCGGGTGTGACAGAGGGGTGGATTGTGATATCCTGGCCTCGGGGGATGGTGATATCCTGGCCCAAGGCTTAATAGAATTAATAGAGTACTCATATCAACAAGGTGCATCTTCTTTTTCGGAAGCCTATCTCGAAAGAACATCCAAGTTAAACGTGCTTAGCTTGGAGCAATTTGGGATGGGTGACCAACTGGGAAGTTTTCTTGGGTGCGCATGAGTGAGGACAAAGTGTGCAAAAAAGACCCGCGTTGGTCTATGGGGACAATATATGATCTTATAGACTTGCCAGGATTAGGTACCACTAGTCCTGGAGTGGACGACGTGTTGCGAGTGGTATCAGAGCCGACCCTCGCGGTTTCACGGGTGTGTGTGGGTTAGGGGTTCAGGTATATGGTGCATGGAGCATGTGGGCCCGGAGTGGTCACATGGCATGGCATATGACGACACTGGACATACAAACGTGGCCAAGAGGAGAGGTTCCTGGCTTGGGGTTGACTGACGAGGACATCGATCTTCTAAGGGGGTGGATTGTGATATCCTAGCCCTAGGGGACGGTGATATCTTGGCCCAAGGCTGAGGTGCATCTTATTTTTTGAAAGCCTATCTCGAAAGAACGTCCAAGTTAAGCGTGCTTGGCTTGGAGCAATTTGGGATGGGTGACTGACCGGGAAGTTTGCTCGGGTGCGCATGAGTGAGGACAAAGTGCGCACAAAAGACCCATGTTGGTCTTTGGGGACAATATATGATCCTAGAGAGCTACCAGGAGTAGGTACCGCCAGTCCAGGAGTGGACAGGGTGTTACAACCGATGCCCGTAGACATGGGAACTGATGGCATGTTTCTTTTTGCATTGACGAGCACCAGGTTGTTCGATGCGCCACCAGACTGTCTGGTGTGCTAGCTATCTGTTGCCTCCGAGTAGCCGTTGAAGGTAGCCATTGGAGGGTCCGAACTATCCGTCGCATGGGCTCAGACTGTCCGGCATTTTTAGCAGAGACACGTGAGGTTGGGCAGTTGGCCGTCCAGGGCACCGGATTGTCTGGTGCACACTGGATTATCCGGTGAGGTGCACCGGACTGTCAGGTGCTACTCATACAACAACACACTTATGTGCATTCTTCCTTTTCTTCTTCTTTTGACTTTTGGGAGGACCTTCCTATGACTTAGACAAACATATTTAGAGTAGAAACCAATTGAGCAAGTCTCAGAAAGTTACCTCTCTTCAAATCTTCTCTCAGCTTTTCTATTTCACCTCAAATAGAGCTCCAGATGACACTTTTCTACAAACATGGTTAGAGAGAAAAACCAAAGTTCTATATGCATAGTAAGAGTTGTATGCAACATGTTTGAACACTCAAACTAACATACTTAACTGTAATACCAAATTTGTAAGAAAATATAAAAGATGAAATTATTTCCTTTATACATATGTGTTGTCTTTACTTACCATCACATGTGAATACCTCACTTAAAAATAAATAACTAATAAAGGACATACCACAAAATTGTGCATCATGATGGAGTTTGGCTTGTTTGTGCACTTGATAATAAAATAATAATAATAGAAATATAATAATGAGATGGAAATTTGAATTTAAAACAAAGGTGCACTTTAGGGAATTGAGAACAATATAAAGAAAATATGGGATAAATATTATGCAACACAAAATAAATTTATAAATAAATAAATTTATCACCTTTTATGCATGTCCAAATTGTATTTTGAATCTGAGGATAATTTACCATAGGAATTGAATTTGAAATTTAAATTCAAAATAAGAAGGAAAAACAAATCAGAAAAGAAAAAAAAGAAATAAAAAGGGAAAACTTGCGCCGGACCCAAACTCAGTTGTGCGGCCCATCTAAACATGTTTAACCTCCGCACGGCCAAGCATCCACCGCGAATAGGGAGTCGGTGGGCGCCGACTGATGGGCTCCACCAGTCAGCCCCTGGTGCGCGCTCTCTGACTTGTGGGGTCTGTTTGACAGCTGGAAAACCCGCGCCCGCACCGTGCCCTTGCGTCTCTGACTTGTGGGGCCCAGTTGTCATATGAACCGCCATCACCTCCATGTAGCTGGGTCGTGGCAGATTCGCCGTTCGCCGCTGCGGTTTTACCGGCGGAGGACTCGCGCGGGGTTGTTGCTCTGAGCATAAAGACTCCCTAGCCTCGCAACCCACTTCACCCACCCCCTCTTACCGTCCCCTAGTATGCCGAGAACTCAGTGCGCCATAGCCATAAATGAGAAACCATGCCGTCGCACCTTCACCCTACGATTGCCACTAATCTGCACCTTCCGGGTCGCTGCGACTGGCTACGGGGATTCGCGGGTCACCGGGGGACGCGTCGGGTGGATTGCCTTGCCATCGATCGGTCCGCGGTTGCCCAATTTCTCGTCGGAGTTCTGGAGAGCATTTTGCAGCCCCATCGTGCGCTATGCCAATTCCGCCTCTACACTTGGTGAGATAACTCCCCCTTGCCTTGTCCTGTGCCGCTCTTCTATTACGGTCATGCGGGGATCATGTAGGGCTCTGGTTGCTTACCAATTGCTCGTCGAAAATAGAATTTGTTTCCCCTCAACCCATCACGCTATGGGCAAGGCGTGTCCAGCATGGGGGCCCATGAGGGTACCCTTATCGTGTTCGCCTTGGGCCCCGCATCGTCTACGCAATAGGGCTTTGAGTTCGGTGCCGTTCTTTCTCGGGTTCGCCTTACGCCGGTGATTGCGCCGCCGCAGGGAGTTCCGACTGGCGGTGTTCGGTTGGTGTAGGAAGAAGATGACCGTGGGTCATACGATCTACATCGGACGGTTCTAGTTAGTCTGTGGGGTGAAAGTGTTTTTTGCCATGGATCTACCGATCGACGGTCTTGATCAACTCGCGCGTAACGATTCGCTAGTGCGTAATCTGGCCGTAGATCAGGGATCGTGCGGTCCCCGTCCCGTACTGGTTTAGTCTCGGGTCAAAATAATCCTAGCTATTGAACTCTGATTCGAGGCTCTGAATTGCGCTCCGATTCACTTAAGTCTGAATCTAATCCTTGCCATCGATTTTAGATCGGATGGCCGTAGAGGCTCCATACCCCTTCACCATGACAGATTAGCATCAGAGCCCCTATGGAATACAAAACTAACCCAACGTCCCGAGCACGGTTGACTGAGTCTTGGGATTTTTGTGAAGCCACCCCTGCACTCTCTGGTTATTATGCGCCCAGTCCAGGAAACTAGAAAACTAGGGAAAAGTAATTAGAAAATGATTTTTAATGTAAAAATAATGGTTAGAACTTGTTTAATTCATAGAAAATTCATACTTAGTCCAAATTGATCCATTCCAGTTCCTATAATTTTGTATTAATATTGTCTATAGCTCTGTAACACTGTTTTGACATGAAAACTATATTAAAATTTATCTCTTAATTAATCTTGTATCAAATACATAAAACCTTCAGAAATTCATAACTTAAAATCCATAACTCCAAAATCAATGATTCCTGTTCCTATGATCTTATTTTAATATGTAGATTATTAATATGTATTTTGTATACATGTTTGGTGTGATGTTAATTTCCTCTTTATACTATGCTTGTTTGTATTATGGCGAGTAGAAGAGCATGTGGCTGAGGATCCCGGTGTTCAGTAGATAGAAGTTGCTGAGCAGGAGCTCATTGAAGGCAAGTTGTGCCCTTGACCACTTTTTACCCAATAATGTTCTTTAATATCACTTATTCATGCATAGGTTTAATTTTGATGGGACCCAATAGGTCACCCTAGACTGGTTATCCTTTTTACCTTGTTTACCCCTGAATCATCTGTGCAGTTATGGTATTGCTCTATATGGTTTTGGGATTAATATTATATTATATCCATGTTCCAATTATTCTGTTATGTTATTTATGTTCATGTCAAGATCATTATTTTTAATTGGAACATGGAACTTAACTTGAGAAACACATGCCACCACAAGGGTGCACTACCGGAATCAATGGCTTTGCCGAGTGCCTAAAGCACTCGGCGAATCCTTAAAAACACTCGGCAAATGTTTTGCCGAGTGTTACACTCGGCAAAGAAGGCTCGGCGAACAGTGCATCGGTAAAGCCTTCTTTGCCGAGAGCTTTTTCTCGGACACTCGGCAAAGCTCTTTGCCGAGTGCCAGACAGCACTCGGCAAAGAAAAGCGGCCGTTATGGCGCCGGGTGACGGAGACGGCGGCTTTGCCGAGTGTCCCTTGTGACACTCGGCAAAGAAGTTAGCTTTGCTGAGTGTCTTCCAGGCAGCACTTGGCAAAAAATCCATCTTTGCCGAGTGTCGTGTGGGACACTCGGCAAAGAACCCGCCAGGGAGGGTCCCCATGTCAGGTTCTTTGCCGAGTGTTCTGTGCGGCACTCGGCAAAGACGACCTCTTTGCCGAGTGCCAGCGACACAACACTCGGCAAAGAACCTAAGCCGGTGTCCAGGTCTGTGCTCTTTGCCGAGTGTTATGACCATGACACTCGGCAAAGAGGCTCTTTGCCGAGTGTTACACTCGGCAAAGTGACCAGTATATACCTTTTTAGTTTGCTTTTTGTATTCCATCCACACAAACAGAAGATATCACATATCTATCACATATATACATCACAGATATCATCACAGACATAAATAGCCAACACAAACATAAAACCGTCACCACAAACATAAATATCCATCACAAACATAAGTGTTCAACACAAGTATTAAACACAAACATAAGTCTCAAACGTCGCAAGCTCTCACATAAGTATCAAACACAGACATAAGTATTATACATAAGTTCTGAAGTCTAAAACAATGAAAACACAACACTCATGGAGGTGGGCGGTTTGACCGGGGCTGCGTTGGGCTGAACCCTTCCGGAGGTGCGAAATAAAAAGATGTATTTAAAAACAGGTGCGAAATAAAAAGTCATATAGCATTACATCGATTAAAAATAATCTTCATATGTGTCGGGGTTAGCCGGATCATAACTCTCATCATCACTATCAAGCATTTCAATCTCAACACCATCGAAAGACGCAAGTTCGTCATTAATGTCATTGCCTTCAAGGATTACTAAGTCATTATCATTTTGCACCTCATCATCCTCCTCATCAACAACCATTTCAATATCTACGTCCATTCCGATAGCTTCGGTTAAGTCTATCTCAAATCGCCCTTCTAGCCCATCTTCTTGGAAGAACTCTCCATCATATGTGTCCGGGTCTAAGTTGTAATCTTCATCGTTAGGAACAAGTAACCTCCCATGCGGCGATACCTTATACACAACATCCCAACCCTTAAGATGTTCTTTCGTTTGACACGCATATGGGAGATAATACACTTGTGTGGCCTGTTGGGCCACGATATAGACATCGTCTCCTACTAAGGTGGAATCTTGTCGAATTTCGACTATCCCAAGATTAGAATGTGTCCGTCTCGTCACTTGAGGGTCAAACCAATGATATTTGAATATCACTGGAGTAAGAGGTTTGGAACCATAAAAATTGAGCTCATATATTTCTTCGATTCGTCCAAAATAATCGACATTGTCAAGGCCCGACGTAAAGACTCCAGAACACGTTGTTTTCCGATTGGGCCGACTTTTGTCATAGTGTGTTCTGCGAAAATGGTATCCATTAACGTCATACCCAGAATATTTCTTGACCCTATAAGCAAAGCCGTTGGCTACTTGTCTCAACTCGGCACTCATAGACGGATCTCTTTGGCCCTGCAAGTATTCGCAAGTTAAAAGACGCTAAATTGAGTTTAAAGACGTATCTCTTTTACAAACTAAGCACGTACCTTATGTTTGAACCAGGAAATGAAATCGGGCAACCCATTTCTCGCACCCTTTCTAAGAAGAGCGTCATATTCCTGTGGAGTGGGGTCCCTTGATCGACGCCAGAATTCATGAAGAAATTGTTCCATGTATGGCGTTGTTGGGACTGTCTCTCGACAGCTAGGAGATCCAACACGAGTGAATGGTGATGGCAACAGGGCACTCGCGCGTGATGGCAAAAGCTCTGTTCATCTGCCCTCTCACGGGCACTGCGCGGGGGTATTTATAGGTATCCGAGTGCACGGCGCCTTGCGTTAAGGACGCATGTGCCCTCAGGTGCCTAGTTTATCCCCAGAATATTCCCATAAAGCGGGGTTACAAGCTGTAATTACAAGTACACCTTTACAAATTAGGCCCGTAACACAAACACGGCCACGCAGGGCCCGTTACAATGGGCCTGATCTCGTGTGGGCCTCGGAGCTGACCGAGGCCGCGCCGTGGAGAGGCGTTGCCGCAGGCCTTCGTCTGGTGCCGAATCGAGCGAAGGGTCTCCATGTTGTCTCTGGTGCCGATGAAGCGAAGGGTGTCCCTGCCTGCTTTGTCTCAGAGCAGGGGCTAAGCGGTGGAGACTTCGGGCGAAGGGTGGCGTTTCTGCCTTCGCTCCAACATTTGCCCTCCGAGGGACCAGTTCGACAAAGTCACCTGGTGCCGAAGACGTCGCTAGATGGCGGAGACGCTGCCCTCGCTCGAAGTGGTTCCGCGGGGGTTTTTGATGTGACCGTTGATGGACATCGTACTGTTGGACTGCGGGTTTTCCGAAGCGTCGCGCCCTGTGGGATTGCGGGTTTCCCGAGGAGCCGCGCCCTGCCTATAAAGGGGGGCGGGGGACGGCGCTGTTTGCACTTTGCCTTCCGCGCTCCGTGAAAACCCTAGCCGCCCGCCGTCTTTCTGCTCCTCTTCTTCTACTGCTCCCTTTGCTCGTCGGAGATCTGGCTCGAGTGAAACAAACCGCCCGCCGCCGTCGACGGTACGTAGCAATGCCGTCCTCTTCTTCTACTGCCGACGCCACGCCGCCGGCCGCCGCCTCGTCTGAGGAGACGTTGAGTAGCGTGATGGTGGAGGAGCTGCGCGCCGGCGACTCTGTTGATTTTGGTGTGTCACGGATGACGTCGGCCCGCGTCGAAGAGATGCAGTGCTTGGGCTACTTTGGCGGCGGAGTCGCCCGTGCTCCGGGGACGGAGGAAGTCCCCGAGCCGGAGGGTGAGTTGGTTGTCTTCGAGGCGTTCTTCGTCGCCGGTCTCCGCTTGCCTGCACACCGGTTTGTTGGCGAAGTCCTGCGTAGATTCAACGTTCAAATTCATCAGCTGACACCGAACGCCGTGGTGGCGCTGGCGAAGTATGTCTGGGCGACGACTTCGTACGGCGGGCAGCCGTCGGTTGAAGTTTTTGCGAAGAATTACTGCTTGCATTGGCAGAAGAGGGTGATTGAGGACGGAGTTGCCCAGTTTGGGTCGTGCACATTCACGCCGAAGACCGGCAAGACCACAATGCCAGTAGTGGAGTTGGTTCCGTGCGCCCGCAACAAGTGGGGCAATTGGAATGAATTTTGGTTTTACGTTGCTGATGCTACTGTCGAAGGCCATGAAGGACTGCCCGTGTCTGAGATGTGCTCTCACTATTACTCTGCGTATCCGCCTTTTGAAGTGGCAGAAGAGGATGCAGACGAAGGGGCCCTTCGATGCGCCGCCGGCCAGAGCAGTGGTCGTGATTTAGTTGAAGAGTTTGTGGCGTACGGGGTCTGGCCCTTGGCGCACGGCTGGGCGTTGGGCGAAGTGTGCCCTCGCCAGATGCCCTTTCACGGAGGAAGGGTGGTGCGAAGTCCTGCCTTTGCACTGAACTTGCGAAACCGTGACCCGGCCGCCTTTGTGCGTGATGCGGAGGACTTGGCGATGCGGCTCGTGGGGCGGTACGTGGCGAGGACGGAAGGCCAGCGCAGCTTTGATATTCGCGGGTCAAATGAACGTTTGAACAGGGTCTTCGAATTAAATCAGTTGCCGTACGACGGCTACCCTGGTCAAGACGAAGCGGACCGCCGTGGGAAGAAGCCGGCGGTGGAGACTGGAGGCGACCCTGCGCTGACGGCCGCCCCCTCCTCAAAAAAGAGAAAATTAGGTACTGCGATGGGAGGAATCGGGGTGTCTGATAGTTTTGCTAGGGAGTTAATGAGGACGTGTGCGGCCCCGGGGGAGAGGATGTCTTCGCCCGAACTCCGGGAGTCTTCGGCTCGGATGCTGAGGGTTACCGGGGGCTGTTGGCCTAGAAATGTTCCTGTCCCCTGCGCGGCTGAGGAAGACTGTTTTATATCTCGTATGGTTCGTCGGTGGAGGGTTTTTCCTTACGGGCGAAATATTGGTGCTGTTGTGTGGGCAGTGATGGACAAGGATCGCCAAGGGGCGGCGCAAAAAACGCCAGGCGACCGTCAGGATTCACGATCCCCGGCCGAAAAGGCAGCGGGGAACGGCGAAGGCTGCGGCCTCCAGCGGAGGCAAGCCGCCGCTGGCGGCGAAGGCGGGCGCCTCTGCACCCAGCAAGGCGCCGGAGACAACGGCGGGCGCCGGAGTCTCCAAGCTGACGAAGGTGGTGCCGCCGGCCAGCGGGGTGGCGGAGGCTTCGAAGGCGGTGTTGGGGGCTTGTTCTCAAACGCTAAGAGTTAAGAACAAGGCAACACAGAAAATGTTAAATATTAAGGTCCTTCGTCCTTCATCACATTATATCCTTTCAGAATATAAGGGACTTCGGACGAAGGTTACGAAGGACGTACCTTCGTAAACATAATAATGAAGGATAGAGTATTCGTATAAATCATGATGTATAAAATAGACATTTAAATGTTAACATAGAATCATTTCCATTTTTATTAACACGAACGAATATAAATGATTTTAAACTACAAATGTACCTTCGGTCCTGAGGAAAGCAAGAGTACAAGTGTGATGTGAAGGCCAATAGCAGGTTCGCGTGAACAGTACAGAGGTACTGTTCATCTATTTATAGGCACAGGTCGCAGCCTGTGACAAATTACAATTATGCCCCTTACAAAAGTTTACAACATTGACTCAGACCTATATGTATAAAAAGGTCATTCTATCTCTATGTCGGTTTGAAACGCCGAAGCTCCATAAAAAGGAACCTTCGGCCATCTTTTGGAGACGACTTCAGCCGAAGCTGCTTCTTCGTGTGAGACCTTCGGCGCACCGAAGCACGACCCCAACAGTAGCCCCTTTCGCGGTGCTAGATCGTTTTTCGTAACGAGCTTGACCCGTGAAAAAAGCCTCTTCAGCTTCGGGAAGCCGAAGGTCCAAAAAACACCTTCCCTGAGCTCGTTGCGGAGAAACGATCCGGCTTCCGAGCGCGTGCCAGGCCCACCTTGCAGAGTTACTGTTTGACCTTTGCGGTCCACTGCACAGCGAGTACAAGTGACTGCCCGCGTGGTGCAAAAATCCTGCCGCTTCGTCTTCTTACCTGCGGCACTATATAAACAAACGGGTAGGTGTGAAGTTACCACAGCATTCATTGCTATTTGCACTGTTTTGCTGCCAAAATTTTCCACCATAGCCGAAGCTTGAGTCTCAGAATCGAACGAAGGTCCATCTCGACGTCTGCTTCGTCAGAAAGAAGAGCTTCGGAGAAAAGAAAAAGGAAAAAAGTTTCTGACTTCCCCAAACTCAGAATCAAAATGGCGAGAGTACGATCTACTGCCAAAGTTGTACGTGAGAGAGACGAAGCCGAAGGTTCGGACACTATGCCCATCTCCGAAGCGATGCAGCGTTCCGGTCTAGTGACTGCGGAAGAAATGCCTGCTGCCGAAACAAACCCGACAATTGCCGAAGGAGAAGAAGAAAATATTGAAGGGACTGACCCCGAAGATGACTACCACATTGCTATGCCCAGCAAGCCCAGTCACCTGGATTTTGGGAAATCAACTGTTTCAAAAGCTGATCTTTCGAAGATGGTGAAAGCAGGTTATTTCAATGAAGATCAGAAGAAGCTACTCCGCTTCGGGGGAGAAGAAACCACCCCGAAGCCAGGGAAGGATGAGATTGTTATCTTCAAGAGCTTTTTAAAGGCTGGGCTTAGATTCCCTCTTCACAATATTATTGCGGAGATACTGAAGAAGTTTGGTATCTACTTTCATCAATTGACCCCTAACGCCATCGTTAGGCTCAATGTTTATATCTGGGCCCTCCGAAGCCAAGCTGTGGAACCGTTTGCTGACAGCTTCTGCCGAGTTCACGAATTGCATTACCAAACAAAGGCCAGAAAAGATGGGCTACATGATAATTTCGGTTGCTATAATTTTGCCTACCGGAAGACAACAAAGTGTCCTGTCATTAGCTACCGAAGCAAATGGCCAGCAGGCTGGAAATCTGAGTGGTTTTATGTAAAAGTTGACGAAGACAGAGAAAAATTGGTACAAAGCCCTCTGGAGTTAATCTTCGGAGAGACGAGGCCACGTTGCCGCATCGGCGATCTAAAAGGTCCTACCTGGGCTGCTCTGGGTGAATTTGAAATTATTTCAGAACATATTGGCACCAGGGATCTAGTTCAGGAGTTCTTGGCATTCAGAGTTTTCCCTACTCTAAAAGAGTGGGAAATGCCGAAGCTGGAGGGAGAGAAGAAGAAGGGGGAGCTTGTCCGGCTGCCCTACCACTTCAAGTTTAAGAAGTACTTTAAAAAACCCTGCAAAGAATGGCTAGACACAGTTGAGGTGATGTGCAACGAAATCCTGGGGAATTACTCCAAAAAAGAGGATCAACTAATGACAGCGGCCTTCGGCACCCGACCGAAGCGAAGGCTAAACCGAGTGCTTGATGCCCTGGGCTTCGAGTACCCAGACTATGAGCAGTTGAACAAGGGTGCCGAGGGCCATAAAAGAAAAAGAGTAGCCGAAACTCTGATCAGGGATGAAGAAAGACCAGCAAAGGAGAAGAAAATTCCCAAGAAACGAAAAATATCTACTCCGAAGCGCAAATCACCCGAAGAAGAGGGGTCCCCCACACCGCCTTCTACCAGCGACGTGGAAGAAATTTTAAAGGTAATGACTGAACCCATGCCCACGAAGCTAAGTCCATTAGGGCTCCAACTGACGAAGCTTTTTCAAAAGGTGGACGAGCCGGATCAGACGAAGATAAACAAACCCAAGCGGCAAAGAATTATTGCGGTAACTGAAGTTATCGACAAGACGCCGCCTAGGGCGTCAATTCAGAAAACGGCAGTTGCTGAAGGTACAGCAATCGCCGAAGGCGCACCTTCGGAGGTCGCGGCTACCGAAGCCGCTACAGCCGAAGATACAAACTTAGAAACCACCATTGAGGACATTAACAAGATTTTAGAAGACATAGCTGCAGAAGAGGCTGGTGCTACTACTGAAAAAACCATGGCCACAGTGCCTGAGAAAGGAAAAGAAATAGCCGAAGACACTTCGGACGACGAAGCCTACTCTTTCCAGAATTTAGTTGGGCAAAAACTGACGAAGGACGAAATAGAAGAACTCAAGGACTATGCCAAATCTTGCGGCTACAAGCCAGGAGCCCTTCTATTTGGAGGCATTGATGACGAAAGATTGGGCTGCATTCGAGACCAGACTGGAGCTAAGGTAATCGGTACTCTATCAAAGAGTATCGGTTTTCCGAAGCTAGAGACAGACATCAGCCGCTACCGACGACAACATATCGTCGGCAGCTTATTTTACTCCAACTTCAAGGTAAACAACCTTTTCTCTGGTTTTTATTGCTGTTAATAATGAAAAAGTTACCAACGTAAATTTTTCTATGCAGAGCATGCTTCTGAGCAAAGCTCTGAAGATGCAACAAGATCTGGAGGACAGAAAACACGAAGCTATAATTGAAAACTTAGAAAACAAGATAAAAGAACAATCTGCCATCATTGAAAAGAAAGACTTCGAGCTCCAATCGGCCGAAGGCTTGCTGGCTGAGACTGAGGCTAAAGTATCAGAGTTGAACTCGAAGCTTATCAGTCAATCAAAACAATTCGATCAGGAGAAGCTAGAGCTTAATTCGAAGCTTGAAGCCGAAGTCCAGACCAGCTCAGAGTTGAAGAAATCGTTAGCAAGCCTTCAAGACAAATGCTTAAAATTTAGCAACAATTGTATTGGACGATTAAAAAAGATATTTTACTCTGTTGGAGCCAGCAGCGGGAAATTTAACCCTTCGGCGGAAAATTTACCACAGGCCTTCGATCATATTGAAGCCGAAATTGAAGAACTTGACGAAGTTATAGCCGGGCACGGCGACTTCTGTGCCTGGGTAGCTTCTCGGGGTACCGCTGCTGCATTTCTGAAGGCCGGCTGCGAACATGGAAAAATAGTCAACAGGCCCAACTTCACCCTATCTCCATCAATCCTGGATGATATACCTGACCTCGCCCGAAGTATCTCAAATAGATTTGTAAAAATGATATGGACAAAAGGCGGGCGGGAGAAGGCTGGAGACGAAGCCCGAAGTCATCTTGAACCAGTAAGAAATGATACTTCGTACTTACCTTTTCCTTTGCACTTGATTTTTACTCACGATTCCTTGATTTATGTAGGATGACGAGGGTGAAGATGATGCCTAAGATATGTCGCCGAAGCTGTCGCCGAAGCTGTCGCCGAAGCTGAAGCTTAATGAAGATCATTAGAAGTATACTATAAAAACTCAGGATAGTTTTGTAACGACTCTTGTAAATACAATTAGACTGTTCTCAAGAAACTTTGTACATACCTTGTAATATATTCTTACCCTTCGATTGAGGCGCTTTGATGTGGACGAAATCAGTATTTTGAGCCGAAGGCGAAAAAACACCTTCCCTTCTTTTCGTACACAACGAAGCATAAAAGCAATTCTTCTTTTTGCCGAGCAACGAAGCTTTTCTCTTTTATATACAACATAGCATAACGAATCATAAAAAACCACTTCTCCGAAACTTTTCTTTTACACAATGATTCATAAAAAGCCAACTCTCCCTTCTGCCGAAGCAACCACTTTGGAACACAAATGCTATGAATGAATGCTTATGCATGCAAATGCCATGATGTAATGTAATGTGCGAATGAATGTCCGAAGCGTATGTCCGAAGCCACATTCTCATCCGTTTCTTCTTTAGAACCAACCATACATCAGCTCTGCATTCCCTTAGGAACGACTTCGGAGCATCTTTGCCTTTTACTTAGGCAGTATCAGCGTTGACTTTTCGCTGTAAGCTCTGCATCCCCTTAGGGACGTCTTTGGAGCTTCTTCACCTTTTACTTAGGCGGTATAAGCTCTGCATTCCCTTAGGAACGTATTTTGAGCTTCTTCGCCTTTTACTTTCGGCGGAATCAGCGTTGACTTTTCGCTGTGAGCTCTGCATCCCCTTAGGGACGTCTTCGGAGCTTTTTCTCTTTTTCAGTTTCGGCACTCGATGGTGCGCTCTCAGTTTTTACATTTACATTCTTTGGGGGATTTTGCTCTTATAAATCTAAAAAGAAAAATTACATATGATGGCCCCATTAAAAACCTTTCTCCCCCTTTAGAAAGGAAAAGGGTGCCATGAAAAAGAAAAGAAAGAACATAAAAATTTACATCGAATTATACATAAAATCGCCGAAGCTCATCCGCATTCCAAGATCTTGGAATTTCATTGCCATCCATGTCCTTCAGTCTGTACGAACCAGGCCTTGACGAAGATGCTACTAAGAAAGGCCCTTCCCATTTTAATTGTAACTTGCCCACTGTATCTGGGTTGGCCACTCTCCGAAGCACCAAATGCCCTGGCTCAATATTTTTTAGCCGGACCTTTCTATCTCGCCATTTTACTGTTTCAGCCTGGTATTTATTGATATTCTCCACGGCCTGAAGCCTGATCCCTTCTAAGGCATCCTTTTCCACAAGACAAGTATCTTCGGCACTTGGTTCTGCCGAAGCTACCACTCTTATTGATCCAGCTTTAGCTTCTTCTGGAGTTATTGCTTCGTCACCAAATAACAACTTGAATGGGGTAAAGCCTGTAGACCTTGATGTTGTTGTGTTATGGCTCCACACCACTTTGGTCAACTGATCTGGCCACTTTCCCCTTGGTTGATTAAAGATTAGCTTCATTATTCCTGTCATTATGATGCCGTTGGCCCTTTCAACAAGCCCATTCGACTCCGGATGCCTGACTGATGCAAAATGGATCTTCGTTCCAATTTGATCACAGAAATTTCTGAAAACTTCGGAGTCGAACTGCGTTCCATTATCTACAGTGATGGCCTTCGGTACTCCGAAGCGACAGACAATGTTCTGCCAGAAAAACTTTTGGACAGTGGCCGAAGTTATTGTAGCTAATGGCTTCGCCTCAATCCACTTGGAAAAATACTCCACAGCCACTATAACATATTTCAGATTGCCTTGAGCCGGTGGTAATGGACCCAGCAAATCGAGGCCCCACCTTTGCAATGGCCAGATGGGCTGTATCAGCTGTGTCAAAGACGAAGGTTGCTTTTGATCTCTTGCACATTTCTGACAACCTTCGCACTTTTGAACCAACTCCGCTGCATCCGAAGCTGCCTTCGGCCAATAAAACCCTTGGCGAAAAACTTTTCCAAGTAACGGCCTGGATCCGATGTGGGATCCACACAGGCCTGCATGTATCTCTTTCATCAATTCTATACCTTCGGCTCTAGATAAGCACTTGAGCAGCGGGGCACAAACTCCATGCTTGTATAATTCCCCTTCTATCATGATATATGGACGAGCTCTTGCCTCTATTCTTTTATTATAAGCTTCGTCATCGGATAAGAAGTTGCCCTGAAGGTAAGAAATTATTTCAGTTCTCCAATCTTCACTGTACACAGGAGAAATGTTAAGGACTGCTCTTTCAAGTAGCTCTACTGAAGGTGCCTTTATTGTTTCGAAAAACACATCCGAAGGTAACGGCAGCCCCTGTGCTGCAGACTTGGCCAACAAATCAGCATGCTCATTTTGTCCTCGAGGGATATTCTTAACAGAAAATCCTTCGAAGGAAGCTTCGATCCTTCGGACCGTGTCTAGGTATTTTTCAAGCTTCGGGTCTTTAGCCTTGCAACTTTTGTCAACATGACCCGAAACAACCTGGGAATCAGTTTTAAGGATCGCCCTTCTGATCCCCATTGCCTTTAGTTTCCGAAGACCCAGGAGCAAAGCTTCGTACTCAGCGATATTATTTGTGCAGCTGAAGTCAAGTCTTGCTGCATAGCAAGTTTTAACCTTGGACGGTGAGACCAAAACAGCAGCTGCACCTGCTCCGAAGGTTCCCCAAGAGCCATCACAAAACACTGTCCATGCTTCGGCATCTTTATTCGCTTCTTCGTCCTGAGCCCCTGGCGTCCAGTCGGCAATGAAATCTGCCAATGCTTGAGACTGGATTGAGGATCTATGCACATAATCAATGTAAAATTCATTGAGCTCCGCAGCCCATTTTCCAATCCGGCCAGTAGCTTCTCTATTTCTCATGATATCCTTCAACGGCTGCGAAGAAGGAACAATAATATTGTATGCCTGAAAATAATGCCGAAGCTTCCTGGATGCCATTAAAACGGCATACAACACCTTCTCCAGCTCTGTATAATTTTTCTTTGAGACACTAAGGACCTCAGATACAAAATATACTGGGACCTGCTTCTTGACTTGTCCATCAAACTTCTCCTGGACAAGTGCCGCACTTACTGCTGAGTGCGAAGCTGCCACATACAACAACAGAGGAGCCCCTGGCATTGGTGGAGTTAATGTTGTGAGATCTATTAAGTATTGCTTCAGTTCTTCGAAGGCTTTTTGTTGACTTGGGCCCCATTGAAAGACTTCAGCTGACTTCAGCACCTCGAAGAATGGTAAGTTTCTTTCTGCTGATCTGGATATAAATCTGTTAAGAGATGCCAGCCTTCCTGTCAATCTTTGGGCCCCCTTTCTTGTGGTTGGTGGCTCCATTCGAAGTATAGCTTCGATTTTATTTGGATTAGCTTCAATTCCCTTTGTTGAAACCAAGCATCCAAGAAATTTGCCCTTCTTCACTCCGAAGACACATTTTTCTGGATTCAGCTTCAGACCAGCTTGTCTGAAGCTGGCGAAGGTCTCCTGCAGATCAGCAATATGATTTTCTTGCTTCGTGCTTTTCACGATGATGTCGTCGACATAAGTCAACACATTTCTGCCTATCTGAGATTGGAGAACCTTCGCAGTCATTCTGCTGAAACTCCCTCCAGCATTCTTGAGCCCCTCAGGCATCCGAAGATAGCAATATGTACCACTTGGGGTTATGAAGCTAGTCTTCGGCTCATCTTCCTTCTTCATCCAGATTTGATGATAGCCTGAGTAGCAGTCCAGGAGACTCATGAGCTCTGAAGAAGCTGCTGCATCAACTAAAGAGTCTATCCTTGGCAGCGGGAATTCATCCTTCGGACAAGCCTTGTTGAGATCTGTGAAATCAATACACATTCTCCACTTGCCATTGGCCTTCTTCACCATAACAGTGTTAGCTAGCCACTCTGGATATTTCACTTCTCTGATAACTCCTGCACTGAGGAGTCTTTTCACTTCATTGCGAGCCCCTTCGGCCTTGTCATCAGACATTTTCCGAAGCCTCTGCTTTCGGGGTCTGAAGGATGGGTCAACATTGAGCGAATGTTCAATAACATCCCGATTTACTCCACAGAGATCATTAGCTGACCATGCAAAGACATCTTTGTTGTGGAATAAAAACCTTATCAAGGTTTTCTCCTGGTCTTCAGATAATTGCGAGTCCAACAACACCTTCTGCTCTGCTACATCTTCACACAATAACATAGGCTTCGGCTGATCCGCTGAAGCTGCCTTCTCCCTCCTGAATTTGTACTGTTCACAAGCTTCAGCTCCATCTATGTTATGGATTGCCTTGGAGTCAGTCCAGCTTCCTTCGGCCCTTCTAGCAGCTTCCTGGCTTCCATGAATAGCAATAGGCCCTTGGTCCGAAGGTATCTTCATGCAGAGATAAGCTGGGTGAAGAATTGCTTCGAAGGCATTAAGAGTACCACGGCCGATGATAGCATTGTAGGGATACTCCATGTCAACAATATCAAACACAATTTGCTCAGTCCTTGTGTTGTTAACAAATCCGAAGGTTACCGGCATGGTAATCTTCCCAAGTGCCACAATCTGCCGCCCTCCGAAGCCACAAAGAGGGTGCGTAGCATCATGAATCTTGTCTTCGGGCTCTTGCATTTGTCTGAAGGCTTTAGCAAATATAATGTCAGCTGCACTGCCTGTATCAACTAGGACATTGTGGACCAGAAATCCTTTGATCACACAAGAGATAACCATGGCATCATTGTGAGGATAATCTTTAAGCTGAAGGTCTTCCTGAGAGAAAGTAATTGGAATGTGGGACCATTTTGACTTGATGAAGGGTCCCTGCACTCCAACATGCTGCACCCTTCTCTGAGCCTCCTTCTTCTGCTTTTTGTTAGCCGGCTCTGAGCAAGAACCGCCTGTTATCGGGAGCACCAGCTTCGAAGCCGAAGCAGCTCCAGCTTGATTGTTGAACGAAGCCATCAGCTCAGAAAAGTGGAAGTGAGTTCACCGGAGGTGGGCGCCAATGTTGGGGGCTTGTTCTCAAACGCTAAGAGTTAAGAACAAGGCAACACAGAAAATGTTAAATATTAAGGTCCTTCGTCCTTCATCACATTATATCCTTTCAGAATATAAGGGACTTCGGACGAAGGTTATGAAGGACGTACCTTCGTAAACATAATAATGAAGGATAGAGTATTCGTATAAATCATGATGTATAAAATAGACATTTAAATGTTAACATAGAATCATTTCCATTTTTATTAACACGAACGAATATAAATGATTTTAAACTACAAATGTACCTTCGGTCCTGAGGAAAGCAAGAGTACAAGTGTGATGTGAAGGCCAATAGCAGGTTCGCGTGAACAGTACAGAGGTACTGTTCATCTATTTATAGGCACAGGTCGCAGCCTGTGACAAATTACAATTATGCCCCTTACAAAAGTTTACAACATTGACTCAGACCTATATGTATAAAAAGGTCATTCTATCTCTATGTCGGTTTGAAACGCCGAAGCTCCATAAAAAGGAACCTTCGGCCATCTTTTGGAGACGACTTCAGCCGAAGCTGCTTCTTCGTGTGAGACCTTCGGCGCACCGAAGCACGACCCCAACAGGCGGCCCGAACGTTGCCGCCACCGGGCAAACGTGTTGCCGACTTCGGCACCGACATTAGTGTGGACGATTATCTTGGGGGTAAGTCACCCGGCCGCTTTTTTTTTTTGATCGTTGATGCGTTGCAGGGTCGGACGAAGGCCGGCCTGCTATAGCTGTGCCTGCCGGGGCAATCGCGACGGCTGCGCTGTCGTCGAAGGCGAGGGGCGGGACCCTTGGCGCCGGAGGCGAGGTGTCGGCCCTCGCGTTGGTCAGAGACGAGGCTGGCGCGGCGACCCGCCGGCTGAAAGGAGTGACGGAGGCGCTGAGTCAGGCGACGGAGGCGCTGAGTCAGGTCCGCCGAGTTTTTTTTTTTGTGGCGATGGCCTTACGTGTGCTCTGCAGGTGGCTGACTTCACCAGCCGCACTGCGTCGGGGGCACTAACGGCAGCCTTATCTGCCGAAGTCGAGAGACTTCGGACGCAACATGCTGACGCTGTCCGTGAGAAGTCTGCCTCCGACAGCAAGTGCCGTAACCTGGCGGACAAGGTGGCCGCCCTGGAGGAGGAAAAGGCTGACCTCCGGCGCCAGCTGGCGGGGGAGAGGAGGGAAACCAACGAGGCCATCGCCAAGGAGCAGGCCGCGCAGGCGGAGGCTAGGCTGGCACGGGCGGAGGCCAATCTTGCCAAGGATCTCGCCGAAGACCTGCGGGGGCGGCTCACCGCTCTGGAGAGCCGCGCGAAGGGGGCCGAAGCCGCGGTGCGAACGGAGGCCGAACGGACGCGCACACAGCTTATGGCCACATATCGCGAGCTGGGTGCGCGGACCGGTGACTTCGTGGTGCCGGAGCGAGAGGCCGGGCTTCGCTGTTTGGAATGGGTGCAAGAGGAGCTGCAGGAGCTCCCCACTGTCCTGGGGGGATTAATGTCGTTCGCCTCCCTGGTCACCTGCGAGGGGGCGATGAACGCACTCTCTCGCGAAGGGTGCCGGCACTATGAGGCCTTCGACCAGGCAGATGAAGATTTTGGGCGGGACATCTATAAGGTCGAGGACCCCGTGGTGAAGGAGTCCGCCGGCGCCCTCTATGACCGGATGTGGGGTCTGTATGGTGGTGAAGTGGTCAGGGAGCGGGCCGAGGCTGCGAGGGCTCAGGTAACGTTGTCGTTTGCTCGGCGTTAGCTGGATGGGATCTGTGCGTGTGCTTGCTGACTTTTTGTATGTTTTGTTTTAGGCGGAGCGAGGCGAGCGGGTGGACGATTTCGGAGCCCTGAACGACGCCCCGCCCGACCCGGAGGCGGCCCCGGAGACCGCGGAAAACGCACCAGGCGCCCCCACAACTGCCGCGACAGTTGAAGACCTGCCCCTGACGGTGGCCGAAGGCGCTCCCGACGCCCTCGCAGCAGCTGCGCCGACCGTCGCAGATCCGACGACGGAGGCGGTGGAAACAATGGCGGAAGTGGCGGCGGAGACAACGGCGGAGGCACCCGCAGCGTCAGGGCCCTCGCAGGTGGCGTAGTGGTTGTTTAGGGTTAGGGAATTTTGGATGCTGTACTGAACTTTGGTTGCTGCGCAGGTTCAAGATTTTGGGCCTGCGCGCGCAACCGCTGCTACTGAGTTTTTGGCGGCCTCGACCGCGGAGGGTGGTAATCAATATAGTGGGTCTGCATCTGAGTTTTTTGACTTTGCTGACTCCGGGAGCTCGGTTGAGTGGACTGAGGAGTCGTCGGAGGAGAATTTGGATTATTTTGCGGCCTTGGACGTGGCTGCGGCGGAGGCCTCGCCACACGCCGCGGACGCGTCGGACGTGCCAGGCCCTAGCGCCGGGCGCCGTCGACGAAGGGCGGTTGCAAAACGTATGGTTAGCGCGGAGGAGCGGGCTCTGCTTCGTGTGAGTGGGGCTGGTCGGCAGGAACTGTTGTCTCTGCCGACCGCCGAGAGTGTGGGTGAAGGGGAACTGCGAAGGCTTTTTGCGGGTGAGGAGCTTAGGATAATGTTATTTAATTATAGGGAGATGAGAATTATTCCTAAGGTTGAGCCGATGTAGAGTGTGGTGCCCTCGCTTGTGTATGTGGAGGCTTGTGTGGTGGAATTGTGTGCCCTCGCGTGCATGTGTGTGAAGGCGTTTTGTACTAACTGATTCGTTCGGCTGCGCTGTGCTTGCTTGATTATAATTGGTCTTGGCGTGAATGTTTCGATGTTGTCGTTTCGGCCGTTGTTGTGCTAGTCCAGGTGTACCCTTAAGTGTCTTCGGCACAGATAGTCTTCGCGACAGACTTAGATTTTTTCCCGGCTGCACCCTTAGGCGACTTCTGCACGGATAGTCTTCGCGATAGACTTAGATTTTTTTCCGCACTTGTTGTGCTAAACCGGCTGCACCCTTAGGCGACTTTTACGCGGATAGTCTTCGCGATAGACTTAGATTTTTTTTTTCGCACTTGTTGTGCTAATCCGGCTGCACCCTTAGGCGACTTTTGCGCGGATAGTCTTCGCGATAGACTTAGATTTTTTTTTCGCACTTGTTGTGCTAATCCGGCTGCACCCTTAGGCGACTTTTGCGCGGATAGTCTTCGCGATAGACTTAGATTTTTTTTCCGCACTTGTTGTGCTAATCCGGCTGCACCCGTAGGCGACTTTTGCGCGGATAGTCTTCGCGATAGACTTAGATTTTTTTTCGCACTTGTTGTGCTAATCCGGCTGCACCCGTAGGCGACTTTTGCGCGGATAGTCTTCGCGATAGACTTAGATTTTTTTTCGCACTTGTTGTGCTAATCCGGCTGCACCCTTAGGCGACTTTTGCGCGGATAGTCTTCGCGATAGACTTAGATTTTTTTTTCGCACTTGTCGTGCTAATCCGGCTGCACCCGTAGGCGACTTTTGCGGGGATTTGTCGCACGCGAGGGTAGCTAGCGCTTAGCCTCGCGGTGACCTCGTGGTGGTCGAATGTCGAAGACCGTCATCGCGGTCTTTTTCGACGCATGTCTTTTTGCGGGGGATTTCTTACGCACATATTACATGGCTCCGCCTCGTTAAAAACCTCACCCCCCGGGAGGAAAAGAGTGCGGGCCGGTGCAAGATTGTTTTTGCGAATTACAAGGGCGAAGACGCGGCCCCCAGGCGAAGTCTTTTGCGCCATTATGGATCGGCTGATATCGACCAGGTCGAGGGCGGACCAGGCGAAGGCATCTTTATTCTTGGCCAGGCAGCAGAGGAGCTTCTCTTCTTCATGCGAAGTAAGGTCTTCGCTGATAGTGACTGTCTACTTGGGCGTGGCCTGATCGAGGGGGACAGTCTTGGTCCCATCCTGACTCTGCAACTGAGCCTTTTCGTGCTGCTTGTCAGTTGGGCTGGCGGGCGCAGGGACCTCGCACTGTGTCGTGAGACAGTGCACGTTCCTCTGACCCGGCACGAAGTCTCGCTCTATGTTGCGCGCTGTCTGCTGGTTACCGAAGACCGTAATTACGCCTAGCGGGCCTGGTATCTTCATGCACAAATACAGTCCGTGGATGGCAGCTTCAAACTTATTGATGGAGCCCCGGCCCATGATGGCGTTGTATGGATATACCATATCCACAATGTCAAAAGTCACTTGCTCACTTCGGGCATTGGGTGCTACACCGAAGGAGAGGGGCAACTCTATTTTGCCGACGGGGAAGGTGCCTTTGCCGCCGAAGCCATACAACGGGTTGTCCGAAGGCTTAAGCAGGCTGTGGCTGATGCCCATGCGATCGAAGGCGTGGAGGAAGATGATGTCTGCCTGGCTGCCGTTGTCAACGAGGACCTTGTGTAGGTCCCAGCCTGCCACGCTGCAATTGATGACCATGGCATCGCAGTGGGGGGCACTGCGCAAATCGACGTCCCGTGCGTCGAAGGTGAGCGGTACGTGGGACCACTTTGTCTGTACAACTGGGCCCGTGACGGCTACATGGTTTACGCTGCGGTAGTGGTCCCGCTTCTGCCGCTTGGTGTCGAAGTCGGTGCTGGACCCCCCAGTTATCATATGAATGACTCCGCGATAAGGTTGATCGGCGAAGTCCTCCTGCTTTGGGGCGTTGGGGATGTTTTGTTGTTGCTGGTGTGGTGGTGGAGGCGGAGGATGTACAATTTGTACTTCCTGATGATGTTGGTAAGCGTGGTGCGGTGGATGCGGGGCGGGAGCGTGGATAAATGGTGGAGGGGGTGGCTGGTAGTTATGCGCGACAATTCTGGGGTTGTCGGCTGGCTGCGCCCTCGCCATTCTGTCTCTGGTGGCCTTCACTTCGGGGCAGCCTTTGGTTGGGTGGGCGCAGTCTTCGCCATGGAAAAGGCAGTAAAACCGGCGCGGTGGAGGGGGTGGCTGCGCACGCCCTTGGCCCCTGCCGCGAGTTTCACTTCCGCGGCCCTGGGGGGGATATTCCTGGCGCCGAAGGGGGTCGGCGGCCGGCTGCTGGTTGGCAATGTTGTGCACTTGCGGCTGACCGCGGCCATCTCGACCGGAGTCTGGTTGCGGAGTTCTTGTCCACGTGTGGCTGGACTGTGGAGCGTCTTTTGGCTTCCACTGGGACTCAATCTTGCGCTGGTGGAGCTCCTCGGATCTGGCATACTTTTCAAACAGCTGGTACAGCTCTTGGAGGTTCTTCGGCGGATCTCTGATGCAGTGGCTGTAAAGGACGCCAGCGCGAAGACCACTGATAGCATAGTGGATGGCAATCTGGTCATCGACTGAGGGTAGCTGTGACTTGAGTGTGAGGAATTTGCGGTAATATTCCCTCAGGGTCTCCCTCTCTAGCTGCTTGCAGAGCGAGAGCTCGGCCAGGGCGTCGGTGTCCGGGCGGTACCCTTGGAAATTGAGGAGGAACTTGTCCCGGAGACTTCTCCAGGAATCGATGGACAGCGGAGGCAGCCTGGTGAACCAGGTGAGTGCGGGGCCCTCGAGGGCGATGATGAAGGACTTCGCCATTGTGGCGTCGTCCCCCCCGGACGATGCGACGGCGACCTGGTAACTCATGATGTATTGAGCCGGGTCGGTGCTGCCGTTGTACTTGGGGTAGGTCCCAGCCCGGAAGTTAGCTGGCCACGGCGTCACTTGCAGGTGAGGCGCCAGGGGACTTCGCTCATCGAGGTAATTGACCCCTTGGAACGGCGCGGCGTGCGGGAAAGTGAAGTCGCGCTGGGGGAAACGCGGGTCCTCCGGTTGCGCGCGGTGTTGCAGGGGTGGCTCATGCTGCAGGCCGGGGTGGCCTTCGCGCGTGTCTTCGTTTTGTGCGCGCTGCTGGAGGGATGACTCGTGCTGCGGGCCGAGGTGGCCTTCGCGCTGCATCAGCGCGATCTCCCGCTCGAGTTCCTGGGCCTTGTGCTCTTCGTCGCGTATCATCTGCCGCACTTTGGCGAGTGCGGACACACGCTGGCGCTTGGCCTCCAATATCTCCTTCTGCCTCTGGAGGTTGCGGTTCTTGAGGCGTAGAGCGCGCAGCTGTAGCTGTTCTTCTGCGGAGATGCCGAGGGCCTCACCGTCCTCGGCGAGGTCCGCGCCCTCCGGTGGTGCGAAGCCTGAGGGAGGTGCGAAGCCTGGGGGAGGTGCGAAGCCTGAGGGTTGTCCCTCAGGGTCGCAGGTGCGGAGGGTGTCGTCTTCAGTGGCCTCTTGGTGGGTGGATTGGGTGAGGGCGAGGGCCTTGCCCTTTCTTGCGGCGAGCAGTGCTGCCTTCACAGCCTCGTCAGCCTTCGGGTTAGCTCTCTTGGGTGCCATCGCGGGTGGTTGTCTCGTAGCACGAACGGTGGGCGCCAAATGTTGGGACTGTCTCTCGACAGCTAGGAGATCCAACACGAGTGAATGGTGATGGCAACAGGGCACTCGCGCGTGATGGCAAAAGCTCTGTTCATCTGCCCTCTCACGGGCACTGCGCGGGGGTATTTATAGGTATCCGAGTGCACGGCGCCTTGCGTTAAGGACGCATGTGCCCTCAGGTGCCTAGTTTATCCCCAGAATATTCCCATAAAGCGGGGTTACAAGCTGTAATTACAAGTACACCTCTACAAATTAGGCCCGTAACACAAACACGGCCACGCAGGGCCCGTTACAATGGGCCTGATCTCGTGTGGGCCTCGGAGCTGACCGAGGCCGCGCCGTGGAGAGGCGTTGCCGCAGGCCTTCGTCTGGTGCCGAATCGAGCGAAGGGTCTCCATGTTGTCTCTGGTGCCGATGAAGCGAAGGGTGTCCCTGCCTGCTTTGTCTCAGAGCAGGGGCTAAGCGGTGGAGACTTCGGGCGAAGGGTGGCGTTTCTGCCTTCGCTCCAACAGGCGTCACCTCTTCAAGGTTGGTCAATACGTATAGCATGATATGCCGCCACTCTTCATGTGTTAGGGTCTTGGTGGTCGAGCCACTTGCGCTTCCGAGTTGGCCTCGAAATATGCTAAGGTTCGATTCATTGTCGCCATCATTGTAACGAGGGGGTGGATTATGCACGCTCGGCAGTTTGTCACCATAATAAGTTGTTGTGAAGTTTGAGACCTCCTCTAGAATGTATGCCTCTGCAATGGAAGCCTCGATTTTGCATTTATTTCTACATTTCTTTCGAATAGTCTTTAGACATCTCTCGATTGGATAGCACCAACGTCCCTGCACGGGGCCCCCCATTCGTGCCTCATAGGGGAGATGAAGAATCAAATGCTGCATTGGATTGAAGAAGCCGGGTGGAAATATCTTCTCAAGCTTACACAGTAACATGGGGGCCAATCTTTCCAAGTCTGCAACCACGGTCCGAGATAACTCTTTTGCACAAAGCTGACGGAAGAAATAGCTCAACTCTGAAAGCGCTAGCCAGACATGCTCAGGGACATAGCCTCGAACCATCGCAGGAAGAATCCGTTCAATCCATATGTGGAAGTCATGACTCTTCATCCCTAAGACTCACATAGTAGATAAGTTCACCCCCTACTCAGGTTAGCTGCATATCCATCAGGGAACATCAACATCTTGATCCACTGAAGTACTTCCTTCCTCTGGGCCCTGCTTAGGACGAAATCGGCCTTAGGCCTTCTCCACGTCTTTCCGCCACTTAGCGGCTTCATCTCTAGTTTTGGTCTATCACATAATGCTGCCAGATCCACTCTTGCCTTTACATTATCCTTTGACTTATCAGGAATGTCCATAATTGTTGCCCACAGTGCCTCGGCAACATTCTTTTCAGTGTGCATCACGTTAATGTTGTGTGGAAGGAGCAGGTCGTCATAATAGGGGAGCCGAGTCAAGCCAGACTTATGTGTCCAAATATGCTGCTCACCATATCCCACAAAACCACCTTCTGTATTAGCCACGAGCCCATCTATCTGTTGACGAATTTCGGCACCAGTCATCGTTGCAGGTGGGAGGTCTATCACTACGACACCTTTCGTAAAGTTCTTGATGTCTAGGCAGAATGGATGGTTAGCAGGAAGAAATTGTCGATGTTTATCGAAGGACGAATATTTGCCACCCTTTTTCAACCAAATGAACCTGAGAGCTTCCTTGCAAACTGGGCATGGGAACTTACCGTGAACACACCAGGCACAGAATAGCCCATACGCTGGTAAGTCATGCATGGAGTACTGGTACCAAACATGCATTCTGAAGTTTGTCTTCGTAGCTCGGTCATATGTCCATACCCCTTCCTCCCAGGCACGTACCAATTCATCGATCAAAGGCTCCATGTACACGCCCATTTTGTTCCCCGGGTGTCCGGGAATTATCAACGACACGAATATATTCTGCCTTTGAAAGCACACACCAGGGGGGAGATTGATTGGGATAACAAACACGGGCCAACATGTGTACGGGGCAGCGCTCATTCCATAGGGATTGAACCCATCTGTGGCCAACGCAACACGTACATTATGAGCCTCTTCGGCTTTCTCACGGTGAATTTCATCAAAGTGTTTCCATGCTTCACCATCTGATGCGTGCACCATCTTGTCAGGATTGTATCGTTTTCCATTTTTGTGCCATGTCATCTGTTTCACGGATTCCTCTGTCATGTAAAGACGCTGGATCCTCGGTATGAACGGAAGGTGTCGTAGGATTGTCAAGGGGATGTCGAGCTGCCTCTTCTGTCCATCACCAGAGTCTACCTCCATAAACCTAGACGAATTACACTTGGGACAGTACTTTGCCTCCGCGTATTCTTTCCTCAATAGCACGCAGCCCTTCGGACAAGCATGAATCTGCTCATACGTCATCTTGAGTGCACGAAGTAGTTTCTGTGCCTCGTACATGCTCTTTGGTAGAACGTGATCATCCGGAAGTAGACTCCCAATAACCGTCAACAAGCCATCGAATGCGTCTCTACTCATGCTGTACTGCGACTTGAACGCCATTACACGCCCAATGGCATCTAGTTGAGAAACCTTTGTCTGGCCGTGAAGGGGCTTCTGTGCCGCGTTGAACATGTCGTAGAACGCCTTTGCAGTCGGCTCTGGCTCGTCATCCATACATCCTCCCGTGTACTGTGCCTCCTGATAGTCGTTCAACATATCCGCTACCCCCGCATCCGCGTCATAATCCTCGACACGTTGTCTCAGCACCTCCTCTCTCGTACGATGCGCTTCACCATGAAATATCCACCGAGTATAGCCCGGCGTAAATCCATTCTTTCAAATATGTTCTACCATGACCTTCTTTGTTTTCCTTTTCCTGTTGGCACATTTGCTACATGGACAAGGGACTAGACTAGCTCCTTTAGCAGCTTCGCCAAATGCCCGTTCCATGAAAGCATCGGTCTTCCTAATCCATTCAGGGGTGACATCATTACGTCGAACGCGGCCCGTGTACATCCACTCACGGTCCTCCATCCTCTAACATATATAACCGAGTATAGTTTAATATAGACATGTAATGCATGTACACTACGTTCCTACCTTCTAATAGGTGAGGATAGGTCCTAATCCCACCCGCGGTTGCGTAGATGGAGTTAGTTTCCATGCTCTACTCCGATGCGAGATAGAATTTCGGCAGCACCTCCCCGCTGTTCTCCAAATACACGTCCTGGCAGGGAAAGTGTACTGTCCGGAGAACAACAGGGAGGTGACGCCGAAACTCTATCTCGGACTGGAGTAGAGCATGAAACTAACACCATCTACGCAACCGTGGGCTGTCCAAAAAACGTGGACAATTCGAAACTGATACATTTGTAGATATGCAAAGATCTGCATATCTACACCGTATCTCTTTCAAACGGGAGACGCCTAACTGGGTTACGTGATCTACGATCATGATGCGGAAATTGAGGTTATACCTAGGGTGGCGATGGAGTCAGGCTAGCGGGGCTATGGCGGGTCGGTGCAGTGGCGACTCGACGCGGTGCAGGCAGACCCGCAACAGCTAGGAAGACCTCTGCAAAAAAATAAACAAGCCTGTCAATAAAAAATTTCGGCAACACCTCCCCTGCACGGGGAGGTTTCCAAAACCTGCAAATAAAAATGACAACACAATGGCTGACATCCACACATATATCAACGGCACGATGGCCGACAATATATCCACACATATATCCACACGTTTATGAAATACATAATATAACACATTAATATAAACATGTGTTTATGAAATACATAATATATAAAACATCAATACATTAATCTATAAAACATAAATACATTAATATAAAAAATATAGTATAAACTCACTAAACACACATACAAAACTAATTAAATTCACGAAAATCACTAAATCCACTAAACACATATACTATAAACTCAATAAATACATATTAAACTAATTAAACTTATTATACTCACTAAATTCGTCGGAGAGGGGCCGGGGTAGAAGACGGGATGGTGTTGGGTCGGCGATGGCGGTGGCGCGACGACGGTGGACGCGGCTGGCGGTGGGCGCGGCCGGCGGTGGCCGCGACGGTGGGGCGCGGCGGTGGGGGCGCCGTAATGACGGGGCGCGGCGGCGGTGCGCGTGGGGAGGCCGTGCGGCGCCGGCGGCGATCCGGGAGGCTGGGGCGGGCGGCGGTCACGGGCGGCGGTGAGAGCAGCGGCGTGGCGGGCGAGTAGAAGAGAGGAAGTGAAAGGAGAGAAAGAGAGAAGAAAGCCCGTCGGGCATTAAGTTACCTTCTTTGCCCAGTGCCCGCGATCCGGCACTCGGCAAAGATTTTTTTAAAATTTTAAAATAAACTTTGCCGAGTGCCGGATCGCGGGCACTCGGCAAAGACGCCTTTGCCGAGTGCTAGCTATAGAGCACTCGGCAAAGATGTGTTGTACAGACTTTGCCGAGTGCCCAAGGACAGGCACTCGGCAAAGCCGTCTTTGCCGAGTGCTAACTGGACAGCACTCGGCAAAGTATATTTTATTTTTTTTTATTTTTGGCAACCAAACTTTTTGTTGTGTGTTCCTACACTATGTAGACCTACAAGTACCATTTTGGTACAATTATAAAAGTGTTTTTTGTAACTATTAGATTTAGTTCATTTATTTGAATTTCTTCGGAAAATTCATATTTGAACTGCAGGTCACTCGAAACATGGTAAATCGTGCATCCAAAAATGATACCCGTCCTATTTAGCACAAGTTACGACCGATTCCAGGAGCGGACCGGAAACTTCGAGCAACATGCTCACTAAACATGGTCATGAACTTGCCATCCACATTTTTAAAAATTGTATAAAACACAAACAAAGTCAGAAAATCATGAAACTTGTCCACGTGTCATGATATCATATGTACAGGTTGTGATAAAAAATTGAGAATGTTTGGACAAAGTTGTGAGACACTATGTGTAGAAACCTAAGAGAACTACACATGAAATCATAGAGTTTCAATGTGGATCTCTTAGGTTTGTACACATAGCGCGTCATAGTTTTCTCGAAATTTTTTCAATTTTTTATCGCAGCCTGTACATATGATATCATGACACGGACAAGTTTCAGGATTTTCTGACTTTGTTTGTGTTTTATACAATTTTTAAACATGTGGATGACAAGTTCACGGCCATGTTTAGTGAGCATGTTGCTCGAAGTTTTCGGTCCGCTCCTGGAATCGGTCGTAACTTATGCTAAGTAACATGAATATCATTTTTTCATGCACGGTTTTCCAAGTTTCGAGTGACCTGCAGTTCAAATCTAAATTTTCTGAAGAAATTCAAATAAACGAACTAAATCTACTAACGATTGAAAACTCTGTTAAAATTGTCCACAAATGATACATGTAGGTCTACATAGTGTAGGAACATACCACAAAAAGTTTGGGAGACAAAATAAAAAAAAATAAAAATATACTTTGCCGAGTGTCTAGAGATGACACTCGGCAAAGCCTCCTTTGCCGAGTGCCTACTATGTGGCACTCGGCAAAGAAGCCTCTTTGCCGAGTGCCAGCCGTTGGCTCTCGGCAAAGACTGACGGCCGTCAGCTTTGGGACGGCCGCTGACGGCCCTTTGTCGAGAGCCCCCTTTGCCGAGTATTAGACACTCGGCAAACTTGTCTTTGCCGAGTGTTGTCCTGTGCCGAGTGTTCAGCACTCGGTAAAGGGGTTCTTTGCCGAGATCCTAACTTTACCGAGTGCCCGACAAAAGGCACTCGGCAAAGAATACAACACTCGGCAAAGCCTAGGATTCCGGTAGTGGTGGAATGGGACGCCCTTAGCTGACTAACAAGGAAAGCTAGTGGAGGACTACCTTACCCGATAGGGGCAAGGGCAGTAGGGGAGTAGGCGTGTAGGGAGGTTCCCAGGTTGATTTTGCTGTGATGTCGGTCAGACGAGGGATTTCTGCATTGCTCTTCCTAGAAACTGTAACGGGTTTTCTGAAGCTAATGGAACTAGGTAAAGGCCTCGTAGTGTTACCCTACCTCACTTCCTTGGTGGAGGTGTATGGGACTCATGACCCCTTGGTAGATGGGTAACATGACTTGTGGGTACAGGATACAACCTCTGTAGTGTAAAACTGGTATACTAGCCGTGCTCGCGGTCATGAGCAGCTCAGGACTCTCGCATGATTAAATTGTGGAACTAAATTCAATTTTTCATTTGCATTGCATGGGGTTTTATTATTAATTTTGTTTTATTATTCTTATTATGGTTTGGTATTCACTTACATTTAGTAACTGCTAATAAAATTTGACCAACTTATTAAAAGCAATGCTCAGCTTTAACCCCTATTATTGATCAGCCTTACACTTCACATGAACTCCCACCTTTGGTGAGTTCATGCACATTATTCCCCACAACTTAATGAGCTATGATCTTTTGTGAGCTCACACTTATGATATATAACCCCCCCCCCCCCACAGGAGAAGAAAAGGTGGCCTAGGAGGAGCCGCACAACGAGGAGTTCGACTTGATCTAGGTGGCATCTCCCAGTCGACTTTATGGCACCAAGGATGGACTTTAGTTCGTTTTATATTTATCGTTTATTTTGTAAGACTTCCGCTATGTAGTAAGTACTTTTATGATATTGTGACATTTATCTATATACACTCTGTTATTATATGTGTTGTCTTCTTTAGCGCATATATGAGATGCACCCGGCTTTATTCCTTAAATCCGGGTGTGACATTAACCTACTTCATTGTTTTGCTTCTTTTGGCCTATTTGAGGTGGATGTTGGACTCCAAAACTCCAAGTCTCTAGGACATGATCTAGATTGCCATCTATGAGCTCCAACATCCTGCAAAGGTCACATAGAACATATCCAAGCATAGGAATAACCCAAACTGAAGGTCAAAGTAAACTTAGCTCTTTTTGAGTTGCTTCTAGGTTCTGACTTTGACACTACTCCTCATTATAGTGACTTTGTTCTACATCTTGAGCTTGATCTTGAGCCTTATGACTTACACCACATAACCATAGATGTTACCTCATTAGTTTTAAGTCACATCCTTAGATAGTGATCCTTGATGCACCATATCTCTTCTCAACTCGATCAACCTTGTCTTAGATGCATCTGAAATGAACCTTATTATGGGTCTTTCCTCTCAGTCTACCATTAGATTGCTTCACCATTCTAATTCATGGGATCTCTGATCACATAGAACATGTTACCACTATGATAAACATTAGGTGGGTCTCAGGCCCATCTCACTTTTGATTCACTATCTATCACACTACGTGATAGCTCCTTAGTAAATTGATCTGCCAGATTTTTTCATGTATGGACCTAGTCCAACGCTATTACTCTAGAGTTTCTCAGTTTCCTGATAAATTTTAAATGCATCTTTATGTGCCTTGTCGACTTCATATTATCCTTAGAACTATTTATCTTGATTATCACAGTCTGATTATCACAGTTCATAGAAATAGCTGCTACATGTTTTTCAACCACCGGTAAATCCATAAGGAGTTTATGAAGCCACTCAGCCTCAACCGAAGTGGTATCTAATGCTGTGTGTTCTGCTTCCATAGTCGACCTCGTTAAGATGGTCTGCTTGCAAGACTTCCATGAAACAACACCACCTCCAAGTAAAAACACATATCCACTTGTGGCATATATCTCATCAGCATCAGATATCCAATTTGCATCACAATAACCCTCTAGTACTGTTGGGTACCCAGTATAATGGATGCCTAAACTCATAGTACCTTTTAGATAGCGCAGAACTCTCTCAAGAGCATGCCAGTGATCATCTCCCGGATTTGAAACAAGCCGGCTAAGTTTGCTCACAGCAAACAAGATGTCAGGCCTCGTAGCGCTAGCTAAGTACAAATAAATTATTTGGGAATATCTCAATTGATCCCTAGATATCCTTCAATTTTTCTTCAAAAGCTTACTAGGATCATAAGGTGTTGGAGCAGGTTCACATTTGCTATAACCAAAGTGACTCAAAACCTTTTCCACATAATGTGATTGGACAAGTGTGACCCCACCATTACCTTCGCTCAGTAGCTTAATGTTAAGAACAACATTAGCTTCTCCCAAATCTTTCATTTCAAAATTATGAGACAGAAAGTCTTTTGTCTCTTTAATCACATCAAGACTCGTCCCCAAGATTAGAATGTCATCAACATACAAGCATAAAATTACTCCCTCGTCCCACCATACCGATGATATACACATTTGTCTGCTTCGTTCATAACAAAGCTGTCAGATGTCAAAGTTCTATCAAACTTTTCATGGCATTGCTTAGGTGCTTGTTTTAGGCCATATACAGATTTCAATAACTTACACTCCATGCCTTCTTGACCGTTTGCTACAAACCCAGCTGGCTGCTCCATGTAGATTTCCTCATCTAGCTCTCCATTTAGGAATGTTGTCTTAACATCCATTTGATGGATGAGAAGACCATGAGAGGCAACCAGAGAAAGTAGCACATGAATTGTGGTCAACCGAGCCACAGGTGAATAAGTATTAAAGAGATCCTCACCTTCTTTCTGTGAATAGCCTTTAATTACAAGTCTCGCCTTGTACCTTTCAATAGTACCATCAGGCCTAAGCATTTTCTTGAACACCCATTTACTCCCAATGGGCTTACACCCATAAGGACGCTCAACGACCTCCCAAGTTGCATTAAACATAATAGAATCCATCTCACTCCTTATTGCTTCCTTCCAAAAGTCAGCATCAGGAGAGGAATATGCCTCTTCAATGGTACTTGGGGTGTCATCCACAAGATATACAATGTAATCATCACCAAAGGATTTTGCAGTCCTTGTTCTCTTACTCTTTCGAGTTGATACATTGTCATCTTCCATAGGATTATGTATATGGGATTTCTCAGTGTGTTCTACCGAAATAAAATGCTCATGGGTTATTAATAATTCATCATTAGACGTATCATGTGTAGCTTTCATGAGAAATTCGTCCTAAAAACGTAGCATCTCTAGACTCCATATTAGTACCAACCAACATGTTCGGTACTCCAGAATTTATAATTAAGAACCTATATCCGATGTTGTGAAAAGCATACCCAAGGAAAACACAATCAACAGTTTTTGGTCTAATTTGCGCTTCTTGTTAATTGGCATATTCACTTTAGCCAAACAACCCCAAGTGCGTAGATAGGATATATTTAATTTCCTCTTTTCCCATTCCTCGAATGGTGTGATTTCTTTGTGGGAACTTTATTCAGGACATGACACGTCATCAAGATCGCCTCACCCCACCATTCCTTAGATAGTCCCGAAGTCTCTAACATGGTGTTAACCAATTTAGTTAGAGTATGGTTCTTTCTCCCAGCAACCCCATTGGATTGTGGTGAGTATGGTGGTGTCCTCTCATGAATAATACCATGTTCCACACAAAAATCAGAAAAATCACCTAAAAATATTCTCCACCACAATCAGAACTTAACCGCTTAATTTTCCTCTCGAGTTGATTTTCCACTTCAGCTTTGTAGGCCTTAAAATAATGCAAAGCTTCGTATTTTGACTTTAAGAGATATACATAACAAAATCTAGTAGAATCATCGATAAAAGTAATAAAATATCGTTTGCGTCCCTTAGTCAATATTTCGTTCATCTCACATAAACTGGAATGTATTAAGTCTAGTGGTGCCAAGTTCCTCGCCTCTGCAGCCTTATGAGGCTTTTGAGGTTGCTTAGATTGCACGCACACCTGACACTTAGAACCTTTGACTAAATCAAATTTTGGGATTAAATTTAAATTTGCTAACTGCGGTACACAACCAAAATTGATGTGACAAAGTCATGAATGCCAAATATACGACTCGTTCGAAATCACATTGTTCACAGACTTATTACACACATCATGCAAAGATAAGAAGAACAAGCCACCATTGTCACAGCCTTTTCCAACAAATGTCCCATACTTTGACAGTATACATTTATTGGACTCGAACACATGTTTATAGCCATCTCGACATAGCAATGAGCCACTAACAAGATTCTTTTTTATGGAGGGGACATGTTGCACGTTCTTCAATAGCACCGTCTTTCCTGAAGTAAATTTCAGAATGACTGTACCAACACCAAGAACACACACATGTGATCCATTCCCCATCAGCAAGGCTACAGCTCCTTTGCACTAATAAAAAGAAAACAAAGAAATATCAGCACACATATGAATGTTAGCACCAGTGTCAGCCCACCACTCAAGGGATTGACACACTGAAAGAACAGTAGGTAAAAGATTACCATACCCCAATGTTCCTTCTGCGATCTCGCTAACAACCATGTTTGCTATTTTCTTCTCTTGAGCTAGTTTTTTCTCTTGCTTAAATTTGCGGTCTGGAAAAGTGCTTGCCCAGTGATACTCCCACAAACAAAGCAACCAGCTCCTTTGTTCTTCTTTTTAAATGAGGCTGCCTGCTTGGGCTTCGTGGCATTCTGTTGCTTGTTCTTCGTTTTATTATTATGTGACGCATTGGAGTTCTTCTTTTGTACCATATTGGCACTAGAAGTCTCAACTCGTTTTTCTCCAGTATCTTTTGCTCTCGCCCTCTCCTCAACATCAAGAGAACCAATAAGCATAGCCATGCTAAACTGTTATCTCTTATGTTTTAGAGTGGTAGCAAAATCCGTCCAAGAAGGTGGCAGCTTAATGATAATACCGCCAGCCACAAACTTGTCAGGCAAGACACATGGGAATTGTTCGAGTTCCTTAGCCAGTGCCTGTATTTCATGAGCTTGTTCAACTATAGGACGGTTCTCAACCATCTTGTAGTCAAACGGTTGCTCCATGATGTACACCTCGCAACCAGCATCAGAAACACTGAACTTCTCATCTAATGCATCCCATAACTCTTTTACAGATGTGCACGTTAGATAAGAATCAACATACTTGTTGGCAAGAGCGCCAATCATGGCGCCTCGAAACAAGTTATCAGCAACGTTGAACATTCTCTCCTCTTCAGGAGTGAACTATTTGGGTTTCCCCTATGTGGCGTGATAATAGTTCAATGCAGTCAACTATAGTATCATCTTACTACTCCACCTCTTGTAAAATGTCCCATCAAAAGGTTCACCTGGTTTTAACGCAGCAGCAAAACCACTAACAGAAAAATGCCTAAGATTAGGTTTTTGGATTGTTGGAGAAATAGGCATTTTCAGTTTTAATTTAATCCAGGAAATCGTAGTGATGTATATGACAATATGTATGTGCAAATGTGTATCACTACTCATATAAACAGTAAACAACAGCAAAATATGCACAAATACAAAGAACAGATTGTACCCTGCGGAGGGACTGATGCTCAAGGCATCAGTGGCTCCATTCACACGAGACATCTCGTGTGTATGTTTCGATGTAGTCGTACGCAGTCGATGCAGGCAGATGTACGCAGTGCAGTCTCTCAAACGGCACTGACGACAAGGAACTTGATCAGCGTTGGTCGGGCGAATGAAGCGAGCAGTCGCGAGTACGCTCCCCAAAAACCTGATCGCCCGCACACCCGTGCAAGTGTCGCTCTGCGGAGGGCAATTTCGGAGGCCTACTCTGCGGATGGCGTCGGAAGAAGGTGGGATGGGAATGGCTGTGTGCAACACGTCTGAGACTGTACATGCGTACTATGCTGTCGACTCCAGAAGCAGCCTCACCTCCTCTATAAATATACACACGTAGAGGAAGACCAACAAACAGTAATGGTCGCCATCAGAGCTACCGTTACAGTCAGCCAGAAGCTAGCGCCATCAGTGACGTCCGTTACTAGCTGAGAGCCATTACTGCTCATCCGGTACTAGACATAACACAGGAAACGACCATTAACGTATGACAATAATGGACAATCATCACTCTAGGCAAAATGCACAACCGTTAAGAAGGAATATTCGGACCAAGGTCTGATCTACCACGGTCACGGCCACGGCCCGGCTTGGCCAGCGACGCGCGTGCGTGTGGCAGTCCTTCATCCTTTTCTTAGCTTCTCAATAGATACACCAATGGTCCACCTATTTAAGTTGATTGAATTTTCCCTTGAACTTCTGGTGTGGTTATAAAGTATTAGTACATCGTAGCATTAAAGTGGGCTTTTGGCATTTACTATTATTGAATATTAATATGGGTCATGCCCACATTAATTCAACAATGCATACTTTTTATTTATTAATTTATTTAAATATTTAGACATGATGGGTTACATATGCTAAATAATAAAAGAATAGAAAATCCACATTGTATATAATTGATGATCTCTCCTTTTATCTAACCAGACTTGGTATTACAGGATAGTTCTTGTTACAATATAAGTGTGAATTGCTTACCTTTTACTATCAATATAATCTTTTGAGTTGAACTGTAACTAGGGGTGGGCCGGGAATAAAATAGGAGTGTGGGCATACCGAGGATAAAATAGGAGTAAGGACATATTGTCACACCCAAATTTCAGGATAAATCCATATGCATCACATATATGTGGCAGGATCAAATTTTACACATATGATGACTCGGTGTGTAGAAACCAGTATCACAAACTTTATTATATAAATAAAATGCCTTTATAAAAATAACTAAATAAAAGAACTAAACAATGACAACGATCCTCTATAGGCTAGTTGATCGGAGCGATGACGGCCTAGAACTTATCAAACTCTTCATAGTATCCCCTTTTTGTTGCCCTTGTTCTGAGGAGTAAATTCATTAAGAATAAGTACACTTATGGTTTGTACTCAGCAAGTGTGTAAGAAAAAGTGAAGTGTAAGCTTACCAAAGAATAGTCTGAGGATAAATATTTAGCATTTTAATTTTGTTGGTCAAAATTTTATTAGTAATTACTAAGTATAATTTTGTACCATCACAATTAAATAAGAGATCGTAAATGAATACGCACAATGAATAAAATGTATGTCTGATTTAATTTACTTTCATATATTAATCATGTGAGGACTCGAGTCGCTTTTGTCCGTGAGCACAGATAATATATCAGTTTTACACTCTGCAGAGGTTGTACATGTTTACCCATAAGTTGTGTTACATGTTTGCCAAGAGGTCATGACTCACATACACCTCTTCCTAGGAGGTGAGGAAGGGTTCACTACGAGGCCTTTATAAAGATTCACTAGTATGAGAGAGCCTGCTAAGGTTTCATGTAGATGTGGTATAGATATCCCTTGTCTAAAACACTACCATAGAGCATATTAGCTTCATACCGTACCTATACTTGAGAAACTCCTCCCCTCTTGCCCTTTTGGGTTGGCAAACCCAAACTAGCTTCACTAATTAATTAGTCAAGACTGGAGCCATAATAGTTCTTGTGGTTGCACTGTTTTCTCATGTTGTCTCACTACTCGAATTAAATAAAGTGATTTTATTATGCATAATAAATAATCCAACAATAATAAATCATGATCAATGTTTCATATATAACATTATCCCAAAAACTAAGTAGAGCACTAGCAAATCTACCCAATAATAAGTAAACTTGGTGTAAATATAAGGTATATGGAAAACAAGACTAGGCATCCTTAATAGACCCCATCATTTAACCTAACTGTGCAATGCATATGCGAAAACATAATAGTAAATATTATATTGGTCAAAACACTGTGATCAAGGACACAACTTGCCTTATATAGCCAACTCCAGTTGCTCAGCGTCTTTTGAAGGTTGGACTTAAAATCTCTTTGTTGTGGATTTTCGCATGGTGAATTTATGGGGTAGGTCGCGAGATCGAGAATTGAAGGTAAAATGCACAAGAAGCACAAGATTTAAGCTAGTTCAGACTCTCATCATAAGATAATATAATACCATACACCCAGTGTTTTGGTAGCTATTGATCTATTATGTTCTGGTCTGCCTTCAGGATGCCCCCCTCACGTCACCTTTTATAATCCAAGAAGAGAGCAGTTACAATGGAGAATACGAGGTGGTTACACGATAGATCTATTCGGGTAACCTAATCACATGAGAATCCAACTCTCTATAATTAGAAGGGTGCATTACTTATCTGTTAGAATACTATCCTATCTGCTTACTTGTATGTTGGGATTTTGTATTATTTGTTTAGTACTCTGACTTGTCTCTTCTATTTCAATAATATCTTGGCCATATTTGTACTTCTGGAGTCCTCATATTCGACCTTTCAAAAATCATGACGACTTGGTCCAAGGACTCTAGGTAGGAGATGACTCTGACAAGTAGACCCTACACGTCAGTCGCTGTGATTGAGAGTCCACACACAACACTGTCCCTAGGGAAAAATAGATCTACGGAATAAGCCTTCGGTCCGGTTCAGCTTGGACGTAAAGAAAGGGGGGTCGCACACTAGGGTTTAGAATTTATTTTATATTTGTACCTTGAAAAGTATCTCGGATGTTTGAAAATTTTAGGAAACATCCTAGAGGTTTATTCATACACGAGTAATCCAAATAGAATATTCAGAGACCACAAAAAGATTTTAAAGCCTTCTAGTAAATATAAACAGGTTTATAAAAATGATAATATTTATCAGAAAAATTTGGTAAATTCTTGGAAGAACATGTTAAATAGAGAAATACATTTTAAAACTTTTTACACTCAAGAACACCAAGAGTACACATAAGTAAGGAAGCAACACACACACATTTAATTTTAGAAAAAATAAATATTTTTCCTATGTTAAGTTCCTTGTAGAATAAATTAAGTTTGGCAAAATTTTAAAATTATGCAAAAACCGTTGCATTATTTATTATTCCTATTCACATACTTAAATTGAGAATTTCAGGATGTGACATATACTTACAAGGATAAGTACCAAAATGTTAGAGCAAAGACATCTAAGTTGTGATGAGCACAAAACCTTATGGTAAAAATATAGACTCTATTACTTGCAGCAGGGAAATGAGCGAGAGACTGTACTTTCACTCATGTCGATATAGGTCCGCCCTTGCATGCAACATAATATGGTATCGAAACAAGATGTTTCAAGTTGGATTCCTAGTTAATGTAATTAAAAATAATAGTTGTTGTTGGCTTCTATTCCAAACATAAGCTCATTTTTTATATATTACTTATATATAAAATAAAGAATGATATGCTATTAATCAAATTAAACTAAGTACCACATAACACTAATAATGCAACTATACTACAATATAATGTACTTATAAAACTAATAATATAATAGTACCACATATTAATACGAAATTAATACCACAAATTCAATATGCCCCTAATCCCTAAACTACATATATCACTAATACATTAATGAAATCAAACTAAACATAATACTAATCACACACACTAATCAAACAAACACAATTACAAATATAAACTAATTCCGGTGGCAATTAAATAACGGCCACCGAAAATATGGAATAAAATACGAAAAACAATAATTTAACCTCTTGGTGGGGGAGCAGGGGTGGAGCGGTGGGACGGCGTGTCCAACATGGGGCGTCGCGGCTGTGCGGCGGGGCGAGTCGCCGGGGCCGATCGGCATGGCCGGGGGTGGTCAGCGCGGCGGTACGGTGTGGGCGCGAGCGCGGCGGCGTGGTGGGCCGATACAGGTGCGGTCGGCGCGGCAGGGTAGGGACAGTGCAGCGACGTGGCCAGAAGACAGCAGAAGAGAGAAGAATAAAGAAGAAGGTCGGGCGCGCGGTTTAAAACACCTTATTTTCGGTGGCCAGAGCTAGGCCGCTGAAAATAAGCGTTTATTTTCGGTGGCCGTGTCAGTGGCCGTCGAAAATAAACGCTTATTTTCGGCTGCCGAGTCCTGACCACCAAAAATAACGCTGATCATCGAAAATGCTGTACAGTGTTGTTATGTTTCCTCTATATGTCTTCTCAAATCCACAACGACTGAAGGAGAGCATCCAACTTTGCAGACAGATTAAAGCTTCAACCGCGCTAGCAGATAGTGAAGTGCCAAGGGTATTTACAATTCTCCCTCTAGAGTCTAGAACTAAATGTAGATTCTAAAGCTACTGTAGAGACAGGTACTGCCAAGACACCTTTTGCCAACTTTAGATAGGATGGGGTACTTGTTTGAGTTGCATTTCCACCACAATAGTAGACCAAAATTATTTGTAATTTTTCACAGTTATCTGTGAAATACATGGATAGTTCAAAATTTTATTTATCCATGCTCAGTTTCTTCTAGGCGCATAGTGAAGTGGGAGGCTAGCAATAAGGATGGATTCTGCTCATGCTCATCCACAGTAATATGTAGCGGAGGTTGATTGTAATTACTGAGGTAATTATGACGTGTAGCACACTTAACATAGCACTCAAATTAATAAATAACGAATATCGTTTTGAATTTTTCCTACAACTTTTGCTTTGATGGACCATATACATATACCCCAAAAAAGAAAAGGATAATATATGTCATCTTGTAACTAGGATCTAAGATAAGGGCAATAAATAGTAAGTTGTTTAGGTCATTCTTGTCCTCCCAATATTTACTAAACTTAATCTTTATGTGTTGAGACATTTCAGCTACGAAAGGATCACTATGTCCAGCAAATTCATTCAACTTTGAGTAAGAAGCTACTTGATGTCACATGTAAAGAACACCTTCAAGAAATGGATAGAACGCCTAGCGTGGAGGAAGATGATTCACAAAATAAGTTTTGAATTGTTTGTTCTCCTTACTCAAATGTAATTGCAAAAGGCTTGTCAAATGTAATTGCAAAAGCCTTCCCAAATAGTATAAAGTTTATATCATCGCTATCACCATTCAGCAATTCCAATTCCCTCCACAGATTCCCGCTCCACTTATTTACTCCCTCCCTTCCTGATAGCTCCTCCTCACCATTCCAATTCCATTTGCAACAAAAGGTTTCTTTCAACAGCAGCTTGCACACACGTACGAGCGAGCACAAGAAAAGCTTCCTCACACATACTGGTCAGCTGGTGCTATGGTGTCCACCACTCTCTGCAGTTCACCTCCACCCTTGCTCTGCTTCGTTCTCATCATCATCTTCTTCTTCACGTCCGGCGATGGCGGCGCGGCGGCGACGGCATTGGAGCTGGACACGCAGGCTGCCTACCTCGCCAATATGAAGGAGCAGTTCGCGGGGCCGGGCATGTCGAGGTGGTGGGACTTCATGTCGCCGGCGCCGGACTACTGCAGCTTCCACGGCATCGCCTGCGACCGGTCTGGCAACGTCACGGGCATCGACATCACGTCGTGGCGCCTCGTCGGCCGGCTCCCGCCTGGCGTCTGCGCGGCGCTCCCCGCGCTTCGGGAGCTTCGGATGGCGTACAACGACGTCCGCGGCGGGTTTCCGCTGGGCGTGCTCAACTGCACCTTCCTGGAGGTGCTCAACCTCAGCTACTCCGGCGTGTCGGGCGCCGTGCCCCCCGACCTGTCCCGGCTGCGCGCGCTTCGGGTGCTCGACCTCTCCAACAACCTCTTCACCGGCGCGTTCCCGACGTCCATCGCCAACGTCACGAGCCTGGAGGTGGTGAACCTCAACGAGAACCCAGGCTTCGACGTGTGGCGGCCGCCCGAGTCGCTGTTCGTGCCGCTGCGGCGCATCCGCGTGCTCATCCTCTCCACCACGTCCATGCGCGGCGGCATCCCCGCGTGGTTCGGCAACATGACGTCGCTCACCGACCTCGAACTCAGCGGCAACTTCCTCACCGGCCGCATCCCGGAGTCGCTGGCGCGCCTCCCGCGCCTGCAGTTCCTCGAGCTCTATTACAACGAGCTGGAGGGCGGCGTCCCCGCCGAGCTCGGCAACCTCACGCAGCTCACCGACATGGACCTCTCCGAGAACCGCCTCACCGGCGGCATCCCGGACTCGCTGTGCGCGCTGCGCAACCTGCGCGTGCTCCAGATTTACACCAACCGTCTCACGGGCCCCATCCCGGCCGTGCTCGGCAACTCCACGCAGCTGCGCATCCTCTCCGTGTACCGCAACCAGCTCACCGGCGAGATCCCCGCCGACCTCGGCAGGTACTCGGACCTCAACGTGATCGAGGTGTCGGAGAACCAGCTGACGGGGCCGCTGCCGCCGTACGCCTGCGCCAACGGCCAGCTCCAGTACATCCTGGTGCTGAGCAACCTCCTGACGGGGCCCATCCCGCCGGCGTACGCCGAGTGCACGCCGCTGCTCCGGTTCCGCGTGAGCAACAACCACCTGGAGGGCGACGTGCCGCCGGGCATCTTCGGCCTCCCGCACGCCTCCATCGTCGACCTCAGCTACAACCACTTCACCGGGCCCGTGGCGGCCACGGTGGCGGGCGCCACGAACCTGACCTCGCTGTTCGCGTCCAACAACCGTATGTCCGGACAGCTCCCTCCGGAGATCGCCGCCGTGTCGGGGCTGGTGAAGATCGACCTGAGCGACAACCTCATCGCCGGCCCCATCCCGGAGTCCGTGGGCCTGCTGTCGAAGCTGAACCAGCTGTCCCTGCAGGGGAACAGGCTGAACGGGTCCATCCCGGAGACGCTCGCCGGGCTCAAGGCGCTGAACGTGCTGAACCTGTCGGACAACGCGCTGTCCGGCGAGATCCCGGAGTCGCTGTGTAAGCTGCTGCCCAACTCGCTGGACTTCTCCAACAACAACCTGTCGGGGCCGGTGCCCCTGCAGCTGATCAAGGAGGGCCTGCTGGAGAGCGTGGCGGGGAACCCGGGGCTGTGCGTGGCGTTCCGGCTGAACCTGACGGACCCGGCGCTGCCGCTCTGCCCGCGGCCGAGCCTGCGGCGGGGGCTGGCCAGGAACGTGTGGGTGGTGGGCGTCTGCGCTCTGGTGTGCGCCGTGGCGATGCTGGCGTTGGCGCGGCGGTGGGTGCTGCGGGCGCGGCGGTGCGCGGAGCAGGAGGGGGCGCAGGCGTTGTCGCCGGCGTCCAGCGCGTCGTACGACGTGAGGAGCTTCCACAAGCTGAGCTTCGAGCAGCACGAGATCCTGGAGGCGCTGATCGACAAGAATATCGTGGGGCACGGGGGCTCTGGGACCGTGTACAAGATCGAGCTTAGCAGCGGCGAGCTGGTGGCGGTGAAGAAGCTGTGGTTGTCGTCGTCGAAGCGGCTGCTGCGTGGGCCGAGCAGCAAGCAGGTGGACTGGGCGGCGGCGGCGGCGATGACCAACACAACCAACACGAGAGACAGCACAACAAGCGACGGCGGCGGCGGCGGGTGGCTCGGCGACCGCGAGCTCCGCACGGAGGTGGAGACGCTGGGCAGCATCCGGCACAAGAACATCGTGAAGCTCTACTGCTGCTACTCCGGCGCGGACTGCAACCTGCTGGTGTACGAGTACATGCCCAACGGCAACCTGTGGGAGGCGCTCCACGGCTGCTACCTGCTGCTGGACTGGCCGACGCGGCACCGTGTGGCGCTCGGCGTCGCGCAGGGGCTCGCCTACCTCCACCACGATCTCCTCTTCCCCATCGTGCACCGCGACATCAAGTCCTCCAACATCCTCCTCGACGCCGACTTCGAGCCCAAGGTCGCCGACTTCGGCATCGCCAAGGTGCTCCAGGCGCGCGGCGGCGGTGGCGCTGACCGAGACGCCTCCACCACCACCATCGCCGGCACCTACGGCTACCTGGCGCCAGGTAGGATATCGGATCGGAGTACATGCATGCGTGATTTGGTTTCCTTTTTTTATTTGTTAAGTCCTCTGATATATGCAGAGTACGCCTACTCGTCCAAGGCGACGACCAAGTGCGACGTGTACAGCTTTGGCGTGGTGCTGATGGAGCTGGCCACGGGGAGGAAGCCCATCGAGCCGGAGTTCGGGGACACGAGGGACATCGTGCACTGGGTCTCCGGCCAGGTGGCCGCCGGCGCCGGAGCCGAGGCGGACGCGCTGGACAAGCGCCTCGCGTGGAGTCCCTACAAGGAGGAGATGGTGCAGGCGCTGCGCGTCGCCGTGCGCTGCACCTGCAGCATGCCGGGACTCCGCCCCACCATGGCCGACGTCGTGCAGATGCTCGCCGAGGCCGGACCACCCGCCGGCCGGACGACAAAGGACGACAGCTCCGGCGAGCCCAAAATACTCGTAGCAGATCATCATCATGCTACTTCCGCCGCCGCCGCCGCCTTAGAATTGAACTGAATTATTCAAGCAACAACGTGCCATGCCCATGCAATGCAAGTCGCCGAGTTATTAAGTATAGGAAGAGGTCATCCAACTGTTGAGGCAAACCAACATGCATACATGAGCCGTTCTAAAGCAACAGATTATAAAATATATTTATAGTAGTATAGATATACTAATCGATGTGGCGATGATTTACACGAGTGATTCGATCATATAAAATCAATTCCATTTTTCCGAGAGTTTTCTATTTTTTGAAGCGAGAATAAACCAATTTCTTTTTTAAAAATAGAAATCCTTTCAAAAAAAAAATAGCGTTTCAAATTGGCCCTAAACATGCAAGTTGCACGGGGATATCGAGTATCTATCTGTAGTGTAGGATAGCTAGCTAGCTAAGGCAGAGCTTTATTGTGTCCTGCGGCCCTTTCTCCTCGAGTGCATCACATATATACACTGCTTGGTGTTTAAGCAGAATCTGATGCTCTGATGACTGAGTGGACGGGAAAGGCAAACAACTATCACATGTATGCATACGTATACCATATTTGGATGGAAGTTATATATATATATATATATATACATATATATATATATACATACATACATATATATATATATATATATATATATATATATATATATATATATATATATATTAGGAGCTTTGGTCTTTCAAAGAGTGATCAGAAGTCCTGATCTAATGCCACCTTTTGGTTTAGCTGCACCACCTCAAATAGACCAGGCTTCAGGTCGTCTATAAAAGCTATCCGTGACCACCACGGATTAGGGTTTCAACGCGGCAGTGATTACGGGCGGACGGATCTAGCGCGAGCGACGCTGGCGGATCCAGCGTAGGCGTCGCTGGCCAAGCGTGCGGCGGCTATCGTCAGCGTGGCGACCTTGCAGGAACCTGCTGTTGCTACTGGTCCCATCCGTGCGCGCCCGATCTCGCGGTTCTCCGGGGCGCCATGGGGCTGCGGCGGTTGTAGCAGTTGTGCGACGGCAGAACCAACACGCGTGAGTGAGCTGATCCCACGCGGGCGGACCACGACGACGATGGTCGACATGCGAGCGCTGCGAGCGCGTGGGTTCGGAGGGATCCGGCGCGAAAAGGTCGCGGCTCTAGCCGACGCGCGGCCGGGCGGTTCCGACGTGGACACAAGGGGTCCGCGATGGGCAGACGATGAGTTCATGGTTGGCGGAAGGACGCGGCGCCGTTACAGGCAACACAGCTGAGATGGGATCGGTGGCGACGGACTTCCCTAGGGGCGAGCTGCGACGGCGGCCTCCCCTAGGTGTGAGCAGTGTCGGATCCCAGAGGCGCGTGCATTGGGCGACGGCTCCCTTAGGACGTGAGCGGCGACGTGTTTTTATGCTACTCTGTATATATATTTATGCCAACGTCAATAGGTGTTTACGACATATATTTCAGTCAATGACCATCCTTCCATCTATTGTCTGTTTATGACTCACATTTTATGCAAACGTTTATAGATTTGTATGCATTATCTCGTTACCTAACCCAGTGTGTATATGGGGTTTCTAACATTTACGTTAGCTCAGTATTTAGGATCAAAACTGAGAGGTTTCTGCGATCGAACATGAAGATGTGTTCAAACAGTGATTCGCATGCCAATTTTTAAGCAGTGTATCGTAAGACATAAATACCTTCACCGTATAGCATAATTAGTATCAATATATATCATAAACTGTTTGTAACGAGCCTAGCTGCATGACTATTGTAGAGATCTTATTTTTATGGACGAAATAAGGCATTTAAATCTAATTTTTTGTTTCCATGCATGCAAATCAATTTTCTTTCAACACACATTCTTACAATTCTAAATTTGTGCGCATGCAGCACGAAACAGATTTTTTTACACGGTGTACCACACTACATAAACATCTACACCGTATAGCATAATTAGTATTAGTATATGTTATAATCTGGTTACAATAAGCCTAGCTGCATGGCTGTTGCAGAGATTCTATTTTTATGGACGAAATTAACCATTTAAATCAGATATTTTGGTTTCCATGCATACCAACTTATTTCATTTTAATCCACATTCTTTGTCATCCTAAATTTGTGTGCATGCAGTAGGAAACTGATTTTTTACGCGGTGTACCATACTGCACAAATATCTACACCGTGTAACATAATTAGTATCAGTATATATCATAAACTGGTTCTAATGAGCCTAGCTGCATGACTGTTTGTATAGATAGTATATTTATGCAAGAAATAAAGCATTTAAATTAGATTTTTTGTTTTCATTTATGTCAATCCATTTCCTCTCAACACACATTCTTGTCATCTTAAATTTGTCCACATGCAGGAGGAAAAACTAATTTTATGTGGCCTACAGTATTGCATAAATAACTACAATGTGTAGCATAATTAGTATCAGTATATATCATAAAATATTTCTAACGAGATTAGATGTATGGTTGTTATAAAGATCTTATATTTATGGGCGGGATAAAACATTTAAATCAGATTTTTTTTTTGTTTTTATGCATGTCAACTAAATTTGTGTGCATGCCTTCCAATTTTATTGCGCATGCAAATGGAAACAAAAGACGTGCATGCAGGGATGGGCGCGGGTGGAGATGGCCAGGCTGGTCTCGTCGGGTGGGGGCGGCTGGGACTGGTCTGGTCGGATGGTGCAGGAATGGCTGGGCTTCCACCATATGTTTGGAAGCCCAGGCCTCCCAATTTATGCAGATTTAGCATTGTGCAGAAGCTAGTTTCAGAATGAAATCTGTTGATCATCCTCCCTCCAATCCAAAGAAAATTACAATCGAATCAAGTCAGGAAGTATTCACTGTTGAAATCTCCTGCACTGAGAATAATGCCAACAATCCGAGGCAGTCGATTGCTCCAGATGTTGATCCACCAAAGCAAATGAAGCAACTTTATGTTAGGCGTAATACAAAGCGGTCTGCAGGATGCAGGAAAAAAAATCCGACATAAGTGAAAACATAGATGATGATGATGATTTCATGCCTGCCTCCAAGAAGAATCAACATGTCAGATTTGATGAGAAACCAACGTCTCCTTAGAGACAATCGCCACACGCGTAGACATGTTATTTATCATTCACCAAATGTGCCAAAGCAAAAAAATATTGTTGAAGATGCAACTATCAAGCAAACAAATGTGGTGAAGAATAGAAACGAAAAGAAAACCAAAGATAGAAGAAAACAGGTTGGTGACAATGGCATCTAATTTTATTACTACTGCAAGAGTTATTTTTATAGATATTTAATCATGTTGGGTTTGTTAACTACATGTTTGTTAATTGGTATTATATGTAGTCTTCATTTAATATTTATGAATCAAAATCATTCATGTTGTTTTTATGCCTTTTTCAGTTTAGCATCATGCATTTTTGTGATCGATCATTTTTTTATTAAATTTGTTTACATGTTTTTATATGTTTTCACACAGAAACTGAACATCCGATGCATCCCGTATGATGTCATAATGTCTATATGGATAATGAATGACCGTCAACGTGAGGCTGTAGCGAGGAAAGGCTTCCAAAGTATACTGCAAATGTCAACGGATGGCCTTGCTGTTGGATCGTTAATGAATTGGTTGATGGATAAGCTTGATCCAGTTGACATGATTATACGGCCTGGCCCAAAAAAGGAGCTGAAGATAACAAAGGAGAATGTTCGCCTAATTCTTGGTTTGCCCTGTGCTGGAGGAGGGAAACAGTTTATGGATTGGTACGAAGAAGTTGATGCTGCTGGCAGGCTTAGGAAACAACTCAAAATATCAAAGGATGAGTTTGCTATTGGCACCCTATAGGAAATAATTGTCACGAATCATGACGATGATCTAACCATTAGGTGTTTCTTCCTTATCTTATTCAACCGGCTATTGTTCCCGACTTCTTTATGGTCAATATCCAACAACAAAGTTCTAATGACAGAAGACATGGACCGGCTCCCAAACATCGATTGGTGTCAGTTAGTATTTAACGATTTGTGTGAGGCTGCTGCAAAATGGCATTAAAGGAACAATAATCATGGCATCTCTACGATATATGGGTGTTCCATAGTCATTGTGGTAATTCCTATGACTATTATGTTCATATTCGTATATTGTAATTAGGCTAACTTTTCAATAAAAAATTTCGTTGATGTCTGTTATTTGTTTGTAATTTTCTCAGATATATTATCTAGACCATCTTCATCGTGAGGCAGCTCCAGAGAACAAATATGGCACTCCAACTATTAAATACTTTGATAAAGAGACAATCGATGCACTCACCAAGGCTGATAGGAGGAAGCCTAGTCATGCTGGCGAAACGTATGGTGTAACATCTAGTTTGCAATATATAATAAAAGAGGTGAAATGTCATTTCCTATATTTTATGTGTGTGTTGAATCTACTTGTCATCACATGTGAATACCATATTCAAACAATAAATAAATAATAAAAAGATATACCACTAAATTATGCATCATGCTGGATTTATTTTTTTGTGCATTTTGTGACAACATAAAAAGACAGGAAATATATTAAAGTTCATAGAGGATTGTAAATTCAAAAAGGAATTCCAGAATTTAGAAAAGAGAAGAAAACAAGTATGAAGTGGATATAAAAATAAGAGAATAAAAATATATTATCCCTGCACTAGGGTTTGAATTTGTGTAATCTACTCAAAAGAAACTCATAACAAGATTCAAATTTAAATTTGAGGTTTAAGTGAAAAGGAAAATGAAAATATAAAATGAAAAAGGAAAGGAGACCTTACCTGGGCCGCGGACTTCCATTTTGGCCCACTTAACTCCATTGCCGCGCAGCCCACCCGGGGGAGGGTGACCGACGTGCGGGCCCGTGGATCAGTGCGCCAGGGACTGTGCCTTCGCTGCCGCGTGGGGCTGTATGTCAGCCGTAATGGGCGCGCTCCCTCTCAAACCTTACTCTCTTCCACTGGGTCCTCCTCGTCAGTTCGCTCTGTGGATCTTCCCCCGAACGCCACACTCCGCCCACCTCGCGCAACGGATGACGAGTTCTTCGGCATGGCGGACCTGTGTGACTAGGCTTCTGCGCGCATATAAGGAAGCCGGGTCCCCACGCCGTTAACCTAGCCACAACTGGTTGCCTCTTCTACCCTCTGGCGCGACCTCGCACACTGGATCTCCTCTCCGCTGCCATACGCCATCGTCACAGGTGGGCTTCGCCGCCGTCGGCTGGAGAAGGAAGGCTACCTCCGCCGCTCCGCTAGCTGTGAGTACTCCTAAGGACATACGCTCGTACCTCCTACTCCGGTTGCAACTAGAATCGTTCGATAAAAGGCACGCGTCACCTGGCGATTTCTCGCCGGAGTGGTAGAACCGCCGTGCGCCATGGCCAGGGCTCGCGCGCACGCTTTACTTCAGTTAGGTTCTGTCCACGTGCTCAGGCCATTCATGACAACGTGTAGAGTATCTAGATTGGAGGAATTGGTGCTCCGTGCATCGGATTGAAGTTCTTCCGGTGGCTCTCCGCCGTGGGAGCTCGGGCACCGCTGTTACCCGGCGAGGGCTGGGGAAGATGCACCGTGGACCGTTGGATGCTCTATGCGCGGCTCTAATTGAAAACCAGGTGTCGGTTCGGGCGCGTTCGTCTGGGACCGTCGATCTCGAGTTAGTCGGCCGAGATTTAATGATGTGTGGAGCGAGCGATTGCCGTGGATTCTAGATCCAGTGGCCTCAGTTGTATACTGTTTCGTTTCAAGCCGATTGGATCCTGGCCCTAGAATTCTAATCGGACGGCCAGCGTTAGTCCATACCCCTTCGCGGGTCACTTTTGTTAAAGAGCCCTCGGGCTTCCAGAGAATCAACCCGCTGTCCAAACAGATGTAGTTTTCGGTCTTAGGAATATTTACCCCGAGCCCCCTGCACTCTCTAAAAATAGTGCGCCCAGTCCAGAGATCGTTTAAATCGAAGAAATGAATAGAAAATGGATTTTTAACATGAAAATAATTACTAGAACTTGATAAATTCATAGAAAATTCATACTAACTCCAAATTAATCCATTCCACTTTCTAAATTTTTGTAATATTATTCTCTACCACCTAGAGCCTCTGTTTGGCCATGAAAACAATAAGGAATTTAATTTTCCATTTAATCCTATTTTAAGCACATAAAACCTTTGAAAATCCATAATTTAAAATCTATAACTCCAAAAATTATGATTCCTGTTCCTAGGATTTTATTTTAATGTGTAGATTATTACTGTGTATTTTGTGTACATGTTTGGTGTGATGTTAATTTTCTCTATATACTGTGCTTGTTTGTATTGTGGCGAGTAGAAGAGACCGTGACTGAGGATCCTGGTGAGCAGCAAATAGAAGTAGCTGAGCAGGAGCTCATTGAAGGCAAGTTGTGCCCTTGACCACATTTATACCCAATAATGTTCTTTAATATCATTTATTCATGCATAGGTTAATTTTGATGGGACCCAATAGGTCACCCTAGATTGTTTATCTCATTACCTTGTTTACCCCTGAATCACTTGGGTATTTTGCTATTGCTTACATGGTTTTGGGATAATCATTTATTATATCTATGTTCCAATTCTTTTGTTATTCTATTTATGTTCATGTCAAGTTCATTAATGTAAAATGGAACATAGAGCTTAACTTGAGAAACACGTGCCACCACAAGGGTTTAATGGGACGCCCTTGGCTGACTAATTAGGAAAGCTAGTGGAAGACTACCTTACCCGAAAGGGGCAAGGGCAGTAGGAGAGTTGCATGCAAGGAGGTTCTCGGGTTGATTTAGCTGCGATGGCGGTCAGACGGGGAATTCTTGCAAGTGCTCTTTCCATAAACTGTAGCGGGTTTTCGGAAGCTAGTGGAACTTTGTAAAGGCCTCGTAGTGTTGCCCTGCCGTGCTTCCTAGGTAGAGGTGTATGGGAGTCGCGACCTCTTGGCAGATGGGTAACATGACTTGTGGGTAAAGGGTACAACCTCTGAAGAGTGTAAAACTGGTATACTAGCCGAGCTCACGGTCATGAGCAGCTCAGGACTCTCTGATGTTTAAACTATGGAACTTAAATTCAATTTTGTCACTTGCATTGCATGGGTTTATTATTAATTTTGTTCAATTACTTTACTTAAGGTTTGGTATTTACTTACACTTAGTAATTTCTAATAAAATTTTGACCAACTACTTAAAAGCAATGCTCAGCTTTAACCCCTATCATTGATTAGCCTTACACATCACATGAACTCCCACCTTTGTGAGTTCGTGTCCACTGGTTCCTCACAACTTGTTGAGCTATGATCATGTGTGAGCTCACCCTTGCTGTCTCACACCCCCCACAGGAGAAGAACAGGTGATTCAGGAGGAGCCACAAGGCGAGGAGTATGATCTGATCTAGGTGGCGTTTCTCAGTTGACATTGGCGCTGACGATCCTTAGTTCATTTTATATTTATTCTTTTATTTTGTAATGAGTCTTCCGCTATGTAATAAACACTCTGATGTTTTGTGACATTTATCTCTATACACTCTGTTATTATATATGTTGTCTTCTTGGCGCATGTATGAGATGCACCTGGCTTTGTTCCTTAAAGCCGGGTGTGACATAAGTGGTATTAGAGGAAATGTTGACTGTAGGACGAAACCTAGATAGAAATGGACAAACCCTTACCTACTTATCTTACTCTGATTCATTCCATACTTACCTTATCTTGATCCCGTCTCACCTTTTGCTATTCTACTCTGATTATTCTTACCTTTACTACTCTAAGACAAGATGGATTTCACACCTTGGAATCCTACCATTATGATCTTCTTAAGAGATAGGGAACCTAAGAAGAAATTAAAACTATTTTCTTTATTTAAAAAACGTTGGTTGATTGTTCTGATGATAAATGCTTGATTTGCTTCTTTGATTGATTGAAATATTATATATGGGCATCTTAGCATGTACCACCATAAGGTAATGAATTAGCTATGGTAGGTAAAATATTAATCTGCTTAGCTAATAAATCCCCCCAAAGTAAAATGATTTGTAAATAACTGCCTTGTCTACTATTCTCTTACCATATGTATCTAACTCAGATGGTCAATACCAGGCAGGGTGGTGGAATTGATTTGCCTCCTAATCGACATACTCGGTGGATATATAGACAACCCCAGCCACAACCAGCAGAGATGAATCCTCCTAATCCTCCACCAGGCAGAGTTGACCCACTGATTACAGCTCAGATGAGGATGATGCAACAAATGGCGGATACTATGGCAGATATGCGGGCTCAGATGCAGCAAGAACGCCAGGAGATGCGCCAGGAAAGAGAAGAGATACGCCAGGAATTACGCCAGGAGCGAGAGGAGATACGCCAGGAAAGGAGGGCGCAACAGCAGCTGCAACAGCAAATGCAACAACAGCAGCAACAGCAACAAGTACCACTGCCTCCACCACCACCACCAGTTCCACCCCGAGATAAGCATAGAGAGTTCATGAGTCATAAGCCACCTACATTTGCAAGCTCTCCTGATCCACTAGACGCGGATGATTGGTTGAAGTCCATTGAGAAGATGCTGAATATTGCACAATGCACTGACCGGGAGAAGGTTTTATATGCTTCTGGACGTCTGACAGGTCCTGCTGCTGACTGGTGGGATTCATATACTGCTGCCCACGATGCTGCTGATACTATCACTTGGGCAGAGTTCAGTACACAGTTCCGGAATTATCATATACCAGCTGGATTGATGAAGATTAAGAAGAAGGAATTTCTGTCGCTGAAGCAAGGAAGCATGTCAGTTAGTGAGTATCGTGATAAGTTCATTCAGCTCTCCAGATATGCTCCAGATGAAGTTGTTGAGGATGAGAGGAAGCAAGAGCATTTTATTGAAGGACTTAATGGACCTCTGCAGTATGCTCTAGTGGCACATACGTTTCCATCATTTTAGAGGTTGCTCGATAAGGCTTTAGCTATTGAACACATGCGTGTTCAGCTGGGAGATTTGAAGAGAAAGGCTATATCTCAAGGACAAGGAAGCAGCAGTGTTCGTCCTCGCTACAGTTTACCCCAGGGTACACCAGTTTGCACTGGCAGGGGCCAGCGCCCAGTTCAGCAGTCACCTCTGAGGACTCCACCTCCTCGACAGGCTACCCCCACTGGCACCCCGACGAAGTTCTCAGGACAGAGTCCAGGCACTACGTGTTTCAAGTGTGGGAAGACTGGACACTATGCAAATGTCTGCCCAGACAGGATTGCTACTACTCCAGTTCAGAACAGGCAGCAAACTCCAAGATCTGGCAAGGGATATTCTATTGCCAAGGTTAATCAAGTCAGCGTTGATGCTACTCCGGATGGTGCTGACATCGTACTTGGTATGTTTTACGTTAATGCTATTCCTGCAACCATCTTATTTGATTCTGGTGCTACACATTCGTTTATGTCAGCTAGATATGCCAACACAAATGAAATACCACTGCTAAATATGAGAAAACCAATGATAGTAATTACACCTAAAGGGCCTATTGAGGCGAATCAAATGACACGTAGATTGACATTAACAATTATGGGGAGAGAATTTGGAGCTACTACTATAATATTAGAGGCAAGCAGTATATATCTGATCCTTGGTATGTCATGGTTAAGAAAGGCAAAGGCCGTTATAGCATGTGGTAGAGGTACCGTAGAACTCACTACCACTAAAGGAGAAAGATTTCAAGTTAATATTGCAGTAACCACCTCATCCAAACGTGCAATGTTATTTATACCTGAGGAGTTTGTGGGTGACAACATCCGTGTGGTTAGAGACTTTCCGGATGTCTTTCCAGAGGAGTTACCAGAGATGCCACCTGATAGAGAAGTTGAGTTTGTTATTGATCTCTTACCTGGGACTGCCCCTATTTCTAAACGGCCATATAGGATGTCTGTAGAAGAGTTAAAGGAGCTTAAGAAACAGTTAACTGAGTTACAAGAGGCTGGGTACATTCGTTCGAGTTCCTCACCTTGGGGAGCGCCGGTTCTGTTTGTACAGAAGAAGGATGGATCACAACGGATGTGTGTGGATTATAGATCTCTTAATGATGTTACTGTGAAGAACAAGTATCCGTTACCCCATATTAAGGATTTATTTGATCAGATGAGAGGTGCTAGAGTATTCTCGAAGATTGATCTCCAATCCGGATACCATCAGATGAAGATTAGACCATCGGATATTCCCAAGACAACATTCTCGACTCGATATGGATTAAATGAGTTCACTGTTATGTCATTTGGATTAACTAATGCACCAGCATATTTTATGAATTTGATGAATAAGGTGTTTATGGGGTACTTGGATAGATTCGTCGTGGTATTCGTCGACGATATCCTTATTTATTCCAGAGTGATAGCGATCATGAGGAAAATCTAAGGTTGGTGCTATAGAAGCTACGAGATAACCAGCTATATGCCAAGTTCAGCAAGTGCAAGTTTTGGATTGGCGAGGTGCCATTTCTTGGTCATATTATTTCTAATGGAGGAATTTCAGTGGATCCTGCTAAGGTTAAGGAGATAAGGGAGTGGAGAGTACCCACTACAGTTACTGAGATTCGGAGTTTCCTGGGATTAGCAGGCTATTATCGGAGATTTATTGAAGGATTTTCTAAGATTGCTAAACCTATGACTTCGCTTTTGGAGAAAGGAAAAGAATTTAAGTGGGACGAGAAGTGCCAAGACAGCTTTGATCAATTGAAGAAGAGATTGATGTCGCCGCCAGTATTGGTTATGCCAGATCTACAGAAGGGATTTGATATTTATTGTGATGCATGTGGCCAAGGCTTGGGATGTGTGCTCATGCAAGAAGGACATGTGATCGCCTATGCGTCTCGTCAGTTACGGAAACATGAATTGAACTACCCCACTCATGACTTGGAATTGGCAGCCGTTGTGCATGCGCTTAAGATTTGGAGACATTATATCATGGGGACCAAGTGTCAAGTATACACGGATCATAAGAGTTTGAAGTATATATTCTCTCAGAAGGATCTCAACCTTAGGCAACGCCGTTGGTTAGAGCTTATTAAGGACTATGATTTGGAGATTCACTATCACCCGGGCAAGGCGAATTTGGTTGCAGATGCCTTTTGTCGTAAGGAGCATGTTCATTCAGCTATTATTGCCCAGCTACTCGACGAGATTGTTGAGGATTTCAGGAGACTTAACCTGGGGATAGTTGCACATACTGAAGGAGTTACTATTGATGTGGAACCTACCTTGGAGCAAGAAATCCGCAAAGGACAAATTGGTGATGCTAAAATACAAGAGATTAAGGATCTTATTACTGAAGGTCGAGGTCTAGAATTTATAGAAGATGAGCAAGGCACCGTATGGTTCAAGGACAGGATGTGTGTTCCTGATATTGAAAGCCTTCGAGAGACTATTTTAAAGGAGGCCCATGATTCAGATTATTATATTCATCCTGGAAGTACCAAGATGTATCAGGATTTGAAGCGGAAGTATTGGTGGTATGGATTGAAGAGAGATGTAGCTGCACATGTGGCTATGTGCGATGTATGTCAAAGAGTTAAGGCTGAACACTAGAGGCCAGCTGGACTATTGCACCCACTGAAGATACCCGAGTGGAAATGGGAAGAGATTGGTATGGATTTCATTACTGGATTGCCTCGCACCCAGAAAGGATATGATGCTATATGGGTGATTGTGGATAGATTGACTAAAGTGGCTCACTTCATTTCGGTCAAGACTACTTATAAAGGTTGTCAGCTAGCAGAGTTATATATGGCTCGGATCGTGTGTTTACATGGAGTACCAAAGAAGATCGTGTCTGATCGAGGTTTGTAGTTTACCTCAAGATTTTGGAGAAGCTTTCATGAGAATATGAGTACGAAGTTGAATTTCAGTACAGCTTATCACCCTCAGACTGATGGACAGACTGAAAGGACCAATCAAGTATTGGAAGATATGTTGAGAGCTTGTGCCCTTCAGCATGGAGAAAGTTGGGATAAAAGTCTATCGTATGCTGAATTCTCATATAATAATAGTTATCAAGCCAGTCTGAAGATGTCACCTTTTGAAGCTTTATATGGGAGGAAGTGCAGGACTCCTCTATATTGGGATCAGACTGGAGAGAGACAGTTCTTTGGGCCTGAACTGATTCAAGAAGCAGAAGAACAAGTCCGTATAATTCGAGAGAATTTGAGAGTGGCTCAAACCAGGCAAAAGAGCTATGCTGATAATAGAAGGAGACCACTGGAATTTGAAGAAGGAGATTATGTGTATCTCAAGGTGTCACCACTTCGTGGAATGAGGAGATTTAAAGTTAAGGGCAAATTGTCCCCTCGCTATATTGGACCATTCTTGATCTTTAGGCGAGTTGGGGAGATGGCATACCAACTTGAGTTACCTGCTAGTCTATCAGATGTGCATAATGTGTTCCACGTATCTCAACTGAAGAAGTATCTCCGTGTCCCTGAAGAACAGTTACCAATGGAAGAGCTCAGTGTTCAAGGTGATTTGACTTACACGGAGTACCCGATCAAGATTTTGGATACCTTGACTCGAGTTACAAGAAATAAGGTGATAAAGATGTGTAAAGTGCAATGGAGTCACCACGGTGAAGATGAATTAACAAGGGAAAGAGAAGAAGAGCTTCGTATAGATTTTCCCCATCTGTTCCCTCGTTCTTCCTAAATCTCGAGGACGAGATTATTTTTAAAGGGGGTAGGATTTGTAACATCCAGTTTGCAATATATAATAAAAGAGGTGAAAAGTCATTTCCTATATTTTATGTGTGTGTTGAATCTACTTGTCATCACATGTGAATACCATATTCGAACAATAAATAAATAATAAAAAGATATACCACTAAATTATGCATCATGTTGGATTTATTTTTTTGTGCATTTTGTGACAACATAAAAAGATAGGAAATATATTGAAGTTCATAGTGGATTGTAAATTCAAAAAGGAATTCCAGAATTTAGAAAAGAGAAGAAAACAAGTATGAAGTGGATATAAAAATAAGAGAATAAAAATATATTATCCCTGCACTAGGGTTTGAATTTGTGTAATCTACTCAAAAGAAACTCATAACAAGATTCAAATTTAAATTTGAGGTTTAAGTGAAAAGGAAAATGAAAATATAAAAAGAAAAAGGAAAGGAGACCTTACCTGGGCCGTAGAATTCCATTTTGGCCCACTTAACTCCATTGCCGCGCAGCCCACCCGGGGATGGTGACCAACGTGCGGGCCCGTGTATCAGTGTGCCACAGACTGTGCCTTCGCTGCCGCGTGGGGCTGTATGTCAGCCGTAATGGGCATGCTCCCTCTCAAACCTTACTCTCTGCCACTGGGTCCTCCTCGTCAGTTCGCTCTGTGGATCTTCCCCCGAACGCCGCACTCCGCCCACCTCGCGCAACGGATGCCGAGTTCTTCGGCATGGCGGACCTGTGCGACTAGGCTTCTGCGCGCATATAAGGAAGCCGGGTCCCCACGCCGTTAACCTAGCCACAACTGGATGCCTCTTCTACCCTCTGGCATGACCTCGCGCACTGGATCTCCTCTCCGCTGCCATACGCCATCGTCACAGGGGGGCTTCGCCGCCGTCGGCTGGAGAAGGAAGGCTACCTCCGCCGCTCCGCTAGCTGTGAGTACTCCTAAGGACATACGCGCGTACCTCCTACTCCGGTTGCAACTAGAATCATTCGATAAAAGGCACGCGTCACCTAGCGATTTCTCGCTGGAGTGGTAGAACCGCCGTGCGCCGTGGCCAGGGCTCGCGCGCATGCTTTACTTCATTTGGGTTTTGTCCACGTGCTCGGGCCATACATGACAACGTGTAGAGTATCTAGATTGGACGAATTGGTGCTCGAAGCATCGGATTGAAGTTCTTCAGGTGGCTCTCCGCCGTGGGAGCTCGGGCACCGCTGTTACCTGGTGAGGGCTGGGGAAGATGCACCATGGACCATTGGATGCTCTATGCGCGGCTCTGATTGAAAACTAGGTGTCGGTTAGGGCGCGTTCGTCTGGGACCGTCGATCTCGAGTTAGTCGGCCAGATTTAATGTTGTGTGGAGCGAGCGATTGCCATGGATTCTAGATCCAGTGGCCTCAGTTGTATACCGTTTCGTTTCAAGCCGATTGAATCCTGGCCCTAGAATTCTAATCGGACGGCCAGCGTTAGTCCATACCCCTTCGCGGGTCACTTTTGTTAAAGAGCCCTCGGGCTTCCAGAGAATCAACCCGCCGTCCATACAGATGTAGTTCTCGGTCTTAGGAATATTTATTCCGAGCCCCCTGCACTCTCTAAAAATAGTGCGCCCAGTCCAGAGATCGTTTAAATCGAAGAAATGAATAGAAAATGGATTTTTATCATGAAAATAATTACTACAACTTGATAAATTCATAGAAAATTTATACTAACTCCAAATTAATCCATTCCACTTTCTAAATTTTTGTAATATTATTCTCTACCACCTAGAGCCTCTGTTTGGCCATGAAAACAATAAGGAATTTAATTTTCCATTTAATCCTATTTTAAGCACATAAAACCTTTGAAAATCCATAATTTAAAATCTATAACTCCAAAAATTATGATTCCTGTTCCTAGGATTTTATTTTAATGTGTAGATTATTACTGTGTATTTTGTGTACATGTTTGGTGTGATGTTAATTTTCTCTATATACTGTGCTTGTTTGTATTGTGGCGAGTAGAAGAGACCGTGACTGAGGATCCTGGTGAGCAGTAGATAGAAGTAGCTGAGCAGGAGCTCATTGTAGGCAAGTTGTGCCCTTGACCACATTTATACCCAATAATGTTCTTTAATATCATTTATTCATGCATAGGTTAATTTTGATGGGACCCAATAGGTCACCCTAGATTGTTTATCTCATTACCTTGTTTACCCCTGAATCACTTGGGTAGCTTTCTATTGCTTACATGGTTTTGGGATAATCATTTATTATATCTATGTTCCAATTCTTTTGTTATTCTATTTATGTTCATGTCAAGTTCATTAATGTTAATTGGAACATAGAGCTTAACTTGAGAAACACGTGCCACCACAAGGGTTTAATGGGACGCCCTTGGCTGACTAATTAGGAAAGCTAGTGGAAGACTACCTTACCCGAAAGGGGCAAGGGCAGTAGGGGAGTTGCATGCAAGGAGGTTCTCGGGTTGATTTAGCTGCAATGGCGGTCGGACGGGGGATTCTTGCAAGTGCTCTTCCCATAAACTGTAGCGGGTTTTCGGAAGCTAGTGGAACTTTGTAAAGGCCTCGTAGTGTTGCCCTGCCGCGCTTCCTAGGTAGAGGTGTATGGGAGTCGCGACCCCTTGGCAGATGGGTAACATGACTTGTGGGTAAAGGGTACAACCTCTGCAGAGTGTAAAACTGGTATACTAGCCGAGCTCACGGTCATGAGCAGCTCAGGACTCTCTGATGTTTAAATTATGGAACTTAAATTCAGTTTTGTCACTTGCATTGCATGGGTTTATTATTAATTTTGTTCAATTACTTTACTTAAGGTTTGGTATTTACTTATACTTAGTAATTGCTAATAAAATTTTGACCAACTACTTAAAAGCAATGCTCAGCTTTAACCCCTGTCATTGATTAGCCTTACACATCACATGAACTCCCACCTTTGTGAGTTCGTGTCCACTGGTTCCCCACAACTTGTTGAGCTATGATCATGTGTGAGCTCACCCTTGCTGTCTCACACCCCCCCAACAGGAGAAGAACATGTGGTTCAGGAGGAGCCACAAGGCGAGGAGTATGATCTGATCTAGGTGGCGTTTCTCAGTTGACATTGGCGCCGACGATCCTTAGTTCGTTTTATATTTATTCTTTTATTTTGTAATGAGTCTTCCGCTATGTAATAAACACTCTGATGTTTTGTGACATTTATCTCTATACACTCTGTTATTATATATGTTGTCTTCTTGGCGCATGTATGAGATGCACCTGGCTTTGTTCCTTAAAGTCGGGTGTGACATATGGTCACTGCCATGTAAGTTCATTCCCATATTCTAAAAAATAGTTACTTTTATGCAATTTATGCACCCATTTTTTAATGTTTTGTTAATGTTTGGTTAGTAACTTTGCATGTTTGTTACTATTTGATTAGTTCCGTAGCAGGATAGACACATGCTATGTTGCTGCTCCTAAATGGCCAACAAATGATACGTTCCATATTCATGTTCCTCGCATGAAAGATTTGATCTCTAGCAAGGTTATTTGCCTTCCACCGCCATACCGTTCTAGTTTTGACTCTTTGTTGAAAGCTCATGACAAAGAGGTTGACAAGTATGCAACGCTTGAACGGGCTCACCGCAAATTAGTATCAAAGCAGCTCCAGCTAGCTCAGACCTTCGTAGGCATGATCGATGATGTCATTTGTCTCAGGTCACAGGTTCAAGATTCCCAAGAGCGAGACACTCAAACATGTGATTTAGTTTTTTTGTATGTTTTGAGTATGTACATAGCAACTTCAGTTCAATAACTACACTATAAATAGGGACATGTGCACCAGCAATTGCATGTATACATGTAAAATTTATATATAATACACATAATTCTAGTTTACGCACATACTAGTAACAATTTATGCATTACTATACATCTTTAACATCACCTATGAAAGAACTTACATATAATAATGACTATAAGTTTGCAACACATTTTTTCGGAATTTTGCAGAACAACCTACCCAGACTGATGCCAACATCCACAATTACCTACACACGGGTGCAGCTGATGATGTGATGCCAGAAGCAAATACGCAATCTAAAAATTTTGAGGTTCAGACAGATGATCTTAATGCAACTGATCATTGCAGTGATGAGATGCACAGCATGTCTGAGGACATCTCTATCAAAATCGACCAAACTCATGTTCCTCCGCCGCCCGACTCACCTATCAAACCCAAGGTTTATGACCAACTTTTTTTATTACACTCTGTCAATATGCTTAGGTTACCATCATTACAGTCTTCAATACATGTCTTACTTCGCCAAAAATAAGGAATACCCAATGGAAGCCGACGGTGACCTAGTATCGACCATCAATAAGATAGTTGATATGCTTGGCCAAGACAAAGTTCAAGAGACATACAAAGATTGTAGCCCACAATTTGATGCAACCCCAAAAATCAATGTACGTCTTCATATAAACATCTAATCCCATTTCATTTTTATCACATTATGAGTTTCAGGATCAATAGTTATACAATATGCTGTTCGTTTTATCAGGTTGACATTTCGCATGGCAAGGGCGATAAAGCCAAAAATGTAGCTGACATATCTGTTCGTCATACTAATCGTTTAATTTTAAAACATTTGTTGTGTTTTTATCTTTGTCATTATTTTATTAAATTAATTCTAATATATCCATATTTTCATTAGTGTCTGCTTTCTTAGGAATCCAAAATGGGTTATAATGTTGTAGTCCATCCATAGAACATCCATCCCCAACCTTTTTTTGATAAGACACCTGTAGTTATCAATTTCCCATAGATATGTACATAATCAATAAACATTACATTGTATTAATTTTCATAATTTATGTTTTGTATAATTAATTACTTGAGGGTTCAACCACGGAATTCTTGGTTGAAGTCCCACCAAAGGACCTCCCTGTTTTTGACAAGACACCTGTCACTGAGGTTAGATTGTTTTCAATCCCATATCAACTTATTCTAAATAAGCTTTGTACACATTTTTACTATAAACATAGTTGTATTTACCTCAGCCAGCAATGCACATCAAATTAGCCCCATCAGACCAATCCACAAAAAAGATGACACGTTTTGGATGTGCTTGTGCTCTGCATCAATATATATGTTCTCTAGAGTTTGACAAGACCAGGTACATGGTTTAAACAGTCTATAAAATTAATGTCATGCACAAAATATTGCTATGTTCACCACACAATCCATTTTATAGGATATACTAACATATTTTATACATCAAATTTCATCACCGGGACCATCTTGCACATTGGACAATTTCCATGCTCATGCCTTGACATTTATGAATCATTCTTTGAAAGGATGTGCTTGGACAATTACTTCATGCAGGGGTTCATCGACTGCGTTCGGTCAGAGCATGCTTAGCACACTCTTGATCCTATTGAAAGGGAAATGTGACCTTGTGCCATTTCTATAATGTTTTGGTGATTAAGTGCCCAACACATAGTGAGTGAGATATTGTTGGGGGCCTTCGGCTTCCGAAGGTCCTCAAAAACATGATTTAACAAAGTTTCTGGAGTATGATGCATGAACATGCATCTTCGGACTTGAGTTAAAACCACAGTGTGAAGAAGCACAAAAGGAATACGAAGGATGGCGCGGAGCCGAAGCTGTGCGCAGAAGAGATTCGGCATAATAGTAGAAAAGGAAACCGACTTAAAGATGAAAATGCTATTTAGACCTCGACGGATTACTATAGAGTTATTAGCAAATGTAAAGGGCATGGGTGTAATTTTACATGGGCTGCGTCCCGTGCCTATAAATAGATGAACAGTGCTCCCGTACTGTTCACGCGGTCTTGGCACTGGTTTTTGCGTTACGCTTATATCTTTACCTTCATTCAAGCCGAAGGTATGTTTGTAACTTAATATCATTTTTATCTTGCCGTAATAATAAAATAGCAATGATTTAATAATAAGATATGACTTTTCATATTATCTTTTGTTTTTATGTGATTCTTTCTTCAGTATTATATATTGTGATTTATGAAGGTATGTCCTTCATAACCTTCGTCCGAGAATCATTATATCCCAGGGAAGTAACGTTCCGAAGGACGAAGGACTTTAATGTTTAACTTTCTCTGTGTTGCCTTGTTCTTAATTCATAGCATTTGAGAGCAAGTCCCCAACATTGGCGCCCACCTTCGGTGAACCCCTTTTCAACCACCTTCGGCAAGCATTGACCTTCGTCATGCCGCCAAAGAAAGCCTCGGCAACAGGGGCTGCCGTTCTGCAGCCGCTGGATCCGAACCAGGAGACCCTTTCTCTTCGAGAGGCCTGAAGCCAGAAGAGGAAGGCCACCAGTCCAACGCCCCACGAGGACGACTTGGACCAAGAGATCAGGGATATGGAGATGCTCCATCAGCAAGTGCAAAGGAAGAAGGAAAAAATGGTTCGGCTAGCTGACCTACAAAGGCAGATAGACGAAGCCACTAAAGAAGTTCGTCATCTTGCTCAAGATGAGCAAAACCGAAGGCCTCAGCACAGAGAGCTTCATCAAGAGGGCTTCTTCAACGAGGATGACTGGTATGAGGATTTCCATCATGGAAATTTTGCTTTTGATGATGCTTCTCCTCTATCAGCAGAACTACAGGCTACACCTTGGCCCCTGTCTTACAAGCCACCCCAGCTCCCCATGTATGACGGACACTCAGATCTGAAGCAGTTTCTGATGAGCTACGAAGCGACCATATCTTCGTATGGTGGCAATACTGTAGTCATGGCGAAGTCTTTCGTCATGGCAGTCAAGAATGTTGCACAAACCTGGTACTCCTCTCTTTGGCCAGGAACAATCACATCATGGCAGAAGCTGAAGGACATGCTGATCACCAGTTTCCAAGGGTTTCAGACGAAGCCGGTCACCGCTCAAGCTTTGTCCCAGTGCACCCAAGATCACGAAGAATACCTTCAGGCGTATGTTCGAAGGTTCTTGCGTCTGAGGGCACAGGCGCCAATGGTGCCCAATGAAATTGTCATTGAGGCCATGATCAAGGGGCTTCGGCCAGGTCCAACGGCCCAATACTTCGCCAGGAAACCCCTTCAGACTCTGGAGAAGCTGCTCCAAAAGATGGATGAATACATCCGCGCTGATAATGACTTTCGTCAGAGAAGGGAGGAAGCTTACAGGTTCTCCGAAATGACCAGGGGCTTCAGAGGGAGAATCCACCCAAGGCACGTCATGTCAATCCACTCCGCTCAGAATGACGATAGAGGAAGTCAGCAACAGAGGCCGCAATATTCCTCCCAAGCTTCGGGACAGCAACAAAGCTATCCTCGGCCCCCAGCTCCAAGGGGCAGAGGCGCCAGGGGCTTTGGTGGAAGGGTTGGGGATTAGCCCAGGAAAATTTATTGTCTATTCTGCGGTGAGGAAAAGGGCCATACTACAAGGATGTGCCATGTCACCATCCAGAAATAGAAGGAGATAGCAGAAGCTGCAGCCCAACAGAACCAGCCGAAGCAAGTTATGCATACTGCTTCGTATCATTCACCGTACATCCCAGAGTATGTGGGTAACCATCCTGTAGCTTCTGTTGCTTCGACAAGTCAACCTCAGGCATCTTGGTAACAGCCTCCACCTCCACCACCAATGCAACAAAGCCAGCAGCCAGAAGGGAGCCAGCAACGAGACTTCAGAGAGGAGTCCGAAGCTCGCACAGTCAACAGCACTGTGCCAGAATCGAAGCACATCTACTAGAAGATATCCTACCTCTGCAACAGTTTTTGCATTCCCCATCATTTTCTTTTTAATAAGGAACAATCATTGAAAGCCTAAGATTTTCTTGTCATTTTCAATTTCTTGTAATAGCTTCGTTTTTGTCATAGTGAAAATATATCTTCTACACAGACTTACGGAGTCCAAAAGTTGCCGAAGCATGAAAATTCGTTCCTAAGAGAACTTGTGGCTACAAAAAATATCTTCGAAGCTACAAAAAGTCGTTCTACAGAACGCAGCGTAAGCTTGCCGAAGCTACAAAAAGTCATTCCTAAGGGAGCGCAGCGTAAGTTTTCTGCTCAAAAGTCGTTCCAAAGGGAATGCAGAGCTTACAGCGAAAAATAAACGCTGATTCCACCGAAATATAAGGCGAACCGCGAAAAGTCAACGAGAATAGCGCCGAAATAGAAGGCGAAGAAGTTCAAAAGACGTTCCTAAGGGTATGCAGAACTTACAGCGAAAAGTCAACGCTGATACACCGAAAAATAAGCGGTGAAGCCGAAAAATAAACGACCAAGTGATTGTGTAGTCCACTGAGGGAATGTGTGTGTATCTTTGGCACGAATATCATTTTGCATAGCATAACATCATCACATCATTCGCATAACATAACATCATACATCATATTGCATCAATGGCACAAGAAGGGGATACAATATAGATCTTTGGAAATTGCTTCGAAGAAGCTGTGCCAAGCCACAGAATGATTTGAAGAAGTACAGCTTCATCAGCTCTAATGTGGAACGAGATCTATTGCTCACGAAGCTTAATGTTTTTACGGAATATGGATATTCTTCATGAAGCTTAATGTTTTTACGAAATATGGATATTCTTCACGAAGCATGAAAAGAAGGGAAGGTGTTTTTTCGCCGAAGGCTCAAAAACGGTATGTACATAAAGTTTCATGCATCGTAAAGAATTGAATTACAAAAAGCTTATATATTACATTCAAAATTATAAAATATTACACACTTTAATTCAACAAATATTACATTCCAAATGTTTTCACAATAACAGCTATTCTTCTTTTAAAACTGCTTCCGCAGCTTCGTTTAGTAGTTGAGTAACAGCTTCATCCCTAATAGCTTCAGCCACTTTAGTAATTTCATCTTCCTTCTTTGCTTCGGGGTCGGCCAATGACTCGATGGGCTCTGAGGGAGGAGATAGCTCAGCTGCGGAAGAAAATGTAAATAAGTTCGGAGTCGCAAAATTAAAAAACAAAGTTAAAAGCTATCAAGCAATACCTATCCGCCTTTCGAGTTTCGCAGCTTTTTCAGCTGCTTCCATTGCTTCTCTTGCATCGTGAGAATCTTTTTCGCTCTTTTTTATTATCTCATGGGCCATCCCTCGGCCGCCATTCTCCCAGATGTCAGTAAAGAATTTTCTGCCAACCAAGCTTGCTTCGGCCGAGGGGTCTTTTATATCCTCAACAGATAAAGTAGCTTCGGCTTGGTCTAAAGCTTTAACATGATCGCAGCCTGACTTCTCCAAAATAGCCGCGATTCCTCTGGCACCTGAGAAAGCGCACACATCCCCGCGACCACTCAAAATTTCCTCAAAAGCTTCAGCTTCGTTGCTAATCTAATCAATTGGGCCCTCAGGATCGCCTCTTACGAAGTTGTCCTCCCTGGAGAATGCGCCAACATTGGCGAAGCTGGTTTTAATTTTTTCTACACATTTTACGGATTTTTCATAACACCTCTCTTTTGAAGAGCAAAGTTCCACAACTGTCTTCTCCCAATGATTTTTCCAATAGATACTGGCGTCTCGATCAGCTTCAGCAATAGCACATTTCAATTTCGCTTCTGCCAGCTGTTTCTGAAGGTTTTCAATTTCATATTTCTGCGTTTCAGCTTGGGCTTTGGAAATAGCCTCGTCTTCTTTTATTTTGTTCAACAATGAGTTTAATATTTGTCTTTTTCAAGACCTTCGTTCCTTAGCTCAATTACTTCGGAACGAAGGTTGTTCAAAGCTATGGTGCATCCTTCGTCTTCAGCACTTTTTTTGTGCCCTGAGGGCGTTGCTAAGAATTAGGCACTGCAAAAAGAGTGCGGTATTAAGTATAAGCAAATAAAAAGTTTTGTTTTCAAGTACAAAAATCTCATCCTCTCACCTTTAAACTATTGTATGCTAGGCTGTCGGCAGTTCATCTTTTGACAGCACCGAAAGCCCCTCTTCTAGAGTCGAGAATCCGAAGCTCCTGCTCATCTCCCAGCAGACAGAAATCTCTTTGTTGTCCGGGAGACAATACAAGAAGTCTTCTTCTCCACTGCCGTTGAATATTAACGCCCCTTTCGGATATTTCAGTCTCTAGGCATAACATTGGGCTTCTCGCTTCTCTTCTGCAGATAACCTCTTTCCCGAAGCATGACGTACAATATAATCGAAAGCTTCAGAAGATGCTTCGGGAATAGGAATGGCAGTTTTTTCAGACAGAACTTCTGCAGCCTCTTTTTTTGTTTCTTCTTCTCTAATTTCCAAGGATTTCTCCTTGGCGGGCTCTGAGGGCCCAGCTTCGGTCTTGGCTTGGCTCTTGACAGCTTCGGCTTCGGATAGTTTTGCCTCAATTTGTGTTTTCGAAGCTTCGACAGTCTTCTTTGGAGTAGAGCATGAAGTTTTTATTGATTCCAGCACATCTAGTACGTTCACCATTCTCTTCCTCTTGGGAGTCGTTGTAAGATCCTTTTGTGCCTTCGGCATTGTCACCTCTGCGGAAGGGCTTATAACTTCTAATGTCTTTGTTTTCTCGACATCTATCTCTCCAATATTAGTGGCCTTTGGCTCATCTGATTTGGCTGATAACGCCTTCGGCATTACAGCCGGCTCTTCAATTTTCTGTGCAATCGCAGGTTCTTCGGCTTCAGTAGCCGAAGAGGTCTCACCGCCAAATTCGGGCACTATGGCTGGTTCTATGAAGCGCGGTCGGTGAGTAAGGACCTTCACCTTTTTTCCCTTCGGCGTAGGCTCGCTTGGAGCCGCTAAAGCATCATCTTTCCCGGAAGTTGCACTCTTTCTTTTTTGCCCCCGTGACGGGTAGTGGTAGTTAGGATACATGAATCCGATGGCATCAAAAACTCTATTTAATCTCTTCTTTTTCCGACCTCCAAAGGCCGTAGATAGTGCATTGTCTTCCGCTTTGGAATACAGCCCAAGCAGCTCATCACTTGTAGCTTCGACGCTTTTCAGTCAGTCGTCGTCTGGCTCGATAAACTGGTCTCTAAACCTGAAGGTATATTTTAATCGAACCAAACCACCTTCGTTGAGATTTCTGATGGTTTCTTTTGGCATCTCCCAGTTGGCTACCAATGGCCATATCCTGTAGGCCACATGCTCTTGAACTAAGTCTCTTGTCCCGATAAAAGAGCAGACTAAGCTGAAGGCCTTGCGACATTCTTCAGCCGCTTCGTCAACTTCTACCTTCGGTTTCCGGAGGCCGAAGCGTTGCCGGATAGGGCGCATGATGATCCATTTAATATCCTCTCGTGCCTTTAAATCATTCTTCACATAAAACCATTCTTTCATCCAGTCTCCGGGCCGTCTTTTCCAAAAGGTTGGCATGGGGCAGCTTGGCCCAGAGCGAGCAACGAAGCTATATCATCCAAAATAGTTATGATACTACTCTTTACCCTAGGGTTTTGTCTCATATAACAGTTCATGCATACTGCAGAAACATTTTGCATTTGGCTCCAAGCCCTGACTCCTCACAGCCCATACAAAGATCCCCATTCTTATGATTGCTTCGGGCATAATTTGATGAAGGTAAACCTAGTATATCTTCAGAACTTCTACCACAAAACTGCTCAGGGGGAACCGAAGCCCAACCTTGAAGAAGCTTCGGAAGATCACGACTTCGTTCTCTTCAGGAGCAGGAGAAGTCTTGTTTCCGTTGTCAGCCCTCACGATAGACACATCTCGAAAGTATCTTCCCCTCATACTGTCGAGATGACTCTGTTTAATAGTTGATTTTCCGAAAACTGTATGGCTTGGTCGCTAGGGTCGATCTTCAGAGTCTTCCCCGCCACTTTCCACATCATAACTATCACTATCGCCAGTGTCTTCAGATAAACCCTCTAAAATCTCTCTTGTAATCTTCTCTGTATTTGTCTTTGCTATTGATTCAAGAAAGCCAAGATTATTCTCCTCAGAAAGGCTCAACTTCGTTTCAGCAACAGCCTTTTTGTCTTGAGACATCTTCGGAAATGCTGACAAAAGTGCTCTCAAAGCTGAAGCTTAAAAAATTTAAAAAGCCAAGCAAATGTTGGTGCGCAAGAGCTAAAAATTGAGTAAGAAAGAGCAGATGGCAAGAAAGCGTGCCAAATGAGCTCGTGGTGCGCTCTTATTTATACGCCTAGTGCGCTGAAAACTGGAAGGACCCGCTTGTCAGTGACTCTTGCTATTCTAGCAAAGGGAAGGTGTTTTTTCGGACCTTCCGCTTAGGGCCTTCGTCCATATCGCAATCTGAATTTATCATTCTAACAAATTAATATTGCGAGGGGCTACTGTTGGGGGCCTTCGGCTTCCGAAGGTCCTCAAAAACATGATTTAACAAAGTTTCTGGAGTATGATGCATGAACAGGTATTTTCGGACTTGAGTTAAAACCACAGTGTGAAGAAGCACAAAAGGAATACGAAGGATGGCGCGGAGCCGAAGCTGTGCGCAGAAGAGCTTTGGCATAATAGCAGAAAAGGAAACCGACTTAAAGATGAAAAGGCTATTTAGACCTCAACGGATTACTATAGAGTTATTAGCAAATGTAAAGGGCATGGGTGTAATTTTACATGGGCTGCGTCCCGTGCCTATAAATAGATGAACGGTGCTCCTGTACTATTCACGCGGTCTTGGCACTGGTTTTTGCGTTACGCTTATATCTTTACCTTCATTCAAGCCGAAGGTATGTTTGTAACTTAATATCATTTTTATCTTGCCGTAATAATAAAATAGAAATGATTTAATAATAAGATATGACTGTTCATATTATCTTTTGTTTTTTATCTTATTCTTTCTTTAGTATTATATATTGTGATTTATGAAGGTATGTCCTTCATAACCTTCATCCAAGAATCATTATATCCCCAGGGAAGTAACATTCCGAAGGACGAAGGACTTTAATGTTTAACGTTCTCTGTGTTGCCTTGTTTTTAATTCATAGCATTTGAGAGCAAGTCCCCAACAAATATTATGTGCCAAACAAGCATAAAGTGCAAATCATGTAACAAGGTACGTTTCTAGACATAGTACATTGTTTTGAGTACTAACATATTTTGTCTAAGTGCTAGAAACAGAGAAAAGGAAAAGTAGAAAAGGATTGAAGTGACTTGGCTGTGTACAGCCAAAGTTCAACTCGGTCTGGCACACCGGACTGTCCGGCGGTGCACCGGACAGTGTCCGGTGCGCCAGGCTAAACTCCGATGAACAGGCCACTCTCGGGAAATGTTTGGCGGTGTACGGCTATAATTCACCGGACTGTCTGGTGGTGCACCGGACTGTCTGGTGAGCCAACGGCCGCCAACACAACGGTCGGTCACGCAATCCGCAGGCGACGTGTGGCCCACGCCAACGGTCGGTAGGGGGCACCGGACTGTCCGGTGTGCACCGGACAGTGTCCAGTGTGTCAACTGCCACGAATCTGCAACGGTCGTTTGCGCCAGAATAGGAAAGAGATCTGCACCGGACCGTCTACAGTGACTGTCCGGTGGCGCACCCGACTATCCGGTGCGCCACCCAACAGAAGGCAAGGATAGCCTTCCTTGTTGGCCTCCAACGGCTCCTAGCTGCCTTGGGGCTATAAAAGGGACCCCTATGCGCGTGGAGGAGTCACCCAAGCATTCAAGAAACATTCTAAGACTTCTAGACTCCAACTTCGCGCATTCGATTCTTTGAGATAGTGATTTGAGCTCCATTTGAGTTGAGAACTCCGTGCATTGTACTTTGAGCTCGAGTTGTGACTTGTGTGCGTGATTGTGCTGTGATTTAAGTCTTGTGTACATTGTTCTCCCCTCCCTTACCTCTGTGCTTCTTTTGTGATCATCATTGTAAGGGCGAGAGGCTCCAAGTTGTGGAGATTCCTCGCAAACGGGAGAAAGACAAAGAAAGGAAAAACCGTGGTATTCAAGTTGATCATTGGATCACTTGAAAGGGGTTGAGTGAAACCCTCATCCATTAGGACGCCACAACGTGGAAGTAGGCAAGTATTACTTGGCCGAACCACGGGATAAAAATCACGTGTCTCTTGTGTGCTTTACCTTTGATCATCTGTGGTCTCAAGAACTAGCTTCAAGCTACTTAGCCGTTCTAACTTACATAACAAAGTTTTGTGGCTATTAGTGTTGAATTTTACCGGATCGCCTATTCACCCCCCTCTAGGTGCTTTCATTTGGTATCAGAGCCGTTCTCTTCACGTAAGGGACTAATCACCCCAAGAGATGGATTCTAAGGGAAAGGGGATGGTGGTTAACGACAAAGAGAAGGAGTCCATCTTCAACGAGCCAAGAGATGACAAGCCCACTGACTCTGCTCGAGTCACAAGAAGAAGGACGGGAAGAAGAAGAGGCGCATCAAGAAGATCGTCTACTACGACAGCGATGAATCTTCTTCTTCACCAAGAGACGACGATGACTCATCTAAGAAGAAATCGGTTAATCAAAACTTTTCATTTGATTATTCTCGTATTCCTTTCAATTCCAATACTCATTTGCTTTCAATTCCTCTTGGTAAACCTCCACACTTTGATGGAGAGGACTACTCCTTTTGGAGTCACAAAATGCGTAGTCACTTATTTTCTCTCCATCCTAGTATTTAGGAGATAGATGAAAATGGAATGCACTTTGATAGTACAGATAACCCTATGTTTATTAATGAGCAAATTCATAAGAATGCACAAGCTACCACTGTTTTGCTAGCATCCTTGTGTAGGGACGAATACAACAAGGTGAGCGGCTTGGACAATGCCAAGCAAATTTGGGATACCCTCAAGATATCGCATGAGGGAAACGACGCCACCATGATCACCAAAATGGAGTTGGTGGAAGGCGAGCTGGGAAGGTTCACGATGATCAGGGGAGAGGAGCCAACACAAACATACAACAGGCTCAAGACCCTGGTCAACAAGATTAGGAGCTATGGAAGTACAAGATGGATGGACCACGACGTCGTCCGACTTATGCTAAGGTCATTCGCGGTAATTGACCCCCATCTTGTAAATCTCATTCGTGAAAATCCTAGGTACACCAAAATGACGCCCGAGGAGATACTCGGAAAGTTCGTGAGCGGGCGCATGATGGTGAAAGAAGCACGGTACGTAGACGACGCGCTTAATGGTCCACTACCCGTCTACGAGCCTCAACCCATTGCTCTCAAAGCAACAAGCTGCAAGGAGGCGCTACCTAGCAATGTGGCACAAGTTGAGGCTGCCGGGCTAAACGAAGATGAGATGGCCCTAATCATTAAGCGCTTCAAGACCGCACTGAAAGGACGCAAGGAGTACCCAAACAAGAACAAAGCAAAGGGAAAGCGCTCCTGCTTCAAATGCGGTAAGACTGGTCACTTTATAGCAAATTGTCCCTATAATGATAGTGACTAGGGACAAGAAAAGAGCGGGAAGAAGGAGAAGAAAAAGAGCTACAGGAAGGCAAAGGGCGAGGCACACCTTGGAAAGGAATGGGACTCGGACTGCTCTTCTTCCGACTCTGACGACGAAGGACTCGCTGCTCGGCCTTCAACAAGTCTTCTCTCTTCCCCAACGAACGCCACACTTGCCTCATGGCCAAGGAAAAGAAGGTAAGTGTTCGAGAAACCTCTAAGTATACTACTTCAAGCGATGATGATTCTAGTGATGATGAAGTAGATTATATCAATTTATTTAAGGGTTTAGATAGAGCAAAAGTAGATAAAATTAATGAGTTAATTGATGCTCTAAATGAAAAAGATAGATTGCTAGAGAAGCAAGAGGACATTTTATATGAAGAACATGACAAATTTGTTAGTGTACAAAAGTCTCTTGCTTTAGAAACTAAAAGAAATGAAATGTGATCCTTTGAATTGTCTGTGTGCCATGAATCAATCTCTAGTTTAAAGATTTTGAATAATGATTTAAATGCTAAGCTAGAGGTAGCTAATAAATCTAGTTCATGTGTAGAACATGTTGTAATTTGCAATAGATACAAGGATTTTGATATTGATGCTTGTGATAAACATCTTGCGTCTATTACCAAATTAAATGATGAGGTGGCAAGTCTTAATGCTCAACTTAAGACTTGCAAGGTTGATTTTGATAAGTTAAAATTTGCTAGGGATGCCTACACCGTTGGTAGACACCCCTCAATTAAGGATGGACTTGGCTTTCAAAAGGAAGCCAAGAACTTAACAAGCCAAAGGGCTCCCATTCCCAACAAGGAGAAAGGAAAGGCCCCTATGGCTAATAGCACTCAAAGGAATCATGCCTTCATTTATAATGATAGAAAATTTTCTAGAAATGTTCATTATAATAGGAGTTATATTCATGATGCCTTTAATTCATATGCTATGATTGCCTCTAGCTCTACTTTTGTGCATGGTAGGCCTAGGAAAAGTAATGTTGTGCATCATGTGCCTAGGAGAGTATGTAATGAACCTTCTACCATTTACCATGCTTGCAATACTTCATTTGCGCTCTTATGTAAAAATGAAAAAGTAGTGGCTAGAAAGTTGGGATCCAAATGCAAGGGAGACAAGACTTGTATTTGGGTCCCAAAGGCTATTGTGACTAACCTTGTAGGACCCAACAAGAGTTGGGTACCTAAAACCCAAGTGTAAATTGCCTTGCAGGTTTATGCATCCGAGGGCTCAAGCTGGATTATCGACAGCGGATGCACAAACCACATGACGGGGGAGAAGAAGATGTTCACCTCCTACGTCAAGAACAAGGATTCCCAGGATACGATCATCTTTGGAGATGGGAACCAAGGCAAGGTCAAAGGCTTGGGCAAGATAGCCATCACCAACGAGCACTCCATTTCAAACGTATTTCTAGTAGAGTCGCTTGGTTATAATCTCCTGTTTGTAAGTCAATTGTGCCACATGGGCTACAATTGTTTGTTTACAAATGTTGATGTTTTTGTCTTTAGAAGGAGTGATGGTTCACTAGCGTTTAAGGGTGTATTAGACGACAAACTCTACTTATTTGATTTTTCGAAAGAGGAGGCCGATCTAGATGCATGCTTAATAGCTAAGACTAGCATGGGCTGGCTGTGGCATCGCTGTCTAGCACATGTTGGGATGAAGAACCTTCATAAACTTCTAAAGGGAGAACATGTGTTAGGATTAACCAATGTCTGCTTCGAAAAAAATAGACCTTGTGCATCTTGTCAGGCAGGGAAACAGGTGGGAAGTACTCATTACAACAAGAATGTGATGACTACATCAAGACCACTGGAGCTTCTTCACATGGACCTCTTCGGACCCGTCGCCTACCTTAGCATCGGGGGAAGTAAGTATGGTCTAGTAATTGTTGATGATTTTTCCCGCTTCACTTGGGTGTTCTTTTTGCAGGATAAATCAGAAACCCAAGGGACCCTAAAGCGCTTTCTAAGGAGGGCTCAAAATGAATTTGAGCTCAAAGTGAAAAAGATAAGAAGCGAGATGCGACAACAGGATCGAGTTCAAGAATCTGCAAGTGGAGGAGTACCTTGAGGAAGAAGGCGTCAAGCACGAGTTCTCCGCTCCCTACACACCGGCAGCAAAACGGTGTGGTAGAGAGAAAGAACAGGACGCTTATCGACATGGCGAGGACGATGCTTGGAGAATTCAAGACGCCCGAGTGGTTATGGTCGGAAGCTATGAACACAGCTTGCCACGCCATAAACCAGCTCTACCTACATCGCCTCCTCAAGAAGACCTCGTATGAACTTCTTACCGGTAACAAACCCAACGTCTCATACTTTCGTGTATTTGGGAGTAAATGTTACATTCTAGTGAAGAAAGGTAGAAAGTCTAAATTTGCTCCCAAGGCAGTAGAAGGGTTTTTACTAGGGTATGACTCAAATACTAGGGCGTATAGAGTCTTCAACAAATCATCGAGTTTGGTTGAAGTCTCTAGCGACGTTGTATTTGATGAGACTAATGGCTCTCCAAGAGAGCAAGTTGATTTTGATGATGTAGATGAAGATGATGTTCCAACGGCCGCAATACGCACCATGGCGATTGGAGATGTGCGACCACAGGAACAACAAGAGAAAGATCAACCTTCTTCCTCAACAATGGTGCATCCCCCAACTCAAGAAGATGAACAGGTCCCTCAAGAAGAGGCGAGTGATCAAGGGGGAGCACAAGAAGAACAAGTTATGGAGGAAGAAGCACCACTGGCCCCTCCAACTCAAGTCCGAGCGACGATTCAAAGGAATCACCCCGTTGACCAGATTCTGGGTGACATAAGCAAGGGAGTAACTACTCGCTCAAGATTAGCTAACTTTTGTGAGCATTACTCGTTTGTCTCTTCTATTGAGCCCTTCAGGGTAGAACAGGCCTTGCTAGATCCGGACTGGGTGTTGGCCATGCAAGAAGAGCTCAACAACTTCAAGAGGAATGAAGTTTGGAGCATGGTGCCACGTCCAAAACAAAATGTTGTGGGAACCAAGTGGGTGTTCCGCAACAAGCAAGACGAGCACGGGGTGGTGACAAGAAACAAGGCTCGACTTGTGGCAAAAGGTTATGCCCAAGTCGCAGGTTTGGATTTTGAGGAGACTTTTGCTCCTATGGCTAGGCTAGAGTCTATTCGCATTCTATTAGCCTATGCCGCTCACCATTCTTTCAGGTTGTTTCAAATGGACGTGAAGAGCGCTTTCCTCAATGGGCCAATCAAGGAGGAGGTATACGTGGAACAACCCCCTGGCTTTGAGGATGACAGGTATCCCGACCACGTTTTTAAGCTCTCTAAGGCACTCTATGGACTGAAGCAAGCCTCAAGAGCATGGTATGAATGCCTTAGCAATTTCTTAATTGCTAATGCTTTCAAGGTTGGGAAAGCCGATCCCACCCTTTTCACTAAGACTGTTGGTGGTGACCTTTTTGTGTGCCAAATCTATGTCGATGACATAATATTTGGTTCTACTAATCAAAAGTCTTGTGAGGAGTTTAGCAGGGTGATGACTCAAAAGTTTGAGATGTCGATGATGGGCGAGTTAAACTACTTCCTTGGGTTCCAAGTGAAGCAACTCAAGGACGGCACCTTCATCTCCCAAATGAAGTACACTCAAGATCTTCTCAAGCGGTTTGGGATGAAGGACGCCAAGCCCGCAAAGACACCAATGGGGACCGATGGACATGTCGACCTCAACAAAGGAGGTAAGTCCATTGATCAAAAGGCATACCGACCTATGATAGGGTCATTACTTTATTTATGTGCTAGTCCACCGGATATTATGCTTAGCGTATGCATGTGTGCTAGATTTCAATCCGACCCAAGGGAATGTCACCTTGTGGCCGTTAAGCAGATTCTTAGATATTTAGTTGCTACGCCTTGCTTCGGGATCTGGTATCCAAAGGGGTATACCTTTGACTTAATTGGATATTCAGACTCTGATTATGCTGGATGCAAGGTTGATAGGAGGAGTACATCAGGGACGTGCCAATTCCTAGGAAGGTCCCTGGTATCTTGGAGTTCAAAGAAACAAACCTCCGTTGCCCTATCCACCGCTGAGGCCGAGTATCTTGCCGCAGGACAGTGTTGCACGCAACTACTTTGGATGAGGCAAACCCTCTGGGACTTCGGCTACAATCTGAGCAAAGTCCCACTCCTATGTGACAATGAGAGTGCAATCCGCATGGCGGATAATCCTGTTGAACACAGCCGCACTAAGTACATAGACATCCGGCATCACTTTCTGAGAGACCACCAGCAAAAGGGAGATATCGAGGTGTTCCATATTAGCACCGAGAACCAGCTAGCCAATATCTTTACCAAGCCATTAGATGAGAAAACCTTTTGCAGGCTGCGTAGTGAGCTAAATGTCTTAGATTCGCGTAACATGGATTGATCTATAACATACATGTGTTTTATGCCTTTGATCATGTTACTTATACATTTATGCAATTTGTTGCTTAATTGATGGTGCTCAAGTTGTGCAAGGGATCCCTGGACCTCACAAGTCCATGTGTGAATGATGCACATATTTAGGGGGAGAAGTGCTACAACTTGACCCTTTGAGACTAATCTGTGTGTTTGAGTTACTTGATGTAGTCTCAAAGCTGCATTGAAAGGGAAAGCTGAACTTGGACCATGCAAAGACTTCCACTGCACTCCGGTATTAGTGTACTCTCCTCCAAGTTCATTCTTATGCTCATATTGCCTTTTGCTCTTAATTGACAATTTTTGGTGAGGCAATGGGGTTAAAGGGCCAAGAATGATCCCGTTTTGGTGCTTAATGCCGAAGGGGGAGAAATTAAGGCCAAAGCAAATGGATCAACTACTACTTGAGAATTTTGAAAATAGTAGAGTTAGAATTTTTGATTTGTCCAAAATGCTCTTATTGCAATATTCTGTCTCTTGTGGGGGAGAATTTATGATTATGGGAAAAGGGGGAGTTTTTGGCTCTTGATAAATTTTTCCATTGGAATATCTCCCTTTGTGCCCAAACAAGTGAGTTTGACTTAGAGAAAGGAAAATGAATTTGATTTGCAAAAACAAACCAAGTGGTGGCAAGGAATGATCCAAATATGCCAAATTAGAGTCAAAAACAATTTGGTCCTTATTTGCATCGATGTTGCACCCATTTGCATTGCTTTTTGATGTGTTGGCATAAATCACCAAAAAGGGGGAGATTGAAAGGGAAATGTGCCCTTGGGCCATTTCTATAATATTTTGGTGATTAAGTGCCCAACACATAGTGAGTGAGATATTATGTGCCAAAAAGCATAAAGTGCAAATCATGTAACAAGGTACGTTTCTAGACTTAGTACATTGTTTTGAGTACTAACTTATTTTGTCTAAGTGCTAGAAACAGAGAAAAGGAAAAGAAGAAAAGGATTGAAGTGACTTGGCTGTGTACAGCGAAAGTTTAGCTCGGTCCGGCGGTGCACCGGACAGTGTCCGATGCGCCAGGCTGAACTCTGGTGAACAGGTCTCGGGAAATGTTTGGCGGTGTACGGCTATAATTCACCGGACTGTCTGGTGGTGCACCGGACTGTCCGGTGAGCCAACGACCGCCAACGCAACGGTCGGCAGGGGGCACCGGACTGTCCGGTGTGCACCGAACAGTGTCCGGTGCGCCAACTACCACGAATCTGCAACGGTCGTCTACGCCAGAATAGGAAAGAGATCTGCATCGGACCGTCTATAATGACTGTCCGGTGGCGCACCGGACTGTCCGGTGTGCCACCCGACAGAAGGCAAGGATAGCCTTCCTTGTTGGCCTCCAATGGCTCCTAGCTGCCTTGCGGCTATTAAAGGGACCCCTAGGCGCATGGAGGAGTCACCCAAGCATTAAAGAAACATTCTAAGACTTCTAGACTCCAACTTCGCGCATTTGATTCTTAGAGATAGTGACTTGAGCTCCATTTGAGTTGAGAACTCCGTGCGTTGTGTTTTGAGATCGAGTTGTGACTTGTGTGCGTGATTGTGCTGTGATTTGAGTCTTGTGTGCGTTGCTCTCCCCTCCCTTACTTTTGTGCTTCTTTTGTGATCATCATTATAAGGGCGAGAGACTCCAAGTTGTGGAGATTCCTCGCAAATGGGAGAAATACAAAGAAAGGAAAAACCGTGGTATTCAAGTTGATCATTGGATCACTTGAAAGGGGTTGAGTGCAACCCTTGTCCATTAGGACGCCACAATGTGGAAGTAGGCAAGTATTACTTGGCCGAACCACGGGATAAAAATCGCGTGTCTCTTGTGTGCTTTACCTTTGATCATCTGTGGTCTCAAGAACTCGCTTCAAGCTACTTAGCCGTTCTAACTTACATAACAAAATTTTGTGGCTATTACTGTTGAATTTTACAGGATCACCTATTCACCCCCCTCTAGGTGCTTTCACCTATCACGGACGTTGTAATTCTCGATGTCAATGTTGGGGTATGTTTTTTTATTAAATCTTATGGTTAGTTGTTTTTTCTAAAGTCAAATCAAAAATATGCTCATGATTCCTTTTCAAATTATATAATTGATTATACCACATTTATATCTTTTTCATGCAACATTCATTTAATATTTACGCAACTATATTGGCTTTTTATCCCTTATAACAACAAGGTTGTACATTAATATTAACATCCTGCAACATTCATTTATTTGTAATGAAAGTATTTGTATGGTCTAAATTTTTATATTTAATTATTACAGGATATACTTAACATCGAAGAGCGAAAGCAATACAACAAGGATCCTTAGGCATTTAATTATTACCTCGCTCGCACTCTTCCTTCGGACTATGAGTTACAAAAATGCAAATGCGTATGTCACAACACTTTTTCCTTTCCCATTTTGTTTCGATTACACATTGATGTTTTGTAATGCCCAAAATTGGTATAAGAGAAGATAATAGGATAAATAAACAAATAAACTTATATGCTAGAGTCTTGGGGAATTCTTGATCTTCTTTTCTTTGTGCATACTCAACGAAAGGAATTAAAGTAGTAATATGACAAATAAATAAATACATAAATGTGAATTCAATGATGTATGTTTGCATTTTTATTCAAATTGTGAGACAAGTTTAAGTCTGAAAATTTAGAATTTGGAAATAAAAGAGAAAAGAGGAGAAAAATAAAAGAATACACATTATAAGATAACAACAATAAATAATATTAATTCAGACAGTAAAAGTATAATTCATGTAGACTTTTGTTTGATATTTGAAATCTGGAGTGCAAAACAAAATTCTGAATTGAGTTTGAATAATTGGAATGGAAAATAGAAAGAGAAGGTTGGAAAAGAAAAAGAAAAAATGAATCACCTCTTTTGGGCCGATATGCCAGAATTTGGCCCATCCCGCTACACTAACGTAACCCAACCGTGCCTCGGCGTCGACATGTGGACCCAAACCGTCATTCCCCCTCGCGTCTTAGTCGCTCACTAGTCCGTGGGCCTGACTCATCGACTGAACTGGTTGCTGCAAGATCAGACTCGCGCTCTAACGCTGCCTAATGGTGCCGCAATGTCAGCTCTTCCTTCTCTCTCGCGCGCTTCGTTCGCAACACTACCGCGATGCCCGCCGCCAGGATCACGTGGATCTCGCTGGCCGTTCGAACCACCCGGCCAGAATGCCCTCACAGCAGGGTATTAAGAGGACCGAAGCCCCCCTCGTCAGCCATCGTGCCGGATCTCGCCATCATTGACTCAGTGGGAGAGAAAGGGAGCATTGGAACGCCTCTCGGTGCTGCTGTTGTGGCGCCACGCTCAGAACCTCGGATTCATCCTCACCGGTCGCTGTGGTGCTTTGCTTGGACACGCCAAACAAGTTTGGGGCTTCTGCGGGCTAGACTTACGACCGGGGCGCCAGGAATTTCTCGCAGGGGTCACTGCGCCGCCGTAGAATCACGCCATTGCGTGGGCAGTGCTACCACCATTCCAAACCAAGGTGATTAGCCCTACCTTGATTTTGTCGTGACTTCAATTAGGGCTAGTTGCATTAGCATCGCATTGGATCGTCCGCGTTGGGACCCCGCTACATGGCATGCACTGCCGCACGTCGCCGTGTGGGTGCTCGGTTGCTGGCGTGGGGGGAGAAGAAGACCACACGTCGTCCATCTTGGGATTGACGGCTGTGATAAGAAGTGGAGATGCCTCCTCGATGGATAAATCAGGGCCGTGGGATGGTGATCGGACGATCTATAGAAAATCAAAACTTCATTAAATCTGTGACGCAGATCTCGGGATCGATGGTCTATAGCGCATACCGTTTTGATGAAGCTAAAATCTAATCTATGCCGCTTGTTTTTGATCCAACCGTGCAGATCAGATGATACCCCTTCGCCGTGACTTTTAGCTAAAGAGACCCTGCCTTTTCTTGGTATAAACCCACCGTCCTTGGCCACATACACAGCTTTACCCTAGAATTCTTGAAATTACAAATTAGTCCCCGGGTATTCACAAAAGCACCCCTAGAATAGAAGTAGACTTCAGAAATTCATAACTAATTCATTTTGACTCCGATTTGACCCGTTCGAATTGCGTTAGCTTCATAAAAATATTTTCTACGCAGTGGCAACAATAATTGTACCATAGAGCATATTTTTATAATTAGATATTTGTTTAGCCTATGTTTAGTAGATTATACCTTTTAACCAAAGTTAAACTAGATCATGATAGTGATTTGGCTAAAATATGGTTTCTAATCAAGTCATAATCTAGATTAAAGTTGAGTTAATTAATAATTTCTCATATGATGTATGTTAACCAACTTATAATATAGTTTAATATTTGAATCACATTTATCTTCCATAAATCATAACTCCTTAACCGTAACTCCGAATTTAGCGGTTCTTGAACCCACAATCTCGTAGCGACGAGTAGATTATTATTATACAATTTATTCTTATGTTTGGTGTGATGTTAATTTTACCTATACCATGTTTGTCTGTATTGTTACGACTAGCACGAGGTTACGAGTCATCTGGAGAGCAAGTTGGTACCTGGAATCTCAAGTGCCAGGCAAGTTGTGCCCTTGATCACTTCCTTTTACCCAATCTTGTTCTGATTAATCATAATGATCTGCATAGGTTAATTTTGATGGGACCCAATAGATTACCCTAGTTTGACTATCTTTATACCTTGTTTCACCATTGTATTTTTGGTAGTACCTGCTATTGCTTTATATGGTCTTGGGTATAGAGATACATTTTTTTCATGATTATGTTTTATTATCAGTTGTTATTTACTGTTCATGTTAAGATCATTATGTTAATTGGAACAAGGAGAACCACTCGGGAAAACAGTGCTACCACAAGGGTGGTATGGGATGCCCTTGGCTGACTAATTAGGAAAGCTAGTGGAGGACTACCTTACCCGAAAGGGGCAAGGGCAGTAGGGAAGTGGTCAGTGTAGGGAGGTCCTTGGGTTGAATTTGCTGCGATGGCGGTCAGGCGAGGGATCCCTGCATTGGAGCTTCCTAGAAACTGTAGCGGGTTTTCTGAAGCTAGTGGAACTTTGTAAAGGCCTCGTAGTGTTACCCTGCCTCGCCTCCTCGGTAGAGGTGTATGGGATTGGTCGTCTCTTGGCAGATGGGTAACATGTCTTGTGGGTAAAGATGCGCAACCTCTGCAGATTGTAAAACTGGTATACTAGCCGTGCTCACGGTCATGAGCAGCTCGGACACTCACATGATTAATTTATGGAAATCAATTCAATTTGTCATATGCATTGCATCGCAGGTGTTGTTATTACTTTTGTTCTACTACTTAATTGGGTTGGTATTTACTTATACTTAGTAACTGCTAATAAAATTTTGACCAACTTTAAAAGCAATGCTCAGCTCTAACCATCCTCTTTGGTAAGCCTTATACTTCACATGAGCTCCCACCTTTGGCGAGTTCATGCACATTATTCCCCACAACATGTTGAGCAATGAACATATGTGAGCTCACTCTTGCTGTCTCACCCCCCACAGGTCAAGAACATGTACCGCAGGATGAGGCACATGGAGGATGCTATGATGAGTTCGTGAGAGGTCTAGGCCGTCGTCTCCCAGTCAACTTTGGGTTGCTGGACCATTGTCTCCTTATAATGTAATTATTTATTTATTTTGTATAGAACTCCTATTATATAGTAAAGATGTGACATTCGATCCTGTGCCATGATTCATCATATGTGTGAGACTTGGTCCCAGCACACCTGGTGATTATGTTCACGCCCGAGTTGTGGACCCCTAAAACCCGGGTGTGACATGTTTACTATATTCAAATTTTTGCTCAGTATTCAACACCGACCGTTTTGATAATATCTTTCTTACTTCCAGTTAATGATACGAATGCTACGCTGGGACACTGGACATTATATGCTGTTAACTTCCAAATGCGCTGCATAGATATTTTAGACTCAAATCCATATGGTCCTGCAATTAGCGGTACCACCTGGAAACATTATCACAATGAAATCATGACCTTCAAGAAAAAAGCATATACTTGGTCCAGATTGATGATGTCCCGACTCAGCATGGGAATGCAACTAGCTAGGCCGAAGGCAATGCTTCCTAAATTTGGGAATTTCAAGATCGATCTTGTTAAAGTCTGTCAACTATGCCAGTAGGCTCAAATGATTATGGCTTCTTTGTCACCAGATTCATTATCTTTTATGAATATACAGAAGGGTATATTCCTGCTGAGATTGACATGGTATTCTAACTGATATTTTCACATTTAATATAGATCCATTTAAACCTTTAATTTTATTCTGACATGTATACTTGTATTGTAGGACCTATCCCTTGAGAACCGTGATACTCTTCTACACTACTTGACATTCCACAGTCTGAACAAGATCAAACCACTTCCTTCTGATATTAGGAGGTTCAGTTATGATCGTCACAATGAAGCCTCTAAGTAGACTGAATAACATGTAGTACTATTTATGCTTTTAGGTAGATAAAACACTACAATGCATGTCTGCTGACACAAGTGTGTTCATAACACTAGGCATGCTATGTTAGCTGGTCTCATAACACTAGTCTTTTGGTTGGTGAATTCTGGGTTTAATCGTCGTGAACATCTTAAATGACGTATGACATTATGTTTATGTATTTTCATCTAAATCTAAGCTACCTGTTCATCCTACATGTACTAATTTTTTTCCTTTTATCTCCATGTTTTTAGCTCATCCTGTATGAAATATTTATACACGTCATAGACATCTACTACAATGTCTATGCAACATCCCAATAAAACACATTCAATATTTATAAACTTATAATTGCTTCAACTAACCCCGACACCTGAAACATCCTTTTATACTATATACAAACTACAGCTCTATGTCAATTACGTTGTTGTCTATGTAGTTTTATGAACGATCATTCTTCTTATTATGCATGTTAATGTTCATTATTTACAAAATACTACATTCCAACATATAATTCTTCATTCATCTTCAGTCCCATTTTATATGCAATTTAGTATATTTCGATGCCATTTAAAATTTACTAAATAACATCACAACAAACCTTACTGAACCACATTATTATCCACTTTATATCCATCTCATAAATTTTTAACAGTAATAAACAATCCATCCAACACCAGTATAATTACATTTCACTATCAGACTCATCAGTCGTCTCTAGACTCATTGCATGCTTCTTTGAAGTAGTTGTTTCATTCCATTCTAGATCTCTCGACGTATTAATGTTCCTCAACCCTAGCGGACGCCCTCTTTTCCTTAAGCTAGCAAGGATTACCAAATGAGCTCTATTTTCTTCGATTGAAAGACAAGTTATGGTATTATGATCATCTGCAACTCCGCACTTCTTGCACCTTCTGTTCATCTTTTTTTCTCCTTTGGCGCCTAATTTTACAGTCCTTACCTCATCATTTCTAATTGTTCTTACTTTTGGTTTTGTATTTATTGGTTTATCCATACTTACTCCTCCAATGTTAAAATCTAGCTTCTGCATAATAAATTAACATCCACAACATTAAACCATACATGTCAGTTGTGCCCTTTAACACATTAGTTGTTATTGATACAACATTGTATTCTCGTTTATTACCTTCCTAGACTGTTTGTCTGTTTTGCAACCACCCCATCCTTCTATTCCAATGCCTCCCACCATTTTTCTTATGCCAACGACATCCTGTCAATATATTATAGTTTCACCATTTGTTATGATATTTAACATAAATACAATTCTTATAATGCATAAATTCTTACATGTTCAACTTTTACTAAAGCATTTGATACACCAGGCTCACACCCAGCTTTATCACCCACATTTTCATCAACAACATCCTGCAACACAGACTTAGTCTAATACAATAAACATTACCAGCAATGTTACAACAAAAATTTATTCAAATTAGTGATTTAACGCATAATTTTCTTACAATTCGATCAACTTGTTCAGTTTGGCCGCCTGATTCCATAACCCCAGCAAATACACCCACCTCCTGCCCTAAAAAATAATACATTAAATTATTAATTACTAAATATATATATATATATATGAAATCAAGTAGATCAAAGTTCACCCATCACCTGATTTTCATCGCAATCAATATTGTCATCGCTGTCATTGTCACGGAACCTCCCAAGGTATTAGACCCATCTACAGATGTCCTTGTCCTAAGGACCTCGGACAACCCTGTAGATGTGCATAATCACTCGATAAGTTCGGTCATCTGTATCATCATCATATCGCCTAAGAGCGCTTCACCCATCACTCAGACATTACACACATAATCGGAGTAAGAACAAGCAGAAGGATTACAATAACATAATTTACATTCATATATAAAATATAGAGAGAGTATTTATTACAACACCGGGTGTCTGAGTGCATAACATAATATTACATATCAGGGAGGTAAAACATCCTCCCACCAACAAGTTCACTAATTTGCCTCCTCCTTTGGCACCACCTTCGAGCAGAAACAAAAAAACTCGGTTGTTTCATCACCTACAACAACATGGGTTCGAAAACCCTAAGTACGGAGTGTACTTTTGCAAGTCTTACCCGACAAAGGAAAAGACTCTCAAGGATATGCTGGCTTGTGGGATTCAAGGTAAAGCTTATCAAGAATCAAAGACTCTGTTTGCAGAAATGCTTACTAACAGTGGATCCTTAAAAATCCAGTTTTATTATCATGTTAAGTCATTACCTGTATCTAGAGTTCTTTCTATCCTAGTTCAGGCACTTAGCCTACACTAGCCATCTTTTATCACCCCTTGAGTTCACTGCATTGCTACATGTAAGTCAGTGACCAAGTCTTCATGTCCGAGAAGTAACAGCGATCCGAATCGATTATTACCTAGCTGGGGATCTCCAACCACACAACATATGTAGCACTTAACCCTTGCATATGTCAACTCGCCACCGGGTTTCTCAAGACTAGAACAAGTTCACGCCAACCGAGAGCATAGATACACCACTGTCCAGCCTCTTGCCACGGAGGGTACACGCTGCTCTCGCCTTCTCTCCACTCCCATTGTGTGGTGGCCTTTCTGGTATTGGTCTGATCGAGGCAAAGCTTACCCATGATGAGGCATGTGACCAGTTAAAGGGTCCTCGGTCAGCAGGCCCACATCAACACGGTCCTTAATTGACTCAGACGGAGACACTACACCGAGACTTCCTATAGTTCGGTACCTGACAGAGGTTCATCTTGTCAGACGTTGAACCCATCATGGCCATGATGGATTCACCATCATGTCTTTTCTTTGAAAAATTCCCATCCCATATGAAGCATCATCTTTTGTTTCAAACAAAACATTTTGTTTTCTGAAGAAAGGCTAAGCATCAAAATACTTTTTAAGTAAAATTAGGTATCAAGGAATGGTAATCAGTTCCAAGGAAGGAAATGCAGCAACTGTTTAGCACACAACTCCTATCACCTAATGCATCATCTCTAGTGGTAAAGAGTTTAAATAACAAGGAAAGGGGTAAATGCACTAGGGCTTGCCTTGTGTTGTAGGAGGCTCAGGGTCTGTCCCACATATGTCAAAATAGAAGTTGTTCTCGACAGGTGGAATTTTAGCTTGCGGGGTAACTTCTTCTTCGTTTTCTATACATAACAATACATATACATGAATGCTCATGTGATGCTATGAATATGCAGTTATAATAGAAACACACTAAGTTGTATCTTGAATACAACTTTCCTTCACGGTGCCCACTAGTCACTAGAGTTTCTAGGTTAGTACTCTATTAGGGTTAGGCACTTATATCTTAGGAAGCTAGTATCTTGGGTTTGGGACCAAACAATGTCCAAAGCATGCCAAACTTTACCCAAGGGCTTTAATCAATAAAGCAAGCTTACCCAAAAGTTTTATTATTTTTAGAGCTACCAAATTAATTCTAAAATTCTAAAAGGCTAAGTTTAGGCATCTTTAAATGTCAAATAAATCCAGGTTGGGACTAAAAATCTTAGAAATATTTTTATTAAATACTAGATGAATTTAGGAGCCTAGCAAAATTAGTCCCATAATTTTACCATTTTTCTAGAATTTCCTATAAATTTCCAAGCCTGGTAGAAAAAGGAAAAAGATGAATAGTACTGGGTTGAATTCAGCCCGAACCGGCCCACGACCAGGCAAACGCGCCCGCACCGGCAATCTTGCGTAGAGACCCTCGGCGATATGAATAATCGGTAAAGAACCCCTATGCACTATTCCCTGTCTCACTAACAATCGCACTTAAGCCCCTCTCCTTTCTTTCCTTCACAAGACCAAGTCCCCGACGTTGGACGACGGCGTGCGCTCTCCGGTGAACTCGTACAGGCCGCAATACGCAACAATCCTTGCCCAAAGTCGGTCTACGCCTAATTCCACCCCTGGCGATCCACTCGAAATCCCTAATTTAACCTGAACGTAGTTTTAGAGCTCAGTCCACGCACAACCATGGACCTAGCGACCTTCCCGTCGTGTTCCCAACAACACAGTGCAGTAACATATAAATTGGGGGCGCGATAAGCTTTGGCAACATACCAGGACTCAAGAACGGTAGCTAGGAGGACGGGTGAAGGGACATGACAGTGGGTCGACGGAGGGGGTGCTCACGGCGGCGCGGAGAATGGATTTGGAGAAATTCCAAAATAGAGCGCTATGGTGGACGATCGGGGGCGAGGATTGGTGCTCTGGCTTCGTAACAACCTAGCGGAGCTAGCTGTGCACTCAATTTATAGCATCCCAGAGCGGTGGCTTCGAATTTGGAAGAGGGAAGTTGGCGGCCAAAGAGAGGGGGTGAGTCACCGGCGCGGACTACTGTGGCTTTCACATACATGGCACGACTACGAAGGGCGGCGAACTCCGGCGAGGACACCTCGGTCAATCGCGCGGCAAGTGGCACGGTGAACAGTCCGATGATAAGGCTCCAACTCTTCCCTACGATGATATCTTTCACCGCTAGCCATTATCCGCACACCAGGGCACACAAATCGTGATGCCGGCGAGGATCGTGGCGTGGAGTTCACTGGCAGCACGTTCACTGCATCTAAAGATCTTTTCGTTCACTGTACCATGGCTATCTTTGTCAGTCAGTCTGACCGAGCAACTTGCAGGGCTTTGTTCTCAAATTTTTGTGTGGCAACTCACTAATTCATCTGTAGCAAAGTTGATCTCCAACAAACCAGCTTCGATTTTGTAATAGCAACCATAATCAAACACTCACTGGATCCTACTCGAAATCGCTCCCAAAGTTCATCCTAGTTCACTGTCAGTCAAAATTTAGATTCAGGGGTGACTGACAGCCTGAATTTAAGTCCATTAATCTCCAATTTCTATATAGCACCAATGCTTAGTCACTTAATCAAACTTGTACCCCTAACATAGCTCTACAAGTTTGATGTATGGATCTAGGGCAAAACTGTAACACCCCTGGTGTTACTAGTACTAAAACTTGAGCATGACATCATATGCATTGACATTTCATTTTGTTTGTTACACCTAGAATGCATCGACTAGGTAAAATTTCAATACATGTGTGATATGGTGGCTTGAAGTATTCTTAACCTTAGGGTAGGGTACTTAACCTTTGTATTAGTGCCAATGGGTGGAAGTAAAGCCAAAATGAGTAATACCTCAAAAGTCATTGGAAAGGTCCATAAGATATTTAGTTTGATGGAATTGAGTAGCACAAAAACCCTAAAGTGCTCAAAACCCCAAAAGAAACCCTAGAAAACCCTAACTTGTACTCTAGGGGGGTGAAATCAAATTCTATACAATTTGGACCAAAATGTAAATATGGTAGAACATCAAAAACCGAACAACTTTTACATTGGAGGATTTTCAAGTATTGTGGGACAATTTGGACTTAATTGCAAAAAGTCTCAAGCACACTTATGTGGCTAACTCTGATTTCAGTGAGATTAGGCCAACTTTGGAGCCTTGTATTTCTTAATTCATGAGGATTTTGCCCTAGGTCAATACATCAATCTTGTAGAGCTATGATAGGAGCACAACTTTGATTAAGTGACTAAGCATTAGTGTTGTACAAAAATTGAAGATAAATGGACATGAAGTGGGACTATCAATCACTATTAAAGACTGAATTTTTACTGACAATGAAATCAGATGAACTTTGTGATCGAATTGTGGGGGATTTAGTGGATGTTTGCGCAAGACCTTTGTAACAAAGTTGTAGCTGGATTATAGATCAACAACTTTGCTGCAGAAGGATTGGTGAGTTGCTACACAAAAGTTTGAGAATCAAGCCCTCTAACTCGCTCTGTCAGGCACTCTAATGAATGGTTTCGATGGTACAGTACTGAACAAGATCAGGTGCAGTGTATCTCGCTGCCAGTGATCCCCGTGGCTGGATTCGCGCTGGCGCTGCGATTCGTGCCCGGTGGCGTGCAGATAATGACTCGGGGTAAAAGATCTTGGCGCATGGATGAGCTTAGACCCTGTCACCGAACTGTTCACCGTACCCACCTGCCGACGACGTGGCCGTGTGGCATTCGTCGTGGCTACCACCGTTCACTCAGTCGCACAATGCCTTAGGCTATTTTACCACGTCGTCGCGAGTCGTGGAGAGTAACCAGTGACTGCCGTAGCGCATTAGCCAGTGACCGCCATGGTAGCTCGCGCCAGTAACTTACCTCTCTCTCCGGCCGCCAGCATGTCTTCCCCAAATTGGGCATCACCGCTGTTGATATCTATAAATTGAGTGCATAGCTAGCTCTGCTAGGTTGTTATGCGCCCAGTGCATCGCTCCTCGCCTCCAATTGTCCACCGTAGCGCCTTAATTCAGGATTTCCCCCAAATCGGTTTTCCGTGCCATCGTGAGCTTCTCAGTGTGGCCATCCATCTACAGGTTGGTTCATGCCTCTCTGCTTGGTGTTCTAGCGTCCGTTAAGTCTCCTTTTGCTCATAGACCCAATTGATTGAACTAGACCGCATTGAGTCACCTAGAACACCTCAGTTTTCCCTTAGGTCTCGTCGTCGTCGTGAACAGATGAACTCTAGGCCGGATTCGTGCAATTGAGGGTCGGATTAGGATCGCCAGGAGTGGAATTAGGTGTCGACCGAGTTAGGGCACCGGTTGTTGCGCATCCTAGCCGGTACAAGTTCACAGGAGGGCGAGCTCATCGTCGTTCACCGTCGTGGACCGAGTGCAGTGAAAAAATATAAGTGCAAGCGCTTAAGTGCGAATGTCAGAGAAACATGTGAATAGTGTCATGGCTTCTTTACGGGTTTTTCAAATTGACAGGGGTCTCTGTGCAAGGTTGCAAGCGTGGGCGCGGGCGCACGTGTTTCCTCCGTTCTCGGGCCGGCTTGGGCTGAATTCAGCCCAACACCACTCATTCTTTTCCTTTTTCTTTTTCTAGCAGGCTTAGGAAATTTATCGGAAATTCTAGAAAAATGATAAAATCATGGAACCAATTTTACTGGACTCCTAAATTCCTCTAGTATTTATAAAAATAGTATCAAGATTTATAATCCCAACCAGGAGTTATTTAGCAAATAAGGATGCCTAAACCTAGTCTTTTAGAATTTTAGAATTAAATTGGTAGCTCCAAAAATAATGAAACTTTTTTGGGTAAGCTTGGTTTAGTGATTAAAGCCCTTGGGTAATGTTTGAAATGCTTTGGACATTGTTGCACCCAAACCCAAGACACTAGCTTCCTAGGATAAAATTGCCTAACCCTAATAGAGTACTAACTTAGGAAACCCTAGTGACTCAGGTGTACCGTGAAGGAATGCTATATTCAAGATACAACTTAGTGTGTTTCTATTATAACTGCATATTCAGAGCATCACATGAGCATTTGTGTATATGTATTCTTATGTATAGAAAACAAAGAAGAAGTGATAGTCGAAGGAGAAACTGCCCCACAAGCTGAAATTCCACCTGTCGAGAACAGTTTCTACTTTGATATTTGTGGAATATATCCTAAGTCTCCTACAACACAAGGCAAGCCCCGGTGAATTTACCCTTCCTTGTTATTTCAAACTCTTTATCACTTAAAATGATGCATTAGGTAATAGGAGTTGGGTGATAAACAACTACTGCATTTCCTTCTTTGGAACTGTTTACCATTCCTTGATACCTGTTTTATTTAAGAGTTTTCTGATGCCTAGTCTTTCCTTAGAAAACAAAATGTTTTGTTTTAAACAAAGATGATGCTTCAAATGGGATGGAAAGTTTTCAAAGAAAAGACTTGATGGTGAATCCATCATGGCCATGATGGGTTCAACATCGAAAAGATGTACCTCTGACATGGTACCAAACTTTAGGTTTTAAATAGTAAAGATGAGACCGAGTGGATGACTTGCACGAGAAGGAAGTCTTGGTGTAGTGTCTCCGTCTGAGTCGATTAAGGACCGTGTCGATGTAGGCTTGATGATTGAGGTCCTTTTAACTAGCCACATGCCTCGTCATGGGTAAGCTTTGCCTCGGTTGGACCAATACCAGAAAGGCCAACACACAATGGGAGTGGAGAGATGGCGAGAGTAGTGTGTACCCTTCGTGGAAAGATGATGGACAGTTGTGTATCTGTGCTCTCGGTTGGTGTGAACCCGGTCTGGTCTTGAGAAACCCGGTGGCGAGTTGACATATGCAAGGGTTAAGTACTACATATGTCGTGTGGTTGGAGATCCCTAGCTGGGTATTAATCGATTCAGATCGTCGTTACTTCTCGGACATGAAGACTTGGTCACTGCCCTAGATGTAGCAATCCAGTAAATTGAAGGGTTGATAAAAAAACGGCTAGCATAGGCCAAGTGTTTGAACTAGGACAGAAAGAACTCTAGATGTAGGTAATTACTTAACCTGAAATAAAAACTGGATTTTTAAGGATCCACTATTAGTAAGCATTTATGCAAACAGAGTCTTTGATTCTTGATCAGCTTTACGTTGAATCCCACAAGCCAGCATATCCTTGAGAGTCTTTTCCTTTGTCGGGTAAGACTTGCGAAAGTACACTCCGTACTCAGGGTTTTTGAACCCATGTTGTTGTAGGTGATAAAACAACGAAGTTTTGCTGTTTCTGCTCGAAGGTGGTACCAAAGGAGGAGCCAAATTAGTGATCGTGTGTGCGGGAGGATGTTTGCCTCCCAAGTTTGAAAGCACTAAACTTTTGTGTGGGAGGGTGTTTTGCCTCCCTGGTATGTAATAATATTTTATGCACTCATAACACCCGGTACTGTAATAATACTCTCTCTCTATATATATTTTGTGAATGTAAATTAAGTTATTGTAATCCGCTTCTGCTTATTCTATCCTTCGATGTGATGTAATGTATGCATGATGGGTGAAGCGCTCTTGGGCGGTATGATGTTGATACAGAAGACCGAACTTGTCAAGTGATTATGTGCATCTACATGGTTGTCTGAGGTCGTTAGGACAAGGACATCTGTAGGTGGGCCTAATACCTTTGGAAGTTCTGTGACAAAAACCTTTTATGGATTAAGAAATACAAGGCTCCAAACTTGGCCTAATTACACCGATTTTTCAGAGTTAACAATATGAGTGTTCTTGGGGCTTTTTGCAATTAACTCCAATTTGTTCCACATTACTTGAAAATTCTCCAATGTAAAAGATGTTTGGTTTTTTATGTTCTACCACTTTGATATATACACTTTGGTCTAAAAGTGTATAGAAATTGAAATCACCCCATAGGGCACAAATTAGGGTTTTTAGGGTTCTCTTTAGGGTTTTGGGTACTCTAGGGTTTATGTGCCACTTAAATCCATCAAACTTAATCTCTTGTGAACAATTTCCAATAACTTTTGAGGTACTACTCAATTTGGCTTCACATTCACCCATCTGCCCTAATCCCAGGGTTAAGTACCCTACCCTAGGGTTAAGAACACGTCAAGTCACCACATCACACTTATTTTGAAGTTTTACCTAGTGGATGCATTCTAGGTGTAACAAACATAATGACTTGTCAATGCATATGATGCCATGCTCAAGTTTTAGTTATAGTAACACCAGGGGTGTTACATCCTTCCCCCATAAAAGAATCTCGTCCTGAGATTTAAGGTCCTAGGGTTATTAATGGAAAAGGAAACATGTCATAACTTTATTTCCTTATTTATCTTACAGAGCAGGGGGTGGTGTGGGGCTTGTTCCAGCTTTACAATAAGGTATACAAATCTTACAAATTACATGAAGCTAAAAACCTAGGAAAAATTTTCTCTAAGAAATCTTGAGTTTCCCAGGTAGCTTCATCTTCAGTATGTTGGTTCCATTGTACCTTATAGAACTTAAGAGTCTTTTTTGAGTGATTATGTCCTTTTGATCCAGAACTCGAATGGGATGTTCTAAATAAGTCAAGTCTGGTTCCAAAGTAACATCCACCACATTGATGGTTCGATCAGGAATCCGAAGGCATTTCTTCAATTGGGATACATGGAACACATTATGTACCGCAGATAATGAGTCAGGCAGTTGAAGTCTGTACGCCACTGGTCCGCATTGTTCAAGAATGGGAAACGAGCTAATGTATCGGGGTGCCAACTTTCCTTTTACCCCAAACCGGTTAACACCCTTCATCGATAATACTTTCAGGTATGCATAATCCTTGGCTTGAAAGACCAAAGGTCAGCGTCATTTATCTGCATAGTTTTTCTGCCGAGCTTGAGCCTCCTTCAAGTGGTGTCTTATCCGTTGAACTTTTTCCTCTATTTCTTTAACCAAGTCAGGCCTGAAAAACCACCGTTCTCCAGGTTCTGACCAATTTAAGGGTGTTCGACATCGTCACCCGTATAGTGCTTCAAACGGTGCCATCTTAATACTCTCTTAGTAGCTATTATTATAAGAAAAATCTACCAATGGCAGACAATCATCCCACTTATGTGGAAATTCCAGGATACATGCCCGTAACATATCTTCAAGTACCTGATTTACCCTCTCAGTTTGCCCACTTGTCTGAGCGGGGGCAGGAGTGGGACAAATAAACACGGGTTGTCTAAATGGATATGTAGGTGGGCGAGGAGAAGAACGGTTTGGATTGAAAGGTCGGATTACCAACCTTGTCCTCTTTTCAGGTCCCTGAGTTGATCTTTCACCCGCATATCCTTTTGACTTTCCTTGTCCCGCATTTTTGGCTTCAACTGATAGTGTTGTACTGATAGCCCTACTGTATATGAGGTCCAAACAAGTTGTCGTCTTGCGCTGGAGTCTATCATTTAGTCCCCTCATAAAGCAATTCTTCTTTTTCAAGTCTGTATCCACTTGATCAATGGCGTATTGGGAGAGATGATTAAATTTGTTGAGATAATGCAGCACAGAATCTCCCCCTTGCTTCAGTCGGATGAACTCTTCCAGTTTCATTTGTAGCACTCCTTCCGGAACATAATGTTACCTAAATGCTAGTTTGAACTCTTCCCAAGTGACTTGATGTCACGCAGGCTAGATGGCGGAAAAGTTTGCCCACCAGGTGCTGGCGGGGCCTCTTAACTGCTGAGCGGCAAATAGGGTCTTCTGTATCTTGGTGCATCGGATTAGCCCGAATTTTTGTTCCATCACTCGCACCCATTCATCAGCTTCTAGGTGTTCCTCCGCCTTGACAAAGAGCGGTGGATGGGTTTCGGAGAACTCCAAATAGGTAGTGTCTCGTGGTCCTTGTGGTTGACCTCTTCCTCCGTGTTGTTGAAATTGATTTCCCGCCATTTCGCGCAGAAAGCGTATGTTGTCGGCGGTGGCATTGACCAAGGCAGCGCTGGCCTCAGCCAGGGTAGGAGGTACAGGTGGCGAATTGGGAGTGTCCTCCCTACCGCGGGATGTACCTGCCCCATCATGAGCACGAGTCCGGGATGGCATCTGAGGCAATGAAACATTTGGAAATATAACATGCCAAACATACACCATCTTTATTACATTGCTAAACTGTAAAAATTATACATACTCCATTATACAACTCGACGTCCTTACTTATTTTACATAAGTACATTACTTAAACTATACTATTTTAATTTTTTTCATCCTTAGCTGCTTCACTGCCTGCTTCAGGAGACCGTTCATCTGCAAGATTCATGGAAGGAGGGGCTCCAAAAAGGTCAATGCACCCATCAGATCCTCCATTTGCTGTTCCAGATGGTCGAGCTCCCATTGCTACCACCTCGGGTGGCACGTTCAGGTGCAGCCGATCATACAATATGTGCACCTCTTCATGCAAGGTGTTGCAGTACGCTTGTAGGTTTTCGAGGGATGCTCTAAGTTCTGCTACTCGAGCTAGAGCTTTGGCTTCACAATCCCAAGCGAAAGAGCACGAGTTTACGGCCCAGTCAATGGCCGTATCGCGTTCCATAATTTCATACTGCAGGCGATTAACTTTGGCTAATAGTTCAGCAATGCGGCGACTATCACGTGCACGCTCACTACACCCGTGGCGTAGTTTAGACCTGAGTCGATCCACTCTGGCCTCCAAATCCCCAATAGGGTCATTCTTCCACTGCTACTTCCTTCATGCCTAGAGGCCAGCTGGTGCCTGGGTACACCATGTGGTTCGATTGATTTGCGCTGAGTAGTCTTAGTGCGCGCCATATCTCCATAATAGGGGAAGATTTATTAGTATAGTTTAAACATGATGCATACATAACCTAATGATTATGGGATCAATCTTTCGTCGATCCCCTACTTCCTTACATATACTACACTCTGTTACCTGGTTTTAAAAAGTGACTATCAGAAAATGGTAAGATAAGAACGAAAGAATTTTTCAAGGTAAGTATTTAAATGTTCTTTTGAAGTACTGCGTAATGTCCGAAGAGACGGGCTTCGCTCCGATACCAGCTGTCACGGAACCTCCCAAGGTATTAGGCACATCTATAGATGTCCTTGTCCTAAGGACCTCGGACAACCCTATAGATGCGCATAATCACTCGACAAGTTCAGTCATCTATATCATCATCATATCGCCCAAGAGCGCTTCACCCATCACACAGACATTACACACATAATCGGTGTAAGAATAAGCGGCAGGATTACAATAACATAATTTACATTCATATATAAAATATAGAGAGAGTATTTATTACAACATCGGGTGTCTGAGTGCATAACATAATATTACATATAAGGGAGGAAAAACATCCTCCCACCAACAAGTTCACTGATTTGCCTCCTCCTTTGGCACCACCTTCGAGCAGAAACAACAAAACTTGGTCATTTCATCACCTACATACAACATGGGTTCGAAAACCCTGAGTACAGAGTGTACTTTCGCAAGTCTTACCCGACAAAGGAAAAGACTCTCAAGGATATGCTGGCTTGTGGGATTCAAGGTAAAGCTGATCAAGAATCAAAGACTCTGTATGCAGAAATGCTTACTAATAGTGGATCCTTAAGAATCCAGTTTTATTATCATGTTAAGTCATTTCATGTATCTAAAGTTTATTCTATCCTAGTTCAGGCACTTAGCCTACACTAGCCATCTTTTAATCACCCCTTGAGTTCACTGGATTGCTACGTGTAAGTCAGTGACCAAGTCTTCATGTTCGAGAAGTAACGGCGATCCGAATCGATTAATACCTAGCTAGGGATCTCCAACCACACGACATATGTAGCACTTAACCATTGCATATGTCAACTCGCCACTAGGTTTCTCAAGACCAGAACGGGTTCATGCCAACCGAGAGCACAGATACACCACCGTCCAGCCTCTTGCCACAGAGGGTACACACTACTCTCGCCATCTCTCCACTCCCATTGCGTGGTGGCCTTTCTGGCATTGGTTCGACCGAGGCAAAGCTTACCCATGACGAGGCATGTGGCTAGTTAAAGGGTCCTCAGTCAGCAGGCCCACATTCGACACGGTCCTTAATTGACTCATATGGAGACACTACACTGAGACTTCCTTCTCGTGCATGTCACCCACCCGGTCTCATTTTTATCATTTACATCCCAAAGTTTGGTACCTGATAGAGGTACATCTTGTCAGATGTTGAACCCATCATGGCCATGATGGATTCACCATCAAGTCTTTTCTTTGAGAAATGCCCATCCCATATGAAGCATCATCTTTTGTTTAAAACAAAACATTTTGTTTTCTAAAGCAAGGCTAAGCATCAGAAAACTTTTTAAGTAAAAACAGGTATCAAGGAATAGTAATCAGTTCCAAGGAAGGAAATGCAGCAACTGTTTAGCACACAACTCCTGTCACCTAATGCATCATCTCAAGTGATAAAGAGTTTAAATAACAAGGAAAGGGGTAAATGCACTAGGGCTTGCCTTGTGTTGTAGGAGGCTCAGGGTCTATCCCACAGATGTCAAAATAGAAGTTGTTCTCGACAGGTGGAATTTTAGCTTACAGGGCAACTTCTTCTTCGACTACAACTTCTTTGTTTTCTATACATAACAATACATATACATGAATGTTCATGTGATGCTATGAATATGCAGTTATAATAGAAACACACTAAGTTGTATCTTGAATACAACTTTCCTTCATGGTGCCCACTAGTCACTAGAGTTTCCTAGGTTAGTACTCTATTAGGGTTAGGCACTTATATCTTAGGAAGCTAGTATCTTGGGTTTGGGACCAAACAATGTCCAAATCATGCCAAACTTTACCAAGAGCTTTAATCATTAAACCAAGCTTACCCAATAAGTTTTATTATTTATAGAGCTACCAAATTAATTCTAAAATTCTAAAAGGTTAGGTTTAGGCATCTTTAAATGTCAAATAAATCCAGGTTGGGACTAAAAATCTTGGAACTATTTTTATTAAATACTAGATGAATTTAGGAGCCTAGCAAAATTGGTCCCATAATTTTACCATTTTTCTAGAATTTCCTATAAATTTCCAAACGTGGCAGAAAAAGGAAAAAAAGTGAATAGTATTGGGCTGAATTCAGCCTGAACCGGCCCACGACCACGCAAACGCGCCCGCGCGCGCGCTCGCACTGGCAATCTTGAGCATAGACCCTCAGCGATATGAATAACCGGTAAAGAACCCCTACTGCTTTATTCCCTGTCTCACCGACAGTCACACTTAAGCCCCTCTCCTTTCTTTCCTTCACAAGACCAAGTCCCTGATGGTGGACGACGGCATGCGCTCTCTGCCAAACTCGTACCGGCTAGTAGTACGCAACAATCCGTGCCCATAGTCGGTCTATGCCTAATTCCACCCCTGGCGATCCACTAGAAATCCCTAATTTAACCTGAACGCAGTTCTAGGGCTTAGTCCACGTACAACCGCGGAGCTAGCGACCTTCCCGATGTGTTCCCGATGACACAGTGCAGTAACATATGAATTGGGGGCACGGTAAGCTTTGGCAACATACCAAGACTCAAGAACGGCAGCTAGGAGGATGGGTGGAGGGACAGGACAGTGGGTCGATGGAGGGGGTGCTCACGGCGACACGGAGAATGGATTTGGGGAAAATTCCAAATTAGAGCGCTATGGTGGATGATCGGGGGCGAGGATTGGTGCTCTGGCTTCGTAACAACCTAGTGGAGCTAGCTGTGCACTCAATTTATAGCATTCGAGAGTGGTGGCTCTAAATTTGGAAGAGGAAAGCTGGCAGCCAGGAGAGAGGGGGTGAGTCACCGACGCGAACTACCATGGCTTTCACCGGGGCAATGTCTTAGGCGAGGAACAGGCTACCTACAGCGATCTACTATGACGTGGTAACTCTTCTAAGTACGTGGCACGACTACGAAGGGCGGCGAACTCTGACAAGGACACCTCAGTCAATCACGTAGCAAGTGGCATGGTGAACAGTCTGGTGATAAGGCTCCAACTCTTCCCTGCGATGAGATCTTTCACCGCCAGTTGTTATCCGCACACCAGGGCGCACGAATCGCGACGCTAGGCGAGGATCGCAGCATGGAGTTCACCGGCGGCACGTTCACTACATCTGAAGATCTTTTCGTTCATTATACCATGGCTATCTTTGTCAGTCTGTCTGACCGAGCAACTTGCAGGTCTTTGTTCACAAATTTTTTGTGGCAACACACTAATTCATTTGTAGCAAAGTTGATCTCCTACAAACCAGCTTTGATTTTGTTATAGCAACCATAATCAAACACTCACTGGATCCTACTCAAAATCGCTCCCAAAGTTCGTCCCAGTTCACTGTCAGTCAAAATTTAGATTCAGGGGTGACTGACAGCCTGACTTTAAGTCCATTTATCTCCAATTTCTGTATAGCACCAATGCTTAGCCACTTAATCAAACTTGTACCCCTAACATAGCTCTACAAGTTTGATGTATGGACCTAGAAAAAAAACCTTTATGGATTAAGAAATACAAGGCTCCAAACTTGGCCTAATTACTACTGATTTTTCAAGAGTTAACCATATGAGTGTTCTTGGGGCTTTTTGCAATTAACTCCAATTTGTTCCACATTACATTGAAAATTCTCCAAAGTAAAATGTGTTTGGTTTTTGATGTTCTACCACTTTGATGTATACACTTTGGTCCAAAAGTGTATAGAAATTGAAATCACCCCATAGGACACAAATTAGGGTTTTTAGGGTTATCTTTAGGGTTTTGGGTACTCTAGGGTTTGTGTGCCACTTAAATCCATCAAACTTAATCTCTTGTGAACATTTCCAATAAATTTTGAGGTACTACTCAATTTGGCTTCACATTCACCCATCTGCCCTAATCCTAGGGTTAAGTACCCTACCCTAGGGTTAAGAACACTTCAAGTCACCACATCACACTTATTTTGAAGTTTTACCTAGTGCATGCATTATAGGTGTAACAAACATAATAACATGTCAATGCATATGATGCCATGCTCAAGTTTTAGTTCTAGTAACACAAGGGGTGTTACAGTCATCACACCCTATATCAGGTTCTATTCTTGAAGAAACTCGGACCAGTTCGTCTAACATATCAAGTGCCTTTTCATATCCTGCTTTGGACATACTTGCATGACGAACAACCTTGATTGTTTTCGTTAGCAACATTTTCTATCTATATGATTTGGTAATCCCATCTTTTCCTTTAGAATTTTATCTGATCTCTCAAATGGAACATCCTATCTAGCTAAGTTAGTATATCTTTGCAGGATGCACTCCTTTGGTATTCGATCTATCTGAAGGTGCATAAAAGCTTTCAATAAGTGTACACAAAGAAGACCTGCATATATCATTATGTAATGTTTTATTAGGTTACCTATCCAGCATGTACAACATTAATATTATTAGGTTTAGAAAACTAACTTGTATGTTCCCAATTCTTGCACTCGCAAGTATACTTACTGTCGTCCACATTTGCTACAACTTTGAACTGGTGTTGTCCCCACACAATTCTACATGACCTATTCGTGTGTTGCACCACCCAATCTTTTGGTCCACCCTCTGGATCTTGGGATATTTTGTACGCATTGGCATAATTCATTGCCTCCTCAAATCTATTCATAATAGCTCTAGTGTATGCCCTTGCAACTCTGGTCTCAAACATATAGAAGGTATCGGTTGCTTTGTTTCCCTACAATAATTAACTCTAATGAATATTCAACAATGTCGTATATTAAAGTATTTATTTTTTCTATACCTTGCACACCAATGCTTCCTTCGACTCCTTCATCTTCCTACTATGTAACGGTTTCATCATTTGTTTTGCAAATACATGCAGTGGGATGCTTGCATCCACATGACAGCTCTTCACCAGTTTGTTCATGCTCTCACTTTATTGTGTCGAAACCATAACACCACAAAAATCTTTTTTGAAAAATGCAGGGATCCAATCATTCTGAATTTCATAAAGTTTCCTTAGCACAACATCTTCATGTAATTTAAATTCATCAATCATCATAGCCCATGTAGATTCAAACTCATATGGTGTCAGTGGATGATGCACAATAGATTGAAACTTGGTTTTGAAGTCTTGCTCCAAAAATGTTGCATATAATTCATTAAGGAATGGCATAAATCTATTCTAGACATGCCATAAACAAAGTCTGTGAATTGTGTTTGGGAACACCTTTCGTAGTGCAACTGGCTTCGCAGGATCTTAATCTAAATCATATGTCATAAAAAATAAAAAATAACATAATATTTCCAAATCGATATACATTCAGTAAATCCAATTAAATTTCATACCTGTTAACATAACGCATGGACCTTCACAGCTCATGCATGTTTTGAATGCATTAAAAGCCCACTCAAATGTATCTACAGTCTCATCCCCGAGTAACACAAAACCAAACAATGTGCAATGAAGATGATGGTTAGCTCCAACAAACATTCCTAGTAGTTTGTCGTACAGATTTGTTTTTTGTTGTATCAAAAGTTACAACATCACCAAAATCAACATATTCTGCATGCATGCTAGCATGTGACCAAAAAATGCTTTTTATCTTTCCTTCGTCATCAAGCTGAAAGTCACAAAAAAACTGAGGGTTCTGTTTTTTGCAAATAGTAAAAAATGCCAAAAGCTTAGATACGTCATTAGCACAGCTCTCTCGTTTTCTAGTCGCTTTCCTATTCATTATACAAAACAAATTACTCATTTGCATCACAATCTAATATCAAAATGACGATGTCATTCGTAAATGAAAATAAAACTCAGATTTGAGTAACAGCTCTTACATGTTTTTCAAATCTTGTGTCGTAATAGGAACATTTTCTAGACCATCATGCATGTCTGAAATCATATCCACAATACAGTGTTGTGGTACCCTACTGTCATTCATTGCTCCAACAATGTCCATAAATCTTGGGTCACATGTCTTGTTACAGCGGAAGGTGTTGTTTCTCATTTTCATGGGTTACAAAATCATGATTGTGCTCAAGGTTAACTAGATCAATCCTGACAGATATGACAGTTTTTTGCATCATCATAAATTTTTCTAAGCTTTATCCCTGCTTTGCACTGTGTTCGACCTATGTATTTGTTCCGGACTATAGGATTACCATCTTTTCTTTCTGCACATCTCCCCTCTCTGGAGCAATTTAACCATTTATAGTTTGTCTTTTCCCTATACCTTTTCAAAGGAAATCCGACCTCATATGCATATCGTTTATAGAAATTATGCACATCATCAACATCTCAGAATACCATACCAATCCTAGGAATTAAACTAGGATCAATTGAATCTAGCTGTGCAGAACTGTCACACCTGGGCTTTAAGGAACAAAGCCGGGTGCATCTCATACATGCGCCAAGAAGACAACATATATAATAACAGAGTGTATAGAGATAAATGTCACAATAACATCAGAGTATTTATTACATAGCGGAAGTGTTATTACAAAATAAAAGATAAATATAAAACAAACTAAGGATCATCCTTGGTGCCAAAGTCAACTAGGAAACGCCACCTAGATCAGATCAAACTCCTCGTTGTGTGGCTCCTCTTGAACCACCTGTTCTTCTCCTGTGGAGGGTGTGAGACAGCAAGGGTGAGCTCACACATGATCATAGCTAAACAAGTTGTGGGGAAACCAGTAGGCATGAACTCACCAAAGGTGGGAGTTCATGTGAGGTGTAAGGCTAATCAACAACAGGGGTTAAAGCTGAGCATTGCTTTTAATTAGTTGGTCAAAATTTTATTCGCAGTTACTAAGTGTAAGTAAATACCAAACCATAATAAATAATAGAACAAAATTAATAAATAATCCCATGCAATGCAAATGACAATTTGAATTTAAGTTCCATAAATTAATCATGCGAGAGTCCTGAGCTGCTCTTGACCGTGAGCTCGGCTAGTATACCAGTTTTACACTTTGCAGAGGTTGTACCCTTTACCCACAAGTCATGTTACCCATCTGCCACGGGGTTGTACGGGCCCCATACACCTCTACTAAGGAAGCGAGGCAGGGCAACACTATGAGGCCTTTACAAAGTTCCACTAGCTTCCGAAAACCCACTATAGTTTATGGGAAGAGCACTTGCAAGAATCCCCTGTCTGACCGCTATCGCATCAAAATCAACCCGAGAACCTCCTTGCATGCAACTCCCCTAGTGCCCTTGCCCCTTTCGGGTAAGGTAGTCTTCCACTAGCTTTCCTAATTAGTTAGCCATGGGGTCCCATTCCTCCCTTGTGGTGGCACGTGTTTTTCAAGTTAAGCTCCATGTTCTAAATAACATTAATGATCATGACATGAACATAAATAGAATAACAAAATAATTGGAACATGGATATAATGAAATATTAACCCAAAAACAATGTAAAGCAATAGCAAAACTACCTAAGTGATTCAGGGGTAACAAGGTAAAAGGGATAAACAGACTAGGGTGACCTATTGGATCCCATCAGAATTAAACCTATGCAATGAGTAATGACATTAAAGAACATTATTGGGTATAAAAGTGGTCAAGGGCACAACTTGCCTTCAATGAGCTCCTGCATAGCTACTTCTATCTGCTGGTCACCAGGATCCTCAGCCATTGGCTCTTCTACTCACCACAAACAAGCACAGTATATAGAGAAAAATAACATCACACCAAACATGTAAACAAAATACATAATAATAATCTACACATTAAAATAAAATCCTAGGTACAAGAATCATAAATTTTAGAGTTATAGATTTTAAGATATGAATTTCCAAAGGTTTAATGTGCTAGAAATGGGATTAAGTGAGGAATTAATTTTCTTACTATTGTCATGTCAAAATAGAGACTCTAAGTGATAGAGAATAATATTTCAAAATTTTAGAAACTAGAATGGGTTAATTTGGACTAAAATTGGATTTTCTATGATTTAATCAAGTTCTAAAAATTATTTTCATATTAAAAATCCATTTTCCAATTCATTTATTCAATTTAAAACAGCTCTAGACTGGGCCTCAATTAAATAGGAACATAGGGGTCTCTGCGCAAGATAACCTAGACTCTGTGAAAAGGGTCCATGGACTGCGGGTTCTATTCTCTAAAACCATAAGGGTTCTTCTGCAAAACATGCGCAGCCAAGGGGTACGGGTGGCTCTGGTCCGCCCGATTAGAAATCTAGGGTCCTGATTAACACACTAGGATGACTACCGTGCTTGAACCATAAACGTCGATCCATAGATCGACGACGGAAAGCGGATCACCCTAGAAACCGATGGATCAACAATGCATGGTCCAGATCAGACTATCAAAGTGGTGTGGCCAGACTCGATCGCCATCGTTCATGCCCAAATCCACGAATCAGATCTAAAACACGCGAAGAGTTATTCCTAGGCTAATCTGGGCCACACATTCATGAATCAACAACCATAGCTTATCTTCCCCACCCAGCCACCTAGTCACAATGGCATTCCCGACCGGCGGCGCGTACATGCTAGCGCCCGACGATACCCTGATCCCAGTGCCCTTATCAACGCACGAAGGTGCCCACCACGGAGGAGAATACCAGTAATGCACTATGATTAGCTTCTCACTAAGATTGGAGGCAGAGGTACGGCCGGTCGTCACAGCCGAGCAATTTCCACGGCGAAGCCTGATTCCGACGAGAAATTGTGGGTACCCCGACCAATTTCCCCTGCCCGAAATCCTGCTAACACGTGCGGGTGGTTCCTGCCGATCTTTTCTGGCCTGAGAATCGATGAGCACCGGCACAACACCAGGTTTCGCGCACGCGACGACGCCCGTAAGCTCCCGCCCTCTACGCTAGTTATCCACTCTATGCTCGGGTGGTGACCAACTCTTAACGCGATTCATGGCACGGCGGCCCGATGTGGGTCTTTATATCCTGGACCAAGTAACCACTACCCCCACAAAGCTCGCGGCGCCGCCGCTGGCTTCCGTTGGATAGAGGACGTGGTCCGACTTTCGCGGTGAGCCCGGTGTCTCCCCGACTGGCTGGGCCCACGAGCCAGAGAAATGTACACAGACGAAGGAAGCAGTCATCGCGGCTCTGGCGTGCGGCGAAGAGGTTGATAGTGGGTCCCCAGTGTCAGCACCATATGGGATGCGCGGTGAACTGAAGTTGGGCCGAGTGGGTAAGGTTAAGTGGGCCGACGTGAGGGGGAGTAAGGTGGGATGGGCTGAATTGGGGACCTGGGCCGAGACGCCCTTTTCTTTTTTTTCTTTATTTTTTTCTTCTTTTCCTGTTTTTTTTCTTTATTTATAATTCATTTGAATTCAAATTTTGAATTTAACTTAAGTGCAAACTCAAATTCGTGTTAACCATGCAATTTGGTCACATCAACATATGGTAAAATTATTTAGTTATAATATTATTTTATATTGAATAATACTCCTTTCTCTCCTCTATTTTCATGGTTTTATTTTCAAATTAGAGTTTAAATTCCATGGATCCATTGATATGTTGTTAATGACACATTTATTTTATTAACCACAAATGCACAATCAAGTAAAACTCAGCATGATGCAGATTTATTTAGGTGTCTTTGGTTATTTACTCTTTTTTCATGGTGTTCATTACATATGATAGTAGATAGATGTAACTAACACATATAGATAAAGGAAATATTCTCTTATCACATAATTTACAAATTTGGGTATTACAAATCCTACCTCCCTTAACAAGAATCTCGTCCTCGAGATTTAGGAAGGACTAGGGAAAAGATGAGGAACATCTATGCGAAGCACTTCTTCTCTTTCCCATGTTGCTTCATCTTCTCCATGGTGACTCCATTGTACTTTGCACATCTTTATCACCTTATTCCTTGTAACTCTAGTCAAAGTATCAAGAATCTTGATCAGATACTCCATGTGGGTCAAATCTCCCTGAACACTGAGCTCTTCCATTGGTAACTATTCCTCAGGGACATGGAGACACTTCTTAAGCTGAGACACATGAAATACATTGTGCACATCAGATAGATTATCAGGTAGCTCGAGTTGGTGTGCCATCTCCCCAACTCGCCTAAAGATTCTGAATGGTCCAATAAAGCGAGGGGACAATTTTCCCTTGACTTTGAATCTCCTCATTCCACGAAGTGGTGACACCTTGAGGTACACATGGTCTCCTTCCTCAAATTCCAGTGGTCTTCTTCTATTATCTACATAGCTCTTTTGCCTGGTCTGAGCTACCCTCAAATTCTCCCGAATTAGATGAACTTGTTCTTCTACCTCTTGAATCAGTTTAGGCCCAAAAAACTGTGTTTCTCCAGTCTGATCCCAATATAGAGGAGTCCTGCACTTCCTCCCATATAAAGCTTCAAAAGGTGACATCTTCAGACTGGCCTGATAACTATTATTATATGAAAACTCAGCATAAGGTAGACTCTTATCCCAACTTCCACCATGCTGAAGGGCACAAGCTCTCAACATGTCTTCCAACACCTGGTTAGTCCTTTCAGTCTGTCCATCAGTCTGAGGGTGATAAGCCGTACTAAAGTTTAACTTTGTATTCATGTTCTCATGAAAGCTTCTCTAAAATGTTGAGGTAAACTGTGAACCTCGATCAGACACGATCTTCTTTGGTACTCCATGTAAACACACAATCCGAGCCATATATAACTCTGCCAGCTAAGAACCTTTATAAGTAGTCTTGATAGGAATGAAGTGAGCCAGTTTGGTCAGTCTATCCACAATCACCCATATAGAGTCATATCCCTTCTGGGTGCGAGGCAATCTAGTAATGAAATCCATACCAATCTCTTCCCACTTCCACTCGACTATCTTTAGTGGGTGAAGTAGTCCAGCTGGACTCTGCTGTTCAACCTTAACTCTTTGACACACATCTTACATAGGCACATGTCCAGCCACATCTCTCTTCAATCCATACCACCAGTATTTCTGCTTCAAATCCTGATACATCTTGGTACTACCAGGATGAATAGAATAATCTGAGTCATGGGCCTCCTTCAATATAGTATCATGAAGGCTTTCAATATTAGGAACGCATATCCTGTCCTTGAACCACACAGTGCCTTGCTCATCCTCCGTGAATTCTGGACCTCTTTCTTCCGTAATAAGATCCTTGATCTCTTGTTTATTAGCATCACCAACCTGACCTTTACGGATTTCTTGCTCTAAGGTAGGTTCCACATCAATAGTAACTCCTTCAGTGTGAGCAACTATCCCCAGGTTAAGTCTCTTGAAATCCTCAACAATCTCATCAGGTAGCTAGGCAACAATAGCTGAATGAACGTGCTCCTTTTGACTCAAGGCATCTGCAACCAAATTCGCCTTGCCCGGGTGATAGTGAATCTCCAAATCATAGTCCTTAATAAGCTCCAACCAATGGCATTGCCTAAGGTTGAGATCCTTCTGAGTGAATATATACTTCAAACTCTTATGATCCATGTACACTTGAGACTTGGTTCCCATGATATAATGTCTCCATATCTTAAGTGTGTGCACAGCTGCTGCCAGTTCTAAGTCATGAGTGGGGTAGTTCAATTCATGTTTCCACAACTGACGAGATGCGTAGGCAATCACATGTCCTTCTTGCATGAGCACACAACCCAAGCCTTGGCCACATGCATCACAATAAATGTCAAATCCCTTCTGTAGATATGGCATAACCAACACTGGTGGTGACATCAACCTCTTCTTTAATTGATCAAAGCTATCTTGGCACTTCTCGTCCCACTTAAACTCTCTTCCCTTCTCTAGAAGCGAGGTCATAGGCTTAGCAATCTTAGAGAATCCCTCAATAAATCTCCGATAGTATCCTGCAAGTCCCAAGAAACTCCGGACCTCAATAACCGTAGTGGTTATGCTCCACGCCATAATCTCCTTGACTTTAGCAGGATCCACTAATATTCCTCCATTAGAAATGATATGTCCAAGGAATGGCACCTCGTCAATCTAGAACTCGCACTTGCTAAACTTGGCATAGAGTTGATTATCTCGTAGCTTCTGCAGCACCAATCTCAGATGTTCCTCATGATCACTATCACTGTTGGAATAAATAAGAATATCATCAATGAATACTACGACGAATCTATCCAAATACTCCATAAACACCTTATTCATCAAATTCATAAAATAAGCTGGTGCATTAGTGAGTCCAAATGACATAACCGTGAACTCATATAATCCATATCGAGTCAAGAAAGCCGTCTTGGGAATGTCCGATGGCCTAATCTTCATTTGATGATAACCCGATCGGAGATCAATCTTCGAGAATACCCTAGCACCTCTCGTCTAATCAAATAAATTCTCAATGTGGGGTAACGGGTACTTGTTCTTTATAGTAACATCATTAAGGGATCTATAATCCACACACATCCTCTGTGATCCATCTTTCTTCTGTACAAACAGAACCGACGCTCCCCAAGGTGAAGAACTCGGACGTATGTACCCAACCTCTTGTAACTCCTTTAACTACTTCTTAAGTTCTTTTAATTCTTCTATAGACATCATGTATGGTCATTTAGAAATAGGAGCAGTTCTAGGTAAAAGATCAATGACAAACTCAACTTCCCTATCTGGTGGCATCCCTGGTAACTCCTTTGGAAAGACATTCGGAAAATCCCTAACCACACGGATGTTGTTACCCACAATCTCCTCAGCTATAAAGAACATCGCGTGTCTGGAAGAGGTAGTTATTGCAATTTCAACTTGAAATCTTTCTCCTTTAGGGCTGGTGAGTTCTATAGTACACCTACCACATTGTATAATGGCCTTTGCTTTTCTTAACCATGACATACCAGGAATTAGATCTATGCTGCTTGCCTCTAATATTATAGCAGTTGCCCAGAATTCTCTTCCCATAATTTTTAATGTCAATCTATGGGTCATATGATTTGCCTCAATAGGTCCTTTAGGTGTTATTACTACAATTGGTGTTTTCATATTTTTCAGCGGTATCTCATTTGTGTTGGCATAACGAGCAGACATGAATGAATGTGTAGCACCAGAATCAAATAATATGGTTGCAGGAATTGCATTAATATAAAACATACGAAGTGCAATGTCAGCTCCTTCCGCAGTAGCATCAACGCTGACCTGATTAACCCTGGCAATAGAGAATCCCTTGCCAAATCTCGAAGTCTGTTGTTTGTTCTGAACTAGGGTAGTAGCAATCCTCTATGGGCAAACGTTTGCATAATGTCTAGTCTTCCCACACTTGTAGCAAGTGGTGCCTGCACTCTGTCTTGAAAATTTTGTCGGGGTGCCAGTGGGGGTAGCCTGATGAGTCGGTGGGGTCCTCTGAGGTGAAGGCTGAGCTGGGCGCTGGCCTCGCCAGTGTGAACTGGTGTACCCTGGGGTGAACTGTAGCGAGGACAAACACTACTCCTTCATTGTCCTTGGGATATAGCCTTCCTCTTCAAATCTCCCAACTGAACACGCTTGTGTTCAATAGCTAGGGCCTTGTCAAGCAGCCTCTGAAATGATGGAAATGTATGTGCCACAGGATCATACTGCAAGGGTCCATTGAGTCCTTCAATAAAGTGCTCCTATTTCCTCTGCTCTTCAGAAACATCATCAGGTGCATATCTGGATAGCTGGATGAACTTGTCACGGTACTCGCTGACTGACATACTTCCCTGCATCAGCGATAGAAATTCCTTCTTCTTAATCTTCATCAGTCCAGCTGGTATATGATAGTTCTTGAACTGCGTAGAAAACTCCGCCCATGTAATTGTATCAGCAGCATCGTGGGCAGCAGTGTATGAATCACACCAATCAGCAGAAGGACCTGTCAGATGACCAGAAGCATATAAAACCTTCTCCCGGTCAGTGCACTGAGCAATATTCAGCATCTTCTCTATAGACTTCAGCCAATTATCTGCGTCCAATGGATCAGGAGAACTAGCAAATGCCGGTGGCTTATGGATCATGAATTCCCAGTGCTTGTTCCGGGGTGGAACTGGTGGTGGTGGAGGAGGAGGCAGTGGTACTTGTCGCTTTTCTGTTGCTGTTGCGCCCTTCTCTCCTGGCGTATCTCTTCTCGCTCTTGGCGCAGCTCCCGACGTATCTCCTCCCATTCTTGGCGCATCTCCTGGCGTTCCTGCTGCATCTGAGCATGCATATCTGCCATAGTGTCTGCCATTTGTTGCATCATCCTCATCTGAGCTGCAACCATTGGGTCAACTCCCGCTGGTGGAGGATTCGGAGGATCCATCTCAGGTTGTTGTTGTTGTGGTTGTCTATATATCCTTCGAGTGTGTCGATTGGGAGGCAGATCAATTCCACCACCCTTCCTGGTATTGACCATCTGAGTTAGAAACATATGGTAAGAGAGAATAGTAGACAAGGCAGGTAGTTAGTAATCATGTTACTTTGGGGAATTTATTAGCTAAGCAGATTAATGTTTTACCTACTAAAGCTAATTCAATACCTTATGGTGGTACATGCTAAGATGTCCATTTATAATATCTCAATCAATCAAAGAAGCAAATCAGGCATTTATCATCAGAACAATCAACCAACACATTTTTTATAGAGAAAATAGTTTAAATCTTTTCTTAGGTTTCCTATCTCTTAAAAGATCATAAGTGTAGGATTTCAAGGAATGAAATCCATCATGTCTTGGAGTAGAAAAGATAAGAGTAATCAGAGTAGAACAGCAAAGGTGAGACAGGATCAAGACAAGATGAGTATAGAAAGAATCAGAGTAAGATAAGTAGGTGAAGGTTTTGTCCATTTATATCTAGGTTTCGTCCTACAGTCAACATTTCCTCCGATACCACTACTGTCACACCCGAGATTTAAGGAACAAAGTTGGGTGCATCTCATACATACGCACCAAGAAGACAACATATATAATAACAGAGTGTATAGAGATAAATGTCACAATAACATCATAGTATTTATTACATAGCGGAAGTCTTATTACAAAATAAAAGATAAATATAAAACGAACTAAGGATCATCCTTGGCGCCAAAGTCAACTGGGAAACGCCGCCTAGATCAGATCAAACTCCTCACTGTGTGGCTCCTCCTGAACCACCTGTACTTCTCCTGTGGGGGGTGTGTGACAGCAAGGGTGACATCACACATGATCATAGCTCAACAAGTTGTAGGGAAACCAGTGGGCATGAACTCGCCAAAGGTGGGAGTTCATGTGAGGTGTAAGGCTAATCAACAATAGGGGTTAAAGCTGAGCATTGCTTTTATTTAGTTGGTCAAAATTTTATTAGCAGTTACTAAGTGTAAGTAAATACCAAACTATAATAAATAATAGAACAAAATTAATAAATAATCTCATGCAATTCAAACGACAATTTGAATTTAAGTTCCATAAATTAATCATGCGAGAGTCCTGAGCTGCTCTTGACCATGAGCTCGGCTAGTATACCAGTTTTACACTCTGCAGAGATTGTACCCTTTACCCACAAGTCATGTTACCCATCTGCCACGGGGTTGTACGGGCCCCATACACCTCTACTGTAATACTCAAATTTGTAAATCATGGTAATGGAGATAATTCTCTTATTTGCTTTGTTTCAATTTAACTAATCATGTGAACAACCCCATTTAAAAATAATTAAATGACTAAATGTCAACAAAACAACATGTGCATCATATTGGAGTTTTGTTTGTAGTGCATATAATAATAATAGCAACTCTATTAATCAAAATATACTAAAAAGAAAATTGAATTAGAACTCAAAAGGAGATTAGGGTTTGAAAAAGGAAAAAGGGAAATAATATATATAAGGCAAGAGAAGCAAAATAAATCTGTAAATAAATAAAATTTATCCATGCTATGTTCACATTGAATATTTAAATGAAGACAAATTTGCCACAAACTTTGGATATAAATTGGAATTTAAATTTGAATTGAATTGGATAATTGAAATGGAAAATAGGAAAGAAAATAAAAAGGAAAAAGAGAAAATCCCTACCTGGGCCGGATTACTTCATTTCGGCCCATCTCACCCTTCTCGCGCGGCCCAGCTTTCCCCACGGCGCCGACAGGCGGGGCCACCCCGTCAGCCTCCCTGCTCACATGCCCGCGCCTTCCCCCACTGGCATCCCGGGCCCACGCGGTCAGCCGTACCCATCGTCCGCGCATGCCTCGCTCTCTCTTCCCCCTCGTGAGGCTTACATGTGGGTCCCGCGTGTCATATCCTTCCCCACCGAAACGGCCGCGCGCGCGTGGAGCTCAACGGAGCGCGCGGACTCCGCGATGCTAGCCGGTGATCTCGGTACCCGTGCAACAGCCGCGAAGCGCTCCCTGTGTATAAGTACGTGGCCGCGACCCCCTCTCCTTACATCTCTCTCCCCGGGACCGAGCTCTCTCCCCGCGTCTCCGTCCGCCGCCGGTGATCTCCGCCCACGGTGGCGAATCACCCTCGGCATGTGGACCTGGGGCTTCGGGGTTGCGCGTGGAGCATACACGATAGGGTGGCCATGACCAAGGAGCGTTGAAAACACCGGAATTCCTCGCCGGACTTGGGCTATCGCCTCCATGCCGCCCTTCGCCGTGGCCAGCTACAACCAGACACCAATCCACGGTAAAGAGTACTCCATCCAGTTCGCCTTAGTCTCCTTTACGCGTTGCACCCGTCAATCTTGAGCTTGGGGCACTGGAACGACGAGTCGCGGGCGCGCCGGCGTGCCTCCGCCGCATACCGTGGGCGGCGCCGCCGTCGCGTTGGGGGAGGGATGGCGAACAACTGCTGACCGTCGATCTCCCAGAGAACGGCTCGGATTAGAACAGGCGATACCCCTTCGTGATATTAAATCGGGACCGTAGGTCTTCGATCGGACGATCCATAGGGAAATCAAACTTCATTAAATCTGTGACGCAGATCTTGGGATAAACGGTCAGGGATGCGTACCGGTTCGCAGGGCTTTGATCTAATCTGGATCATCGATTGTGGATCGGACGGTTAGGAATAACGGGTACCCCTTCGCGATGGTCATTTTTCTAAAGAGCCCTCGGGGTTTTGTGAAATCGACCCGCCATCCACCGCGGGTGTAGTTTGAGTCTTAGGTTTATTTGCACAGAGACCCCTGCACTTTTCAGTAAATGAGGCCCAGTCCAGAGAGTTATAAAATCAGGAAAATTAATTAGAAAATGAGTTTTTAATATAAAAATAATTCCTAGAATTTATATAATTCATAGAAAATGCATATGAACTCCAAATTAATCCATTCCACTTTCTAAAATTTTGTAATTTTATTCTCTATCACCTAGAACCTCTGTTTTGTCATGAAAACAGTTAGGAATTTAATCTCTCACTTAACCCATTTTAAACACATAAAACCTTTGAAAATTCATAACTTAAAATCTACAACTCCAAAATTAATAATTCTTTTTCCTGTGATCTTATTTTAATATGTGGATTATTAATATGTATTTTGGTATATATGTTTGGTGTAATGTTAATTTTGCCTATACACTGTTTGTTTGTATTGCTACGACTAGTGCGAGGTCACGTGTCACCTGAAGATCATCCTGGTACCTGGAATCTCAAGGCCCAGGCAAGTTGTGCCCTTGATCACTTCTTTTTACCCAGCCATGTTCTGATTAATCATAATGATCTGCATAGGTTAATTTTGATGGGACCCAATAGGTTACCCTAGTTTGTCTATCTTTATACCTTGTTTACCACTGAACTTTCTGGGTAGTACTTGCTAGTGCTATATGAGGTTTTGGGTATGAAGATTACACTATTCATGATTATACTTTTGATTCAGTTGTTATTTATGGTTCATGTTAAGATCATTATGTTAATTGGAACATGGAGCGACCACCCGGGAAAACAGTGCTACCACAAGGGTGGAATGGGACGCCCTTGGCTGATTAATTAGGAAAGCTAGTGGAAGACTACCTTACCCGAAAGGGGCAAGGGCAGTAGGGGAGAGGTCAGTGTAGGGAGGCCCTCGGGAGGATTTTGCTGCGATGGCGGTCCTGCAAGGGATTCCTGCACTGGATCTTCCTATAAACTGTAGCGGGTTTTCGGAAGCTAGTGGAACTTTGTAAAGGCCTCGTAGTGGATCCCTAGCCATTCACCTCGGAAGTGTCTAAGGGCTTTGCAAACCCTGGCGACATGGGATACACGACTTGTGGGTAAAGATGCGCAACCTCTGCAGAGTGTAAAACTGGTATACTAGCCGTGCTCACGGTTATGAGCAGCTCGGACCCTCACATGATTAATTTATGGAACTAAATTCAATTTGTCATATGCATTGCATCGCAGGTGATGTTGTTACTTTGGTTCTACTATTTAATTGGGTTGGTATTTACTTATACTTAGTAACTGCTAATAAAATTTTGACCAACTTTAAAAGCAATGCTCAGCTCTAACCATCTTCTTTGGTAAGCCTTACACTTCACGTGAGCTCCCACCTTTGACGAGTTCATGCACATTATTCCCCACAACTTGTTGAGCGATGAACGTATGTGAGCTCACTCTTGCTGTCTCACACACACCACAGGTCAAGACCAGGTACTGCAGGATGATGCTCATGGAGGATGCTGTGATGAGTTCGCGAGAGGTCTAGGCCGTCGTCCCCCAGTCAACTTTGGGTTGCTGGACCGTTGTCTCCTTATAATGTAATTACTTATTTTGTATAAAACTCCTGTTATGTAGTAAAGATGTGACATTCGATCCTGTGCCACTATACATCATATGTATGAGACTTGGTCCCAGCATACCTGGTGTTTTTAACCCCGGGTTTTGGACCCCTAGAATCCGGGTGTTACAGAAGTGGTATCAGAGGAATGTTGACTGTAGGACGAAACCTAGATAGAACTGGACAACCATTACCTACTTACCTTACTCCGGTTTTTTTTTTATACTTATCTTGATCATGTCTCACCTTCTACTGTTCTACTCTGATTAACCTTATCTTTGCTACTCTGATTCTTTTCTAAACTTATATTAATCTTTTCTCATCTAATTCCGCTTTACTCTGATTATTCTTACCTTTTCATTCTAAAGACAAACGTGGAATTTCACACTTTGAAATCCTGTGCCTAAAGTGACTTTAAGAATAGGAGACCTAATCCTAGGAACAAAAACAAAACTATTTTTATAAGTGTTTATATATTTGAATGTTTGTTCTTATGATACCTGTCTGATTTGGATCTTTGATTGAGTGTGATGGGTTGTGGAGTAATGTCCACAATTGCATCTATATATACACATAGGTATAAAAATATATTTATAAAGTAACTAGACAACCTGGATTATTCCCATTGGAATATATCCAGCCTAAGAGATTTATCATATCCTAAAAGATCTCATTCTAACCAATTCATCTTATCTTAAAAATTCTCCCTTATCTTAATAGATCCATCTCATCTTAAAAGATACTCATCTTATCTTGAAAAGATTTTATCTCATCCTAATAGATCTACTGACCTCAAAAGATTTTATCTTATCTTTATGGATCCATCTTATCCTAATAAGCATACTTATCCACCCTAGATTAAACAACCATGATCTAATGCAAATTAATTAGATCTTATTTAGTCAAACTAGTCATACCAATCTAACCTAGATTCAATCTTGTGTAATAGATCCATCTTATCTTAAAGGATATTCTATTACCTTAATAGATTCATCTTACTTTAAAAAGATTTTATCTGGTCCTAATAAATCTAACTAACTTCTAAAGATTCTAACATATCCTAATAATATTTATCCTACCCTAGTAGATCTATTTAACTTAAACTAGTCTAATCTAGATCATATCTAATTTAATATGGTCTAATCTAGTGTGAGTTACTTAATGTTGGTAGAAAGGATAAGGCCATACTCCTAAATCACTTAAAGCCTAATTTGGAGACTTATATCAACTTGGCCATACACAACAACTCATATAAAAAGTTACATAACTTACCCAATCAATAGAGTCTTAATTGATTGCATAATCTATCAACCACCACCTAACATCAAACCAGATTTTGACCTACATCATGTAGTCTATCTCATCCATACCTATATTAACCATATTCCCCAGCCCAATAATATACACTAACTCCTAATCAATGAGACAAGACCGAAGAATATGATCAACTTCATCAAGGAAGGATGAACACCAACCCAAGTCTTCAAGGATCAAGTAAGGTCACCAAGATGAGTCAAGATCCACAATCTTGGATGAAGTTTTTCCTATCCTACTCTTTCTTACCCAAACCTATATATGCCCTAAAGACATCTTCTATCCTACATAATAAAGTGGACATACCTATATTACCCATACTCTCCTATCACTTACTAATAATAAAAAGAGAGACTCTTGATTTTGAACTAATTAGAAACTAAAAGCTAGATTTCAAATCACTCTTCCTATATCCTCTTTCTTACAAATCTCGGGGACGAGATTATTTTTAAGGGGGGTAGGATTTGTAATACTCAAATTTGTAAATCATGGTAATGGAGATAATTCTCTTATTTGCTTTGTTTCAATTTAACTAATCATGTGAACAACCCCATTTAAAAATAATTAAATGACTAAATGTCAACAAAACAACATGTGCATCATATTGGAGTTTTGTTTGTAGTGCATATAATAATAATAGCAACTCTATTAATCAAAATATACTAAAAAGAAAATTGAATTAGAACTCAAAAGGAGATTAGGGTTTGAAAAAGGAAAAAGGGAAATAATATATATAAGGCAAGAGAAGCAAAATAAATCTGTAAATAAATAAAATTTATCCATGCTATGTTCACATTGAATATTTAAATGAAGACAAATTTGCCACAAACTTTGGATATAAATTGGAATTTAAATTTGAATTGAATTGGATAATTGAAATGGAAAATAGGAAAGAAAATAAAAAGGAAAAAGAGAAAATCCCTACCTGGGCCGGATTACTTCATTTCGGCCCATCTCACCCTTCTCGCGCGGCCCAGCTTTCCCCACGGCGCCGACAGGCGGGGCCACCCCGTCAGCCTCCCTGCTCACATGCCCGCGCCTTCCCCCACTGGCATCCCGGGCCCTCGCGGTCAGCCGTACCCATCGTCCGCGCATGCCTCGCTCTCTCTTCCCCCTCGTGAGGCTTACATGTGGGTCCCGCGTGTCATATCCTTCCCCACCGAAACGGCCGCGCGCGCGTGGAGCTCAACGGAGCGCGCGGACTCCGCGATGCTAGCCGGTGATCTCGGTACCCGTGCAACAGCCGCGAAGCGCTCCCTGTGTATAAGTACGTGGCCGCGACCCCCCTCTCCTTACATCTCTCTCCCCGGGACCGAGCTCTCTCCCCGCGTCTCCGTCCGCCGCCGGTGATCTCCGCCCACGGTGGCGAATCACCCTCGGCATGTGGACCTGGGGCTTCGGGGTTGCGCGTGGAGCATACACGATAGGGTGGCCATGACCAAGGAGCGTTGAAAACACCGGAATTCCTCGCCGGACTTGGGCTATCGCCTCCATGCCGCCCTTCGCCGTGGCCAGCTACAACCAGACACCAATCCACGGTAAAGAGTACTCCATCCAGTTCGCCTTAGTCTCCTTTACGCGTTGCACCCGTCAATCTTGAGCTTGGGGCACTGGAACGACGAGTCGCGGGCGCGCCGGCGTGCCTCCGCCGCATACCGTGGGCGGCGCCGCCGTCGCGTTGGGGGAGGGATGGCGAACAACTGCTGACCGTCGATCTCCCAGAGAACGGCTCGGATTAGAACAGGCGATACCCCTTCGTGATATTAAATCGGGACCGTAGGTCTTCGATCGGACGATCCATAGGGAAATCAAACTTCATTAAATCTGTGACGCAGATCTTGGGATAAACGGTCAGGGATGCGTACCGGTTCGCAGGGCTTTGATCTAATCTGGATCATCGATTGTGGATCGGACGGTTAGGAATAACGGGTACCCCTTCGCGATGGTCATTTTTCTAAAGAGCCCTCGGGGTTTTGTGAAATCGACCCGCCATCCACCGCGGGTGTAGTTTGAGTCTTAGGTTTATTTGCACAGAGACCCCTGCACTTTTCAGTAAATGAGGCCCAGTCCAGAGAGTTATAAAATCAGGAAAATTAATTAGAAAATGAGTTTTTAATATAAAAATAATTCCTAGAATTTATATAATTCATAGAAAATGCATATGAACTCCAAATTAATCCATTCCACTTTCTAAAATTTTGTAATTTTATTCTCTATCACCTAGAACCTCTGTTTTGTCATGAAAACAGTTAGGAATTTAATCTCTCACTTAACCCATTTTAAACACATAAAACCTTTGAAAATTCATAACTTAAAATCTACAACTCCAAAATTAATAATTCTTTTTCCTGTGATCTTATTTTAATATGTGGATTATTAATATGTATTTTGGTATATATGTTTGGTGTAATGTTAATTTTGCCTATACACTGTTTGTTTGTATTGCTACGACTAGTGCGAGGTCACGTGTCACCTGAAGATCATCCTGGTACCTGGAATCTCAAGGCCCAGGCAAGTTGTGCCCTTGATCACTTCTTTTTACCCAGCCATGTTCTGATTAATCATAATGATCTGCATAGGTTAATTTTGATGGGACCCAATAGGTTACCCTAGTTTGTCTATCTTTATACCTTGTTTACCACTGAACTTTCTGGGTAGTACTTGCTAGTGCTATATGAGGTTTTGGGTATGAAGATTACACTATTCATGATTATACTTTTGATTCAGTTGTTATTTATGGTTCATGTTAAGATCATTATGTTAATTGGAACATGGAGCGACCACCCGGGAAAACAGTGCTACCACAAGGGTGGAATGGGACGCCCTTGGCTGATTAATTAGGAAAGCTAGTGGAAGACTACCTTACCCGAAAGGGGCAAGGGCAGTAGGGGAGAGGTCAGTGTAGGGAGGCCCTCGGGAGGATTTTGCTGCGATGGCGGTCCTGCAAGGGATTCCTGCACTGGATCTTCCTATAAACTGTAGCGGGTTTTCGGAAGCTAGTGGAACTTTGTAAAGGCCTCGTAGTGGATCCCTAGCCATTCACCTCGGAAGTGTCTAAGGGCTTTGCAAACCCTGGCGACATGGGATACACGACTTGTGGGTAAAGATGCGCAACCTCTGCAGAGTGTAAAACTGGTATACTAGCCGTGCTCACGGTTATGAGCAGCTCGGACCCTCACATGATTAATTTATGGAACTAAATTCAATTTGTCATATGCATTGCATCGCAGGTGATGTTGTTACTTTGGTTCTACTATTTAATTGGGTTGGTATTTACTTATACTTAGTAACTGCTAATAAAATTTTGACCAACTTTAAAAGCAATGCTCAGCTCTAACCATCTTCTTTGGTAAGCCTTACACTTCACGTGAGCTCCCACCTTTGACGAGTTCATGCACATTATTCCCCACAACTTGTTGAGCGATGAACGTATGTGAGCTCACTCTTGCTGTCTCACACACACCACAGGTCAAGACCAGGTACTGCAGGATGATGCTCATGGAGGATGCTGTGATGAGTTCGCGAGAGGTCTAGGCCGTCGTCCCCCAGTCAACTTTGGGTTGCTGGACCGTTGTCTCCTTATAATGTAATTACTTATTTTGTATAAAACTCCTGTTATGTAGTAAAGATGTGACATTCGATCCTGTGCCACTATACATCATATGTATGAGACTTGGTCCCAGCATACCTGGTGTTTTTAACCCCGGGTTTTGGACCCCTAGAATCCGGGTGTTACATCTACCAAGGAAGCGAGGCAGGGCAACACTACGAGGCCTTTACAAAGTTCCACTAGCTTCTGAAAACCCGCTACAGTATATGGGAAGAACACTTGCAAGAATCCCCCGTTTGACAGCCATCGCAGCGAAATCAACCTAAGAACCTCCTTACATGCAACTCCAATACTGCCCTTGCCCCTTTCGAGTAAGGTAGTCTTCCACTAGCTTTCCTAATTAGTTAGCCAAGGGGTCCTATTCCTCCCTTGTGGTGGCACGTGTTTCTCAAGTTAAGCTCCATGTTCCAATTAACATTAATGATCTTGACATTAACATAAATAGAATAACAAAATAATTGGAACATGAATATAATGAAATATTAACCCAAAAGCCATGTAAAGCAAGAGCAAAACTACCCAAGTGATTCAGGGGTAACAAGGTAAAAGGGATAAACAGACTAGGGTGACCTATTGGATCCCATCAGAATTAAACCTATGCATGAGTAATGACATTAAAGAACATTATTGGGTATAAAAGTGGTCAAGGGCACAACTTGCCTTCAATGAGCCTCTGCCCAGCTACTTCTATCTGCTGGTCACCAGGATCCTCAACCACTGGCTCTTCTACTCGCCACAAACAAGCACAATATATAGAGAAAATTAACATCAAACCAACATGTAAACAAAATACATAATAATAATCTACACATTAAAATAAAATCCTAGGAAGCAGAATCATAAATTTTGGAGTTATAGATTTTAAGATATGAATTTCCAAAGGTTTTATGTGCTTGGAATGGGATTAAGTGAGGAATTAATTTTCTTACTGTTGTCATGTCAAAACAGAGACTCTAAGTGATAGAGAATAATATTAAAAAATTTTAGAAACTGGAATGGGTTAATTTGGACTAAAAATGGATTTTCTATGATTTAATCAAGTTCTAACAATTATTTTCATATTAAAAATCCATTTTTCAATTAATTTATTCAATATAAAACAGCTCTGGACTAGGCCTCAATTAAATAGGAACACAAGGGTCTTTGCGCAAGATAACCTAGACTCAGTGAAAACGGTCCATGGACTGCGGGTTCTATTCTCTAAAACCATAAGGGTTCTTCTGCAAAACATGCGCAGCGAAGGGGTACGAGTGGCTCTGGTCCACCCGATTAGAAATCTAAGGTCCCGATTAACACACTAGGATGACTGTCGTGCTTGAACCGTGACCGTCGATCCCTAGATCGACGACGAAAAGCGGATCACCCTAGAAACCAATGGATCAACAATGCACGGTCTAGATCAGATTGTCAAAGTGTTGTGGCCAGACTCGATCGCCCGCGTTCATCCCCAAATCCACGGACTAGATCTAATACATGCGAAGAGTTATTCCTAGGCCAATCTGGGCCACATTCACGAATCAACGGCCATAGCTTATCTTCCCCACCCAGCCGCCCAGTCACAGTGGCATTCCTGACCGGCGGCGAGTACGCGCTAGCGCACGACGATACCCTGATCCCAGTGCCCTTATCAATGCACGAAGGCGCCCACCACACAGGAGAATACCGATAACGTGCTATGATTAGCATCTCACCGAGATTGGAGGCAGAGGTACGGCTGGTTGTCGCAGCCGAGCAATTTCCACGGCGGAGCCTGATTCCGACGAGAAATTGCAGGTACCCCGACCAATTTCCCCCGCCTGAAAGCCTACTAACACGTGCGGGTGGCTCCCGCCGGTCTTCCCTGACCTGAGAATCGATGAGCACCGGCACAACACCAGGTTTCGCGCACACGACAACGCTCGTAAGCTCTCGCCCTCTTTGCTAGCTATCCACTCTATGCTTGGGTGGTGACCAACTCTTGACGCGATTCATGGCATGGCGGCCCGATGCGGGTCTTTATATCCTGGACCAAGTAACCACTACCCGGGCAAAGCTCGCGGCGCCGCCGCTGGCTTCCGTTGGATAGCGGACGTGGTCCAACTTTTGCGGCGAGCCCGGTGTCTCCCCGACTGGCTGGGCCCACGAGCCAGAGAGTGTATAGAGATAAATGTCACAATAACATCACAGTATTTATTACATAGCGGAAGTCTTATTACAAAATAAAAGATAAATATAAAACAAACTAAGGATCATCCTTGGCGCCAAAGTCAACTGGGAAACGCCACCTAGATCAGATCAAACTCCTCGCTGTGTGGCTCCTCCTGAACCACCTGTACTTCTCCTGTGGGGGGGGGTGCGACAGTAAGGGTGACCTCACACATGATCATAGCTCAACAAGTTGTAGGGAAACCAGTGGGCACGAACTCACCAAAGGTGGGAGTTCATGTGAGGTGTAAGGCTAATCAACAATAGGGGTTAAAGCTGAGCATTGCTTTTAATTAGTTGGTCAAAATTTGATTAGCAGTTACTAAGTGTAAGTAAATACCAAACTATAATAAATAATAGAACAAAATTAATAAATAATCCCATGCAATGCAAATGACAATTTGAATTTAAGTTCCATAAATTAATCATGCGAGAGTCCTGAGCTGCTCTTGACCATGAGCTCGGCTAGTATACCAGTTTTACACTCTGCAGAGATTGTACCCTTTACCCACAAGTCATGTTACCCATCTACCACGGGGTTGTACGGGCCCCATACACCTCTACCAAGGAAGCGAGGCAGGGCAACACTACGAGGCCTTTACAAAGTTCCACTATCTTCCAAAAACCCGCTACAGTTTATGGGAAGAGCACTTGCAAGAATCCCCCGTCTGACCGCCATCGCAGCAAAACCAACCTGAGAACCTCCTTGCATGCAACTCCCCTACTGCCCTTGCCCCTTTCGGGTAAGGTAGTCTTCCACTAGCTTTCCTAATTAGTTAGCCAAGGGGTGCCATTCCTCCCTTGTGGTGGCACGTGTTTCTCAAGTTAAGCTCCATGTTCCAATTAACATTAATGATCTTGACATGAACATAAATAGAATAATAAAATAATTGGAACATGGATATAATGAAATATTAACACAAAAACCATGTAAAGCAAGAGCAAAACTACCCAAGTGATTCAAGGGTAACAAGGTAAAAGGGATAAACAGACTAGGGTGACCTATTGGATCCCATCATAATTAAACCTATGCATGAGTAATGACATTAAAGAACATTATTGGGTATAAAAGTGGTCAAGGGCACAACTTGCCTTCAATGAGCTCCTGCTCAGCTACTTCTATCTGCTGGTCACCAGGATCCTGAGCCACTGGCTCTTCTACTCGCCACAAACAAGCACAATATATAGAGAAAATTAACATCACACCAACATGTAAACAAAATACATAATAATAATCTACACATTAAAATAAAATCCTAGGAAGAGGAATCATAAATTTTGGAGTTATAGATTTTAAGATATGAATTTCCCAAGGTTTTATGTGCTTGGAATGGGATTAAGTGAGGAATTAATTTTCTTACTGTTGTCATGTCAAAATAGAGACTCTAAGTGATAGAGAATAATATTACAAAATTTTAGAAACTGGAATGGGTTAATTTGGACTAAAAATGGATTTTCTATGATTTAATCAAGTTCTAACAATTATTTTCATATTAAAAATCCATTTTCCAATTCATTTATTCAATTTAAAACAGCTCTGGACTGGGCCTCAATTAAACAGGAACACAAGGGTCTTTGCGCAAGATAACCTAGACTCAGTGAAAGGGTCCATGGACTACGGGTTCTATTCTCTAAAACCATAAGGGTTCTTCTGCAAAACATGCGCAGCGAAGGGGTACGAGTGGCTCTAGTCCACCCGATTAGAAATCTAGGGTCCTGATTAACACACTAGGATGACTGTCGTGCTTGAACCATGACCGTCGATCCCTAGATCGACGACGAAAAGCGGATCACCCTAGAAACCGATGGATCAACAATGCACGGTCCAGATTAGACTGTCAAAGTGGTGTGGCCAGGCTCGATCGCCCGCGTTCATCCCCAAATCCATGGACCAGATCTAATACACGCGAAGAGTTATTCCTAGGCCAATCTGGGCCACACATTCACGAATCAACGGCCATAGCTTATCTTCCCCACCTAGCCGCCCAGTCACGATGGCATTCCCGACCGGCGGCGAGTACGCGCTAGCGCCCGACGATACCCTAATCCCAGTGCCCTTATCAACGCACGAAGGCGCCCACCACACAGGAGAATACCGATAACGCGCTATGATTAGCATCTCACCAAGATTGGAGGCAGAGGTACAGCTGGTTGTCGCAGCCGAGCAATTTCCACGGTGGAGCCTGATTCCGACGAGAAATTGCAGGTACCCCGACCAATTTCCCCCGCCCGAAAGCCTACTAACACGTGTGGGTGGCTCCCGCTGGTCTTCCCTGGCCTGAGAATCGACGAGCACTGGCACAACACCAGGTTCCGCGCACGCGACAATGCCCGTAAGCTCCCACCCTCTTTGCTAGCTATCCACTCTATGCTTGGGTGGTGACCAACTCTTGACGCGATTCACAGCATGGCGGCCCGATGCGGGTCTTTTTATCCTGGACCAAGTAACCACTACCCGCGCAAAGCTCGCGGCGTCGCCGCTGGCTTCCGTTGGATAGCGGACGTGGTCTGACTTTTGCGGCGAGCCCGGTGTCTCCCCGACTGGCTGGGCCCACGAGCCAGAGAAATGTACACAGACGAAGGAAGCGGTCATCGCTGCTCTGGCGCGCGGCGAAAGAGGCTGACAGTGGGTCCCCAGTGTCAGCACCATTTGGGCTGCGCGGTGAACTGAATTTGGGCCGAGCGGGTAAGGTTAAGTGGGCTGACGCGAGGGAAGTAAGGTGGGATGGGCTGAATTGGGGACCTGGGCCCAGACGCCCTTTTCTTTTATTTCTTTGTTCTTTTCTTCTTTTCCTGTTTTTGCTTTATTTATAATTCATTTGAATTCAACTTAAGTGCAAACTCAAATTCGTGTTAACCATGCAATTTGGTCACATCAACATATGGTAAAATTATTTAGTTATAATATTACTTTATATTGAATAATATTTCTTTCTCTCCTCTATTTTCATGGTTTTATTTTCAAGTTAGAGTTTAAATTCCATGGATCCATTGATATGATGTTAATGACACATTTATTTTATTAACCACAAATGCACAATCAAGTAAAACTCAGCATGATGCAGATTTATTTAGGTGTCTTTGGTTATTTACTCCTTTTTGATGGTGTTCATTTAGTTATGATAGTAGATAGATATAACTAACACATATAGATAAAGGAAATATTCTCTTATCACATGATTTACAAATTTGGGTATTACAGGAACATATAAATCATTGTATCAACAACAAATTTTCATTTCTCCCGAACATAATATCATCATTAGAGAATTCAAATCATAAACATACGTAAAAGCACTAAACCTACGTGCGATTGTAATATATTTGGTGTATCCATCTTACCAGATCCTATTGTATTCATCGGCCGCGCATCATTGTTGTCAGAACACCATCTTCTCCACAGACCTCATGGCTACTAGGTCCATGCAGAGTTGCAGGTGGCGTCTCGTTTCTAGGGCAAGCAACAATGGCTCCCGGAGGACGTATCAGGGAGAACCGCGCAGTCAGTGATCTATGAAATGGTGATGACATAACCGCACAAGCCTAGGAGTATGTGGAGAACGAAGATGGTTTTTTTTCGCTTTGTATGTTGACTTCGAACTAATCAAAAACTGCCCAATAAGCGAATACTTCCCTGCCAAACGCCTTTTTTCATAGTACCTGCAAACATAACATGCTACTTTTTACGAAACATTATACTAGAAAGTATACCTATTATAAGCTTTGCTCGTTATTACATGCAGAACCTCCGTAAAAACCGCAGATCTAACCTCCGCAACAACCGTCCCATAATCTCGTGCATGCACATAATGCAATCCCGTGGATTGCGTTACACGCAGTTCAAAAATCCACCATCCCACGTCGCGTGGATGGCCTTGCATTTTAAAATACATTGTCTGCCATTACTGCTTCTGTCACGCTGCCCACCCTGGTGTCCATCAGTCGATCTAGGCTGGTCTGCTCGGATGGGGGGCGGCTTGGACTGGTCTGGTCGGAGCAGGGGCGACTGGAGCTTCCACCATGTGTTTGGAAGCCCAGGGCTCACAATAGCCTTACCTATATATATATATATATATATATATATGCATTCAGCTTTCAAATGTTCCTTTCTCTTTGGAATCATGGAGTATTGGAGCCTCTCTTTTTTCTAGATAACTGTTACTCGTGCATGCTTTTGTTTTTTCTGAGAGTGATGCCAACAAATACGGCTGCCGCGCACTAGCACCTGCATAATCAGGGTAGGGGCCATGCCCTAGCCTCCACTCCAGCCCCCAACACTGCAATATGTTTTTAGTTGCTATGCACTGTAATAGTCTAAATTTATATAAAAAGGGTTTTTAAGATGGGGCCCTTAGTTTTGTTGGTGTCCTCTTCAGTTTTGCCCTTTCAGTGCTATAGAGTAGAAGGACAAAACTGAAAAAAATACAACTAAGGTTAAAAACGATGAAGATATCAAAAAATATGACAAAAAGACTTATTAATTGATATCTTCTTTTAGATAAAGAAACACACAAAATACAAGTATAATAAAAAATGTATTTGTCTACTATATTAAGATTTATTTATCAGAATTTTAGATTTTACTAAACTTGTATTTAACTAGTTCCCCTTGTACTAGTAGACGACCACCATGGTCACCATGATTGAAGTAATGGCCACTGCCTTGTGCGTTGAGATCAAAGTCGAAACTGAACAGGGGATGAGGAGGCGGGGTGCAGGAGGTAGTGTGGGAAGGATGGAGAGATCAACAAGGAATGGAGGTGGAGGAACAGGCATGGGGATGACGGGAATTGTTATATTAACTCACTAAACTGTCAAAATAACGTCGGTCGGAAACTGATGTTCTTACTATAGGCCGACGTACTTACGTTAAGTATGTAAGTACGTCGATAGTACGTTGGATCAACGTGCTTAACTTACGTACGTTGGTCTAACTAAAATCAATGTACTTAAGCCTTTAAGTACATCAGTTATATCTAGCTAACACAGTGGGGCGATGACAAAAGAAATATAAGGTATGGCAATATAACTAGTAGCTAGTAGAAAAAAGGAAACAAAATTGAGGAAATGGTGCATGCTGGAATCGAACTTTGCAGATAGAAAAAAGGGGAGAAATGACGCACAGTATAGGAATCATACCCAAGACGTGTTAATTGAAACACCAAAGCGCAACCACTGCAATAGACATGGTTTTATTCTAGCAGTAGAAGATATAACACTATCAAAAGTTTAGGTATGGCTGCTGCCATACTTGCCCATACCAGGTCCTCCGTCACTAAGCTAACATATTTACAACCCAACCACGTGACAGGTTGTTGGAGCTTCGTGGAGGATCCATGTGGCCTTAAGAATGTCGGCCTCTGCACCAATGTTCTTAAGGGCTAACCCGACCATCCCTCGGGCGTTGCTAGTGTGACCATAAGAACGTCGGTAAGCTGATGTGGCTATAAGAATGTTGGTACCGCTGATGTTCTTAATTGTTTTTTTCAAAAAAATATAAATCAGGTTCTAGCTCTCTCACCAGATGAGAAGCCTCCAAAATAGGGTTTATATTTTTTAAAATCTACATTATCACATATATACTTCACAAGTCCACATATATGTCAAAATACAAGTCCAGATACAAAAGTCCACATGTCCAAACATCCAAACGACATACAAGTCCGATAGGCCAAACATCTACTTGACATGCAAGTTCAAATATCTTCATTGAAGAGGTGGCTCATTGGGAGGCATGTCGCTCGTGTTGAACAACTGGTCGACAAAGTTGGTATTGTGGTCCGGAGTATGACGTGAACCTGAACCCTATAAGACACATAGTACATGTGTTACATTGGCAAATAGATTTAGCTCAATTTAGTACATTTTCATAATTTAACTTTAAAATACACAAAATACACATAGACTTAACTTACCACTCTAGGTGATGGAGGTGGTTGTGTCGTCCATGGAGCATATCTCCATGACATTTGTGACTGCCCCATAGGAGGATATCCCCATGGCATCTGTGGCGATGATGTCATTTGAGGCATCATCGGTGTTGGCATCTGATGTGGCATGTGCAGAGTCATCTGTGGCATCATCTGCGGTGTCGTTGGTGGAATATGAGACAACCATGGACCAAATCCCCACGACATCAGTGGTAGTATCATTTGGTCGTGGGAACCTATCGAAGAGGAAATTCTACGGCCGGGTGGCGGAATGCACCCGCCCTAATCCTAAGATGAGGAGGGGGCCTTAGCGGTTTGCCTGTTGTGGAATCAGGATGAATACACGAGGACACAAGGGATTATAGTGGTTTAGGCCGCCGGAGCGTAAAACCCTACCTCCATTGTGTATGTTGTATTTAGTGTGTAAGCCTGAGTGCTTGTGAGTCTAGAGAGCTTGAGAGCCTAGAGAACTTGTGAGTGACCTGTCCCTGTAACATTGTGTGCCTTCCCTTTTATAGTTTAAGGGAGGCACATACAAGGATGCTGAGCCCCGACATGTGGGCCTAGGAGCATAATGGATGAAACACATTATGTAGATAATTAATACTAATAACACCTAAGTAATCACCGGGCGCCATGATGGCCGTAGTCCACACAGTATTGATAAGTGGCGACCGCTTCCTTGGTAACACGTGAGTAATGATGAGCACGCCGCCTGCCACTGGAATGGACAGGCACTCGTCTTATCCACAATAAATGCAGGGGCAGTGTAGCCTAGAGGCTTTACACTAGGCTCCATCCGTTGGCTTACGTCATGTGCAGTAGTCCATGTGACTGCATCGGGTCTCTGCCTGAGCGGGGAGCATGAGTGTATGCAGACAGGTCCAGGTCTGGACACGTGTCGGCACCGGACCCCCGCTTGGGTCTTGTTCCAGGCCCGAGTATGTTCTATCCTGGAACCTTGGGACCCCATTGTGGGCGGCCCGGACCCCATACGGGGGGGGGGGGGGGGGTTCGGTTCCCTTCCATGGGTCCGGCTTGCACACGTGGAGGTCCTAGACCAACCTTGGAGGTCCGGATTGTATATCTAGGGGTCCAACGCTCTCCCATGGGGGTCTAGACTTACTGTTGATGCCTTGGAGTATATCACCTTCTCTGGACACGTGGCGGCTCTGGACCTGCCCACGTGGTGGAGTCAGGCGCTGCTGTGGACCTAGAGTAGTCGCCCGAGATTGGGGCAAGTCATCCCACACACAACACCTTTACCACACGACTAAGAGATAGCCACGTGGGCACTGCGTATTTATATAGTAGTAAGAGGTACCCTAGTTTCAGGGTACCAACAGTGGCCCCCGGGCCCGCCTCAGGGGAGGATGCGAGCCTGCAGGTGGGGCCAAAGCTTGTACTTCGCCTCAACATGGCAATGAGCGATGATTGGGGCGCCATCTTAGCACGTGCCGCATTAATTCAGCGCATCTGTCGACGCACGCGCTGTCAATCTGCTTTCAGTCACATCAACTGCCTTATCTATCCCTATGGCCAACTGATCCATGGCCCCCACATCTGGCAGTTTCATCGGGCCATGCGTGGGGTGCCTCGTTGCCACCGCCTTGGTTAAAAATATCCTTCTGCAGCGGCCTCGAGGTGTCGCGTCATCGTGCACGGTGGTTCGCTCTTTTCGCACTCGAAGACCGGCACACCAGCTGCATGACTTGTGGGCCTGGGCCCCCGTGTCATAGACTGAGTTGTCTTGGTCCTTGGTGCCCGTCGGGCGAGATCTCCTGCGGCGATTGAGGGGCGCACGGAAGGGTTTCCTTGAGAGAGGACTCTGGTTTCCTTGAAAAAGGGTTCAACTCCGTGTGCAGCAGTTACCCTTTCGCATTCTCTCCCAATCGCGTGTGCCCCCTTTGCCTTCGTGCTTCTCTGGGTCCCGTTGCCTTCGTGCTCCTGTGCTTTACGCTCGCGCCGCCGTAGTTGCCATGGCTTCGCTAGGTCATCCCGACCGCTTCCAGACTGAGGCAGCGCTCAACCTGCCGCCGCGGCCTGCTCGGGTGGAGCGCGCTAGGGCTCGCCGCAATGGATTCGTGCCAGGCGTGGCTCCCCTCGGCAATCTCGCCATCGGGGAGTTCGTTTTGTTCGTCTCCTACATCTCCTATGGGTTGGCGCTGCCGATCTCGCCTTTCTTCCTGCTACTGTTGGAGGAGTTCGGGCTCTAGCTTCAGCACCTTACGCCCCACTCCATCCTCCAAGCGACCATCTTCGTCCACCTCTGCGAGATGTTCGTAGGGGTGCCCCTTGTACTTCCCTCTTCCGCCATTTCTTCGTGCTAGTCAAGTCTGGGAAGGCCAAGGACCATCTTGGTGCTTATTACTTCTAGACGAGGCCGGATTCGGCCGTAGCCTACATCTCCACCTTCGGCGGCGCGAGGTGGGAAAACTGGCACGGCGACTGGGTGATCGCCAGCGCTGAGGCCAACGACCGTCTCGCCCTGTCGAGCGACGGGCCATCCCTCGACCGCAAGCATTGGAGGACCAGCGATTGGGACGCCCTCTGCGGGATCCAGATCCCTGGTGTACCGGCTGGGGGTCCCTAGCTCGCCGGTGCGGCCCCTAGCGCCCCCGCTGTGGCCCCAAGCCCCTTGGACAAGGGTAAATGGGCTACAAGCAGCACTTCTGCCCCAGTTAGTTCTAGGGGGTCAGAGGAGGAGAGGCGACGCCGGTTGCATCGCGCCGATAGGTCAATTGTCTCAGACCCCCCCCCCAAAAGCGCTAGAGGACTGCTAGCGGGGCTGAGGAGGCCAGCTCCCAGACCCATGGCGCGCAAAGGTGCGCCAGTCCTCCGATGCCGCGACCACCACCACCATCGCAACAACAGCAGCAAAAGCAGCAGCAACCATAGCCAGCACAGCCACAGCAGCAAGAGCAGCGGTCGTCCCGCTTCCAGGGTCGCTGGAAAGTCCAGGGCCCCAAGTAACTATAGCCCTCTTTTTTCACGAGTCTAGTTATCATGCCGATGGGTCTTAACCCATCCTTTATTTGCCAGGGCTTCCTCCCCCTCTGCCCCTAAGGTCGCATCTCCTCCACCGGATATCAGGTCCGCTGGTGGGTCTGGCTCTCAGCAGCAGGAGTCTGCTGAGAGTGGTGTCGGTGGAGCGCACCCAGCTGCTGCTGGGACGGTGCCACCAGCCACCAACGTCCCAACTGGGGGTCCAGCTACAGCGGCGCTAGCGTCAAGCGGTGCCATGATGGCGGAGGAGGTCCCAGCTGGGGGACCTGCGTCCGCTCCTGACACCGGGGATGGCATAGGAGGCACGTCCAGTTCCGTCCCTCCGCCTACTCCGGAGGAGGTGGAGGTGATTTTTTGGCGGCGGCTCTGGTCAGGAGCCGAGCTGGACGTGGCACCAATCCCCCTTCCCCGGGTGCTGTCTCGGGCCCACCAAGCCCTCAATGAAACTGAGCATCCATCCGACGGGAATGGGAGGCGCTGGAATCTGAGCACCAGCGCCTCAGCGACTAGCGAACCCAGCTGGAGGAGCGCACCAAGGCGGCATCCCACCAATTCACCTCTGAGCTGTTCGAACTCGCGCGAGACCGCAAAGATTACAAAAGGGACCTCCAGAAGGTGTTCGCCAGGGAGCTGGAGGCATCACGATGGGAGAAGAGGCTGGCCAAGAGGGAGGAGGCTCTGAGCGAGAGGGAGGCCCTCACAACAGAGCTCCGGGCCAAGCTGAAGGCCCTAGGCCAGACCCTGGAGGCCCAGCGAGTCCAGCAAGTGGAGGCCATAGAAAGAATGAAGAAATGGTAGCAGGAGCTAGAGGACAAGGCCAGTGACATTGCCCTCACCGAGGAGAACCTCAAGGAGAAGGATACGTCCCTGAACAGGCGGGAGACGGACCTCACTAGGTGGGAGAAGGATCTCGCCTTCAGGGAGGAAATGCTCGAAAGGCGGGGCATGTTGTTGGCTGAGCACGAGCTGGAGGCGGAGGAGAAGGAGCGGAAGCTGGAGGAGCAGATCCACCAGTTTGGAGTGGTACGGGCGGAACCGGGTCCCCTAGGCGACGGAGGCCACCAAGAAGGCCCTCGAAGATCTCCAGGCAGAACACCGCGCTGGGGTCCAGCTGATAGCTGAGTGGGCCGACGAGGCGAGCACGGCGCTGGTGCCACTAGGGATAAGTCCTATCCCAGTGTCGAAGCCGCCATCTTCGATCTCTGACGCCCTCCCGGTGCTGGACTCCGCCGCCGAACGCCTTCGTCACCTAGACCAGATCCTCGGCGCCCGCCTAGAGGCAGAGGGCAGCAGGCTCTGCCGGGCGGTGGTGGATTACGTGCTAACGTGCTTCCGGAGCCACGACCCGGCCATGTCCATGGCATCAGTGCTCGATGGTCCGGTGGCCCACACAGAAGACGCTGCCCGGGAGAGTGTCCAAGACGCCGTGGAGACGGTGGCCGCGCGCTTCCAGCGCGACCCTACTGATGCCGATTAGCTCGTTCCTACAAAGATAAAGCTAGGGCTCCGCTTGAAGGTGGATGTAATAATCTTTTTGACACATAACATACTTTTGAGAACTGTTAATTTAACAGCACTTATCTGTATGCCATTTGTCCTCGTTGTGTGTAGCATTGGCCCCCCTAGGATGTAGGCTCGAAGTATCGAGGCTAGATACCAGTATACCTAAGAAAGAATTGGTAACTCGGCCCCCAAGAGGTAGTCCCGACTGGGACCTGGACCTGTACACAGCTTTGGCTAGGAAGTTTTAGTAGTACACCCATAGGACCCACCAACTGGTATCTTTTATCCTTTGATTCATGCAACAGGACTCGGAGAGGAAATTCTCCGACCAAGTGGCGGAATGCACCCGCCCTAATCCTAAGATGAGGAGGGGGCCTTAGCAATTTGCCTATTGTGGAATCGGGATGAATACACGAGGACACAAGGGATTATAGTGGTTTAGGCCGCTGGAGCGTAAAACCCTACCTCCACTGTGTATGTTGAATTGAGTGTGTAAGCCTGAGTGCTTGTGAGTCTAGAGAGCTTGAGATCCTAGAGAACTTGTGAATGACCTGTCCATGTAATGTTGTGTGCCTTTCCTTTTATAGTTTAAGGGAGGCACATACAAGGATGCCGAGCCCTAACATGTGGGCCCAGGAGCATAATGGATGAAACACATTATGTGGATAATTAATACTAATAACAACTGAGTAATCACCGGGCGCCATGATGGCTACAGTCCACACAGTATTGATAAGTGGCGACCGCTTCCTTGGTAACGCGCGAGTAATGATGAGCACGTCACCTACCACTGGAATGGACAGGCACTCGTCTTATCCGCAATAAATGTAGGGGCGGTGTAGCCCAGGGGCTTTATGCCAGGCTCCATCCGTTGGCTTACGTCACGTGCAGTAGTCCATGTGACCACATCGGGTCTCCGCCTGAGCGGGGAGCAGGAGTGTATACAGACAGGTCTGTGTCTGGACACGTGTCGGCACTAGACCCCCGCTTGGGTCTTGTTCCAGGCCCTAGTATGTTCTATCCTAGAACCTTGGGACCCCATTGTGGGCGGCTCGGACCCCATACGGGGGGTCCGGATCCCATTCCAGGGGTCCGGCTTGCACACGTGGAGGTCCTAGACCAACCTTGGAGGTCTGGATTGTATATCCAGGGGTCCAGCGTCTACCATGGGGGTCCAGACCTACTGTTGATGCCTTGGAGTATATCACCTTCTCTGGACACGTGGCAGCTCCGGACCTGCCCACGTGGTGGAGTTGGGCGCTGCTGTGGACCCAGAGTAGTTGCTTGAGACTGGGGTAAGTCATGGCCTAGTCCCACACACAACACCTTTACCACGCGACTAAGAGATAGCCGCGTGGGCAGTGCATCTTTATACAGTAGTAAGGGGTACCCTAGTTTCAGGGTACCGACAGAACCTATCCTAGAACCCTATAACAAGAAAATTAGTTTCATGTTCACGAATTACAACTCTAACTGATAAAGTTGCACAAGTTTACCTATGATGCATCACCATGCAAAGATGGGGGGTTGCTAGTGTAGTCAGAGTAATGTTGTGCTGAGGTCTTTCGCTATCGTATGCGTGCAAGTAAGTTAATTATCATTTGTGCATTTAGAATTATTTTGAAAACTGACAAATAACTAAATTGAAGTCGATCTATTATCTGATGATACATCCACATATATGACATTTGTTGTGATTTCATCATTTGCATCAGTTGTCACATTTGTTGCACCTGCTCCTATAACTTTCGTTATTCCTCTATTAGCTCTTCCTTTCATGTAGATGATCAAGGCAGACTGGTCCCAAAAGAGGATGATGACTGACTACTATAACTTCGGCGTTCCACAACACCGTCGCTGATAGGAACCTGCACAGAGTGTTATACTATGTACAATAGATAGAATCATAGTTATCGAAATGAAATGACTCGATAATATAAAGTACCTCCCATGTCGCACACCTCCACCAGCTGCATAAGCTGCCGCCATTTCAAAGTTAGTAGTCATCCAGTCCATATCTAGTCCATGTTTCTCTCGCAAATTTTTAATATAGCGACCCTGTAAAACATTTATTTCAATTGAAAATGCAAAATTAGAGTTTCGAGTTAGTATTCGGATGTACCAACTTTTGTGTCGCATTCTCATCACACAAAATCTTTGGATGTTCTAGATCTCGAGAAGCCTGTAATACAAGATTACATGTTCATAGATTTGTTTAAGAAATAAAATTGATAATAATTTAACATATCGGACGTTTAGCCTTACCGACATGACCATCAGCCCTAAAGTGGTGAAGACCATGCTTACTTAACTAGTTGCCACGATTTCTATCTGATCTATCTCTGAAGTCATCGGAAGCCCAGTAATCGCACAACCAGAGCCAAGCATCCAGGTGCTGGCTCATCCAATCCACCTCGCTTTCCCTGTACTACGTAGCTACGAGGTGTATCTTCTTAGCCGCCTCTCTGCTCTTATTTATCTTCTGGCACTTATGCCAAATGACCCCGCCTTGAATCGTGCATCATACATCATGCCCTTCAGAACTCTTTGGGTAGTGACGTTAAATACCTTTCGCGCATGCTGATCATCAAGGCTCATATCATCATGCAAGTGATATTGTTCCTACAATATAGACAAATTATTGTTTTTTACCAACAAAGTAAAATGTGTTAAAATTAAATATGGAGGAAAACTAACCCAGAAGCTATCCCACACGATGTCTGCATGGGATCTACCAAAGTCATAGGGCTTTTGGGTCCAATGACTCTAGACAGTAGCCGCTACATCCCACAAACATCAATGACCATCCCTGGGTAGAAAAATCGACAGCAAATCCCAATCACAGTGCTGACTGGTGTACGGTGGCCTTACTCGTCCCATTACACCTATTCCCAAGACTTGGTCTCCATCGGCTTAGTTATTTGCCGCTGCTCGAATTCCTTCCGAGGCTTTAATGTCAGGGACTGGCGAAACCTACAAAAATGAAACTTATTGTTTGAAAATGAAACTATTATTATTTTATAATTTAAAGGTGTTAATTAAGCATAAAATACCTAATGTTGCTAATAGTTGCAGTTTCCACCTCATATGCTGCCGCCTTAGCCTCCACCTTATCTGTTGCCGCCTGATCTACCTCGTCATCTGCAGCTATGATAACATCATGTATTGCAGTGGCCTCTGTCGGAGCAATTGAGTGATCCAACGACTGCTGCTCCTCTGAAAGAGGTGAGAAGCGCTGCTCTATCCTCTGTCGACTAGATGTGGTGCCCTATGAATGGAAACAACATTAAGATACAAACGACTATCTATCAAGTATAATTTAAATAAAATCAGATCTAGTACCATAAACAAGGAAGTGATGGTGTGTACAGCGGGATCAGCCTCTCTACTCGACCTGGATCGAGTAGACTTGAAGGTGTTTAGACCCTTTTTCTTCCCTTTCCCCCTACCAAGCACCTTGAACATCTACATAATTTTCACACAATAGATAGCATAAACGATTCAATTATAAAATAAATTTAAAATAGGTGTATAACATGAATTGTAGTAATAAACAAATTCAATTCATTAAGGACTGTCCCTTCATATACAATATCATTCTCTTTATCACTATTTCTTTGATCGTCGTCTTCTTGATAGACATCACAAAAATCATCATTTGTAACACTTACGTTGTAGTTATCACGCTCAGGGTGGACTTGTAGATCAGCTTTGTAGACAACCGACCAAGCATTCAAGCTTGGGTGAGAATAACATAAGTAGTACACTGATTCACTTGATGGGCAAGCACATTATTGTTGTACTCATTGCCTTTGTTCCGTGATGTGTGCTTTATCTCGATAACTCCAAACTCGTCGACTCGCGTGTAGGTTCGAGGATCAAACCATATACAATCAAAGGTCACAAACCTTAGAGGTTTACGACCTCCAAACGTATACTCGGTTATTTCTTCAACAATATACCATAATATTCAAAAAGTTCATTATCAGCATTATATGCACTTACTGATACTCCGTTGTTTTTGGTGGCTGCAAGCAGACGACTTGCTTCATGTTTTTCTATTTGAAACCAGTACCCATTGATATTATAACGATTGAATTTCTTTGTGATCAGTAGACCATGTGATATTTGTACCAAGTCCTCAGAGACTTCAACATTAGGTTTTCTATACTACATGCATGGGCAAACGAATCGGTATTGTTAAATTATTCAAAATATATGGAATAGAAGTTCAAGTAAAGGAGTATGGAGATAATTGCATGTTCATGGAACCACTGAACAAAGGAAGGACCACTAAGTATCCCATTTAAGCATAGGTCATCTAATTCCTTCAATGTAAGTCATTGAGAAGTTACTCGATGTGTGTTTTCAAAGATTTCAAAATATGGATGAAGTTCCTCCATATTTGTAACACCCCAGGTTTTAGCTAGAAAGTTAACCTAAACCTACATCACTTAACACATTATCACATGTATGATAAGTAAAGCAAACACTGCAAAAACCCTGGGTAATCTTGAAAATTACTTATGAATGTCAAGAAGACACTATTCTATCCAAATCATGTGAGGGTTATGAGTGGAAGTGGCCCTAATCCTTAAACCCCAATCAAGATCCAAAGAAAAGGCCATGCAAGATCAATTAGTAAACTTAACCAAATTGTTTATTTAGAGTTGGACCCTTAACAAAATTGGCAATTAGCTAAGTCATGAACAAAAGATATTAAGATTTGGTCTCATGAAAATGAAGAAAGAACCCTCAAAGAGGTCAAATAAGTGGGAGAGGCGAAAAACAAAAACAAGATTTTTTCTATGTCCCTAAGCACCCTAATCACAAACTTGGACGTGTTAATTAGCTTGCAAACCTTAAACATAAAAGCTCCAATCATGAAATAAGTGCCTAATTACCCTAGGAACACCTTGGTAAATTTTGAACCTGAAACTCCACTGTTTGATAACACAACATGGATTTCCTCTTAGATTTGGGCAGTGAGACAAACACCTCTTAAGCACTCAATATATTTTGATCTCTAGTCCTAAATCTCATAGCCCCCCACAAATGTGTTAGCTTAAAGTGTAAGAAACATCTTTTGTGTAAATATTTTGCTCGATTTTGGCTTGGATTAGTGACATTTCAAGTTTGAAAGCAGTAGATGCTTCTGTGCCACGTGTTTGACACAGGTAGACATGCTAGCACACGCACTGGCCACGCTCGCGCACGCCCCCGCGTGCCGGTTGGCCACCGACATGTTGTGCCTCCTGTTCTAGCCATCATGCCTATAAAAGCCCGAGGTCTCGCTGCTATGCCCTCCCCCTTTTTATCATGACCGTTTCCCTCACTTCATGCCCTAGGCTAAGCATTCTAGTGAGCTTGCCATCATCTGCCACCGCCACCGTAGCTCAGCCATCACGATCCGCCAAATCCCATCCACCCCTGCCTCAGCCAAAGCCAGTGTTGCATTCCTTGTGTCATAGTGAAGCTCGTCAGTCAGCTCCTCAACACTCTACTGACCCACAGGAGCATGCCACCATTCGTCGGAGACTTGTCTCCCTAGTGAGTGTCGTCCAGCCAACTCAGAGCACCACCCTTCAATTCAAGCCTCAGCCAGCTCCACCAACCTCCGGTGAAGCTCCCAACCCATCAATTGGAGCTCTAAAGCTCTTTGCTGACTAGACCGCTCACCACCGATGAGCCTCTCTGCATGCATGCGTGGATAGCTCGATTACGACCATCCACGAGCTCGATCTGCACCTTGACGTGACCGCAGCGACACCCTCGACCTCACCAAGCCCTTCCCTAGAGCTCTACCACTGCCAATAAGCTGCTCCATCCCTTTCTTCCCCGCGGCTACTGTTCTAGTAAACCGAGGACTATGGGTTAAAAAGAATAAAAGCCTAGGGCACTATTTGCATGGTGAGCGACTCATAGGAATAATATTCCTAGGGCTTGGTTTAACCAATTCGGTTAAGGAAAAGTCTAGGGACCCCGATGGAAAGTTGAATTCCTTTATCCTTTTTAGTTTATTCTTTTAAAAATAGGTAGAGAACTTCAAAAATGTGTAATTTGAGAAGTATTCATCCAAAATTAGTGAAATCAATTTTGTAAGGCTCTTGATAACTTAATCTTTCAACTAAAAATATGAAATGTCAAGTTTACGAACCTTTTCTGTAGAGGATGAATTAAAAACATAAGATGCCTAATCCTTAAAAGTAAGAAGAAAAATAGGAACACTTTTAGACCAAAGTTGAAAATTTAGAGTAGGTGCAATATCTGGTTTGTCACTATTTAAAAATATTAAATACCCTAGTCTAAGGATTTAAGTAGGGTTTACCTATTAAAAAGCAAAACTATCCATTGTTTTAGAAAATGAAAATAAATGGTAAATACATGAAACCAGTAGGTGCTCTAATTTTCCTACCCTACTTAGATGATGTAGCACCTAGGAAAAATATGATAGACTTTGGTCTAGTGGGAAATATATAGAGTAACCATGTAACTGAGCAAAGTAGGGATAACTTTAGAACATCATAGAAAAACATCCCTGAGGGGATAAAGCCCAAACTTTAGGAATGATTGCTCTTATCCTAAGAAGAACTTAGAATAACTACTAAATCCATTGATTTACACTTCTCAAAGGGCAAGTTAGTTGTAAGTGCTTATAGCCACCCATTCTTTAGAAATTCATAAGAAAATAAGTAAAAGAAGTTAAAAATTAAAACATGATAGAAGCCACTTACATACCAGAGAGATAGTGTGAAAAACATCCAATCTGTTTTTGACACTTTTCACTACGAAGTGTAGTGTTAAGCCCCTTTTTGCTTTAAGTTTTGTTAATATTGCATAGTGAGTACCTTAATTCAAATTGAGCCCATATTCATGTGACAACCTCTAGTGACCAGTAGGAACCCATTGTAATTTTTGTAGATTTTTTGGAATTTTATAAATGGTGGTGCTATTCAAATTACCCTATCTTTAATAAAAAAGAAAAGATTAAGAAAGGCCCTTTAAAACCTTTAAGCCCTAATTGTACCACACATGAGAAAGGGCCTGTTGAACAGTTAGGTTAATAGGTAAGCCTTAATCACACCGAACTCATAAGAGCAAAAGCAAACTAAGTAAGGGTGATAAGTAAACCCCTTTAATTTAAAGGGAAAGGCCTCACTCAACACTTAAGTCACTACACACCCTTTTGTCAAGAAGCATACTCTCAGCATTGCATCCTCATATGCAGTGTCTTGTACTATGTTAATTAATTCATAGGTCGCATTCATTAGACTATAATCTTGCCGAGGGAGAGTATGTCCTGATTCCCGAGAAAGGAGGAGATCAGGAAGGAGGACCAGACCTTATTCCCAAGTCTGCTGTCGAGGACTCCTCTTTCGCACCCACGCAAGAAGCCAAGCCCTAGTTTTATGCATAACCCTGTTATATATATATATATATATATATTTTTGCAACTTTATTTGTAGGCTTGTATTGTGCACTTAAGTGTAGGAGTTGCTTGAAACCCTAGATGCATGAACTTAGGATCCTTTTTGAGATGAATACTCGAATGCTAAGTCGAGTAGCTGCTATGCTAATTAAGAATCTCAATAGAAGTCGAGTGTATTTTCCAGCACTCGTGTGAGGTCACGAATTGAATGTACTCCTTTTAAAATGGGATTATGATTGTCTGTGGACAACAATCCATAGGGATGCCCTGTATGTGGAACGGAATTGGAATAAGGATTAACGTGTGGATACTTGTTTCAAGCGTTTGAACGTACTAAACTCATGCCAAGGAATATGGTAATTGGTAAGCCTAGTACCTGGCTGAACCTGCCTATGGATGGTTTACCTCACTTGTCTCGAGACTTGGTCTCCCATGCTAGCAATGGTGTGTACAAGGGCAGTCACTGCATGACTGGGTCTAGGCAGCGAGGCCTTGTATCCAAGGGTGTGGGCTCCAATTTGTTGCTAGGGGATCGACTGGGGATGGTTGATGTGTCTGGGGATGGAGTGCCCCTACATGTCGTGTTGTTTAGGTTTACCTTGCAAGGTTAAAACTCGATTCAAATCGTGTGGTTCTCGCAGCTAATGAGACTATTTGATCTCGCTATTGCAGAGAAATGAGGTTTTCATGACAACAACTGTTGTTTGCCATAAATGCTTGTTACCATGTGTGATTAGCAAGAAAGCATACCTAGATAATTGCTATTATAGAAACCAGAGGCTAAAACTTGACTATACTTAGTAAGCTAGCTTTTGGCAACCAAACCCCTCAGCTAAAAAGCCTCATGATATAGAGGTGGTGGAGTAGTTTCCACACACTGGTAAGTCTAGCTGAGTATTAGTATATTCAGCGTTTCTTGTGGCAAAATTTTCAAGCACTTCTCTAGAAGAGATGATTGCTGGTGAGACTTGGCCTTCCATCCTGCCACCAGGTTGGATGGTTGAGTGGATTGCTGCCTCAATAGTAGAGGATAGGGAGGAGTAGCTCTGACTTGGCTTCGTCAGACTCCTTCACATTATCGTCGTTAACATTTATTCCACTATAAGAAAATTGGTTTACTGCTTTTGAAAAACTTCAATAATGTAATAGCATTGTTACCTTAATTTGCGGTTCTATGAATTATTGTATTTCTCTACGCCTCATTTTCGAATGAGCAAGTGGTTATCGATCTTGGTAAGTGGTTTATCGAACTAGATCCAACGGACTGACAGTTTAATCCGATTTAAGTGTATATTATCGCCCTTGAGGTGGGAGATGGGCACTTACGCTGGATTAATCTAGACTATTCTGCCACAATATTGCTATACAAGAAAAGCAAGGATTTGTTGCGCTTCGTCATATCTACAAGATGTGAGGTAGAAGCTCCGACCCTTTTACCCTGCCATTGAAAAGCACTAAGTTCGGTTACTGGGGCTTGCTCTTCGAATTGGCACCGCATCATGTGAGCATTGATGTCATTTTTGCATGAGAAATACTTCCTTGAAAAGATTGTAATCTCGTTCACTATAATTCCTTCTGCAATGCATTCGTCTACCCTTGCCTTGTTTTGCAGTATCGCTTTAAGTTTTTTCAACTCTATTTTCTGACTATACATCCACCTGAACTAGTGCAGGTCCTCCTATTAAAGCTTCCCAAGGGAGATGCACTAGCAGGTGTTGCATAGAATTCATAAATATAGGTGGAAACTCCTTTTTCATCTTGCAAACAAGGACAACAATTTCCTTCTCAAGCTTCCTCATCAGTTTCTTTGAGATTTCCTTTGCACATATTTGTCGATAAAAGTAACTAAGTTCAGCTAGTATCTTCCATAACTTGGTACTAAAATATGCACGAAACATTATTGGCACGATTCTTTCTATAAAAATAAGGTAATCAGACTCACCTAGATGAAAGGAGAGTACGGCTGAAGGCAGGGCTAGTTAGTGCATTTTCTTGCTTTTTTCAACCAATTAGTTTAATCATGTCGAGGTTAACTACCTGTTTTATATTAACTACATAGCGATCTGGGAACTTCAATGTTGTCAACCATACATGTATCTCTTCTTGTTCTTTCGGCTTTAGGCAATATGGAACTTGTGTCCTTTTCTCCTTTCCACTTGCATTGCATCTTAACTCGAGGTGCAGGCGATCACAATGAAGGGCTAAGTCTTTTCTTGCTTGGATGTTATCTTTGGATTGACCAGTGAAGTGTAAGCACATGCTTATGATGCTTTTAGCAACATTACGCTCTAGATGGAACAAATATATTTTATGGGGTAAGATCAATGCCTTCATGTATGGTAGCTCCAGAGAGAGGAGATGTGTGTCCAGTTGTGTTCTTTACTGTACCCTTTGAACACACCTCCTTCTGCCGCTTTTAGGTCACGATGTTGTCTCATGATATCTTCACCTGTTTGTCGCTTCAAAAGCCCATATCTAACCCTCTTGCCTTTCCCAAATGACTTTGTATCTTTTCTAAAAGGATGGTTGGTAGGAAGGAAACATTGGTGTACATAAAAAAATGTTTCCTTTTTGCTGTGCTTTAACCTATATGCTTGGAAGGCACCCATACATATCGAACAATGCAGCCTACCATGGACACACCACCTGAACCAAATGCCATATACCAACAGATTATGAATTGACCATAGATATGTTTCTCATAGATTAAATCTACATTTCAGATAGCTATCATAAGCCTCCACCCCTTGCCACAACACTTTCAGCTCTTCGATCAACGGTTGCATAAATACATTGATTTTCATACACGGATCCTTAGGGCACGAAATAACCAGAGCAAAAAACGTGAACTCTTCTTTAATGCATTTGCTAGGAGGGAGATTGTAGGGCATCATGAAAACTGGCCAACACGAGTATAGAGTGGAACTTCTGGTGACTGGAGTGAATCTGTCCATCGACAAACCAAGACTGAACACTTCTACAATCCCTTGCAAATTCTATATCAAAACGATCTAGTGCATGCCATGCCTCGCCATCAGATGGATGCACCATGATATCTGGATCTTGGTCCTAATGACCCCCTTCCTTATGCCACCTCAATTGCTTCACTATCTCCTGATTTAGAAACAACCGTTTAGGCCGTAGAGTAATAGGCATGTACTGGAGTTGCTTGACCAAGACTTTGTAGTAACCTCAGCCCCTTCCTTGTCTAGCACTACTACATACCTTGACTTGTCGTAGTGTATACAATGGGTGTCAATCTCGTGGTACCTCCAGAACAACATGCAATTATTTTCGCATGCATCAATATTCTCATAGTTCATGCCAAGACACGAGACAATCTTTTTATACTGATACAAGTTCTCTAGCTTCTTATGGTTCAACGGGAGGATATCAATACTCAGCTTCATGATATCGTTGTAGTAGTTATTAGAGAAGTTGTACTTTGACTTCATCACCATAAGTCATGTTACGACCTAAAGTACATTCACGTTGGTGCCCTCATGCACTTTTGCATCTATGGCTTCTAGTAGCTTGTAAAAGTGTTGCAGTTCCTTTGGCAGGGGTTGGTCGGTCTCTAGTGTTGGATGCTCATGTCTAATGTCATCTACCATATAATCGATTCGATCTATGTCCTCGACTAACTCCGGAGGAGCATCCACCTCTCTATGCTCACGCCACACCAGATAGTCTCGCTTAAAGCCATATTTGCAAATATTGTAGGAAACAGTGACGCCTAAGAGAGGGTGAATTAGGACTTCTAAAAATTGTTCTCTAAACTAGGCCATAATTAAATCCCTGGAATAAAACCTATGAAAAATACAATCTAGAATGTGCAAACTAGGTTTTGTCTAAGTGTAGCTATCTCTACCAGAAAGCCTAAGTTTCAATCCTAAATATTCTGACTAGAAAGGAGAGGTTGAAACTTAAGTACTTAATGTAAATGTGAAAGAGAAAGAGAAAGGATAGAGATGCGAACTCTCGTTAATGATGTCGGTATTTTTACCAAGGTATCCGGAACCACGCAAGGTCCTGACTAATCCTTATTGGTGCCCCTATGCAAAGGGTAGCCCACGCGAGGGCCAAGCACCACGGTTGAGTAACTCCTTAGAGAGTCGCGAGCCTTCTCCTCGCGCAAGTGGTGCTCCGCTTCTGGCTCCTCTCGGATGCTCCCTGCCTCTCCACTATCGAGCTTCCGATCGAAACGTTGTCGGCTCATTCCTCCGGTACACGGTGGCAGCCATCAAACAAACTCGGTTGCCACAGTCTCGCAAGACTCTCACCCCACTCGGTACAATTACAATGGCTCGCGCAAGAGCCGAGGAGTTGTGTGATTTTTCTAAACTCACTCACCTAACTAGGATTCACCTAGAGCAAGCGCATAAGCGGTCTAACTAACCTAAGCACTTTGCAAAGCACCTACGCTAATCATCGAGGGATTCTATTAAGCACTTGGAAATGTCTACAACATGTGTTGGTATGTTGCTTGGGCTCCCACACCTTCAAATGCCCGATTGGAGGGGTATAAATAGCCTCTCCTCAATTATAGCCGTTGAACAGAAAAGTTGTTGCTTCTGTCAGTCGGGCGCACCGGACAGTCCGGTGCACACCGGAGATGTCTGGTGCCCTAGCCATGCCAGCTGATCATTGATGTTGTTGCAGTCGGCGTTGGATCCGACCATTGGCTAGACTTTTCGATGCACACCAGATAGTCCGTTGCTACAACGCCCGAGAGTCCCTGGTTCTGGGACTCTCTGCACAAACTGTCCAGTGCACACCAGATATGTACTATTCACTCTCCGGTGCTGCCACTAGAGCGCTGGCTGACTGCCCTCTTCTTGGATTTTTTTCATCATTTCCTTGGGCTTCTTTTGTTCTTGAGTCTTGGACTTCTACGCATCTTTTAGGTCTTATTTATAGGTGTTGCATCATCATAGCCTTAGTCCAATCCCCTTCGCATCCTGTGGACTACAATCACAAACACTAGCAAACACATTAGTCCACAGGTTTTGTTGTTCACCAAACACCAAAATCACTTAGCCTAATGACCCAGGGGTCCATTTTCCTTACAATCTCTCCCTTTTTGGTGATTGATGACAACACAACCAAAGAAAGCAAATATAACAAACAGTTTTGATGAAAATATGCAATCTACATGCTAAGATGCATGAATGTCCTCACAAGGTGAGATTATAGACTTAAGCCTCCCCTAACTCCATAATCCACCTACTTCCTATTTTAGACCAAATACACTTGTAGAAGCAAAACCACTTGTAAGTTCAATATTTTAAAATTTTAAATTGGGTGGTGTTTGGTGTTTGATATATTTTGAGTTGGTTTGGTCCCTAAAACTTCTCGCCTTTGGAATCAAACACCGAAAAGGAAGACATTAAAAGCATATAGGAAGGAAATAAGACTTGCCCTCGAAAAGATTTACCACTTGTAGCTCTTAAAGATTACTCCCCCTAAATGTGTGTTCTCCCGCTTTGAAAGAATATTCTTCCCCTTTGTCATAGGTGAAGATATACTCCTCCTGTCGGAGGTCCTCTACTTAGGAAAAGCACATGTGAAAGAGAGGTGCAAGATATGATTGATTAGACTAACTCCCGCTATGCATAGGTAAAAGATATATTTTGACAACATATGCATTTATAACAACACGTGAAGTATAAGATATGTAATATAGTCTAATCAAACTTTGGAGAAGACATGTAAATGATACCAATAGTGGAATGAAACCACTTGTGGAATATGAAAATACTTGTAGATTTGTAGTGGAAGCTTATTGTCTTTCTCCGGGGACTCCATTTTCCTTCAATGAGACTTACTACATATAATAGACTTGAAAACAAGTATTAGTCTCAAAGACTTAGATTATATAGTAACATCCCCCTCAAGGTGTGCATACAAGTTTTGAATCCTTGTAGGAGACATGCAATTTAATTTTGATATCAAGAGGGGCAAATTATCTATAATCCAAGCTTTGGCACATATAAGTTAAATGATACCAATTGCAGGATACCAATTGTAGAATATACCATATGAGTATCATTTACTTACGAATGTTTAATAAGCTATGTGCCATGCTTAACTAAATATTTTAAACCATGTAGGTTTGCTCAAGAATATGAATTGAAAACAAGCATTCCTACCATAAGATTGACCTAGTATGCATGCAACTCTAATCAAAAGTAAATACCACATGTAAAACTAGATATAAGAAAACAGATATGCATATCTAAAATAAATCTAGTTACCATGGGCGAGGAACTTGGGTCCAAAGTATTCATTAACCCACTTGGCAATGGACTTGAGCCAATATGATGCATCCCATGATATACATCCCAATTTTCCCAAGTCTCCAAATTCCTCAATGTCCTTCGGACTTTTCACTTCCCTCTTGGGATCCAAACCTTCTTAGTGCTTTTCATGGTTGAGATAATCTCCTTTAGCACCTAGATGCGTTTGGCCCCCTTTCCTTTATAGGCTTGCTTGTTGGCCTTGATTGCTATCACATTTCCATTCTTTTTCTTCTTGATCAAATATGGTGTAGCGGCCTTTTTGTCCACCTTGTTGATGTAGGTGTTGGAGATTTTGCTTGTTGGCTTTTGCTTGAGATTTTGCTTTTGCTTATCCCTGGTCTTCGCAATGCATTGGTAAGACTTGTGGCCTTCCTTGTGGCATAGCCTACAAACCACAGTTTCTCCCTCTCTAGGCTTGTTCACTCCCGTAGTGGTGTTAACCTATGGAGGTTTGCTTTGTTTGGCTTTGCCTTTCATGTCATACAAAGCCTTGCCTAGGCGAGCCACCTCTTGCCTTAATTGCTCATTCTCCATTGCAATCTCATCCGAACATGTTTCTATAACAACATTCTTAACGAGAACTTGATTGTAGGAATTAGAATTATCAATTAAATCAAAGCAAGAAGTAGAAGCATCTTTCTTAATAATTTTAGGAATTTCAACTAAAGATGCTCTGGGTGCTATCGATGTTCTCTAGCTTATTAGTTAGCTCATTATTATGTATGCTAATAATTTCCATTTTCTTTAGCAAGTTTTCAATGGCTTCTTGAGAGCTAGCTAACTTGGCCATAAGTTTTTCATTCTTTTTTACAAGGCTTTCATCAGTAGTTGAGGATGGAGCATTAGACTCTAATTGCTCAATTTTAGTTGTTAGCTCACAATTTAAATTTGCAAATGTTTCAAAATTTTCTAGAAAACATTTATAATCATTTTGAGAGCTAATCAACTTGTTTTTCAATGTTTTAAGTTGAGCCTTTTGTTTAGTGCAAACGTCCTCAAAAAATTTAATAGCTTCTTCAGGTTCATCTAAGGAGGGCTTACCCTCACCTTCACCATCATCACTACTACTATTATCACTGGAGGATGGGATACTCATTTTACCTCTTGCCATAAGGCATTTATGTGATGACAGTGATGAGCGTGATGAGTATAGGTGGCTGTGTGTCCTTGGAGGTTCATCTTCGCTTGAAGAGTCATCACAAGTCTTGACACTTGTAAGCGCCTTGCCTTTGCTCCCCCTTATTGTGTGGTTTGGCCATATTTGGACAGTTGTCCCTGAAGTGGCCCTTCTCCCTGCATGTGAAACATCTTCTCTTTCTTTGCTTTTTCCTGTCAATGTTAAAGAGAAGATCCTCGACCTACAGGGGCACACCCATTAGATTAATCTTGTGAATCATCCCCATTACCTTTCCAAATGTGTTGGACTGTTTCTTTGTCCTCAAAGGATGATGTTGATGGTTGATCATCTTCATCATCATCACTTTCTTCTTACTCTTCTTCACTTGAGGAGCTTTGAGCGGGAGCCTACTTCTTGCCTTTTTTATTTTTATCACATGCAAAAGCATATGGCCTTGAAGAAGTTGGCGGCAGAACTCCAATCTCAACAAGGTGGAGAAGACCGGACTCAGAGACAACTGGAAGCATAATTACAGCAAAACGGGAGTTGGATGTTAGGATCGATTGGGGGGATCACCGGGGCAGCGGTCCCTTGCCTCTTCCTACTAGGCGCCATCAGACTCAGTGAGCGAGCGGGGTCGAGCAGCAATCGCAAGGATCAGCAAGGATTTCAAAAATTGGATCAAGGTAGAAAAAGTAGAGTTAGGGTTCACTACTAGGGGATTGCCAGCAGGGATGTATAGGCGCATTAAGTCAGGTGCACCAGGGGAAGAGGTAACTCGGACCAGACCCTCAGTGAAACAAAGTCAGTCAGGCTATCAGATAGGAGCGCTAGTTGAATGTCAGTCGAACTCTTCAACAACAACAGTTAGTCAGAAATTATCAGGATGAACGCGCGTAACCAGAACTGTCAAACAACGCACAAGCTGAGGAGACGGCAAAGCACATCAAAAGAAAGTGGTAAATATAAATTTTATTCCTCAGAGGGGACACATTACAAAGGAAGAAGGGACGTCCCTCTAGGAACCAACCCTAGCATCCTGCACATACAACCTACTACTGCTACAACTACAAGTACCTACATAAGCTACCTACTACATACTACTACTACTACTACTACACTATACTACTACCTATGCTGGTGGCGCCCAGCCACCGACACCGCTGCCAACACCGCCACTGTCGTATCCGCCACCATCGCCGCCCGCGTCGCCACTTGCACTACCTCCATCGTCGCCACCGCCACTGCTCCCTTGCCACCACAGCCATCGCCGACGTCGCCGCCATCGTCCTCCTCCTCGGAGTCCTCTTCCAACGAGTCCTCCTCCTCCTCCTCCGAGTCATTCGATCCCTCGAGCCCTGCTCACTCGATGGACCAGATATAGGCCCTCTCGGCCATCGACAACCCCATGGAATTGTCCGAGCCATCGAACGATGCCATGGGGAGAGCTAGCGGTGGAGAGTCATAGCCCTCGGAGGAAAAGCCTTCCTCGAAAAACTCTGAGTCGCCAAAGTCATCTAATGGAGGAGTTGGAGGGTGCTTGTGTTTTCCCTCCACCGAGCCACGCTTTCCCTTGCCACCTTTCTCGGGCGAGCGGGAAGAGTAGGCAAAGAACAGTGCAAAAAGGCAAGAACGAGTGAAGAGAGCGGACACAGGCAGTCAGGCTATTTAAAGATGGCAATGGCTGGCTCCTCGGTTCTCGCGCATTTAGTGAACAGTCGCAAATACTTCAATAGTCGCTCAAGTTTCCTAGAAAAGGAGTAGATGGCTGACACCTATTCACGCAAGACGGCACCAGGAGATAGTAAAGTCATCTGCTCAAGCGCAGCCCTGCCTTTCCATCATGTCAGGCTCCTATTTTTAGACAAGACATTGTACACTACTCAATGGAGACACACCCATTGGGTGCACCGATTGGGTGTACAGCCCAGATTTTTTGAGATTTTCTAAAGCGATGTGATCTGCAAGATACCAACAGTGAATACCAAACGACAAAAATGATATCGGTCAAATTGTAGCCGACAGAAGCTCTATCGGCCTAAGTCCAATTGACTAGAAGCATTGAAGACCCTGGCGAATGCCATCCAGCCGGACCTCTATCGGTCTAGACTCAATCGGTCAAGTCCTAGTCAGCAAAGGTTTCAGTCAAGACAAGCTCAAACCAGGAAAGAATTGGCCAAGAAGAGATCACCAGAATAAATCCAAATGCTAAACTCAAAAGCAAATGACGAAGACCTTTTAATTGATTAGAACTCAAATCAATTCTAAGCTCAGGGGCTACACTCATTGGGTGCACCTACGGTGCACCCAATGGACACAAAGGCTAGAATAAATCCAAATGCTAAACTCAAGCAAATGGTGAAGGCCTTTGGATTGATAGAACTCAAATCAATTCAAAGATCGATGGCTACACCCATTGGTGCACCTACGGTGCACCCAAAGGACTCAAGGGCCAAAGGAAAGAATGCTACACCCAATGGATACTGCAATAAGACAAAGCAACCCTAAAACAATCTAGAAGAAGCACAAGACTTTATTTTCCTCTAGAGTCTCAAGTCAATTATCCTCAAAAATTGGCTCAAGCCTCGGGGGCTTGTGGGGGACAGATATCCCGGGGCCCCATAAACACTAAAGCATGTCATGGGCAACCTGACAGGTTCTCTCCTGGACTGACCTACGGGACGGGCCAGCTAATTGCAGTCAAGCCAAGCGGGCCTGATCTAAGTAGATGGAAGCCAGCGCCCGAGTTAAGCGTGGCAGGGGCACGAGAGTATCGAGCGCCATGGTTATGATCACTTGATAAACTAAGCCCTCAGCGATAGCTCGAGCAGATGGACATGAAGGACTTCGGATGTGAAGGGATATATGTGGCTACAAACTAGGAGACAAACAAGTAGATAGCTATCAACGCTTGTACGGGATAACTCTCCCTGGTCGAGTATATAAGGCCGAGAGGTGCCCCTACCATTTCATCTCATCCTAGCCCACCGCACTCATAGTTCCCAACTTGTAGACCTCATCTCAATATCAGTATCACCATAGGAAGTAGGGTATTACGCAACTCTACGTGGCCCTAACCGGTATAAGTCTGTGTGCTATTCCGTCGTGTTACCAACACGAACCATTGAGTCACGATCAACGACGTCGTCCTACCCAAAAGCATCATGTGGGTATCCACGTAGTGCGTGGTCAGATCCCAAACACCGACAGTGACCAGTCGTGGTGGTTGACACCTAGGACATGCACTCGCGTGAGGACATGGTGGAGTCAGACGTGTTGCCGATGCGGTCAAGGATTAGCGGGACACGTGTCTAGGACGTGGGAGACACGCACGCAGTGCGATATTCACAGCGGTTTGATGATTGAGCCTCAAAACCACCTAGCGCTACAGACGGTGGTTTTTGACTAGGTTTGGCCTCAAAATCCAGTGGTGGTAGTTTCAGTGGAAACTGGAGGCGACATGTGGTGTGATCATGGAGGGTACGTTAAGATGAAGTAACTCTATGTGAAGTGTGTGGCCGTCAGATGAAAACTCCAAGAGTTGGTCCATTTCACCTCCAGTGGAGTGGATAAGCTCTATGTAAATAGGGGTAGACTAGAAAATAGAAATAAACCTATAAATGGAGAGGAGGGCTGGTTAGTTCCACATCTCTTTGGCTTAGTTTTATTTAGCTCTTGTTTTAGAACTCCTAGTTTTCCTCTCTAGGTTTTCACTGGTTTAGCCGGGAGATCCACAACGATTTTGTTCTGTCGACTGTGCCTTGTAATCTACAACAATTAATCCGAGGAAGGGCCGCTAGTTTGGCCCATATCTTTTGATTGTTGGCTTCAATCTCAGTTTGTTCCCTTGCTGAATTTTTGAAGTCTTGTGTTCTTGAGTTCTTTCATTTCATTCTCTTGAGGATTTGTGGAGAACCTTCGAGTTCTTGTGCTCCGGGTGTTGTTAGGATTTGTTGGTGAGAGAGATATACTCCTAAGATCACTTCTTATGCCCCATTGATACAGTTTGTAGTTGTGACCTTAGCTGATCTCGTTTTGAGTTCGTTCTAGAAAACCTCAACAAAACCCTAATTCTATTCGTATTTTTTAGATCTGCGGTTGATTCATAACTCTGACTGAGCTCAAAGTTTGTGGAGACCTTGGAAACATATTTGTCTATATCTGTGTCTAAATTTTCTTTTCAATCGGAATACGTTTGGTTCAGTTTCGTATCCAAGAATAGAATTTCGTGCTGCTGAAATTAGCACTTGTTCGTGACATGGTTTTGGACCGATCGAACTTTTCGATGTTCGATTTGCGATCCATTTGTTTTGCTGGTCTCATGTATGTATTAGGAACATTTTGAAATCATGAGATCACTGATTTTCTGATATGATTTTGGTTTGAGCGCTTTTTCATCTTAATTGAAGGGAAGTGCTCAATTTTAATTTTTAACAGCAAAATTTGATTGGCTCCCATTCACCCCCTCTGGTTGCCTCAGTGGTCCTTCAGTCTCACAAGTAAATATGAGATATGCCATTCCCAAATGGGTCACACATATGTTTCCTAAGTGTGGTCATGAAAAAATGTAGGTACTGCCATGTACCTCAAGCAGTTGTGCTTGAGGTAAATGACAGTACCTACACTAGCAACCAAATAGAGATATTAAATATGCAAATGATACACATAGCATATGCTTACCCTATTCAAACTTAGGTGCAACTTTCTTTGTTCCAAAAATCTCTCACCACAGTTACGTTTGCTGCATAAAGGAAGAAACGTCGTATATGAAATAATAAGCAATGGCATGAATAACTAAAGCAACAGGGCCAAGTGAAAAAATTAGATGTCCATAGTCTTCAATGATGTGCCATTAACTAAAAAACATGCATTAAACAAAACTGATTTATCTATGAAACAAATAGTATAAATGAAACTATAGTTGTCTCACAAATAATCACTCAGACAATTAAAATACAAATATGTATGTTGAACAAATAACATTTTTTTGGTTTATAGTTGTCTCACAATGGAAGAACTATTTTATCTATCACATGCAACGGGTTTAAAGAAAACACACACATTTAAGCGTGACCGGAGGCACAATTGAACAGCAATACCAACAGAAGCTCAGCCCTCGCACCACATTATACTATAATGGCTAAGTATAACATGAGAATGCTAACCATGGGGCTTGGCAGCTGCGTAGTGCTTGGCGTTGTTGGGGGCGGGTCCAACATTGGAGCAGCGTCGTCACCGGGGCACAGTCGCTAGAGTAGCATGACGTGGCGCGGTGCTGCCAAGGGCGCGACATGGTCACGTGGGGCATGGAGTAGCGGCGTGGGGCGCAGCGAGCGGGGGGCTTGGTGGTGGCGGCGCGGTGTCCAGGCGGCGGTGCATGGGTGGGCTGGTGATCGATGGTACAATGAATGGTGGCGCGACGGCTGGGGTGTGTGCAAAGTGAGGAGGCACGAAGGCGATGGAGAGAGAAATGAGAGATAGAAAGGTGGTTGCTAGGTCGCATGCGGGTGGGTGGGTGGGCGGGTAGGCGACTGCTAGGCGTGGTGGTGAGTGCTGGCGACCCATGCCTAGAGAAATAAGAACAACTGTGGTAGCTAGGTCACAGGTGAGAGAGCACGGGAAAGAGAAAGGAGAAGAGAAGGCTGTAACACCCTAAATCCGTCAATTGAAAATAACTTAGTTTATATTATTAATATCTAGTAGATAGGGAAAATTTTATGTTTTTAAATAACGAAATGATGAAATAAACAAATTAAATAATTTCTTGAATAGATAAAATTTTACCAAGTGTTTGATGCATTCATGCCGCTGAGGCATAAATTTTGTTTGATGTATCAAATTTTTTTATATATCATTTAATTCTTTTTGAGGAGCCCAATATATTTACATAATAGAATATGTCATAAAATTATTTATTTTAAAATTGAGTATTTATTGATGTAAATATTAACATTGGATTTATCCAAAATTTTGGAATAAATAGATTTATTTATTTATATTCTGAGTTTTTAAAAAATGAAAGAAAAGAAAGAATTGAAAAACAATATAAAAATATGTATCACGTGTTTGCTCGCCGAACCGACCGTTCAAATCTAGCCTTTTTGGTATTCATCTCATCTCTCTTTATTCTTTATTTTCACTTATGTGTGGGCCCTCCTTGCCATACTCTCAGCCTCTCTGTCTTTTCATCTTCCCCAGCGGAACACTACTGTGCGCGCCGTCTGGACGCTTGCTCGCACGCCACCGCCCAATCTTAAGACGACGCCGCCACCCTTCGCTCACTACGCCGCACTGAAGCCCGACCATGTGCTAGCAGACGCCCGTTGCTCTCCCTACTACCGTCGATTCATTTATCTTCTTCCCCATTAAGCCGCGGCGGGCATTACTTTTTCTGCTCAATGCCATTAATGTCGCTGTTACCTCCTCGACCATCAGTGCCAGCAACCGACGCTCCTCACTTTCCTCTCCGGCCCTATAAAATGCCAAGCCTCTTTCCACGCCGTGTACTGCAGCTGTTGTGCCGCTTTCCGTCGCTCGTCGGAGAGCTCAGTTCAAGCGTCCTGTTCTCGCCTCTGTGTTTCGCGATACTCTACAGCTCACTATCATCGTTCTACCACGTCGGTGAGTTTCTTACGATGACCTCCTTTGTTTGCCCTTGTCTAGTGCCGTTCACATTGCCTCCACATCAAAAATCCTCTGCACAACCGCTCCATCGCTTCTTCGCTCGACTACTGCCTGCACGCTTGCTTCCCACAACACCACACCTCTTCTCATGCTCTTATCCCTCGTCGCATGCCAGCACTCAGCACCATCGTGCCAACATCTACTACTGCGTGTCACCATTGCTCGTCACCCCGTTTGCCTCCTCGCTTCATCACCCTGCAGCTTGCCAGAGTTCGCCCCGCGCCATCAAAGTTCCACAGCTCGATTGTGCTGAAGCATCAAACTGTCGTGGTTCATCTCGCCATGTCAGGGCCCACATAGCGAGTTCACCATCGACAACCTCGCTGGAGCCTCACCCTTGTTCTGTTCATGCCAACACCAAAGCCCACCCCGGTGTCCCTTCTTCGCGTCGAAGCCTTGCAGTGCTACCCCAATGTATAAGGTCAATTTTGCACTAATCTATATGACAATTTGTTCTTTTAAAATTGATTATTTAAAATTTAAATTATGTGGCGTTTGAATGATTAGTTTCATGTTCATGCACAAAACACCTTTTAAAGATGTTTTATTAGCTTTAGATTATGTGCTAATCTTTTTAGATAGATTTTTTATATTAGTTTTCATAATGTTTACTATAGTTATTTATGGTAATTTTTCTAAAGTTAAAAGAAACGATATGTCTTATGTTTTTCAAAAAGATAATTATTATCTATTTAGTTTTATAATCAAGTTATATATTTTGTGCGCCTTACTATATTAAAAATAATATATGTGACGGAACCTCCCAAGTCATTAGGCCCACCTACAGTTGTCCTTGTCCAGCGGACCTCAGGCAACCCTGTAGATGCTTCTAATCACTCGACAAGTTCGGTATCTGTGTCCTTTGCCTTTCCCAAGAGTGTTTCACCCGTCACGCAGATATTACAACACATCGGAGGAACGGATAAACGGAAGCAATTACATTAACTTAATTTACATTAAAATATAGAAAGAGTGATATTATTACAGACCAGTCATACAGGAGTGCAGAAGTACTATTATTACAAACCCGGGAGGCAAAAACCCCTCCTGCTTAACAATAAAGTGTTTAAAGGAGGACACTTCCTCCCGAGGCTTCAATCCTGATTTTCTTGCTTTGCCACCACCTTGGAGCAAAAGCAATAAAAATTTGCTGCTTCCTCACCTATAACAACATGGGTTCGAAAACCCTGAGTATGAATTGCAAGTCTTACCCGTCAAAATAAAAGACTCTCAAGGATATGCTGGCTTGAGGGAGTCAAGGTAAAGCTTAATCAAGGATCAAGACTTTCTTTGCAAAAATGCTTACTAATAGTGGATCCTTAAAAATCCAGTTTTATCAGCAAGTTAAGTCATTACCTGATTCTAGAGTTCTTTCTATCCTAGTTCAAGCACTTGGCCTATACTAGCCATTTTCTTATTAACCCTTCTTGTTTACTAGAATTTACGTGTAAGTCAGTGACCAAGTCTTTATATCCGAGAAGTAACGGCGATCCGAATCAATTAATACCCAGCTGGGGATCTTCAATCACACAACATATGTAGCACTTAACCCTTGCATATGTCAACTCGCCACTGGGGTTCTTAAGACCAGATCAGGTTCACGCCAACTAAGAGCACAGATACACCACCATCCACCCTCTTACCACGGAGGGTACACGCTACTCTCGCCATCTCTCCACCCCCATTGCGTGTTATCTTATTCTGGTTTTAGTCTTCCCAAGGCAAAGCTTACCCATGATGAGGCATGTGACCAGTTAAAAGGTCCTCGATCATCAAGCCTACATCGAGACGGTCTTTAATCGACTCAGACGGAGACACTACACCGAGACTCTCTTCTCGTGCAAGTCACTCGCCCGATCTTAGCTTAATCATTTCAAACCCAAAGATTGGTACCTGGCAGAGGTACATCTTTTCTGATGTTGAACCCATCATGGCCATGATGGATCCACCATCAAGTTTATTTTTGAAAACATCTCATCCCACTTGAAGCATCATCTTTTGTGAAAACAAAACATTTTGTTTTTCTAGAGCAAGACTAAGCATAAGAAAAACCTTTTTATAAAACAGGTGATCAAGGAAAGGTAATCAAACTTCCAAGGAAGAAAACGCATCAATTTGTTTAGCATACAACTCCTATCACCTAATGCATCAAGCAAGTGAGAAAGATTTTAAAATAGCAAGGAGGTGGCAAATGCACCGGGGCTTGCCTTGTGTTATAGGAGAGTCGGGCTCTGCTCCACAGATATCAAAATAAAAGCAGTTCCCGGCAGGTGGGTCTTCTGGTGGTGGTCGTGCAACTCCTTCTTCAACTACTATTTCTTCTTTGTTTTCTATATAGAACCATATATAATCATGAATGCTCATGTAATGCTGATGAAAATGCAATGATAATAAAAGTACATCATATTAAGTCTTGAATACAATTTTCCTTCACGGTACTCCAGAAAACTAGGGTTTGTGGAGTCAGTATTTTAGTTCATAGGGCACACACTACTTAGAAGTTCAGGGTTTTGGGGTTTAGGCATCAAACATTGTCCAAATCAAGCCAAACTTCACCCAAGGTTTCTAAATATCATTTTAAGCTTAACCAAAAAGTTTAGGGATTTTTGGAGTTATTAATCAATTTCTAAAATTCCATGAGTATAGGTTTTAGCTATTTTAGTTGCTTCATAATTCTTGGTTTGGACTAAAAATCCTGGAACCATTTTTATTAAATACTACAAAAATTTAGGAGTTTAACAAAATTGGTCTCACATTTTTAGCATTTCTCTACAATTTTCTATAGATTTCCAAAGTCTGGTAGAAAAAGAAAAAGAGAAAACTTAAACAGTGATGGGCTGAAACTGGCCCAAGTCGGTCCATGCACACGCGAAAACGCGCCCACGCATGGCTGCGGTGAACATTTTGCGCAGGGAACCCTGGCGGTTTGAAAAACCCATAAAGAGTCCCCTTCACTGTTTTTCTGTCTCGCTGACAATTGCACGAAGGTCCCTCGACTTCTGTTTCTTCTATAACTCGATCCTTGGCCACGGCGCGCTCGCCGACGACCACTCAGTTGCTCAGACTGGCGGTGACCGGCGCTGGCTGCCCAAATTAACCATTGGGCAAGCATTACTGACCCGAGGCGATCCTAGAACAAGCTTAAATTGAGTTAATGCGGCCCTGACTACACTTGACCATGGCGACAGTGAATACCGAACACAAACCTAAGCGTTCTAGTTGATTGAGTGTGGTCAAGCCTAAAGGGTTGAGCCGATGAGCATCATGAGCATGTATGGGTGCTAAAACATGATCAAGGAGAGCGGGAGCAGACCTGGGTACGGTCGGCCACGGCGAGGTCACACAGCGCTGTGCTCAGGACTGATTTGGGGAAGTCTCGAATTAGCGAGCTCTAGGGGATGATTTGAGGCACGAGTTGGTGTATTGGTTGCTTGACTACCTTGCGGAGCCGACGACACACTCAATTTATAGGCTCCAGGGACGGTGGCTCGTGAATTGGAGTTGGCGCAGTGGCGGCCGGAGAAGGAAGGGGTCACTAGCGCAAGCAATTCGTGGATGCTACCGTGGCAAGACCACCGGCGACGAGTGGACATACTAAGGCGATGTACTGCAACGTGGTTAATGGCCTGAGGCGTGGCACAATTGCGGTGAAGGATGCAAACTCCGGTGATGGCCGTTAGGCCACATCGCCGGTGCAAGTGGTCGAGTGACAGCGAGGCCACAGTACCCCGAACCCATCCGCGATGAGATCTTTTCACAACCGAGCACAATCTACTTACCCGAGGCACGAATCGTGGCGATCGACACGAATCTGAGCACACGGTTCACCGGCGGCTAGATGAACTGACCCTGAAGATATTTTGCTACTGTACCATCACGCTTGTTCTTCAGTCCTTTTGACAGCCCACATTGCAGAGCCTAGATCTCAAATTTTGATGTGAATATTTACTAATCTGTCTTTAATAAAGTTGTAGCTTTATAGTCAAGCTACAAATTGACTATAGCAACTATCTTCAATCGATCATTAGATCCCCCTCTAATTTGACTTAAAAGTCTAGCCAATGTCACTGATGACCTGAATTCAGTTATCGGTGTGACTGATAGCATAACATTGAGCTCATTTTTCTCCAAACTTTGTATGTGATCAAAGCTTAGTTACTTAAGGAAAGTTGCACTCCTATTATAGCTCTACAAGTTTGGTGTGTTGACCCTAGACAAATTCCTTGTATTTTTAACAATACAAAGCACCAAAGAAAGCCCAATTCACTAGTTTTGGACTTAGGCATATGAGGGGTGTAGAGTGGCTTTTTTGCAAACAAGCCCAAATCTCATGGTTTGATTTGTAAATTCTCAAATATGTGAACCATATGATTTGAGATGCCCTTATACCTTGGTTTTTGCACTTGGGTCCAAAAGTGTGCAAAATTTACACTTAGCCCCCTAGGGTTTCAGTTTAGGGTTTTCCAGGGGTCTTCTTAGGGTTTTGACATATATAGGGTTTTGGTGCTACTAGAGTCCATTAAATGTGATATCTTATGACCATTTCTAATGAGTTTTGAAGTTTTCTTTTGCTTGGGCTTTATTGTCACTCCTAAGCCTTGTTTAGGGTTAAGTACCCTACCCTAGGGTTTTACACCCATCAAGTCATATCAGTCCAACATTTTTGAACTTTTTACCTAGTGAATGCACTCTAGGTGTGAAAAACACATGACATGCTAATGCTCATGATGTTATGTTCAAATTTTAGTGATAGTAACACCAGGGGTGTTACATCCTTCCCCTCATCAAAGAATCTCGTCCCGAGATTTAAGGTCTTAGGGTAAGTAATGAAAAAGGAAATGCTTCAATTCTTTATTCCCTTAATTATCTTACAAGGCAGGGGTGGTATAGGGCCTACTTCTCATTCACCACAATTGTACATATCTCACAATTTACATGAAGCTAAAAAGTTTGGGAAATTTTTTTCTAAAAAATCTTGGGTTTCCCATGTAGCTTCATCCTCGGTGTGTTGGTTCCATTGTATCTTATAAAATTTGAGAGTTCTTCTTCAGGTAACCCTGTCCTTTTGATCTAGGACTCGAATAGGATGTTCTGAGTATGTTAAGTCTGGTTCCAATGTAACATCTGTCACTTCAATGGTTTGATCTAGAACTCGAAGACACTTCTTCAATTGGGACACATGGAACACATTATGCACTACAGACAATGTTTCGGGTAATTGGAGTCGATACGCCACTGGTCCACATCTTCGAAGGATAGGAAATGGACCAATGTACCGGGGTGCAAGCTTTCCTTTTAAACCAAAACGAGATACACCCTTCATCGGTGATACCTTTAAGTAAATATAATCTTTAACTTGGAAGTATAAGGGTTGGCGTCATTTGTCTGCGTAACTCTTTTGTCGAGTCTGTGCCTCTTTCAAATTATGTGTGATTCATTGAACTTTTTCTTCCATTTCTTTAACTATATCAGTCCTGAAAAATTGCCTTTCCCCGGGTTCAGACCAATTCAATGGAGTACGGCACCGTCATCCATATAAAGCTTCAAAGGGTGCCATCTTGATACTTTCTTGATAACTATTGTTATATGAAAACTTTGCCAATGGTAAACATTCATCCCATTTCTATGGGAATTCCAGAACACATGCTCGTAACATGTCTTCAAGTATTTGGTTCACTCTCTCAGTCTGCCCACTGGTTTGAGGATGATAGCCCGAACTATGGAGTAGCTTGGTACCCAAAGATTTGTGGAGTTCTTCCCAGAATCTGGATACAAATTGTGGTCCATGGTCCGACACTATAGTTTTTGGAATCTCGTGCAAACTGAGAATACGAGCAATATATGTCTGCGCATAAGTAATGACCGGGTAGTACGTCTTGACTGGTAGAAAATGAGCTATTTTCGTAAGCCGATCAATTATAACCCAGATGGAGTCAAAACCTTTTGCTGTCCTGGGTAATCCCACAATGAAGTCCATGCTTATGTCTTCCCATTTCCATGTTGGGATAGGTAAAGATTGTAGTGGACCAGCAGTTTTCATATGTATGGCTTTGACACGTCTACAGGTGTCACATTTCGCCACATAGCGTGCAATTTCGATCTTCATTTTTGTCCACCAATAATGTTGCTTTAGATCATGATACATCTTAGTACTTCTGGGATGAATGGAATATCGACTAAGATGTGCTTCATCTAAAATTTGCTCGCGGACATCATCAATTTTGGGCACAACTATGCGGTTATTAAACCACACAATGCCTTGATCATCCTTTCTGAAACAGTTTGCTTTACCGGCTTTTATTTTCTCATGAAAGTGTTTCATACCCTCGTCACTTTTTTGTGCATCAATTATCTTTTGCAGAAGAACCGACTCAAGCTTCAATTGATTTAATGTTCCATGTTGAATCATTCCCAGGTTTAACTTCTCCATTTCTTGGCATAATGTGATGTCAGAAGTCTTCATCGTAAGACAATGACAGGAAGCCTTGCGACTTAAGGCATCTGCCACCACGTTGGCCTTGCCTGGGTGATAGTGAATTTCTAGTTCATAATCCTTAATTAGCTCAAGCCATCTCCTCTGCCTCATATTAAGTTCTGACTGGGTAAAAATGTACTTCAAACTTTTGTGATCTGTATATATATGATAGACATTTCCAAGCACATAATGATGCCATATTTTAAGGGCATCAACCACAACAGCTAAGTCTAAGTCATGAGTTGGATAATGTTCCTCATGCCGGCGCAACTGTAACGCCCCAAATTTTTGGAGTTTAATTTTTTCTTTTCTTCGCTCACCAAATTCAGGCGTTACCCTTTCCTTTTTCCTTTTCTTCTCGCTAAGCCTTGATCATTTCCAAAGTTATAGCGAGATTCGGCTTGAAATCTCGTGTAAGCAAAACCCTAGAAATACTTTATTTTGTTTGCTGCACCATGCTGAACCATGCATTTGTTTTGATTGAGTGAAACTGTGAAACCATTCATTTAGAAAATAGACTTAAAAAGAGAAATAGAAAGGAATCCCCCCTCTTTTTGGGCCGGCTTCCTGGCGGCCCAGCCGGCGCCACCCCCCCCCCCCCCCCCCCCCCCGCAGGGTCCATCCGGCTCGGCGGCCCAGCTCGGCTTCCCACTCCCCGCCCTGAGCCGGCTCGGCGGCCCAGCCGCAGCCTGCCCCGTGCCCCAGCCGCCTCGCCCCTGCGCGCGCAGCCGCGCTCCCCTTGGGCGGTTGGAGCCGCCGCCGCTCTGCCATGTGGGGCCCGCCTGCCAGCCCCCCCCCCCAAAATCGCCCCCTCTCTCTCCCTCCCCTAACCCCCCCGTGCACGATCCCTCTCCTCCCCACCTCGCGCGATCGCCCCTGCCCCACCCCGGCCTCGCACGCCGCCACGACCGTTCGACCACTCATGGTGAGCCCCGGCCCTCCCTCCCTCTCCCTCCCTCGCCCCCTCTTCCATTGGCTTGGGTTGCCTCGGCGCCCGCCGCCATGCTCTCGGCGCGCGGCCATGGCGGCCACGGCGCCCGCGCCCGCGCCCGGCCCCGGCGTCCCTGTCCCGTCCTTCGGCGTCTTGGCCTCGGCCCCGCTACGGCCGTGGCATGGCCGCGCCCGCCCTTCCCCGGCGTCTGCCTGCCCTAGCCCTTCCCTGCGCGGCGTGCTCGGCGTGCTCGGCACGTCCGCCCGCCCCGGCGCGCTCCCCCGCCCCTGCCTCTGTCCGGCGCGTGGCCCGCGGCCACGGCGCTCGCCGTCCCGGCGCGCGGCCTTGTCCCCTGCCGGCGGCGCGGCGTCCCCGCCCCACCCGGCGACCCTGCCCGCGACCCCGGGTCCCGGCCTCGGCGGCCTCCGCGGCGCGCGCGCCCCGCCCCGCCCCGGCCTCACTCCGTTCGGGCCGCGGCGTGCCCGCCCTGCGCGGCGCGGCGCATGCGCACGGCCTCGGCCTCGGCCCGGCCCTGGTGTCTCGTCTCGCCCCACCCATGCGCCGCATGGCCCCGGCCCGGCGCGGCTTCGGCTCGCGCGGCCTTGGTGCCTCTGCGTAGCGTGGCGCGTGCGCAGCTCGGCCCCGGCGTGTGCGCGACCCGTTCGCGACACGTCAGCGTGGCCTTGCTCGCGCGTGCTCGCGTGGTGCGCGCGGTGCTTTGGCACGGCTCGTCGTGCCCTCGGCGCGCTCGTCTACCCCTAGACGTGCTCGTCTACGCCCCCCCCCCCCCCCCCCCCCCGTGTATTTTATACGCGCTAAGCACGTTATTCATATCAATAAATGAAAACTCAATTTAGAAATTAGTTACGTTAGTTATTTCATGTAGCTAATCTTGGACCTCGTGCAATATTGATCAATTGAAAATAGTTATAATTCTATTAGTGCATGTGGCTAATACTTGTTAGTGTAACTCGATGGAATTAAATCACGCAATGATTAGTTATGCATCTATCCATAATACGCTTCGACTATAGACTTAACCACTGCGAGACCTTCCCTCTTCTCTTTCTAGCCATGGCGAATGCAATATCGTATGTCATATCTTATGCATGTTTGACTTATCTTCTCTTTCGTATGGTGTACTATTTATTTTCTAATTTGAATGGATGGATGTATGTATGTTTGCGCTCGCATAGAGAACGATCTGGTTGAGGAGCTCGAAGAACTCGCAGGAGAAGCCCCTGAGCAGCAGTCGGTTGGTGGAGGCAAGTGTCCCTTGACCTATCTCTGTCCTATACATTCTTTAATTCACCTCCCGCATTACACATTTATACCTAAGGATTGACTAGCTTTTGTTATCCATGTCCTTATTTACCTATCTGGGTTGGATTATTATTGTTTAGCTTTATGCTATTACTCAACTCTAATCAATGAACATGATGAGATGATACGCTGTTTTCCTCCTTTATTATGATGTTATACTTGTGGCATTCAAGGGGGCTCGAGCGGTTTTTCTCGAGTGTCTCTCCGTAAGGACCTGTTCGTTGGATGACCGCTCGGGAAAATAGTGCAACCATGAGGGTGGAATGGGGTGCCCTTAGCTAAATAATTAGAGGAACCGGGGTGTAGTTCGCTTAGCTGTCGTGCCGTTAATGGGGCTCGGTCTATGCGGCTCGCTCTACCAAGTTTGGGTTCGCCCCTTGGGGAGGAGTGCGGTGCATTTAGGAAACCTAACGGGCGGCTACAGCCTCGGGGAATCTTTGTAAAGGCTACGTAGTGAGACCCTACCTATTCACCTTGGGAGTGTTCAAGGGTCCGTACAACCCGAGGCAAAAAGGGAATCACGGCTCATGGGTAAAGTTTGCAATCTCTGCAGAGTGTTTGAAAACTGATATATCAGCCGTGCTCGCGGTTATGAGCGGCCAAGGGAGCTCCAGTTATTAGTGGTATTTGATCAGAGATGTTTGGATTGTAGGTGGCAATGAGATTGATGGTTCTTGGTATTGACTCTAGTAATGGTAAGTGGTACTCTTTCCGTTTGGAAAGGAGTACATCTGGGTTAATAACACGGGTTAACTCTAAAACTTGGCTTTTTCTACTAGTAATAATAATCTGACCAACTAAAAGCAACTGCTTGACTTACCCCCACATAAAGCTAGTCCACTACAGCCAAACAAGATACTTGCTGAGTATGTTGATGTGTACTCACCCTTGCTCTACACACCAAACCCCCCCCCATCCCTAGGTTGTTAGCATTGCAACCCATACTCAGGAGAAGATGAAGCTGTGGAAGGAGACCACCAGTAGTTCCAAGATTATGATGAGTTCTAGGCGTGGGTTAGTGGCAAACCCCCAGTCGGCTGCCTGTGAAGGCCGCGTTTATCTATGTTTCTTTTCCGCACTTTGATTATTGTAAAGACTATGTGGATGTCTCAGACATATGATGTAATCGACTATTATTCCTGTTTTATGTTATTATTTGAGCACTGTGTGATGATGTCCAGTTATGTAACTGCTGTGTACGTGAATTGCTGATCCTGGCACGTACATGGTTCACATTCGGTTTGCCTTCTAAAACCGAGTGTGACATAGGTGGTATCAAAGCCAGGCTGACTGTAGGACCGCTAACCTAGAGTAGAATGGTCGTTCTAAGGATTATAGACCTCTGTCCCTGCCTTGACTTTGGTATCCCATCAAAAGTTGGTCGTATCGACCAAACCTATGTTCAACTATATATTATACCTTGCTGAAAATTGTGTTTTATTCTAATCCTTCATTTATTTATGGTTCATTACTTGCTGGCCATACTAGTTCTATTCTCACTCTTATGCTTACGGTGTCTTTTGTAGATGGCTCGTCTTAGACACACTGCACGGAAGTCTGTCATCCCCTTCTTACCCTCCCGTCTTGTGGAGCATCCGCTTCGCCGTCCCATGACCGGTCAGTCCAGCCACTTGGAGAGGCTACACCACCGCCTGCATGAGGAGCAGGAGCGTCAACGACAGGAGCAACAGGGCTCTTCTTTCTCGCTCCAGCAGGAGATAGAGTCTGTGAGGAGCTGCTCCCCCATGCTTCCCCTAGAGGCGCCCCATGCACCACCACTGAGCGCCCCAACCGCTGGAGTAGCTGCTGGAGGAGACCCAGACGACGGAGGTGGCAACAGCAGCTCGAGCCACGACACCGACCTTTCTGCTGACCAGGAGCCGGAAGGATGGGTTGCTCGGCCCATCACTCGCGACGCTGCTCGTGGGTGTCACTTCCATGATGCGCTTGACACCCTGCTACGTTGGGCACTTGACCGGCGTACTTGGTCTATCAAGTATTGCTGTGTGGTCTTCCAGAACAGTCGCGGGGTCTACCCGGACGGCTGGGAGGCGACCTGCTTGGTGCGCCGTCTGGAGAACAGTCTCTGGGGTGCTGAGGTCTGCTCAGAGCACTACTCCATCTCCGAGCGGGACTCAGCTGAGGCGGCCATGCAAGATGCCGCACGGTGTGCGCTTTCGCACTACTGCTCAATTCTCGACGGGGTAGCCGACGGTCTCAACCTGAAGTACTACCCCCGCCGTCCATCTGGCAGCACAGGAGGCGTGATTGTTTCACCTGTCGGTGAGGACAATCCTAGGTTGAGCAGCACAGTCAACCTAGCCGCCGTGCTAAACACGGAGCTGGACCATGCATTAGATGAGCTGAGTAGGGCTCGTGCTGAGATCGCCCTGCTACGGGCTGAGCGCGTGGAACGTCGTCACCTGGATGATGGTTCCCCCGCTCCCATCGGGACTCAGCACCCGTACCGCTCACCTCGGCATGGACACCAGCCTTATGGCAATCCCGACTACAAGACCAAGATAGACTTAGAACCATAGATCGTCAGTGTTGAGTCTTGTAATAAATGCTTAATATAGAAGTTTTAGTCTTAGTCTTAGTCTCAGTCCTAGCGTTAGTCTCGCTCTTAGTCAGTCTTAGTTAGACAGGGTAGTTTGCTTATCCTGTGCATTTATGTTTGTCATGATGAACTATGTTTGATTTGGATCTTTGTAATGACTGTCACCAGAGTGTGGGTATCCGCTGCATTTTGGTTTACCTGTTATGTTAATGAAGTTGGTTATCTAGTTGGGAAGCCTTTTATTCCACTTTCCTCTTTATCTGAGAAGCTATGTTGGTCTGTGTTGGAGATCAGTGAAGATGCTCATCTGTTCAGTGTTGTTGAAGAATTCTATACTCTTCTCTTATGCTGCAAGATTTGCAAGATCAGTTCTGATGTGTGGTTGCATTCTGCAGATGTCAGAAAACAGGCGTAGAGGAGGAAGGCGTGCTCAGCAAGAGCAACCAACTCAGCAGGATGAGGTACCCCAGCAACAGCAACTGCCGCCCCCGCCCCCGATGTCCATCGAGTAGATGTTTCTGATGCAGACTCAGGCAGTTCAAGCCATTGGTCAGACTCTGGCTGCCATTCAGCAGCAGCAGCAGCAACAACCACCACCTCAGCCTCAGATGCCTCAGATGCCCAGGGACAAGCGCGCTAAATTCATGAGAGGTCATCCACCAACGTTTGCTCATTCTTCTGACCCCATGGATGCTGAAGACTGGCTGCACACTGTGGAGCAGGAGTTGCATACCACTCAGTGTGATGACAGGGAGAAAGTTCTGTATGGTCCCCGTCTATTGAGAGGAGAAGCTCAGTCCTGGTGGGAGTCTTATCTCGCCACCCATGCCAACCCCGACACCATCACCTGGGAAGAGTTCAGAGGTAGCTTTCGTCAGTACCATGTTCCTGCAGGTCTGATGATAGTGAAGAAGGAGGAGTTCCTGCCCTCAAGCAAGGGTCATTGTCTATCAGTGAGTACCAGGACAGGTTTCTGCAGTTGTCTTGCTATGCTCCTGAAGATGTCAACACCGACGCCAAGAGACAGTACCGTTTCTTGAGAGGCTTAGTTGACCCTCTGCAGTATCAGCTGATGAATCATACCTTCCCAACGTTCCAGCACCTGATTGACAGAGCAATCATGACAGAGAGGAAGCGTAAAGAGATGGAGGATCACAAGCGCAAGATCAGTGGACCTCAGCCTAGAAGCAGCAATCGTCCTCGTTTCTCAGGCAATCAACCTTAGCAGTTCAGGCAGAACCAATGTCCACCTCAGCAGCAGCAGTTCCAAAGGCAGTACCCTCAGCACCAACAGCAGAATCGCCAGAATAATCAGTCAGGAGGAGGTCAGTTCCAGAGGCAGAATCAGTAGGCACCTCATCTTCCTGCCCCAGCAAACCAGCAGAACAGTGAGGTAGCACCAACTCAAGTTGGAAACAGAGCATGTTTCCGCTATGGAGAGCAAGGCCATTGGGTGATGCAATGTTTGAAGAAGGCAGCCCAGCAGCAGTCTGGCCCCAATGCCCCAGCAAAGCAGAATGTGTCTCAGCCTAGAGCAGGCAATCGCCCTCAGCCGCGCTATAATCATGGGAGACTGAATCACTTGGAGGCTAAAGTAGTTCAGGAGACCCCCGGCATGATAGTAGGTATGTTTCCAGTCGACTCCCATAATGCAGAAGTGCTATTTGATACTGGAGCAACGCATTCTTTCATTACTGCATCATGGATAGAAGCACATAATCTTCCAATAACTACCATGTCAACCACCATTCAAATTGACATAGCCGGTGGTAGAATTCGAGCCGATAGCATTTGCTTGAATGTATGTGTGGAAATAAGGGGGATAGCGTTTCCCGCTAACCTCATAGTAATGGGTACTCAGGGAATAGATGTCATCCTAGGGATGAATTGGCTAGATAAATATCAGGCAGTTATCAGTTGTGATAAGAGGACAATCAAGTTGGTGTCCCCACTAGGAGAGGAAGTGGTGACCGAGTTAGTCACGCCTGAGCCGAATAAAGGAAGTTGTTATCAGATGGCTATCGATAGCAGTGAAGCAGACCCAATTGAGAGTATCAAGGTTGTGTCCGAGTTCCCAGATATGTTTCCAAAGGACTTACCAGGTATGCCACCAGAGCGGAAAGTTGAGTTCGCCATAGAGCTTCTTCCTGGAACCGCCCCCATCTTTAAGAGAGCTTACAGAATATCTGGACCTGAGTTGGTTGAACTTAAGAAGCAGATCGATGAGTTGTCAGAGAAAGGTTACATCCGGCCAAGCACCTCGCCCTGCGCCGCCCCTGTCCTATTCGTGGAGAAGAAAGATGGCACCAAAAGGATGTGTATCGATTATCGAGCTCTGAATGAGGTCACCATCAAGAACAAGTACCCCTTGCCCAGAATAGAAGATTTGTTTGACTAGTTGAGAGGAGCCAGCATGTTCTCCAAGATAGATCTGAGGTTAGGTTATCATCAGCTCAGGATTCGACCTTCAGACATTCTGAAGACGGCATTCATTACCAAGTATGGGTTGTATGAGTTCACTGTGATGTCTTTCGGTCTAACAAATGCACCGGCCTTCTTCATGAACTTGATGAACAGTGTATTCATGGATTATCTTGATATTTTTGTGGTGGTATTTATTGATGATATTCTGATTTATTCTCAAAGCAAAGAAGAACATGCAAGTCATTTGAGGATGGTATTGCAGAGATTGCGAGAGCACCAGTTGTATGCAAAGTTGAGCAAGTGCGAGTTCTGGATCAGTGAAGTCTTGTTCCTGGGTCATATAATCAACAAAGAAGGATTGGCTGTGGATCCGAAGAAAGTGGTAGACATTCTGAACTGGAAAGTGCCAACAGATGCTCGAGGAATCAAGAGCTTCATTGGAATGGCCGGATATTATCGGCGATTCATTGAATGGTTTTCGAAGATTGCGAAACCAATGACAGCTTTGCTAGGCAACAAGGTTGAGTTCAGGTGGACCCAGAAATGTCAGGAGGCCTTTGAAACGCTGAAAGAGAAGTTGACTACAGCACCTATCTTACTCTTGCCTGATGTGCACAAGCCCTTCTCAGTGTATTGTGATGCTTGTTACACTGGTTTGGCATGCGTATTGATGCAAGAGAGAAAAGTTCTGGCTTATTCGTCCCGACAACTGAAGATTCATGAGAAGAATTACCCAATCCATGACCTAGAGTTGGCAGTAGTGTTTCACGCACTGAAGACATGGATGCACTATCTGTATGGACAGAAATGTGATGTTTACACAGACCACAAGAGTCTGAAGTACATATTCACTCAGTCAGAGTTGAATATGAGGCAGTGAAGATGGTTAGAGCTGATCAAAGACTATGAGTTGGAGATTCATTACCATCCAGGAAAAGTGAACGTAGTGGCAGATGCTTTGAGCCGAAAGAGTCAAGTCAATCTGATGGTCGCTTGTCCGATGCCTTATGAGTTGGCCAAAGAGTTTGACAAGTTGAATCTCGGATTTCTGAATAATACGTGAGGAGTCACAATTGAATTGGAACCTACCCTGGAGCGGGAAATCAAAGAAGCGCAGAAGAATGATGAGAAGATCAGTGAGATCCGACGACTGATTCTACATGGCAGAGGCAAAGATTTTCGGGAAGATGCAGAAGGTGTGCTATGGTTCAAAGACCGCTTGTGTGTTCCCAATGTCCAGTCTATTCGATAATTGATTCTCAAGGAGGCTCATGAGATAGCTTACTCGATCCACCCTGGTAGTGAGAAGATGTATCAGGATCTAAAGAAGAAATTCTGGTGGTACAGAATGAAGAGGGAAATCGTAGAGCATGTGGCTATGTGTGATAGTTGTTGAAGGATCAAGGCAGAGCACCAGAGACCAGCTGGATTGTTGCAACTGTTGCAAATTTCTCAGTGGAAGTGGGATGAAATCGGTATGGACTTCATAGTCAGATTGCCTCGCACTCGAGCCGGCTACGATTCCATTTGGGTAGTAGTGGACCGCTTAACCAAGTCAGCCCACTTCATACCAGTCAAGACCAACTACAGCAGTGCAGTATTGGCAGAATTGTACATGTCTCGGATCGTTTGTCTTCATGGTGTGCCAAAGAAGATAGTGTCAGACAGAGGAACACAGTTCACCTCTCATTTCTGGCAGTAGTTGCATGAAGCCTTGGTTACACATCTGAATTTCAGTTCAGCCTACCATCCGCAGACAGGCGGTCAGACCGAAAGAACTAATCAGATCCTTGAAGACATGTTGAGAGCCTGTGTGTTGCAAGATCAGTCCGGATGGGACAAGAGGTTTCCCTATGCAGAGTTCTCCTATAACAACAGTTACCAGGCTAGCTTGAAGATGTCACTATTTCAGGCGCTTTATGGGAGGAGTTGTAGAACTCCATTGCACTGGGATCAGCTTAGAGAAAAGCAAGTGTTCGGGCCAGACATTCTGCTTGAAGCCGAAGAGAACATCAAGATGGTTTGAGAGAATCTGAAGATAGCGCAATCAAGGCAGCGAAGCTATGCAGACACAAGAAGAAGAGAGCTGAGTTTTCAAGTTGGAGATTTTGTCTATCTGAAAGTGTCACCGATCAGAGGAGTCAGAAGATTCGGAGTCAAAGGCAAGCTAGCACCCCGCTACATTGGTCCGTATCAGATTCTCGCAAGGCGTGGAGAAGTGGCCTATCAGCTCATCCTGCTAGAAAATTTGTCTTCTATGCATGATGTCTTTCACGTGTCTCAGTTGAAGAAGTGTCTGCGAGTGCCAGAAGAGCAGTTGCCAGTTGAAGGTCTTGAAGTCCAGGAGGACTTGACCTACATTGAGAAGCCAACGCAAATCCTTGAGACTGCAAACAGAGTCACCCGAAGGAAGACCATCAGAATGTGCAAAGTCAGATGGAATCATCACTCTGAGGAAGAAGCAACGTGGGAGCGCGAAGATGATCTGATGGCCAAATACCCTGAGCTCTTTGCTAGCCAACCCTGAATCTCGAGGGCGAGATTCTTTTAAGGGAGATAGGTTTGTAATGCCCCGAATTTTTGGAGTTGAATTTTTTCTTTTCTTCGCTCACCAAATTTGGGCATTACCCTTTCCTTTTTCCTTTTCTTCTCGCTAAGCCTTGATCATTTCTAAAGTTATAGCGAGATTCGGCTTGAGATCTCGTGTAAGAAAAACCCTAGAAATACTTTATTTTGTTTGCTGCACCATGCCGAACCATGCATTTGTTTTGATTGAGTGAAACTATGAAACCATTCATTTAGAAAATAGATTTAAAAAGAGAAATAGAAAGGAATCCCCCCTCTTTTTGGGCCGGCTTCCTGGTGGCCCATCCGGCGCCGCTGCCCCCCCCCCCCCCCCCCGCGTGGCCCAGCTCGGCTCCCCCCTCCCCCGCCCTAAGCCAGCTCGACGGCCCAGCCGTGGCCTGCCCCGCACCCCTTGCGGCCCAGCCGCCTCGCCCCTGCGGCATGCCCTGCGCCATGTGGGGCCCACCCTCCAGCCCCCCCCCCCCCCCAAATTACCCCCTCTCTCTCCCTCCCCTAACCCCCCCGCGCACGATCCCTCTCCTCCCCACCTCGCGCGATCGCCCCTGCCACACCCCGGCCTCGCCCGCTGCAGCCACCGTTCGACCGCCCGTGGTGAGCCCCGGCCCTCCCTCCCTCTCCCTCCCTCGCCCCCTCTTCCCGCGGCTTGGGTCGCCTCGGCGTCCACCGCCGTGCTCTCGGCGCGCGGCCATGGCGGCCACGGCGCCCACGCCCGGCCCCGGCGTCCCCGCCCCGTCCTCTGGCGTCTCGGCCTCGGCCCGGTCGGCCATGGCGCGGCCATGGCGTGCCCACGCGGCCCCTGCTTCGGCTGCGGCGCGGCCGCGCTCGCCCTTCCCCGGCGTCCGCCCGCCCTAGCCACTCCCTGCGCGGCGCGCTCGGCGCGTCCGCCCACCCCGGTGAGCTCCCCTGCGCGGCCCGGCCTCGGCCGCCCCGGCGCGCTCCCCCGCCCCTGCCCCTATCCGGCGCATGGCCCACGGCCACGGTGCTCGCCGTCTCGACGCGTGGCCCCATCCCCTACCCGTCGTGCGGCGTCCCCGCCCCGCCCGGCGACCCTGCCCGCGACCCCGGTGCCCCGGCCTCGGCGGCCTCCGCGGCGCGCCCGCCCCGCCCCGGCCTCGCTCCGTTCCGGCCGCGGCGCCCTCGGCCTCGGCCCGGCCTCGGCGTCTCGCCCCGCCCTGCGCAGCGCGGCCCCGGCCCGGCGCGGCTTTGGCTCGCGCGGCCGTGGTGCCCCTGCGTAGCACGGCACTTGAGCAGCTCGGCCCCTGCATGTGCGCGACCCGTTCCCGACGCGTCAGCGTGGCTTTGCGCGCGCGTGCTTGCATGGTGCGCGCGGTGCTTTGGCATGGCTCACCTTGCCCCTCGGCGTGCTCGTCTACCCCTAGACGTGCTCGTCTACCCCCCATGTATTTTATACGCGCTAAGCACGTTATTCATATCAATAAATGGAAACTCAATTAAGAAATTGGTTACGTTAGTTATTTCATGTAGCTAATCTTAGACCTCGTGCAATGTTGATCAATTGAAAATAGTTATATTTCTATTAGTGCATGTGGCTAATACTTGTTAGTGTAACTCGGTGGAATTAAATCATGCAATGATTAGTTATGCATCTACCCATAATACGCTTCGACTATAGACTTAACCACTGCGAGACCTTCCCTCTTCTCTTTCTAGCCATGGCGAATGCATTATCGTATGTCATATCTTATGCATGTTTGACTTATCTGCTCTTTCGTATGGTGTACTGTTTATTTTCTAATTCGAATGGATGGATGTATGTATGTTTGCGCTCGCATAGAGAACGATCTGGTTGAGGAGCCCGAAGAACTCGCAGGAGAAGCCCCTGAGCAGCAGTCGGTTGGTGGAGGCAAGTGTCCCTTGACCTATCTCTGTCCTATACATTCTTTAATTCACCTCCCGCATTACACATTTATACCTAAGGATTGACTAGCTTTTGTTATCCATGTCCTTGGTTACCTATCTGGGTTGGATTATTATTGTTTAGCTTTTATGCTATTGCTCAACCCTAATCAATGAACATGATGAGATTTATCAATGATACGTTGTTTTCCTCCTTTATTATGATGTTATACTTGTGGCATTCAAGGGGGCTCGAGCGGTTTCTCGAGTGCCTCTTCGTAAGGACCTGTTCGTTGGATGACCGCCCGGGAAAACAGTGCAACCATGAGGGTGGAATGGGGTGCCCTTACCTAAATAATTAGAGGAACCGGGGTGTAGTTCGCTTAGCCGTCGTGCCGTTAATGGGGCTCGGTGTATGCGGCTCGCTCTACCAAGTTTGGGTTCGCCCCATGGAGAGGAGTGCGGTGCATTTAGGAAACCTAACGGTCGGCTATAGCCTTGGAGAATCTTTGTAAAGGCTACATAGTGAGACCCTGCCTATTCACCTTGGGAGTGATCAAGGGTCCGTACAACCCGAGGCAAAAAGGGAATCACGGCTCATGGGTAAAGTGTGCAACCTCTGCAGAGTGTTTGAAAACTGATATATCAGCCATGCTCGCGGTAATGAGCGGCCAAGGGAGCTCCAGTGATTAGTGGTATTTGATCAGAGATGTTCGGATTGCGGGTGGCAATGAGATTGATGGTTCTTGGTATTGACTCTGGTAATGGTAAGTGGTACTCTTTCCGTTTGGAAAGGAGTACGTTTGGGTTAATAACGCATGTTAACTCTAATACTTGGCTTTTTCTACTAGTAATAATAATCTGACCAACTAAAAACAACTGCTTGACTTACCCCCACATAAAGCTAGTCCACTACAGCCAAAAAGGATACTTGCTGAGTATGTTGATGTGTACTCACCCTTGCTCTACACACCAAACCCCCCCATCCCCAGGTTGTCTGCATTGCAACCCCTGCTCAGGAGAAGATGAAGCTGTGGAAGTAGACCACCAGGAGTTCCAAGATTATGATGAGTTCTAGGCGTGGGTTAGCGGCAAACCCCTAGTCGGCTGCCTGTGAAGGCCGTGTTTATCTACATTTCTTTTCCGCACTTTGATTATTGTAAAGACTATGTGGATGTCTCAGATATATGATGTAATCGACTATTATTCCCGTTTTATGTTATTATTTGAGCACTGTGTGATGATGTCCAGTTATGTAACTATTGTGTACGTGAATTGCTGATCCTGGCACGTACATGGTTCGCATTCGGTTTGCCTTCTAAAACCAGGTGTGACAGCAACTGTCTTGAAGCATATGCTATAACTCTTCCCCCTTGCATTAAGACACATCCGAGGCCACTGCCTGATGCATCACAATACACATCAAACGGCTTTTCAATGTCCGGTTGAGCCAATACCGGAGCAGTGGTCAATAATACCTTCAGCTGCTCGAAGGCTTTATTGCATCTTGAGGACCAGTTAAATTTCGTATCATTCTTCAATAAACTTGTGATTGGCTTCACAAGCTTGGAGAAATCCGGGATAAATCAGCGGTAATAGCCAGCCAGTCTAAGGAAACTTCGGACTTGATGTACAGTGGTTGGTGGTTTCCACTCTAAAATATCCTTGACCTTGCTGGGATGAACCGCAATCCCATTTGCAGAGAGTACATGTCCTAGGAATTGGATTTCCTCTAGCCAAAATGTGCACTTGCTGAATTTAGCATATAGTTGATGTTCCCTTAAGCGCATTAATACGATCCGTAGATGCTGAGCAAGCTCCTCTTCATTATTGGAATAAATCAAGATATCATCAATGAAGACCACCACAAATTTGTCCAACTCAGGCATAAATACCGAGTTCATCGAATATGTGAAGTGGGCAGGAGCATTTGTTAACCCAAAAGACATAACCAAATATTCGAATAATCCGTACCGCGTAGTAAATGCGATCTTGGGTATATCTTCGGGTCGGATATGGATCTGATGATAGCCCGACCTGAGGTCAATTTTGGAAAATACCCGAGCTCTGGTAAGTTGATAGAATAAGATATCTGTCACACCCGGTTTTAGAAGGCAAACCGAATGCGAACCATGTACGTGCCAGGATCAGTTATTCACGTACACAGCAGTTACATAATATGGACATCATCACACAGTGCTCAAATAGTATTAAAAAGGGGAATAATAGTCGATTACATCATACGTCTGAGACGTCCATATAGTTCTTACAATAAATCAAAGTGCGGAAAAGAAACGTAGATAACACGGCCTTCACAGGCAGCCGACTGGGGGTTGCCGCTAACCCACGCCTAGAACTCGTCGTAGTCTTGGAACTCCTGGAAGTCTCCTTCCACAGCTTCATCTTCTCCTGAGCAGTGGTTGCAATGCTGACAACCTGGGGGGGGGGGGGTTTGGTGTGTAGAGCAAGGGTGAGTACACATCAACATACTCAGCAAGTATCCCGTTTGGCTGTAGTGGACTAGCTTTATGTGGGGATAAGTCAAGCAGTTGCTTTTAGTTGGTCAGGTTATTACTTACTAGTAGAAAGCCAGGTTTTAACATTAACCCAAGTTATTAGCCCAATGTATCCTTTCCAAACGGAAAGAATACCACTTACCAATACCATAATCATAATCAGAACCATAAATCTCACTGCCACCTGTACCAAAGTATCTCTGATCAAGTATCACTAATCTCTGGAGCTCCCTTGGCCGCTCATAACCGTGAGCACGGCTGATATATCAGTTTCATAACACTCTGCAGAGGTTGCGCACTTTACCCATAAGCCGTGATTCCCTCTCTAGCCCGGGCTTGCAAGACCCTTATTCACTCCCAAGGTGAATGGCTAGGGATTCACTACGAAGCCTTTACAAAGATTCCCCGGGGCTGTAGCCACCCGTTAGGTTTCCTAAATGTACCGCACTCCTCCCCAAGGGACAAATCAACCTTGGCAGAGCGAGCCGCATACACCGAGCCCCATTGATGGCACAACGGCTAAGCGAACTACACCCCGGTTCCTCTAATTATTCAGCTAAGGGCGTCCCATTCCACCCTCATGGTTGCACTGTTTTCCCGGGCGGTCATCCATTGAACAGGTCCTTACGGAGAGGCACTCGAGAAACCGCTCGAGTCCCCTTAAATGCCACAAGTATAATCATAAATAAGAAGGGAAAACAGCGTATCATAGATAATCACATCATGTTCATTGATTAGAGTTGAGCAATAGCATCAGACTAAGCAGTAATAATCCGACCCAAATAGGTAAACAAGGACATGGATAACAAAAGCTAGTCAATCCTTAAGTATAAATGTGCAATGCGGGAGGTGAATTAAAGAATGAATAGGACAAAGATAGGTCAAAGGACACTTGCCTCCACCAACCGACTGCTGCTCAGGGGCTTCTCCTGCAAATTCCTCGGGCTCTTCAACCGGATCGTTCTCTATGCGAGCGCAAACATACATACATCCACATATTTAATACAGAAGAACAGTACACCATACAAGGGAACAAGTGAAGCGAATATGCATCAAGTATGACATTCGATATCGCATTTATTATGGTTAGAAAGAAACGGGAAAGGGTCTCGCAGGGGGTTAAAGCTTATGCACTAATGATTAGTTACAATTGGTTCTTAACAAAAGAATTCTGTTATATATATATACTAATGGAAACCTAATCATTTTTAGTTGATCAACATTGCACGGGATAAACAATTAACTACGTGAATCGATAGCATAACGGAATTTTAAATTAAACTTCCTATTTTCCATAGCATGAACAATGATCAGTCTACCTAAAATAAAGTAATTATGATCACAGAAAGTAAATAAAATAAAATAAAAAAAATAAAAAAGGGGGGGCGGTTGAACCGGCCCTAGGGGCGGTTGAACCGGCCCTGGGCTGGGCGGCCGAGCTGGGCGGGCGCGCGGGGGAGGGCGGCCGAGCTGGGGCCGGGGCGGCTGAGCCGGCCGGTTGAACCGGCGGCCAGGCGGCTGAACCGGCCCCGCGCAGGGGGCGCGGCCAGGGGGCCAGGCGGGGCGGCCGGGCGCGGCTGGGGCTGGCCGGGGGCGCCAGGGCGGGGGAAGAAGAGGGGGGAGGGGAGAGGGAGAGAGGAGGGAGAGAGGGGGAGGGGCTCACCGGCGATGGGGCGGCCGAGGCGGGGGCGGCGGCCGGCGCTAGGGCAGGGCGGCGGTTGGGCAGGGGGTAGGGGCGGCGGCTTAGGGAGAGAGGGAGAAAATGAGAGGGAGAGGGAGAGGGTTAGGGGAAAAGGGGAGGTGGGGGGGCGGCTGGGCCTCTTGGGGCCCAAGAGGGGGGGCGCGCAGGGGCCTGGGCCGGCCGGGGTCGGCCCACGGCGCGGGAGAGAGAGAAAAAGAGGAGAGAGAAAGAGAGAGAAAGAGAAAAGAAAAGATTATTTCCCTGTTTCCGAAATCCGATCTTTCCACATGAATGCATTTGCACTTTCAAAGCGATCAAAAAAAATGCAAGGTTCGGCATGGTGCATCAAACAACACAAAGTATTTTTAGAGTTTTCTTACACGGGAAATCCAAACCGAGTCCCGCTAAAACTTTGGAAAAGGTCAAGGTTTAGCGAGGGAAAAAGAAAAAGAAAAGGTAACGCCCGAATTTTGGCGAGTAAAGAAAAGAAAAAATTCAACTGCAAAATTCGGGGCGTTACAAACCTATCCCCCTTAAAAGAATCTCACCCTCGAGATTCAGGGCTGGCTAGCAAAGAGCTCTGGGTACTTGGCCATCAAATCATCTTCACGCTCCTAGGTTGCTTCTTCCTCAGAGTGGTGACTCCATCTGACTTTGCACATTCTGATGGTCTTCCTTCGGGTGACTCTGTCTGCAATCTCAAGAATCTGAGCTGGCTTCTCAACATAGGTCAAGTCCTCCTGGACTTCCAGACCTTCCACTGGCAACTGCTCTTCTGGCACACGCAAGCACTTCTTCAACTGAGACACATGAAAGACATCATGCACAGCTGACAAGTTCTCTGGCAGACTGAGCTGATAGGCTACTTCTCCACGCTTTGAGAGGATTTGGTACGGACCAATGTAGCGGGGTGCTAGCTTGCCTTTGATTCCGAACCTTCTGACTCCTCTGATCGGTGACACTTTCAGATAGACAAAGTCTCCGACTTCAAAACTCAGCTCTCTTCTTCTTGTGTCTGCATAGCTTCGCTGCCTCGATTGCGCTATCTTCAGATTCTCTCGGACCATCTTGATGTTCTCTTCGGCTTCAAGCAAAATATCTGGCCCAAACACTTGCTTCTCTCCAGGCTGATCCCATTGCAACGGAGTTCTGCAACTCCTTCCATAAAGCGCTTGAAATGGTGACATCTTCAAACTGGCCTGGTAACTGTTGTTATAGGAAAACTCTGCATAAGGCAATCGCTTGTCCCATCCGGACTGATCTTGCAACGCACAGGCTCTCAACATATCTTCAAGAATTTGATTGGTTCTTTCAGTCTGGCCATCTGTCTGCGGATGATAAGCTGAACTGAAATTCAGATGTGTGCCCAAGGCTTCATGCAACTGCTGCCAGAAATGAGAGGTGAACTGCGTTCCTCTGTCTGACACTATCTTCTTTGGCACACCATGAAGACAAACGATCCGAGACATGTACAACTCTGCCAATACTGCACTGCTGTAGGTGGTTTTGACAGGTATGAAGTGGGCTGACTTGGTTAAGCGGTCCACTACTACCCAAATAGAATCGTAGCCGGCTCGAGTGCGAGGCAATCCGACTATGAAATCCATACCGATTTCATCCCATTTCCACTGAGGAATTTGCAACGGTTGCAACAATCCAGCTGGTCTCTGGTGCTCTGCCTTAATTCTTCGACAACTATCGCACTTAGCCACATGCTCTGCGATTTCCCTCTTCATTCCGTACCACCAGAATTTCTTCTTCAGATCCTGATACATCTTCTCACTGCCAGGGTGAATCGAATAGGCTGTCTCATGAGCTTCCTTGAGAATCAACTCCCGAATAGACTGGACATTGGGAACACACAAGCGGTCTTTAAACCATACCACGCCTTCTGCATCTTCTCGAAAATCTTTGCCTCTGCCATCTAGAATCAGTCGCCGGACCTCACTGATCTTCTCATCATTCTTCTGCGCTTCTTTGATTTCGCGCTCCAAGGTAGGTTCCAATTCAACTGTGACTCCTCGCGAATTGTTCAGAAATCCGAGGCTCAACCTGTCAAACTCCTTGGCCAACTCATAAGGCATCGGACGAGCGACCATCAGATTAACTTGACTCTTTCTGCTCAAAGCATCTGCCACTACGTTTGCTTTGCCTGGATGGTAATGAATCTCCAACTCATAGTCTTTGATCAACTCTAACCATCTTCGCTGCCTCATGTTCAATTCTGACTGAGTGAATATGTACTTCAGACTCTTGTGATCTGTGTAAACATCGCATTTCTGTCCATACAGATAGTGCCTCCATGTCTTCAGTGCGTGAACCACTGCTGCCAACTCTAGGTCATGGATTGGGTAATTCTTCTCATGAACCTTCAGCTGTCGGGACGAGTAAGCCACAACTCTTCCCTCTTGCATCAACACGCATCCCAAACCTGTGTAACAAGCATCACAGTACACAGAGAAGGGCTTGTGCACATCAAGCAAGACTAGGACAGGCGCTGTTGTCAACTTCTCTTTCAGCGCTTCAAAGGCCTCTTGACATTTCTGGGTCCACTTGAACTCAACCTTGTTGCCTAGCAACGCTGTCATTGGTTTCGCAATCTTCGAAAACCCTTCAATGAATCGCCGATAATATCCGGCCATTCCAATGAAGCTCTTGATTCCTCGAGCATCCGTTGGCGCTTTCCAGTTCAAAATGTCTGCCACTTTCTTCGGATCCACAGCCAATCCTTCCTTGTTGATTATGTGACCCAAGAACAGGACTTCACTGATCCAGAACTCACACTTGCTCAACTTTGCATACAACTGGTGCTCTCGCAATCTCTGCAATACCATCCTCAAATGTTCTGCATGCTCTTCTTCACTTTGAGAATAAATCAGAATGTCATCAATGAATACCACCACAAACTTATCGAGATAATCCATGAATACACTGTTCATCAAGTTCATAAAGAACGCTGGTGCATTGGTCAAACCAAAAGACATCACTGTGAACTCATATAACCCATACTTGGTAATGAAGGCCGTCTTCGGAATGTCCGAAGGCCGGATCCTGAGCTGATGATAACCTGACCTCAGATCAATCTTGGAGAACACACTGGCTCCTCTCAACTGGTCAAACAGATCTTCTATTCTGGGCAAGGGATACTTGTTCTTGATCGTGACTTCATTCAAAGCTCGATAATCGATACACATCCTTTTGGTGCCATCTTTCTTTTCCACAAATAGGACAGGGGCGGCCCAAGGCGAGGTGCTTGGCCGGATATAACCTTTCTCTGACAGCTCATCAATCTGCTTCTTAAGCTCAACCAACTCTGGTCCAGATATTCTGTAAGCTCTCTTAAAGATAGGGGCGGTTCCAGGAAGAAGCTCTATGGCAAACTCAACTTTCCGCTCTGGTGGCATACCCGGTAAGTCCTTTGGAAACACATCTGGGAATTCAGACACAACCTTGATACTCTCAATTGGGTCTGCTTCACTGCTATTGACAGTCATCTGATAAAAACTTCCTTTCTTTGGCTCAGGCGGGACTAACTCGGTCACCACTTCCTCTCCTAGTGGGGACACCAACTTGATTGTCCTTTTATCACAACTGATAACTGCCTGATACTTATCTAGCCAATTCATCCCTAGGATGACATCTATTCCCTGAGTACCCATTACTATAAGGTTGGCGGGAAACGCTATCCCCCTTATTTCCACACTTACATTCAAACATATGCTATCAGCTCGAATTCTACCACCAGCTGAGTCAATTTGAATGGGGGTTGACATGGCAGTAATTGGAAGATTATGTGCTTCTACCCATGATGCAGTAATAAAAGAATGCGTTGCTCCAGTATCAAATAACACTTCTGCAATATGGGAATCGACTGGGAACATACCTACTGTCATGCCGGGGGTCTCCTGAACTGCTTCAGCCTCCAAGTGGTTCAGTCTTCCATGATTATAGCGCTGCTGAGGGCGGTTGCCTGCTCCAGGCTGGGACACATTCTGCTTCGCTGGGGCATTGGGGCCTGACTGCTGCTGGGCTGCCTTCTTCGGACATTGCATCACCCAGTGGCCTTGCTCTCCACAGTGGAAACATGCTCTGTTTCCAACCTGAGCTGGTGCTGCCTGATTGTTCTGCTGACTTGCTGGGGCAGGAAGACGAGGTGTCTGCTGATTCTGCCTCTGAAACTGACCTCCTGATTGATTGCTCTGACGGTTCTAGTACTGATGCTGAGGGTTCTGCCTTTGGAACTGCTGATACTGCTGACGCTGCTGATGCTGCTGAGGTGGACGCTGGTTCTGCCTGAACTGCTGAGGTTGATTGCCTGAAAAACGAGGACGGCTGCTGCTTCCAGGCTGGGGTCCACTGATCTTGCGCTTACGATCTTCCATCTCCTTACGCTTCCTTTCTGTCATGATTGCTCTGTCAATCAGGTGCTGGAATGTCGGGAAGGTATGATTCATCAGTTGGTACTGAAGAGGGTCAACCAAGCCTCTCAAGAAACGGTACTGTCGCTTGGCATCAGTGTTGACATCTTCAGGAGCATAGCGGGACAACTGCAGAAACCTGTCCCGGTACTCACTGACTGACATCGGCCCTTGCTTAAGGGCCAGGAACTCCTCTTTCTTCACTGTCATCAGACCTGCAGGCACATGGTACTGACGAAAGCTACCTCTGAACTCTTCCCAGGTGATGGCGTCGGGGTTGGCATGGGTGGCGAGGTAGGACTCCCACCATGATTGGGCTGCTCCTCTCAACAGACGGGGACCGTACAAGACTTTCTCCCTGTCATCACACTGAGCGGTATGCAACTCCCGCTCCACAGTGCGCAGCCAATCTTCAGCATCCATGGGGTCAGAAGAGTGAGCGAATGTTGGGGGATGACCTCTCATGAATTCAGCACGCTTATCCCTGGGCATCTGAGGCATCTGAGGCTGGGGTGGAGCCTGCTGCTGCTGCTGCTGCTGCTGCTGCTGAATAGCGGCTAGAGTCTGACCGATGGCCTGAACTGCCTGAGTTTGCATCAGAAACATCTGCTCGATCGACATCGGGGGCGGGGGGTGGCAGCTGCTGCTGCTGGGGCGCCTCATCTTGCTGACCGGCTTGCTCCTGCTGAGCACGCCTTCCTCCTCTGCGCCTGTTCTCTGACATCTGCAGAACGCAACCACACATCAGAACTGATCTGGCAAATCTTGCAACATAAGAAAAGAGTATAGAATTCTCCAACAGCACTGAACAGATGAGCATCTTCACTGATCTCCAACACAGACCACACAGCTTCTCAGATAAAGAGGAAAGTAGAATAAAGGTTTTCCCAACTATATAATTAACTCCATTAACATAATAGGTAAGCCAAAATGCAGGGGATACCCACACTCTGGTGACAGTCATTACAAAGATCCAAACCAAACATAGTTCATCATGACAAACATAAATGCACAGGATACAGCAAACTACCCTGTCTAACTAAGACTAACTAAGACCGAGACTAACGCTAAGACTGAAGCTTCTATGTATATATATTTTGTATTAATTACAAGATCCAACTCTAACGATCTATGGTTCTAGATTTATCTTGGTCTTGCAGTCGGGATTGCCATAAGACTGGAGTCCACGCCGAGGTGAGCGGTACGGGTGCTGAGTCCCGACGGGAGCGGGGGAACCATCATCCAAGTGACGACGCTCCGCGCGCTCAGCCCGCAGCAGGGCGATCTCAGCACGAGCCCTACTCAGCTCGTCTAATGCATGGTCCAGCTCCGTGTTTAGCACGGCGGCTAGGTTGACTGTGCTGCTCAACCTAGGATTGTCTTCACCAGCAGGTGAAACAATCACGCCTCCTGTGCTGCCAGATGGACGGCGGGGGTAATACTTCAGGTCGAGGCCGTCAGCTACCCCACCGAGAACCGAGCAGTAGTGCGAAAGCGCACGCCGTGCAGCATCCTGCATGGCTGCCTCAGCTGAGTCCCGCTCAGAGATAGAATAGTGCTCTGAGCAAGCCTCCGCGCCCTGGAGACTGTTCTCCGGACGGCGCACCAAGCAGGTCGCCTCCCAGCGGTCCGGGTAGACCCCGCGACTATGCTGGTAGACCACACAGCGATACTCGATGGACCAAGTACGCCGGTCAAGTGCCCGACGTAGCAGGGTGTCGAGCGCGTCGTGGAAGTGACACCCGCGAGCAGCGTCGCGAGTGATGGGTCGAGCAACCCATCCTTCCGGCTCATGGCTAGAGAGGTCGAGGTCGTGGCTCGAGCTGTCGTCGCCACCCCCGTCGTCTGGGTCTCCTCCAGCAGCTACCCCAGAAGCTGGGACGCCCAGTGGTGGTGCAGGGGGCGCCTCCAGGGGAAGCACAGGGGAGCAGCTCCTCATAGACTCTATCTCCTGCTGGAGCGAGAAGGAAGAGCCCTGCTGCTCCTGTCGTCGACGTTCCTGCTCCTCATGCAGGCGGTGGTGCAGTCTCTCCAAGTGGCTGGACTGTCCGGCCACGGGACGGCGAAGCGGACGCTCAGCAAGGCGGGAGGGTAAGAAGGGGATGACGGACTTTCGTGCAGTGTGTCTAAGTCGAGCCATCTACAAAAGACATCGCAAGCAAAAGGGGTGAGAACAGAATTAATATGACCAGCAAGTAATGAATCATAAATAAATGAAGGATCAGAATAATAATGAATCATAAATAAATGAAGGATCAGAATAAAACAAAATTTTCAGCAAGGTATTATATATAGTAGAATATAGATTTGGTCAGTAGGACCAACTTTTGAAGGGATACCAAAGTCAAGGTAGGGACAGAGGTCTATAATCCTTAGAACGACCATTCTACTCTAGGTTAGCGGTCCTACAGTCAGCACGGCTTTGATACCACTTATGTCACACCCGGTTTTAGAAGGCAAACCGAATGCGAACCATGTACGTGCCAGGATCAGTTATTCACGTACACAGCAGTTACATAATATGGACATCATCACACAGTGCTCAAATAGTATTAAAAAGGGGAATAATAGTCGATTACATCATACGTCTGAGACGTCCATATAGTTCTTACAATAAATCAAAGTGCGGAAAAGAAACGTAGATAACACGGCCTTCACAGGCAGCCGACTGGGGGTTGCCGCTAACCCACGCCTAGAACTCGTCGTAGTCTTGGAACTCCTGGAAGTCTCCTTCCACAGCTTCATCTTCTCCTGAGCAGTGGTTGCAATGCTGACAACCTGGGGGGGGTTTGGTGTGTAGAGCAAGGGTGAGTACACATCAACATACTCAGCAAGTATCCCGTTTGGCTGTAGTGGACTAGCTTTATGTGGGGATAAGTCAAGCAGTTGCTTTTAGTTGGTCAGGTTATTACTTACTAGTAGAAAGCCAGGTTTTAACATTAACCCAAGTTATTAGCCCAATGTATCCTTTCCAAACGGAAAGAATACCACTTACCAATACCATAATCATAATCAGAACCATAAATCTCACTGCCACCTGTACCAAAGTATCTCTGATCAAGTATCACTAATCTCTGGAGCTCCCTTGGCCGCTCATAACCGTGAGCACGGCTGATATATCAGTTTCATAACACTCTGCAGAGGTTGCGCACTTTACCCATAAGCCGTGATTCCCTCTCTAGCCCGGGCTTGCAAGACCCTTATTCACTCCCAAGGTGAATGGCTAGGGATTCACTACGAAGCCTTTACAAAGATTCCCCGGGGCTGTAGCCACCCGTTAGGTTTCCTAAATGTACCACACTCCTCCCCAAGGGACAAATCAACCTTGGCAGAGCGAGCCGCATACACCGAGCCCCATTGACGGCACAACGGCTAAGCGAACTACACCCCGGTTCCTCTAATTATTCAGCTAAGGGCGTCCCATTCCACCCTCATGGTTGCACTGTTTTCCCGGGCGGTCATCCATTGAACAGGTCCTTACGGAGAGGCACTCGAGAAACCGCTCGAGTCCCCTTAAATGCCACAAGTATAATCATAAATAAGAAGGGAAAACAGCGTATCATAGATAATCACATCATGTTCATTGATTAGAGTTGAGCAATAGCATCAGACTAAGCAGTAATAATCCGACCCAAATAGGTAAACAAGGACATGGATAACAAAAGCTAGTCAATCCTTAAGTATAAATGTGCAATGCGGGAGGTGAATTAAAGAATGAATAGGACAAAGATAGGTCAAAGGACACTTGCCTCCACCAACCGACTGCTGCTCAGGGGCTTCTCCTGCAAATTCCTCGGGCTCTTCGACCGGATCGTTCTCTATGCGAGCGCAAACATACATACATCCACATATTTAATACAGAAGAACAGTACACCATACAAGGGAACAAGTGAAGCGAATATGCATCAAGTATGACATTCGATATCGCATTTATTATGGTTAGAAAGAAACGGGAAAGGGTCTCGCAGGGGGTTAAAGCTTATGCACTAATGATTAGTTACAATTGGTTCTTAACAAAAGAATTCTGTTATATATATATACTAATGGAAACCTAATCATTTTTAGTTGATCAACATTGCACGGGATAAACAATTAACTACGTGAATCGATAGCATAACGGAATTTTAAATTAAACTTCCTATTTTCCATAGCATGAACAATGATCAGTCTACCTAAAATAAAGTAATTATGATCACAGAAAGTAAATAAAATAAAATAAAAAAAATAAAAAAAAGGGGGGGGCGGTTGAACCGGCCCTAGGGGCGGTTGAACCGGCCCTGGGCTGGGCGGCCGAGCTGGGCGGGCGCGCGGGGGAGGGCGGCCGAGCTGGGGCCGGGGCGGCTGAGCCGGCCGGTTGAACCGGCGGCCAGGCGGCTGAACCGGCCCCGCGTAGGGGGCGCGGCCAGGGGGCCAGGCGGGGCGGCCGGGCGCGGCTGGGGCTGGCCGGGGGCGCCAGGGCGGGGGAAGAAGAGGGGGGAGGGGAGAGGGAGAGAGGAGGGAGAGAGGGGGAGGGGCTCACCGGCGATGGGGCGGCCGAGGCGGGGGCGGCGGCCGGTGCTAGGGCAGGGCGGCGGTTGGGCAGGGGGTAGGGGCGGCGGCTTAGGGAGAGAGGGAGAAAATGAGAGGGAGAGGGAGAGGGTTAGGGGAAAAGGGGAGGTGGGGGGGGGCGGCTGGGCCTCTTGGGGCCCAAGAGGGGGGGCGCGCAGGGGCCTGGGCCGGCCGGGGTCGGCCCACGGCGCGGGAGAGAGAGAAAAAGAGGAGAGAGAAAGAGAGAGAAAGAGAAAAGAAAAGATTATTTCCCTGTTTCCGAAATCCGATCTTTCCACATGAATGCATTTGCACTTTCAAAGCGATCAAAAAAAAATGCAAGGTTCGGCATGGTGCATCAAACAACACAAAGTATTTTTAGAGTTTTCTTACACGGGAAATCCAAACCGAGTCCCGCTAAAACTTTGGAAAAGGTCAAGGTTTAGCGAGGGAAAAAGAAAAAGAAAAGGTAACGCCCGAATTTTGGCGAGTAAAGAAAAGAAAAAATTCAACTGCAAAATTCGGGGCGTTACAATATCAATCTGGGGAAGAGGGTACTTATTCTTGATTGTGACCTCATTAAGGGGTCTATAGTCCATGCACGTCCGAAGCATTTGATCCTTCTTCTTGACAAAGATTGCTGGACATCCCCAAGGTGACGAATTAGGCCGGATGAATCCCTTCTCCAGTAGATCTTGTAATTGAGTCTTACCGGGCATTAGGAGGCATTCGGTACGACCTTCTGGAAATTGGAGCCGTACCGGGCTTCAATTCAATCACAAACTCTACATTTCTTTCGGGAGTTAATCCAGGCAAATCTTTAGGAAAAACGTCTAGAAACTCACAAACAACTGGAATATCTTGGATTTCTGGGATGATAGCTTCATAGACTCTTCTAATTGGTTTTGCTGGAATAGCTACAGGGATGGACAAGAGAACCTCTTCATGGCCATAGCTCAACCTAATGGTTCTCAGATCAGTGTTTGGATCACTAGTACAGAGAAGTTCTATAGTGGCGGTTGTAAACCTATTTATAGTGGCGTTTTTCGTAACCGCCAGTGCTAGGGGCCAGTAGAAATCATCATTTTTACAGGTCGCGGCATTTTTCGCGCAAAATTCGCGCGCTACGCGGTTGCTAGTATTCGAACCGTCGACCTCACCCTTGCGCGTACCCTCCCCTACCACTCCGTCTATGACATGTCTTGTGTCTAGTTTGTAGTTGTTTTCTCCACATATTACAACCATTTGAGTGTAAATTGCTTATTTGAGACACTAAACGAATTCAAATAAAAAAGTTGTCAACTACAAAGATAAATAACTTTTGAAGTTCTACAACTTTTATTTTGACACTTTTTTCATCCGAGGTAGTTTGCAAAATTTGAATTTTAAATTTGACATACTTAGATTCAATTTTTGAGAACCGAAATGAGTTCAAATAAAAAAGTTGTCAACTACAAAGTTTCATAACTTTTAGAGATCTACAACTTTTATTTTGGTGGTTTTGTCATACGAGGCCGTTTGAAAAACTCGAAAAATTAAGGATAAAAATGATTTCTAGTGGCGGTTCCTTAAGAAAACCGCCACTAGAAATCGTATTTCTAGTGGCGGTTCCTTAAGAAAACCGCCACTACAAATCATGGATTTCTACTGGCGGTTTTCTTAAGGAACCGCCAGTAGAAATACGATTTCTAGTGGCGGTTTTCTTAAGGAACCGCCACTAGAAATAACACAGTCGGTGGATAACCGAATCCGCCTGTAAAAATATATCGTCCCCGCAGGCTTTGAGCTTTTTTCTACTAGTGGATAGCTTTGTGCTGGGCTAACCAATTCATTCCTAGAATTACATCTATATCTTGGCCTTTTAGAACAATCATATTTGTGGGAAAGTCCCGTTCAGCCAATGTTATGGGCACATGGAAAGCTACTTCTTTAGTGAATATTTGTCCCCCAGGCGAATGAATAATAAATCCTTCCCTTGATTCTATGCAAGGAATGCAATATTTCTCCACAAATTTCTTGCTTATGAATGTATGTGAAGCACCAGAATCGAAGAGAATGACTGCTGGGTGATTGGCCACAAGAAACGTACCCATCATAACCGGCTCTCCTTCCGGTGTAGTGGCCACTTGTGTGTAGTATATTCACCCAGTCTTATTTGTATTCTTGCCCGCTGAATTATTCGTCGTGTTTCCCTTGCCTTGATTTAAACTCCCTGAGTTCTGCTGATTGTTGGATTTGTTCTGCCTCGGATATGGGCAGTCTTTGATAAAATGTCCAGACTTCCCACAATTGAAGCAGCCGGTTGAGGAACTAGGGAGAGCGGCGAAACGAGCACCAGGGGCACTCGGCTGACTTGTTGAAGTGGGGGCAGTGGTAGGGCGGATGAAGACAGGCTATTTGAAGGGGTAGGAGGGTGGACGTGGTGAAGAACTGTTTTGATTGAAAGGTCGGATTACCAACCTTTGTCGCTTTTCAGGCCCCAGACTGGACCTGTCACCTCCAATTCCTTTCGATTTTCCTGGGCCTGTATGCTTAGCTTCTACTGCCAGCGCTGTGCTGATAGCCCTGCTATAGGAGAGATCGAGAAAGGTGGCCATCTTTCTTTGAAGCCGGTCGTTGAGGCCTCTCATAAAGCAATTCTTCTTTTTCAGGTCAGTATTTACCTGATCAATTGCATACTGAGACAAATGATTGAATTTGTTGAGATACTGCATGACAGTATCTCCCCGTTGCTTGAGTCGCATGAATTCCTCTTGTTTCATGTGCAGCACTCCTTCTAGAATATAGTGCTCATGAAACGCCAATTTAAATTTGTCCCATGTGACCTGATGTCCGGCAGGCTGAATGGCCTCTTAACTGTTGAGCCGCAAACAATGGCTTTTGGGTTTTAGTGCAGCGGATGAGTCCAAATTTCTGCTCTATAACCCGTATCCATTCGTTGGCTTTCAAAGGGTCTTTGGCTTTTACAAAGAGTGGGGGACGGCTTTCCGAGAAATCCAGGTATGAAGTTTCACGGGGTCCCTACAGATAAGCCCTCCCGCCTTGTTGCTGAAATTGATTTCCCGCCATTTCACGCAAAAAGCGGGTGTTATAGGCGGTCGCATTGACCAAGGCAGCGATAGCCTCGGCCAATGTAGGCGGTACCGACGGTGGATTGGATGTGTCTTCCCGACCACGGGAAGTACCTGCGCCGTCATGTGCACGAGTCCTGGATGGCATCTAAAGCAAAGAAATATTTGGGAAAAATATAACATGTTGATACAAACCATCATTTTACATTACCAAGATGTAATGATACAGACTCAATGTACAACATGACTTCATTACCTATTTTACGTTAGTACTATAGCTAAACTATACTACTCTAGTATTTATCATCTTTAGTTGCTTCACTGTCTGTTGTAGGGGACCGTTCGTCAGCCAGGTTCATAGAAGGAGGGTGCTTGAAAAGATCCAATTCCCCACCAAGTGCTTCACCTGCTGTTCCAGAAGGTCTGGCTCCCATTCCAACAGGGTCGGCAGGTACATCTGGGTGCAGTCGCGAATACAGTTCATGAACTTCCTCATGTAATTTATTGCAATACACCTGCAAGTTGTCAACGGCCGTGCTAAGCTCCTCCACACGCGCTCGAGCTTTGGCTTCCTGATCCCAAGCAATTGAACGTGAGTTGGTAGCCCAATCGATTGCCAAATCCCATTCAGCAAGCTCGTCTTGCAGATGTCAGACGTCAGCCCTTAACTCATTTATACGCTGACCATCATCTACCCACACCTTGTTTCTATGACGTAGCTCCATTCGAAGCTGCTCCACTTAGGCTTCTAGGTCTCTGATGGGATCATTACTGCCGCTACTGCTCTCCTCATGTCTTGGAGCCAGCTGATGCTGAGGTACGCCAATAGGTCCAGTGGACTTACGCGCAGTTTTCCTCGTACACGGTGGCATATCTCCATAAGGGGGGAAAACTTTATTAATATAGTTTTTAAACATGATGCATGCATAATTACGGAATCAACTTTTGTTGATCCCAACCTCCTATACATTGCACTCTGTTACCTGGTCTTATAAAATAAGTACTTAGAAAGTAGTAAGATAAGAATGAAAGAAATTTTCATTAGATAAGTCTTTGAAAATTCTTTTTGAAATGCCTCATAATATCTAAAGAGATGGGCTTCGCTCCGATACCAGCTATGACGGAACCTCCCAAGTCATTAGGCCCACCTACAGTTGTCCTTGTCCAGCGGACCTCGGGCAACCCTGTAGATGCTTCTAATCACTCGACAAGTTCGGTATCTGTGTCCTTTGCCTTTCCCAAGAGCGTTTCACCCGTCACGCAGATATTACAACACATCAGAGGAACAAATAAGTGGAAGCAATTACATTAACTTAATTTACATTAAAATATAGAAAGAGTGATATTATTACAGACCAGTCAAATAGGAGTGCAGAAGTACTATTATTACAAACCCGGGAGGCAAAAACCCTCCCGCTTAACAGTAAAGTGTTTAAAGGAGGACACTTCCTCCCAAGGCTTCAATCCTGATTTTCTTCCTTTGGCACCACCTTGGAGCAAAAGCAACAAAAATTTGCTGCTTCCTCACCTACAACAACATGGGTTCGAAAACCCTAAGTACGAAGTGCAAGTCTTACCCATCAAAATAAAAGACTCCCAAGGATATGCTGGCTTGAGGGAGTCAAGGTAAGGCTTAATCAAGGATCAAGACTTTCTTTGCAAAAATGCTTACTAATAGTGGATCCTTAAAAATCCAGTTTTATTAGCAAGTTAAGTCATTACCTGATTCTAGAGTTGTTTCTATCCTAGTTCAAGCACTTGGCCTATACTAGCCATTTTCTTATTAACCCTTCTTGTTTACTGGAATCTACGGGTAAGTCAGTGACCAAGTATTCATATCTGAGAAGTAACGGCGATCCGAATCGATTAATACCCAGCTGGGGATCTCCAATCACACGACATATGTAGCACTTAACCCTTGCAAATGTCAACTCACCACCAGGGTTCTTAAGACCAGATTAGGTTCATGCCAACTGAGAGCATAGATACACCACCGTCTAGCCTCTTGCCACGGAGGGTACACTCTACTCTCGCCATCTCTCCACTCCCATTGCGTGTTATCTTATTCTGGTATTAGTCTACCCAAGGCAAAGCTTACCCATGATGAGGCATGTGACCAGTTAAAAGGTCCTCGATCATCAAGCCAACATCGAGACAGTCCTTAATCGACTCAAACGGAGACACTACACCGAGACTCTCTTCTCGTGCAAGTCACCTGCCCGGTCTCAGCTTAATCATTTCAAACCCAAAGATTGGTACCTGGCAGAGGTACATCATTTCTGATGTTGAACCTATCACGGCCTTGATGGATCCACCATCAAGTTTTATTTTTGAAAACATCTCATCCCACTTGAAGCATCATCTTTTGTGAAAACAAAACATTTTGTTTTTCTAGAGCAAGACTAAGCATAAGAAAAACCTTTTTATAAAATAGGTGATCAAGGAAAGGTAATCAAACTTCCAAGGAAGAAAATTTTGCGCAGGGAACCCTAGCGGTTTGAAAAACCCATAAAGAGTCCCCTTCACTAATTTTCTGTCTCGTTGACATTTGCACAGAGCTCCCTCGACTTCTGTTTCTTCTCTAACTCGATCCTTGGCCACGACACACTCGCCGTCGACCACCCAGTTGCTCGGACTGGCGGTGACCGACGCTGGCTGCCCAAATTAACCATTGGGCAAGCATTACTGGCCTGAGGCGATCCTAGAACAAGCTTAAATTAAGTTAATATTGACCTGACTACACCTAACCATGGCGACGGTGAATACCAAACACAAACCTAAGCGTTCCGGTTGATTGAGTGTGGTCAAGCCTAAAGGGTTGAGCTGATGAGCATCACGAGCATGTATGGGTGCTAAAATATGATCAAGGAGAACGGGAGCAGACCTGGGAACGGCCAGCCACGGAGAGGTCACACAGCACGGTGCTCGGGACCGATTTGGGGAAGTCTCGAATTGGCGAGCTCTAGTGGACGATTTGAGGCATGAGTTGGTGTATTGGTTACTTGACTACCTTGTGGAGCCGACGACACACTCAATTTATAGGCTCCTGGGATGGTGGCTCGTGAATTGGAGTTGGCACGGTGGCAGCCGGAGAAGGAAGGGCTCACTAGCGCAAGCAATTCGTGGATGCTACCGTGGCAAGACCACCGGCGATGAGTGGACATACTAAGGCGATGTACTGCGACATGGTTAATGGCCTGAGGCGTGGCACAATCGCGGTGAAGGACACAAACTCCAGTGAGGGCCGCTAGGCCACGTCGCAGGTGCAAGTGGTCGAGTGACAGCGAGGCCACAGTACCCCGAACCCATCTGTGAGGAGATCTTTTCACGACCGAGCGTAATCTACTTACCCAAGGCACGAATCGAGGCGATCGACGTGAATCCGAGCGCACGGTTCACCGGCGACGTGATGAACTGACCCTGAAGATATTTTGCTATTGTACCATCACGCTTGTTCTTCAGTCCTCCTGACAGCCCACATTGCAGAGCCTAGATCTCAAATTTTCATGTGAACACTTACTAATCTGCCTTTAACAAAGTTGTAGCTTTATATTCAAGCTACAAATTGACTCTAGCAACTATCTTCAATCGATCATTAGATCCCCCTCTAATTTGACTTAAAAGTCTAGCCAATGTCACTGATGACCTGAATTCAGTTATTGGTGTGACTGACAGCATAACTTTGAGCTCATTTTTCTCCAAACTTTGTATGTGATCAAAGCTTAGTTACTTAAGAAAAGTTGCACTCCTATTATAGCTCTACAAGTTTGGTGTGTTGACCCTAGGAAAATTCCTTGTATTTTTAAAAATACAAAGCACCAAAGTCAGCCCAATTCACTGGTTTTGGACTTAGGCATATGAGCGGTGTAGAGTGGCTTTTTTGCAAATAAGCCCAAATCTCATGGTTTGATTTGTAAATTCTCAAATATATGAACCATATGATTTGAGGTGCCCTAATACCTTGGTTTTTGCACTTGGGTCCAAAAGTGTGCAAAATTTACACTTAGCCCCCTAGGGTTTCAGTTTAGGGTTTTCCAGGGGTCTTCTTAGGGTTTTGACATATCTAGGGTTTTGGTGCTATTAGAGTGCATTAAATGTGATATCTTATGAACATTTCTAATGAGTTTTGAAGTTTTCTTATGCTTGGGCTTTATTGTCACTCCTAAGCCTAGTTTAGGGTTAAGTACCCTACCCTAGGGTTTTACACCCATCAAGTCATATCTGTCCGACATTTTTGAACTTTTTACCTAGTGAATGCACTCTAGGTGTGACAAACACATGACATGCTAATGCTCATTATGTTATATTCAAATTTTAGTGATAGTAACACCAGGGGTGTTACAATATAGAGCTTTCCTAAAGAGAAATGATTAATTGGCATAAATAATAACTCATTATTTTTATAATTAAAATAAGAGTTTATATGTTGTTTTTAATATAATTTTCTTAACAAACTTAGGCTTGGTGTTTTCCTAATAAAATGGTAATTATTCATTATCCTCTCACATAAAACTTATTTAGTCTTATATTAAAGTTATTCATAATTATATGCTTTACAATTATAATTTGCCATATAGGTTTTCTAATAATATTAATATATCTTAATTCAGTGCCCACATAACTAAAATGATAGATCAAATATTTTTGAACATAGTTTCCTTTTCAATGAATTAGATCAATTGTTCCCAAATTAAAGCTAAAGACAATCAATAGAATAATTATCCTTTCTCATAATTATTAATCAAACCTATAGTCAATTTGTTAATAACCAGATATATATATGGAATGATTAATCATTTCACGGAATTTATTCCATGTTATATATAAATCACTTAGTTTTTCCTAAAGGGTAAAATAAAGTAATAACTAAAATGTTACCACATATATTGACTTTGAATATAGCTTTCTTAATAATAATATAGGCCATGTGTTTTCTCAATAAAAATAAAGATAACTATTTATTTCATTATCTTTCCACATAAAACATGTCTAGGCTTACATAGTTTCTCATCAATTAATGTTTAATAATGTGTTTCATAACTCATTAACCTTAGATATATAACATATATATTTTCTATGGTTTAATAATGTTATAATGTGATTTATCATTTTATGAACCCTTAATCGTAGACATACCACATATGTTTTTTATAAACAATTAAAATGGTGAACCTAATATTTATTTATAATTAAGATATTTTTATGCTTAAGTTTTATGCTATAAAATATGAAACCAAACATTTTCAAAAAGAACATATTTTGCTAAAACCTTTGCTTGTGTTATTGAAATGAAAACGATCCTTTTATTATGTGTTCTTTTATTCTAGAATATGGTGAATGTTGTATGTTATTGAGTGGTGTTTGTTTCTTCTTGTTTGTTTATGTGATGTTCAGTGATTGACCTCGTAGTTGAGAATCAGGACCTATCCCATGGAAGAATCTCAAGTTTTCTATAAGCAAGGCAAGTGGACTTCTCCCTCTGCATACTCTATTTGATCCCAAACAATACATATAATAAAGTTTACTTTTTGATATGTGCATAATTTGATGGGTTACCTTTTCAATACACCTAACCTTTCCAACCTTATTCCTTGATCAAACTTGGGTATTGTACTTTACTTTAGTTGCTAAGCTATTGCTATAACTTTAACTTTATGTAGTCACTCCTGTTTATGATATTAATGTTCCAAATGGTAAGTTTACTTTATAGTGGTTAATCTGATGATTAAGCAAGATCATATGATTTAATTGGAACATGGAGGGACCACCCAGGAAAACAGTGCTACCATGAGAGTGGTATGTGACGCCCTTGGCTAAATAACAAGGAAAGTCTTATGTTCGGTGTTGGTTTTGGTCAACCGGAATGGGGGCATGTGCCAAGCGCTTATATTTTCTGCTCAGGCAGATTGGATACGGGCATAGTTCCCATGCTTTACCCTGCAGACTAGACTATAAGTTGGGTTATGTCAGATGTGCTCTATGCAATTTGACCATTTCCAATATCTGCATAGTGAGGACTCTAGGGAAAAGCCTCGTAGTGAGACCCTAGCCACTCACCTCGGAAGTGAATACGAGACTTGCAAACCTGGGCTAGAAGGGGATCGCGACTCATGGGTAAAGATGTGCCACCTCTGTAGAGTGTAAAACTGATATATCAGCCGTGCTCATGGTTAAGAGCAGCCTAGACCCTCACATGATAATTGAACTTGAAGATGAAAATAAATCGTGTTCTATTGCGCTCAAGTGGTTGAACTTCATGTTGATGATATTTTGGTTCAAGTGGTTCAGAGCTTATGCTGGTGATTATTTATGTTGATGAATATCGTTTATGCTTAATATGGGCTTGGTATATACTTATACGTAGTAATCAGGTGTTGATAATAAAATTTTGACCAACTAAAATGCTAATCACATTAAACTTTAGCCTTACCTTGTTAACCTTGCATTTTCACCCCACTTGCTGAGCCCCGACCATAAGTGAGCTCACCCTTGCTTAATTTTTTGATCAGAAGTTTGTAGATGAAGATATGATGGATGCTAGTCCAGTGATACCCCCGGTCATCTTCTTGTGGTAGGATGTCCATGTTTCGCTGTACTTTGATGATTAAAGGTTAAGACATTATGTCTGTTCAAAGTGTAATATGTTAATATAATCTTTATTTACGCTTTTATGCATTGTTCTTTTGATATATTACACTTGTGACGTCAACATATGTGTGGAAATAGATCTTGTCACACATATGCTATGCATTCGGTTTTGCCCTTGAAGTCGGGTGTGACAAAGGCCCACACGCGGTTACATAAATCAGTTAAGAACATCGACTAGGTAGGGCCGACGTACTGTAAAGCCTAAAATTGGTAGAAGAAAAAATAGAATAAAATAATAAAATAAAGAAATGAAAATAGAAAATAGAAATTGAGAAAAGGGATTCTAATGCAACCATTGATTTCTTCTATAAATAAATGACAAGGAAAATTAAATAATAATATGGTAAACAAGAGGGATTATAATCACATTATTACTAATTTTGGCACTCGCAAATCTGAAATTCAAAATGAGAATTTGAATTTGGTTTGGATACTTGAAATTGAAAACAAATCAGGAAATTCATAAAAGAAAATAGAAAAGACCCACCAGCACTCACATGGGCCGAATTCCAAGTCCTCGGCCCAAACCACCCACTGCCAAGCCTAGCTTTTTCAACCTCTGCACTCATGCGCGGGCACTACTTCGACCGACACCTAGGCCCCTGGGTGTAACGCCCCGAATTTTGCAGTCGAATTTTTTCTTTTCTTTACTCGCCAAAATTCGGGCGTTACCTTTTCTTTTTCTTTTTCCCCTCGCTAGACCTTGATCTTTTTTCCAAAGTTAGCGGGATTCGGTTTGGAATTCCCGTGTAAAGAAAAACCCTAAATTGTTTTATGTTGTTTGATGCACCATGCCGAACCATGCATTCTTTGATTGTTTGAAAGTGCAAATGCATTCATCTAGGAAGATCGGATTTCGAAAATAAGGAGAAAATCTTTTCTTTCTTTTTCTCTCTCTTTCTCTCTCTTTTTTTTTCTCTCTCTCCCGCGCCGTGGGCCGTCCCTGGCCGGCCCAGCCGCCCTTGCGCGCCCCCTTTGGGCCCAAAAAGCCCAGCCGCCCCCCCCCCCCCCCCCCCCACCTCCCTTTTTTTCCCCCAATTCTCTCTCCCTCCCTCTCATTTTCTCCCACCCTCTCCCCAAGCCACCGCCGCCCCTACCCCCTGCCCTAAGCCGCCGCCGCCGCCCCCCGCCGTCGGCCGCCCGACCGCCGGTGAGCCCCCTCCCCCTCCTCCCTCCTTCCCCCTCCCCTCCTCTTCCCCCCGTCCGGCCATGGCCCGGCCGCCCTTGGCCGCGCCCTGGCGCCCCCGGCCGCCCAGCCGGCCCCGGCCAGCCCCCAGCCCCGCCTGGCCGCGCCCTGGCGCCCCCGGCCAGCCCCCAGCCCCCCCAGCCGGCCCCGGCCAGCCCTTGGCCGCGCCCCTGGCCACGTCCCCAGCCCGCTCGGCCGCGCGCCTGGCCGGCTCGGCCGCCTGGCCAGCCCGACCCCCCCCCCCCCCCCCCGCGCGCCCCCGGCTCGGCCGGTCCTGGCCGCCGGTTCAACCGGGCCGGCTCAGCCGCCCTCCCCCGCGCTCGGCCGCCCAGCCCCCGGCCGGTTCAACCGCCCTAGGGCCGGTTCAACCGCCCCCCCCCCCTGTTTTTTTTTATTTTTATTTTATTTACTTTCTGTGATCATAGTTACTTTATTCTAGGTAGGCTAATCATTGTTCATGCTATTGAAATAGGAAGTTTAATTTAGAATTTCGTTGCGCTAGTTGATTCAATTAGTTAATTGTTTATCTAATTCAATGTTGATCAACTTAAAATGAATAGGTTTCCATTAGTGCATATAACAGAATTCTTTTGTTAGGAACCTATTGAAACTAGAGTGCATAATTTAACTAATCATTAGTGCATAAGATTTAACCCCCCCCCCCTGCGAGACCCTCTCCCGTTTCTTTCTAACCATAACAAATGCGATGTCAAATGTCATACTTGATGCATACTCGCTTTACTTGTTCCCTTGTATGGTGTACTGTTCTTTTGTATTAAATATATGGATGTATGTATGTTTGCGCTCGCATAGAGAACGATCCGGTCGAAGAGCCCGAGGAATTCGCAGGAGAAGCCCCTGAGCAGCAGTCGGTTGGTGGAGGCAAGTGTCCTTTGACCTATCTCTGTCCTATTCATTCTTTAATTCACCTCCCGCATTACACATTTATACCTAAGGATTGACTAGCTTTTGTTATCCATGTCCTTGTTTACCTATTTGGGTCGGATTATTACTGCTTAGTCTGATGCTATTGCTCAACTCTAATCAATGAACATGATGTGATTATCTATGATACGCTGTTTTCCCCTTCTTATTTATGATTATATTTGTGACCTTCAAGGGGACTCGAGCGGTTTCTCGAGTGCCTCTCCGTAAGGACCTGTTCAATGGATGACCGCCCGGGAAAACAGTGCAACCATGTGGGTGGAATGGGACGCCCTTAGCTGAATAATTAGAGCAACCGGGGTGTAGTTCGCTTAGCCGTTGTGCCGTCAATGGGGCTCGGTGTATGCGGCTCGCTCTGCCAAGGTTGATTTGTCCCTTAGGGAGGAGTGCGGTACATTTAGGAAACCTAACGGGTGGCTACAGCCCCGGGGAATCTTTGTAAAGGCTACGTAGTGAGACCCTGCCTATTCACCTTGGTAGTGTTTAAGGGTTTGATCGGCCCGAGGCAAGAGGGAATCACGGCTTGTGGGTAAAGTGCGCAACCTCTGCAGAGTGTTATGAAACTGATATATCAGCCGTGCTCGCGGTTATGAGCGGCCAAGGGAGCTCCAGAGATTAGTGATACTTGATCAGTGATACTTTGGTACAGATGGCAATGAGATTGATGATTCTGATTATGATTATGGTAATGGTAAGTGGTATTCTTTCCGTTGGGAAAGGATACATCGGGCTAGTAACTTGGGTTAATGTTAAAACCTGGCTCTCTACTAGTAAGTAATAACCTGACCAACTAAAAGCAACTGCTTGACTTATCCCCACATAAAGCTAGTCCACTACAGCCAAACAGGATACTTGATGAGTATGTTGATGTGTACTCACCCTTGCTCTACACACCAAACCCCCCCCCAGGTTGTCAGCATTGCAACCACTGCTCAGGAGAAGATGAAGCTGTGGAAGGAGACTTCCAGGAGTTCCAAGACTACGACGAGTTCTAGGCGTGGGTTAGCGGCAACCCCCAGTCGGCTGCCTGTGAAGGCCGCGTTATCTACGTTTCTTTTCCGCACTTTGATTTATTGTAAGAACTATATGGACGTCTCAGACGTATGATGTAATCGACTATTATTTCCCCTTTTAATACTATTTTGAGCACTGTGTGATGATGTCCATGTTATGTAACTGCTGTGTACGTGAATAACTGATCCTGGCACGTACATGGTTCGCATTCGGTTTGCCTTCTAAAACCGGGTGTGACACTGGGGCAGTGTCCCCGCTCACCCGTATGCAGCCAACCCCGGCCCACTCCCCTTCCGCAGCCCAGTTCGGTGCCCCCTCAGATTACCAGGCGCGCGCCCATAGAACCGATGTCGCCTGGGCCCTTCTCGCTAGCGTCTCAACACCATAATGCGCGTGTGTCTGGTGGCTGCTCTGTGGGCCCTGCATGTAAGGCTTATCCTCTTCACGGTGCTACGTTTCCGTCGTCGCCGGCATCGACAGGGTTCGTTGGGATTCGGTTGAATCCTTGCGCCAGATCTCGGTTTGGGGGGTCTTCCTGCGAAGATAAATAGGTGCACTCCTCTTGTCTGTCGAACCCAAGGGCGTCGCGCCACTGCGCAAGGTGCTAGGGCACCTCCAGCGAGCGGAGCGGAAGGAAGAGCAGAGAGAAAATGAGATGGCCGTTGCGGCTGGATTCCGTCCTAGCCATCGGTCTGTACCAAATGGGGGTCTTGGGTGACTCGCCTCAACACGTTGATGGTGTCCGTGGCCTTGCCACATGGTGTTTGAGACCGTGGAGGGGGGAAGGGCGTTGACTGGGCACGGCCACCTTCGGTGCTCATGCCGCCATAGCCATGTTCAGGTGAGGAAGACCATCCTAGGGTACCTGTCTGATTGCGGGAGTTCATTGAACGCGCCTAAAGTCTCTATTGGCGAAATCATCGTCTCCTGGGCGCCAATTTCTCATCGGCGGCGGTATTCCTCTCCCTTGCCGCCGTGCTGTGGGGGCTGTGTTCATCGTTGCTCGATCACTTGTAAGTCAACCACCATCGGATCCTCCTTACTCTCCTCTCTGTTTTCCACAGAACCGTGCGTGGGTTCGGGGGCATTGGGGGTCGAACCGCCTGTCGCCGGCGATGGCCTCCACCACGGGAGCCACGGGCACTGTCGTGCTGATGTAGTTGATGGGAAGGAAGCTGCTGTGCCATTGATCTGCCGTGGAACGGTCACGATTAGATCAGGAGCGTACCCCTTTGTGGCTCTGATCCAAGCCATCGATCTGGTGATGGACGATGTGGGATAGGTCACATACCCATAAAACCTTGACCGTAGGATTTTGATCCGAGAGATAGCGTGCACGTACTAGTTCGATTACGCCAGATCTATTCCGCACCGCTCGATCACGATCGGACGGATCTGGTTTAACCATACCCTTCGGCAGCAACCCTTTGCGAAAAAGCCCTCGGGTTTTTGATAAAACAACCCGCCGTCCATGTGGCGTTGGTGCAATAGAGTTTAGGGTACTGGAATTTTGCGTAGAACCCCCTGGGTTTCTGATAAATTGTTGCCATAGTCTGGGGTTTAATAAAATAGTTAAAATCAATAAGTAAAACGATTTTTAGTTTAAAAATAATTTTTGAAAATTGTTTAATTCATATTTAATTCGTTTTAACTCCGATTTGACTCGTACAAATTGCAATAGTATCATAATAAAATGCTCTACGCAGTAGCAACGTTATTTGTACTATGTCACATACTTGTATAATTAAATATTTGTTCACCCTTCTAGTAGTAGATTTATTTTAATAACTAGGGTTGACAAGTCTATAATTATAATTTTACTAGAATATGATTTCTAAACAAATTATAATCTGAATTAAAGTTTACTTAACTATTTGGGGTATATTTTCTCATATGATGAATATTAACCAATTTATAATATAGTTTAATATTTAAATCACATTTATATTACATAAATCATAATTCTTTAACTGTAACTCCGAATTTAGTGATTCTTGTTCCTACGATCTCGTAGCAACATGTAGATTATTATTATTTAGTTTGTACTTATGTTTGATGTGATGTTAATTTTGTCTATACACTGTTTATTTGTATTGCTACGGCTAGCATGAGGTCACGAGTCACTTGAAGATCATCATGGTACCTGGAATCTCAAGACACAGGCAAGTTGTGCCCTTGAGCACTTCTTTTTACCCAATCATGTTCTTATTAATCATAATGAATTGCATAGGTTAATTTTGATGGGACCCAATAGGTCACCCTAGTTTGGCTATCTTTATACCTTGTTTACCACTGAATTTTTGGGTAGTACCTGCTATTGCTTTATGTGGTTTTGGGTATAGAGATATACATTATTCATGATCACACTTTTACTATCAGTTTGTTATTTACTGTTCATGATAAGATCATTATGTTAATTGGAACATGGAGAACCCGGGAAAACAGTGCTGCCACAAGGGTGGTATAGGACGCCCTTGGCTGACTAATTAGGAAAGATAATGGAGGACTACCTTAGCCGAAAGGGGCAAGGGCAGTAGGGGAGTGGTCAGTGTAGGGAGGCCCATGGGTTGATTTTGCTACGATGGCGGTCAGGCGAAGGGTCCCTGCATTGGAGCTTCCTAGAAACTGTAGCGGGTTTTCTGAAGCTAGTGGAACTTTGTAAAGGCCTCGTAGTGTTACCCTACCTCGCCTCCTTGGTAGAGGTGTATGGGAAGTCGCGATCCCTTGGCAGATGGGTAACATGACTTGTGGGTAAAGATGCACAACCTCTGCAGAGTGTAAAACTAGTATACTAGTCGTGCTTACGGTCATGAGCAGCTCGGACACTCACATGATTAATTTATGGAATTAAATTCAATTTGTCATATGCATTGCATCATAGGTGTTGTTATTACTTTTGTTCTACTACTTAATTGGGTTGGTATTTACTTATACTTAGTAATTCCTAATAAAATTTGACCAACTTTAAAAGTAATGCTCAGCTCTAACCATCCTCTTTGGTAAGCCTTACACTTCACGTGAGCTTCCACCTTTGGCGAGTTCGTGCACATTATTCCCCACAACTTGTTGAGCTATGAACGTATGTGAGCTCACTCTTGCTGTCTCACCCCCCCACAGGTCAAGAACATGTACCGCAGGATGAGGCACATGGAGGATTCTATGACGACTTCGTGAGAGGTTTAGGTCGTCGTCTCCCAGTCAACTTTAGGTTGTTGGACCGTTGTCTCCTTATAATGTAATTATTTATTTATTTTGTTCAAAACTCCTATTATATAGTAAAGTTGTGACATTCGATCCTGTGTCATGATTCATCATATGTGTGAGACTTGGTTCCAGCACACCTGGTGATTATGTTCGCGCCCGGGTCTTGGTGCCCCTGAAACCCGGGTGTGACAAAAGTGGTATCTGAGGGATGTTGGCTGTAGGACGAAACCTAGATAGAACTGGACAACCATTATCTACTTACCTTTGCTACTCTGATTCTTTCTAAACTTTCCTTAAATCTTTTCTCATCCACTGTTGCTTTACTCTGATTACTCTCACCTTTTCTTTCTAAAGACAAATGTGGATTTCACACTTTAAAATCATGTACCTAAATTGACCTTTAGGAATAGGAGACCTACTCCTAGGAACAAAAATAAAATATTTTTATAGATATCTATGCGCTTGAATGCTTGTTCTTATGATACTTGCTTGATTTGGATCTTTGCTTGAGTGTGATGGGTTGTGGAGAAATGTCCACAATTGCATCTACATATACACCTAGACATAGGGGAAAATATTTACAAAATAGACAACACAGAATATTCCCTATTAAAAATGGATCTATTAAACTAGATATATTTATAAGGTAAACTAGATCAACTAAGAATATCCCCCACTAGAATAAATCAAATAGATCCATCTTATCTCAAAAAAACTCTCTCTTATTTTAATAGATCCATCTTATCCTACAAGATTCTCTCTTATCTTAATAGATTCATCTTATCTTGAAAGATTTACCTTATCCTAACCACTTAAGTAACAACCAGGATCTAATCCAAAATAATGATATCAGATCTAAGTTATATTTGTGTGACTAAAACCACATGACTTATCCCACCATGATCATGATCTTACCCAAATTAATTGGATCTTATCTAGTCAAAGCTAGTCATACCTAGATCTGATCTAATGTGATTGATTAATCCAACCTAACGAAGACTAACCTCAAGTTGAGCTAACCTAAGGTCAGTCACTTAACCAGTTAATGGTGGTAAAATAAATGAGACTCTACTCCTATAGAACTTGTTTTACCTTAGCTCACTCTGCTCTAAATAATGAACGGCAGACCAACCCGACCCTATGCAACTACCTTAACCATTTGATAGTTGCATAACCCCTCTGTTTTAACCCATCAGAGATTCTGACTTACCTACACCATATAACCCATCCTATCTCAAAAGATTATAACATACTCTAATAATATTTATTCTACCCTGGTAGATCTATCTAACCTAAACCAGTCTATTCTAGTCATAGCCAACCTAATCTAGATCCTAATCTAATGTGATCTACTTAAACAGATTAGTGATACTGGTAGAAGAGATTAGACCCTACTAGCCAGGTATTAACTTAACTTAGCGCATTAGACCAACTCAACCATGAGCAGAAGATCTAACTCAACCAATAGAGTCATGATGGATTGCATAATCTGTCTATCCCCACCTAACATTAAACAAACCTTTGACCTACACCATGTAGTCTATCTCATCCATATCTATCTTAACCATATTCCCCAACCACGATGATAAACACTAACCTCGAATCAAGGAGACCAAGACCAGAAAAGGACAAGATCAACCTCATCAAGGAAGGAGAGAAGTCAAACTCGATCTTCAAATGCATTACCACCCAACAAGGAGTTCTTTCTCACTGTAAACTTTCTTACCCCATGCTATTCTTGCCCTAACCTATCCATCTCTTATATCCTACATAATAAGTAGCTGGATACCTATGCTCTACTAATCACCCACTATTGACAAAAAAAGAGACTCTGATTTTTGAACAAATCATAGACTAAAAGCCAAATTACAAATCAATCCTTCTATATCCCTTTTCTTACAAATCTCAAGGACGAGATTTCTGTTAAGGGGGGTAGGATTTGTAAAGCCTAAAATTGGTAGAAGAAAAAATAGAATAAAATAATAAAATAAAGAAATGAAAATAGAAAATAGAAAATGAGAAAAGGGATTCTAATGCAACCATTAATTTCTTCTATAATTAAATGACAAGGAAAAATAAATAATAATATGGTAAACAGGAGGGATTATAATCACATTATTACTAATTTTGGCACTCGCAAATCTCAAATTCAAAATGAGAATTTGAATTTGGTTTGGGTACTTGAAATTGAAAACAAATCAGGAAATTCATAAAAGAAAACAGAAAAGACCCACCATCACTCACATGGGCCGAATTACAAGTCCTCGGCCCAAACCACCCACTGGCCGGCCCAGCTGTAACGCCTCGAATTTGAGAGTTGAATTTTTTTTCTTTCTCCAGCACTCCCCAAATTCGGGCATTACCTTTCCTCTTTCTTTTTCTTCTCGCTACGCCTTGTTCTTTTTCTAAAGTTCTAGCGAGAATTAGCTCGATACCTTGTGTTTGCAAACCCTAGAAATATTTTCTTTGGTTGTTGCATCATCCTGGGCCGTGATTTTCTTGCTTGTCGTTGAGTGATTTGTGAAAAGTATTTTGAAGTGGAGTTTAGAGCTAAATAGGAAAATGGAAATGGGAAAATCCTTTCCCCTCTCACCCCACCCCGCGCGCGGCCCAACTGGCTCGGCGGCCCAGCCGCAGCCTCGTGGCCCAGCTCGCCCCCCTCCTCGCCTTGGGCCAGCTCGACGGCCCAGCTCGCCCCCGCCTCCCACGCGCGGTGTGCGTGCGGTGGTTAGAACCGCCGCCGCCGCCTCCCTGTGGGCCCCGCCCGTCAGCCGCCCCTTCCCCAAACCCTTCTCTCTCCCCGCCCCCCCCTCGCGCAGTCTCTCCCCCGCCCGACCTCGCTCTCGCTCCGGTGCCGCCCTCGCTCCGCGCGGTAAGCCCCTCCCCCCTCCCCTCTCCTCCTTCCCCCCTCCCCTTCTCCAGCCGCCGTCCCCGGCGCGCTAGGCCCTGGCCCAGCGCATGCGGCTCCCCCTGCTCGGCGCGGCTTTCCCCGCCACGGCGCGCTCGGTCTCCGCCCCGCCGTGGCTGCCCCATGCCTGGCGTGCGCGGCTTCCCCCGCCCTGGCGCGGCCCCCTCCCTCGCCCTCGTCCCACCCTGGCGCGGCTCTCCCGCGCGGCCGCGGTGCCCCCGACGCATGCGGCTCGGCCACCGCCCGGCGTGGCTCTCCCCCGGCCCGCCTCGTCCCTGCCCCGGCGCGGCCGTGGTGCCCCCCGGCGTGTTCGCCCGGCCCCAGCGCCCCTCGGTGCGCCCTAAGCTTGCCCCTCGGCGTGGCTCGGCCCCGTCCCGGCCATGGCGCGTGGCCCTGCCCCTGCCCTTGTCCCGGCGTGGCGTGGCGCCCCTGCGCAGCGCGGCCCTGGCCCTATGCGGCTTCGGCTCGCGCGGCCATAGTGCCCCTGCGTGGCGCGGCCCCCTACCCATGGCTTAGCCTCGGCGTGCGCGTGACTCGTTTGCGGCGCACCAGCGTGACCTTGCGCACGCGCGTGCTCGCGTGGTGCACGCGGTGCCTTGGCGCGGCTCGCCGTGCCCTCGGCGCGACGCGTAGCGTCCTGTCGCGTTCGTGACGTGCCCCTCTACCCCCCCCCCCCCCCCCCCCGTGTATTTTATGCGCGTTGATCACATTATTTATATTAATGAAATGGAAACTCAACTCAAAAATTGATTACGTTAATTATCTCACGTAGTTAATCATCGACTTAGTTTAACGTTGACCAATTGGAAATAGTTATAACTCTATTAGTGCATGTGATTAATACTTGTTAGTGTAACTAAGTGAAACTAGATGACGTAATGATTAATTATACATCTACTCGTAATATGCTTCGATTATAGCTTTAGCCACTACGAGACCTTCCTTCTTCTTTTTCTAGCAATTGCGAATGCAAGACCGTATGTCATATTTTTATGCATATTTGACTTATCTGCTCTCTTGTATGGTGTACTGTTTATTTCCTAATTCAAATGGATGGATGTATTTTTACGCTCGCATAGATAACGGTCTGGTTGAGGAGTCCGAAGAACTCGCAGGAGAAGATCCTGAGCAGCAGTTGGTTGGTGGAGGCAAGTGTCCCTTGACCCATCTATGTCCTATACAATTCTATAATTCAGTTTCCGCGTTTACACAGTTTATACTTAAGGATTGACTAGCTTTTGTTATCCATGTCCTTGTATACCTATTTGGGTTGGATTATTATGGTTTAGCTTTATAATAGTGCTTAACATTAATCAATGAACATGATGAGATTTATCTATGATACGTTGTTTTCCTTCTTATTTATGATGACATACTTGTGGCATTTAAGGGGACTCGAGCGGTTTCTCGAGTGCCTCTCTGTAAGGACCTGTTCGTTGGATGACCGCCTGGGAAAATAGTGCAACCATGAGGGTGGAGTGGGACGCCCTTAGCTGAATAATTAGAGGAACCGAGGTGTAGTTCACTTAGCCGTCATGTCGTTAATGGGGCTCGGTGTATGCGGCTCGCTCTGCTAAGGTTGGTTCGCCCCTTGGGGAGGAGTGCGGTACATTTAGGAAACCTAATGGGCGGCTACAACCCTGGGGAATCTTTGTAAAGGCTACGTAGTGATACCCTGTTGAGTCACCTTGGTAGTGACCAATGGAGAGTCATGATCTCCGTGCAGAAAGGGAATCACGACTTGTGGGTAAAATGCGCAACCTCTGCAGAGTGTTATGAAAACTGATATATCAGTTGTGCTCACGGTTATGAGCGGCCAAGGGAGCTCCATTGATTAGTGATACTAGATCAGAGATGTATGGTTTACAGGTGGTGATGAGAATGGTGGTTTTGGTATTGACTATGGTAATGGTAAGTGGTATTCTTTCCGTTTCGAAAGGGTACGTTTGGGTTAATAACGTGGGTTAATTCTAAAATCTGGCTCTCTCTATTAGTAATAATAATCTGACCAACTAAAAGCAACTGCTTGACTTACCCCCCACATAAAGCTAGTCCACTACAGCCAAGCAGGATACTTCCTGAGTATGTTGATGTGTACTCACTCTTGCTCTACACACCAAACCCCCCCCCCTTGTCTAGGTTGTCCGCATTGCAACCACTGCTCAGGAGAAGATGAAGCCGTGGAAGGAGACTTCCAGGAGTTCCAAGATTACGACGAGTTCTAGGCATGGGTTAGCGGCAACCCCCAGTAGGCTGCCTGTGAAGGCCGCGTGTATCTACGTTTCTTTTCCGCACTTTGATTATTGTAAAGACTATGTGGATGTCTCAGACATATGATGTAATCGACTATTATTTCCCCTTTTATGTTATTATTTGAGCACTGTGTGATGATGTCCAGTTATGTAACTGCTGTGTACGTGAATTGTTGATCCTGGCACGTACATGGTTTGCATTTGGTTTGCCTTCTAAAAGATGGTACTGGTAAGTGGTGTTCTTTCCGTTTGTAAAGGGTACGTTTGGGTTAACAACGTGGGTTAATACTAAAACTTGGCTCTCTCTACTAGTAATAATAATCTGACCAACTAAAAGCAACTGGTTGACTTATCCCCACATAAAGCTAGTCCACTACAGCTAAACAAGACACTTGCTGAGTATGTTGATGTGTACTCACCCTTGCTCTACACACCAAACCCTCCCCTTCCCCAGGTTGTCTGCGTTGCAACCACTGCTCAGGAGAAGATGAAGTTGTGGAAGGAGACTATTAGGAGTTCCAGGATTACAACGAGTTATAGGTGTGGGTTAGCGGCAACCCCCAGTCGGCTGCCTATGAAGGCCGCGTGTATCTACGTTTCTTTTCCGCACTTTGATTATTGTAAAGACTATGTGGATGTCTCAGGCATATGATGTAATCGACTATTATTACCCTTTTATGTTAATATTTGAGCATTGTGTGATGATGTCCAGTTATGTAACTGTTGTGTACGTGAATTGCTGATCCTGGCACGTACATGGTTCGCATTCGGTTTGCCTTCTAAAACCGGGTGTGACATAGGTGGTATCAAAGCCGTGCTGAATGTAGGACCGCTAACTTAGAGTAGAATGGTCGTTCTAAGGATTATAGACCCCTATTATCACCTTGACTTCGATATCCCTTCAAAAGTTGGTCATATCGACCGAACCTATGTTCTACTATATATAGTATACCTTGCTAAAACTTTTGTTTATCCTCATTCCTTATTTATTTATTTATTTATGGTTTACTTGCTGGTCATAATAGTTCTGTTCTCACTCTTGTGCTTACGGTGTCTTTTGTAGATGGCTTATCTTAGACACACCGCACGGAAGTCTGTCATCCCCTTCTTACCCTCTCGTCTCGCGGAGCGTCCGCTTCGCCGTCCAGTGACCGGTCAGTCTAGCCACTTGGAGAGGCTACACCACCGCCTGCACGAGGAGCAGGAGCATCGACGACAGCAGCTGGAGCAGTAGGGCTCTTCTTTCTCGCTTAAGCAAGAGATAGAGTCTGTGAGGAGCTGCTCCCCTATGCTCCCACTAGAGGCGCCCCCTGCACCACCACTGAGCGCCCCAGCCGCTGGAGTAGCTGCTGGAGGAGACCCTAACAACGGAGGTGGCGACGGTAGCTCGAGCTTCAGCACCGACCTTTCAGCCGACCAGGAGCCAGAAGGATGGGTCGCCTGACCCCATCACTCGCGACGCCACTTGCAGGTGTCACTTCCACGATGCGCTCGACACCTTGCTACGCCAGGCACTTGACCAGCGCACTTGGTGTATCGAGTATCGTTGTGTTGTCTTCTAGCACTGTTGCGGGGTTTACCCGGACCGCTGGGAGGTGACCTACTTGGTGCGTCGTCCGGAGAACAGTCTCGGGGGTGCGGAGATCTGCTCAGAGCACTATTCTATCTCTGAGCGGGACTCAGCCGAGGCGGCCATGCAAGATGCCACACGGCGTGCGCTTTCGCACTACTGCTCAGTGTTCGGCGGGGTAGCCGATGGTATCAACCTGAGGTATTACCCTCGCCGTCCATCGGGCAGCACAGGAGGCGTGGTTGTCTCACCTGTTGGTGAGGACAATCCTAGGTTGAGCAGCATAGTCAACCTAGCCGTCGTGCTAAACACGGAGCTTGACCATGCATTAGACGAGCTGAGTAGGGCTCATGCTGAGATCGCCCAGCTGTGGGCTGAGCACGCGGAGCGTCGTCACCTAGAGGATGGCTCCCCCGCTCCTATCGGGACTCAGCACCCGTACCACTCCCCTCGGCGTGGACACCAGGCCTATGGCAACCCCGACTGTAGGACCAAGATAAATTTAGAACCATAGATCGTCAGCGTTGGGTCCTATAATAAATGCTTAATATAGAAGTTTTAGTCTTAGTCTCAGTCTTAGTTTTAGTCTCAATCTTACTCTTAGTTAGTCTTAGTTAGACAGGGTAGTTTGCTTATCATGTGTCTTTATGTTTGTCATGATGAACTATGTTGGATTTGGATCTTTGTAATGACTATCACCAGGGTGTGGGCATCCCCTGCACCTGGGTTTACCTGTTAAATGTTAATGAAGTCAGTTATCTAGTTGGGAAGCCTTTTTATTCTACTTTCCTCTTTATCCGAGAAGCTATGTCGGTCTGTGTTGGAGGTCAGTGAAGATGTTCATCTGTTCAGTGTTGTTGAAGGATTCTATACTCTTTTCTTATGCTGCAAGCTTGCAAGATCAGTTCTGATGTGTGGTTGCATTCTACAGATGTCAGAAAATAGGTGCAGAGGAGGAAGGCGTGCTTAGCAGGAGCAGGCAGCACCACAGGATGAGGCATCCTAGCAACAGCAGCTGCCACCCCCGCCCCCGATGTCCATTGAGCAGATGTTCCTAATGCAGACTTAGGCAGTTCAAGCCATCGGTCAGACTCTGGCCGCCATTCAGCAGTAGCAGCCACCACCTCAGCCTCAGATGCCTAGAGACAAGCGTGCTGAGTTCATGAGAGGTCATCCCCCGGTGTTCGCTCACTCTTCTAACCCCATGGATGCTGAAGACTGGCTGCGCACCGTGGAGCGGGAATTGCACACCGCTTAGTGCGATGACAGGGAGAAGGTTCTGTATGGTCCCCGTCTGTTGAGAGGAGCAGCTCAGTCTTGGTGGGAGTCCTATCTCGCCACCCATGCCAACCCCGACGCCATCACATGGGAAGAATTCAGGGATAGCTTCCGTCAGTACCATGTTCCAGCAGGTCTGATGACAGTGAAGAAGGAGGAGTTCCTGGCACTCAAACAAGGATCAATGTCCGTTAGTGAGTACCAAGACAGGTTTCTGCAGCTGTCTCGCTATGCTCCTGAAGATGTCAACATCGATGCCAAGAGGCAGTATCATTTCCTGAGAGGCTTGGTCAACCCTCTGCATTATCAACTGATGAATCACACCTTCCCCACATTTCAGCACCTGATTGATAGAGCAATCATGATAGAGAGGAAGTGTAAGGAGATGGAGGATCGCAAGCGTAAGATCAGTAGACCTTAGCCTGGAAATAGTAATCGCCCTCGTTTCTCAGGCAACCCACCTTAGCAGTTCAGACAGAACCAGCGCCCACCTCAGCAGCAGCAGTTTCAAAGGCAGTATCCTCAGCACCAGCAGCAGAATCGCCAGAACAATTAGTTCGGAGGAGGTCAGTTCCAGAGGCAGAATCAGCAGGCACCTCGTCTTCCTGCCCTAGCAAACTAGCAGAGCAGTCAAGCATCACCAGTTCAAGGCGGAAGCAGGGAATGTTTCCACTGTGGAGAGCAAGGCCATTGGGTGATGCAATGTCCGAAGAAGGCAGCCCAGCAGCAGCGAGGCCCTAGTGCCCCAGCAAAGCAAAATGTGTCTCAGCCTAGAGCAGGCAACCGCTCTCAGCCATGCTACAACCACGGGAGACTGAACCATTTGGAAGCTGAAGCAGTTCAGGAGACCCCCGGCATGATAGTAGGTATGTTTCCAGTCGACTCCCATATTGTAGAAGTGTTATTTGATACTGGAGCAACGCATTCATTCATTACTGCATCTTGGGTAGAAGCACATAATCTTCCAATCACTACCATGTCAACCCCCATTCAAATTGACTCAGCCGGTGGTAGAATTTGAGCCGATAGCATTTGCTTGAATGTAAGTGTGGAAATAAGGGGGATAGTGTTTCCCGCTAATCTCATAGTAATGGGTACTCAAGGAATAGATGTCATCCTAGAGATGAACTGGCTAGATAAGTACCAGGTAGTTATCAGTTGTGATAAGAGGACAATTAAGTTGATGCCGCCACTAGGAGAAGAGGTGGTGACCAAGTTAGTCTCGCTTGAGCCAAAGAAAGGAAGTATTTATCGGATGGCTGTTGATAGCAGTGAGACAGATCCACTCGAGATTGTCAAGGTTGTGTCCAAGTTCCCAGTTGTGTTCCCAAACGACTTACCAGGCATGCCACCTGAGCGAAAAGTTGAGTTTGCCATAGAGCTTCTTCCTGGAACCGCCCCCATCTTTAAGAGAGCATACAGAGTATCCGGACCAGAGTTAGTTGAGCTCAAGAAGCAGATCGATGAGCTATCAGAGAAAGGTTACATCCGGCCAAGCACCTCGCCTTGGGTCGCCCCTGTTCTGTTCATGGAGAAGAAAGATGGCACCAGAAGGATGTATATCGATTATCGAGCCCTGAATGAGGTCACGATCAAGAACAAGTACCCCTTGCCCAGAATAGAAGATCTGTTCGACCAGTTGAGAGGAGTCAGCGTGTTCTCAAAGATAGATCTGAGGTCAGGTTATCACTAGCTCAGGATTCGACCCTCAGACATTCCGAAGACGACATTCATTACCAAGTATGGGTTGTATGAGTTTACTGTGATGTCTTTTGGCCTAATAAATGCACCAGCCTTCTTTATGAATCTGATGAACAATGTATTCATGGATTATCTCGACAAGTTCGTGGTGGTATTTATTGATGACATTCTTATATACTCCCAAAGCGAAGAAGAGCACGCGGATCATTTGAGGATGGTATTGCAGAGACTACGAGAGCACCAACTATATGCAAAGTTGAGCAAGTGCGAGTTCTGGATTGATGAAGTCCTGTTCTTGGGCCACATAATCAACAAAGAAAGATTAGTTGTGGATCCGAAGAAGGTGGCAGACATTCTGAATTGGAAAGCGCCAATAGATGCTCGAGGAATCAAGAGCTTCATTGGAATGGTTGGATATTATCGGCGATTCATTGAAGGGTTTTCGAAGATTGCAAAACCAATGACAGCTTTATTAGGCAATAAAGTTGAGTTCAAGTGGACCCAGAAATGTTAAGAGGCTTTCGAAGCACTAAAAGAGAAGTTGACTACATCGCCTGTCTTAGTCTTGCCTGATGTGCACAAGCCCTTCTCGGTGTATTACGATGCTTGTTACATTGGTTTAGGATGCGTGTTGATGTAAGAGGGAAGAGTTGTGGCTTACTCATCCCGACAGCTGAAGGTTCATGAGAAGAATTACCTAATCCATGACTTAGAGTTGGCAGCAGTGGTTCACGCACTAAAGACATGGAGGCACTATCTATATGGGCAGAAATGTGATGTCTACATAGACCACAAGAGTCTGAAGTACATATTCACTCAGTTAGAGTTGAATATGAGGCAACGAAGATGGTTAGAGTTGATCAAAGACTATGAATTGGAGATTCATTACCATCCAGGCAAAGCAAATGTAGTGGCAGATGCTTTGAGCAGGAAGAGTTAGGTCAATCTAATGGTCGCTCATCCGATGCCTTATGAGTTGGCCAAAGAGTTTGACAGGTAGAGTCTCGGATTTCTGAACAATATGCGAGGAGTAACAGTTGAGTTAGAACCCACCTTGGAGCGGGAAATCAAAGAAGCACAGAAGAATGATGAGAAGATCAGTGAAATCCGGCAACTGATTCTAGAAGGCAGAGGTAAAGATTTTCGGGAAGATGCAGAAGGTGTGATATGGTTCAAAGACCGCTTGTGCGTTCCTAATGTCCAATCCATTTGGGAGTTCATCCTCAAGGAAGCTCATGAGACCGCTTACTCGATACACCCTGGAAGTGAGAAGATGTATCAGGATCTGAAGAAAAAGTTCTGGTGGTACGGAATGAAGAGGGAAATCGCAGAGCACGTGGCTATGTGCGACAGTTGTCAAAGGATCAAGGTAGAGCATCAGAGGCCAGCCGGGTTGTTGCAACCGTTGCGAATTCCTCAGTGGAAATGGGATGAAATCGGGATGGATTTCATAGTCGGATTGCCTCGCACTCGAGCTGGCTATGACTCCATTTGGGTAGTGGTGGACCGCTTAACCAAGTCAGCCCACTTCATACCTGTCAAGACCAACTACAGCAGTGCAGTATTGGTAGAGTTGTACATGTCCTGGATCGTTTGTCTTCACGGTGTGCCAAAGAAGATAGTGTCAGACAGAGGAACGCAGTTCACCTCTCATTTCTGGCAGCAGTTGCATGAAGCCTTGGGTACACATCTGAATTTCAGTTCAGCTTATCATCCGCAGACAGATGGTCAGACCAAAAGAACCAATCAAATCCTTGAAGACATGTTGAGGGCTTGTGCGTTGCAAGATCAGTCCGGATGAGACAAGAGGTTGCCTTATGTAGAGTTCTCCTATAACAACAGTTACTAGGCTAGCTTGAAGACGTCACCATTTCAGGCGCTTTATGGGAGGAGTTGTAGAACTCCATTGCAATGGGATCAGCCTGGAGAAAAGCAAGTGTTCGGGCCAGACATTCTGCTCGAAGCTGAAGAGGACATCAAGATGGTTCAAAAGAATCTGAAGATAGCGCAATCAAGGCAGCGAAGCTATGCAGACACAAGAAGAGAGCTGAGTTTCAAAGTTGCAAATTTTGTCTATTTGAAGGTATCGCCTATCAGAGGAGTCAGAAGATTCAGTGTCAAAGGAAAGTTAGCACCCCGCTACATTGGTCCGTATCAGATTCTCGCAAGGCGTGGAGAAGTGGCCTATCAGCTCAGTCTACCAGAAAATTTGTATGTCGTGCATGATGTCTTTCATGTGCCTTAGTTGAAGAAGTGTCTGCATGTGCTAGAAGAGCAGTTGCTAGTGGAGGGTCTCGAAGTACAAGAAGACTTGACCTATGTTGAGAAGCCAACACAAATTATTGAGACTGCAGACAGAGTCACCCGAAGGAAGACTATCAGAATGTGCAAAGTCAAATTGGGTCATCACTCTGAAGAAGAGGCAACGTGGGAGCGTGAAGATGACCTGATGGCTAAATATCTTGAGCTCTTTGCTAGCCAACCTTGAATCTCGAGGGCGAGATTCTTTTAAGGGGGATAGGTTTGTAATGCCTCGAATTTGAGAGTTGAATTTTTTTCTTTCTCCAGCACTCCCCAAATTCGGGCATTACATTTCCTCTTTCTTTTTCTTCTCGCTACGCCTTGTTCTTTTTCTAAAGTTCTAGCGATAATTAGCTCGATACCATGTGTAAGCAAACCCTAGAAATATTTTCTTTGGTTGTTGCATCATCCCGGACCGTGATTTTCTTGCTTGTGGTTGAGTGATTTGTGAAAAGTATTTTGAAGTGGAGTTTAGAGCTAAATAGGAAAATGGAAAAGGGGAAATCCTTTCCCCTCTCCTCCCACCCCCCCCCCCCCCCCCCGCACGCGGCCCAACTGGCTCGGCGGCCCAGCTCACCCCCCTTCCCCCGCCCCCACGCGCGGCGGTTAGAACCGCCGCCGCCGCCTCCCTATGGGCCCCGCCCGTCAACCACCCCTTCCCCTAACCCCTCTCTCTCCCCGCGCCCCCCCTCGCGCACGTCTCTCCCCCACCCGACCTCGCTCTCGCTTCGGTGCCGCCCTCGCCCCACGCGGTAAGCCCCTCCCCCCTCCCCTCTCCTCCTTCCCCCCTCCCCTTCTCCGGCCGTCGTCCCCGGCGCGCTAGGCCCTGGCTCAGCACGCGTGGCTCCCCCTGCTCGGTGCGGCTTCCCCCACCCCGGCGCGCTCGATCTCCGCCCCGGCGTGGCTGCCCCATGCCCAGCGCGCGCGGCTTCCCCCGCCCCGGCGCGCTCGGTCCCTGCCCCGGCGCGCTCCCCTACCCGGCGCGCGTGGCTCCCACCCCGCCCCGGAGCGGCCCCCTCCCTCCCCCTCGCCCCGCCTCGGCGCCCCTCGGTGTGCCTCGAGCTCGCCCCTCGGCGCGGCTCAGCCCCGTCCCAGCCATGGCGCGCGGCCCTGCCCCTGCCCCTGTCCCGGTGCGGCGTGGCGCCACTGCGCAGCGCGGCCCCAGCCCGGTGCGGCATCTGCTCGCGCGGCCGCGGTGCCCCTGCGTGGCGCGGCCCTTGCCCGTGGCTCGGCCCCGGCGTGCGCGCGACTCTTTCGCGACGTGCCAGCGTGGCCTTGCACGCGCGCGTGCTCATGTGGTGCTCGTGGTGCCTTGGCGCGGCTCGTCGTGCCCTCGACGCGACGCGTAGTGTCCTGTCACGATCGTGATGTGCCCGTCTACCCCTAGACGTGCCCGTCTACCCCCCCCCCCCCCCCTCGGTGTATTTTATGCGTGTTGATCACATTATTTATATTAATGAAATGGAAACTCAACTCAGAAATTGATTACGTTAATTATCTCACGTAGTTAATCATCAACTTAGTTTAATATTGACCAATTGGAAATAGTTATAACTCTATTAGTGCATGTTATTAATACTTGTTAGTGTAACTAAGTGGAACTAGATGACGTAATGATTAATTATACATCTACCTGTAATACGCTTCGATTATAGCTTTAGCCACTGTGAGACCTTCCTTCTTCTTTTTCGAGCAAATGCGAATGCAAGACCGTATGTCATATTTTTATGCATATTCGACTTATCTGCTCTCTTGTATGGTGTACTGTTTATTTCCTAATTCAAATGGATGGATGTATGTTTGCGCTCGCATAGATAACGATCTGGTTGAGGAGTCCAAAGAACTCGCAGGAGAAGATCTTGAGCAGCAGCTGGTTGGTGGAGGCAAGTGTCCCTTGACCCATCTATGTCCTATACAATTCTATAATTCACTTTCCGCATTTACACAGTTCATACCTAAGGATTGACTAGTTTTTGTTATCCATGTCCTTGCTTACCTATTTGGGTTGGATTATTCTGGTTTAGCTTTATGCTAGTGCTTAACATTAATCAATGAACATGATGAGATTTATCTATGATACGATGTTTTCCTTCTTATTTATGATGACATACTTGTGGCATTTAAGGGGACTCGAGCGGTTTCTCGAGTGCCTCTCTGTAGGGACCTGTTCGTTGGATGATCGCTCGGGAAAATAGTGCAACCATGAGGGTGGAGTGGGACGCCCTTAGCTGAATAATTAGAGGAACCGGGGTGTAGTTCTCTTAGCCGTCATGCCATTAATGGGGCTCGGTGTATGCGGCTCGCTCTGCCAAGGTTGGTTTGCCCCTTGGGGAAGAGTGCGGTGCATTTAGGAAACCTAACGGGCGGCTACAGCCCCGGGGAATCTTTGTAAAGGCTACGTAGTGATACCCTGCTGGGTCACCTTGTTAGTGACCAATGGAGAGTCATGATCTCCGGACAGAAAGGTAATCACGACTTGTGGGTAAAGTGCGTAACCTCTGCAGAGTGTTATGAAAACTGATATATTAGTCATGCTCGCGGTTATGAGCGGCCAAGGGAGCTCCATTGATTAGAGATACTAGATCAGAGATGTATGGTTTATAGGTGGTGATGAGGATGATGATTTTGGTTATGACTATGGTACTGGTAAGTGGTGTTCTTTCCGTTTGGAAAGGGTACGTTTGGGTTAACAACGTGGGTTAATTCTAAAACTTGGCTCTCTCTACTAGTAATAATAATCTGACCAACTAAAAGCAACAGATTGACTTATCCCCACATAAAGCTAGTCCACTACAGCCAAATAGGACACTTGCTGAGTATGTTGATGTGTACTCACCCTTGCTCTACACACTAAACCCCCCCCCTTCCCCAGGTTGTCTGCGTTGCAACCACTGCTCAGGAGAAGATGAAGCCGTGGAAGGAGATTTTTAGGAGTTCCAGGATTACGATGAGTTCTAGGCGTGGGTTAGCGGCAACCTCTAGTCGGCTGCCTGTGAAGGCCACGTGTATATACGTTTCTTTTCCGCACTTTGATTATTGTAAAGACTATGTGGATGTCTCAGGCATATGATGTAATCGACTATTATTACCCTTTTATGTTATTATTTGAGCACTGTGTGATGATGTACAGTTATGTAACTGCTGTGTACATGAATTGTTGTCCTGGCACGTACATGGTTCGCATTAGGTTTGCCTTCTAAAACCAGGTGTGACACTAGCTTCTGTAACCTCTGCACTCATGCGCGGGCACTGCTTCGACCGACACCTGGGCCCCTGGGGCAGTGTCCCTGCTCACCCGTATGCAGCCAACCCTGGCCCACTCCCCTAACGTAGCCTAGTTCGGTGCCCCCTTAGATTACCAGGCGCACGCCCATAGAACCGCTGTCGCGTGGGCCCTTCTCGCCAGCATCTCAACACCATAATGCGTGCGTGTCTGGTGGCTGCTCTGCGGGCCCGCATGTCAGGCTTATCCTCTTCGTGGTGCTGCGTTTCTGTCTCCGCCGGGATCGACTTGGTTCATTGGGATTTGGTTGAAACCTTGCGCCAGATCTCGGTTTGGGGGTCTTCCTGCGAAGATAAATAGGTGCACTCCTCTCGTCTGTCGAACCCAAGGGCGTCGTGCCACTGCGCAAGGTGCCAGGGCACCTCCAGTGAGCGGAGCGAAAGGAAGAGTAGAGACAAAATGAGATGGCCGCCATGGCTGGATTCCGTCCTAGCCGTCGGTTTGTACGAAATGGGGGTCTTGGGTGACTCGCCTTGACCCATTGATGGTGTCTGCGGCCTCGCCACATGGTGTTTGAGACTGCGGAGGGGGAAGGGCGTTGACTGGGCACGGCCACCTTCAGTGCTCATGCCGCCATAGCCGTGTCCAGGTGAGGAAGACCATCCTAGGGTACCTGTGTGATTACCGGAGTTCATTGAACGCGCTTGAAGTCTATATTAGCAAAATCATCATCTCCTGGGCGCCAATTTCTCGCCGGCGGCGGGATTCCTCTCCCTTGCCGCCGTGCTGCATGGGCTGTGTTCATCGTTGCTCGATCACCTATAAGTCGACCAGCATCGGATCCTCCTTACTCTCCTCTCCGTTTTCCACAGAACCGTGCGTGGGTTTGGGGGTATTGGGGGTCGAACCGCCTATCGCCGGTGATGGCCTCCGCCACGGGAGCCGCGGGCGCCGTCATGCTGATGTAGTCGATGGGAAGGAAGCTGGTGTGCCATTGATCTGCCATGGAACGGTCACGATTAGATCAGGAGCGTACCCCTTTGTGGCTCTGATCCAAGCCATCGATCTGGCGATGGACGATGTGGGATAGGTCACGTACCCATAAAACCCTGACCGTAGGATTTTGATCCGAGAGATAGCATGCGCGTACCGGTTCGATTACGCCAGATCTATTCTGCACCGCTCGATCGTGATCAGACGGATCTGGTTTATCGATACCCTTTGGCCGCAACCCTTTGCGAAAAAGCCCTCGGGTTTTTGATAAAACAACCCGCCGTCCGTGTGGCGTTGGTGGAATAGAGTTTAGGGTACTGGAATTTTGCGCAGAACCCCCTGGGTTTCTGATAAATTGTGGTCATAGTCTGGGGTTTAATAAAAATAGTTAAAATCAATAAGTAAAATGATTTTTAGTTTAAAAATAATTCCTAAAACTTGTTTAATTCATATTTAATTCGTTTGAACTATGATTTGACCCATTCAAATTGCGTTAGTCTCATACTAAAATTGTCTACGCAGTAGCAACGTTATTTGTACTATGTCACATACTTGTATGATTAAATATTTGTTCACCCTTCTAGTAGTAGATTTATTTTAATAACCAGGGTTGACAAGTCTATAATTATAATTTTACTAGAATATGATTTCTAAACAAATTATAATCTGAATTAAAGTTTACTTAACTATTTGGGGTATATTTTCTCATATGATGAATATTAACCAATTTATAATATAGTTTAATATTTAAATCACATTTATCTTCCATAAATCATAATTCTTTAACCGTAACTCCGAATTTAGTGATTCTTGTTCCTACGATCTCGTAGCAACATGTAGAATATTATTATTTAGTTTGTACTTATGTTTGATATGATGTTAATTTTGTCTATACACTACTCATTTGTATTGCTACAACTAGCGTGAGGTCACAGTCACCTGAAGATCATCCTGGTACCTGGAATCTCAAGTCCTAGGCAAGTTGTGCCCTTGATCACTTCTTTTTACCCAATCATGTTCTTATTAATCATAATGATCTGCATAGGTTAATTTTGATGGGACCCAATAGGTCACCCTAATTTGGTTATCTTTATACCTTGTTTACCACTGAATTTTTGGGTAGTACCTGCTATTGCTTTATGTGGTTTTGGGTATAGATATACATTGTTCATGATCACACTTTTATTATCAGTTTGTTATTTATTGTTCATGATAAGATCATGATGTTAATTGGAACATGGAGAACCACCTGGGAAAACAGTGCTACCACAAGGGTGGTATGGGACGCTGAAAGGGAAATGTGCCTTTGGGCAATTTCTATTATGTTTTGGTGATTAAGTGCCCAACACATTTAATTAAGTTCTTATGTGCTAAATGAAGAGAAAAGTGCAAATCAAGACATGAGGTATGTTTCTAGACTTAGTACATTGTTTTGAGTACTAACATATTTTGTCTAAGTGCCAGAAACAGGAAAAGAAAGAATTGCAAATGACTTGGCTGTGTGCAGCCAAAGTCCAGCTCGACCTGGCACACCGGACTGTCCGGTGGTGCACCAGACAGTGTCCGATGCGCCAGGCTGGTTTCCGGTGAACAGGCCGCTCTCGGGAAAGTTTAGTGACGTACGACTATAATTCATCGGACTATCTGGTGGTGCACCGGACTGTCCGGTGAGCCAACGGTCGCCAGCACAACAGTAGGCTGCCCAATCCGTGGGCGATGCGTGGCCCGCGCCAACGGTTGGCTCCGCGCCAGAAAAGGAAGGAGATCGGCACCGGACCATCTACAGTGGCTGTCCGGTGGCGCATCGGACTGTCCGGTGCGCCACTCGACAGAAGGCAAGGATAGCCTTCCTTGTTGATCTTCAACGGCTCCTAGCTGCCTTGGGGCTATAAAAGGGACCCCTAGGCACATGGAGGAGTACCCCAAGCTTACAAGAAACATTCTAAGACTCCAATACTCCAACTTCACGCATTCGATTCTTTGAGATAGTGACTTGAGCTCCATTTAAGTTGTGAACTCCGTGCGTTGTGTTTTGAGCTCGAGTTGTGACTTATGTGCGTGATTGTGCTGTGGATTTGAGTCTTGTGTGTGTTGCTCTCCCCTCCCTTACTTCTGTGCTTCTTTTGTGATCATCATTGTAAGGGCGAGAGGCTCCAAGTTGTGGAGATTCCTCGCAAACGGGAGAAAGACTAAGAAAGGAAAAACCGTGGTATTCAAGTTGATCATCGGATCACTTGAAAGGGGTTGAGTGCAACCCTCGTCCATTGGGACGCCACAACGTGAAAGTAGGCAAGTGTTACTTGGCCGAACCACGGGATAAAATCGTGTGTCTCTTGTGTGCTTTCTCGTTGATTGTCTGTGTTCACAAGAGCTCGTTTCAAGCTACTTAGCCATTATAACTTTCATAACTAAGTTTTGTGGCTATTAGTGTTGAATTTTATAGGATCACCTATTCACCCCCCCCCCCCTCTAGGTGCTCTCAGACGCCCTTGGCTAACTAATTAGGGAAGCTAGTGGAGGACTACCTTACCCGAAAGGGGCAAGGGCAGTAGGGGAGTGGCCAGTGTAGGGAGGCCCTTGGGTTGATTTTGCTATGATGGTGGTCAGGCGAGGGGTCCCTGCATTAGAGCTTCCTAGAAACTATAGCGGGTTTTCTGAAGCTAGTGGAACTTTGTAAAGGCCTCGTAGTGTTACCCTGCCTCGCCTCCTCGGTAGAGGTGTATGGGAAGTCGCGATCCTTTGGTAGATGGATAACATGACTTATGGGTAAAGATGTGCAACCTCTACAGAGTGTAAAACTGTTATACTAGCCGTGCTCACGGTCATGAGGAGCTCGGACACTCACAAGATTAATTTATGGAATTAAATTCAATTCGTCATATGCATTGCATCACAGGTGTTGTTATTACTTTTGTTCTACTACTTAATTGGGTTGGTATTTACTTATACTTAGTAATTGCTAATAAAATTTGACCAACTTTAAAAGCAATGCTTAGCTCTAACCATCCTCTTTGGTAAGCCTTACACTTCAAGTGAGCTTCCACCTTTGGCGAGTTCATGCACATTATTCCCCACAACTTGTTGAGCTATGAACGTATGTGAGCTCACTCTTGCTGTCTCACACCCCCGACAGGTCAAGAACCGGTATCGCAGGATGAGGCGCATGGGGGATGCTGTGATGAGTTCGTGAGAGGTCTAGGCTATCGTCTCCTAGTCAACTTTAGGTTGCTGTACCGTTGTCTCTTTATAATGTAATTATTTATTTATTTTATACAAAACACCTATTATATAGTAAAGTTGTGACATTCGATCATGTGCCATGATTCATCATATGTGTGAGACTTGGTCCCAGCACACCTGGTGATTATGTTCGCGCCCGGGTCTTGGTGCCCCTGAAACCTAGGTGTGACACGTACTTAACACTTTAAGAATGTTGGCATGCCCCTAGCCGACGTTCTTAACTCAAGGTACGTCGGTCAGAGCACCGGCCGATGAGTACGTCTGTCTACGGGTACTCACATTCTTAACCTATTTAAAAATGTTGGTGCCGACGTTCTTAACTTGGCTGATGTTTTTTCCAAGTTTTCCTGTAGTGACTAGACTTGATTCATAGTTACTCTCCTAATTAATGAAAGAAATTAAAAAAGCCTACAATAAGTGCTAAGTGAAAATGGAATTAATACCACATGGTACACTCATTATGAATATGCTCAACTTAAACAAAAAGTTATAGTGTATTTCAATAGACAAAATGAGGAGGGTTGGGTGACTACACGCAAGCACCGCCATGTCGTGCCTTAGGACCTATTTGTTTGGGATTATAATCTGCCTAGATTATATAATCAAACTTATTTTAAATTATTTTGAACTAACACTTAGTTCAAAATAATATAGATGATATATCTTGATCTGATTATAATCTCAAACAAACACTCCCTTAGTCAGACTCAATGTGCTAAGCCACCATTTGAGCCTATCACTGCAGTAGTTCAGATGCGAAATCTCCTTCTTCCTGACTCACTTCGCTTGTTCTTAAGTTAGGCCACCGTTTGAGCCTATCACTCACTTCACTAGTTGTTGAGCTGGGCCTCCATTTGTGCCTATCACTGCAACTATCTAGACGTAAAATCTCCTTCTTCTCGACTCAGGAACCTCTTCTATCCAAATAAGTCTAAGCCAACGCGCTACTACTTTGATCATTAAGTATGATGGTAAGGCTATCTCCAGCAAACTACCTATCTCACTCCCTTTCTAATTCCCTATTTCAAACTCCACTCTACAAACAATGTCATCACTACAACACACCTTACCTTCTATGACATTCACAATGTGTCATTAATAAGTGAATATATGTCGTAGATTGAAATCTGTGATGTTTTGTGGTTCGTCATCTATGTGACGTGGCTAAACATGTTCTATGACGAATTGAAGTTTTTTGTCATTAAAATTGTGACGATTCTACTTCATCATAGATTTTATGACAAATATATTGATAGGATTTGCTAATAGTTGATCTGTATATACGATGAGTAGATTGTACATATTCATTTGTGTCATGTTGTATGTGATGTCTTATTTTTGGATTAAAGCTTATGCCATAAAATGACTGTATATTCAAAATCTAAAAACTTGATAGGTCTTTTTTGGCTCCTAGTTTTGTTGCGTCACTTAAACCACACCCTCTATAAGTTAGTTCCAACTATAAAAGATGGTGTGTTTGAGCTCTACCATGGCTTACTACTATGCATTGTTAGCATGTGATCAAGGGAAATCACACCAAACTCATTCTCTCCACAGAGAGTAGGCAGGTTTAATGATGTAGTTAACTTGTTCAAAGGTTCTCTAATCAGCATAATGGTAGACAACATAGTGGAGGTGTACATGGACTTGCCTACCGATAACAGGATATGGGACACACTTGAGACCATGTTTGGAGTTGTTGATGGCGGAAATGAGCTATATATCATGGAGCAGATTTTTTCTATAAGATGGTCAATGACCAATCTATAGTAGAATAGGCTCATGAGATTGAGATGCTGGCTAAAGAACTTCAAAATAATAAGTGTGATTTACCTAATTTTGTGGTTGGTGCTATCATCGCTAAGTTACGACCTACTTGATCAAGCTTTGACACCTCTTTAAAGCACAAGAGGCAGGAGTTCAGTGTGACCAACCTCATTACTACTCTTGGTATTGAAGAGAAGGAAATGGCAAAGGATGATCATGGCAAGAAAGTGTTTGATGAGGGAGGTTCTGGCGCCAACTTAGTGTAGAATAACTCCCATGCCACCCATAAAAAGACAAATAAGTTTGTTGTTGAAAAGAATCTCGATGGCTAAAGGGAGAGTTAACAATGTATAAAAATCCTCTATAAAAATAATACTAGAGCAAAGGTCAATTAGTACAATATAAATATCAACTACTTCGCACTAGCTCTATTTTACCTAAAGCAAGCCCCTATAGAATTCTAGTAGCTCGATTTCTAGTATAATTGCACAACAACAAACAAACTGCTATTACAACTGCTACGATAGAGAGCTACTAAATAATAACTAGTTTCTTCTACAACTACAACTACACTACTCTAGCTATAAAAGCCAACAACTACACACAATAATAACTAGTTGTAATGTACTAAGTAATATGTAGAAGGCAAACCAACGAGGGCAAGTGATTGACACAAGGTCTATCTCGAAGTTCGATTGCTTGTTAGCAACCTACATTCTCATTGTGGTGATTCCCCAAGTGATGGTTCATGAACTAACTAGAATTACAAGCTAAACCCACTATGGTGCCGCAAGAACCACTCTAAAAGAATAAAAATTACAAAGAGGGGGTGAATAAGGCTAATTTAAAATTTCTCACAACAATTAAACCCTACCAAAACTTCACCCCTTGTACCTAATATGTTTTTATCCTTCACACAAAAGTTTTGCACATTAAGTTTCAACCTTATTCTAGCATAACAATTCTAATAATATAAATACAAGAAGGTAATTGCATAAAAGTAAATGCTAAAAATAAAGAATAGATTATAAACACAACGACATTTGTACAAGGTATTAGAGAGTCAGCATGTCTCACTACTCCTCATTGGAGCACTGGCACAAGAGTGTGCCTTCCCTTGATATGTATAAGGACCAATTGTTCTAGACGAGTTCGTCCTTCTTCACTCTAGCATGATAAATCGCCCATAACATTTTACACCATGAGTTGGTCACCCACAATCTCCACCCAGATGATCACTAAGTTTTTTATCACATCAGGTCGTCTAGATGATGACAATCACCAAGAGTAACAAGCACAAACTATTACTTGACCTAAACAAGCCTAATGAAGAAGGGGATTCACACTTGCTACTATCTATGCACTAATGAGGTACTTAATTTTGCGATTATCAAATCACAAATACCTCACTAGGAAAAGGTTCCCCTTGATCTCTAATGTGTTTCTTTAGTTGAACAAATGGGCAAAAGACCACAAATAGATGACATGGAGGGGTATCTAGTTTAAAGTGCCAACGGACACGTCAGGTGTAGGTTCGAATGACAATTACCAATCTTAAAGTGCCAATCAAATTTTGGATGGTCAGATAATTGTATATTTTATGTTTAAATTAATTCTTTAAGTAATCACTATATGAATAATGGATAAACCACGTAGAGCAAATAAAAGCATATTCACGCAACATATTAAATCTATCTTAAACGAACTCATCATTACCCATAGCGAGAATTGCTCTAGCGTGGTTAAAGATGAATTCATACTGTTGTTGAGGTCCGTATACATTATAGTACAGATCAATTCAATGAGCAATCGTGTGGTCGCTGGCCAAAAACCTTACTCGCACCAACCTGTGTAGGTTCTTCAATGAAGCAAGGTTTCAGAGACACTGCTATCTCTGTCCGACGTCGAGGATAAATGAGCCTAAGATCACACAACATTGATGACTCTTTTATCTAAAACCCTAATATAGTAAATTAGTTATTTCTCGTGCCTTTCAAAGGGAACACTTTCGGAGAGAACACTCTATTCTATAGGAGGCAAACTCATGATTACCATACGTAAAAGAATAAAAAACTAATAAACTTGGTTACGATCTTCAGACCTAATGACTTTAGTTTCAAACTTGTCACACAAGACAAGATTAAGTTAAGAAGAACGAGTGGACATTTGAGATTTATTTTGGAAACTATTGTTACAGAAACTGTACACTAAACTCCAACAATAAAAAAAATATTGTTAAAAATTATACAATAAACTCCAACGGTGCACACGAAAGAGAGTCAGGTGTAGACGTGTAGTGGCATAAGAATCCACTAGTTTACAAGTGGGAGCAGTCCATGCTTGCTTGCTGTGGTAAGTAGCAGTAGTAGATCTTGCAAATTTGGTGGCCATCCTTGCTGCAACCTCACCATGTTGAGTAGGATGCCATTCACCAGCATAACATGCATGGCGACAAATCCTGTTTCGATCATGACAGTGTCATCTCAGCATTCTGACTTTTGAGTGATAATGAATATGCAAGTGGTGTTGATCCATGAAAATAGACCAAATATGTTGTAGGATACTTTATACAAAGCCTACGTATCCTATGACTAAAAGGTGATATGAGCCATTTCCAAATTGTGTTAAGTATAGTGGTCAGCGTCAGCCAGCATAGATATATTTTTTTAAAACAAAAATAGCCAGCATAGAGTTAATGCAGTGTGAAATTGACGGAAGAATGAGAAAGGGTTACATCTCAGTCAAAATTAACATAAAAAGAAAATAACAAAATGATTAAATATAGTCAGCTAATTATGAACTCGGTCCTGGTAGGCTAATGTATATTTTTTAAAGGTTACAATTACATCATAATGATCGATGTCTAATTTCTGCAGCTACTGCACATCTGACTCAATTGTAAGCGACACATATGTGGAAGAAAATAACAGAGATTTTACCTAGCATTCACTTCACTCTTGTTCACCAAACCTTTCCATGAGCTTCTGCTCAATCTCCAACCTCTTCTTAACTAACAATGTGATGTTCCCTCGCAGTCCCCAAAAGGAACAGCCAACTTCATGCCAAGTGATGTTCCATCCGATCTTCAGTGCCACCCATGTGCTGCTCGCAGAGCAGCACCCTAAGAGGCAGAGTCTGTATTGATTGAATGAAATATAGGCGCAAGCAAATTTTAGAAAAGAAACTTGCATAGAAAAGAAGAATTTGAGAACATGCACAAAAACTAGATTAATTATAAGAACGATCGTTGTTCATATTGTTTTCAGAGCATGAATGTATATTAAGACAATAATATTAATACTATGAGTATAAGCATATTAATATATAAGCAGGCACATCAGTACATCTCCTGAAAGGACTGTGCATACCTGAGCTTTAATTTGGGAAGTGTACACTGAACAACCAAAAATAGATGCCATTATGTTGAGAATTGTTGGGTTTGAGGACGCGCCACCAGTTGCTATAATCCGTTATGGGGTACTGGCAGGCCGCATCGCTCAGCATGGCCCTCATGGACATGAACTGCCCTTCAATTATCGCACGCACCTACATCATGGATGTTGATTAAATGATCATGTCAAACAGTTTGATTTACAGGTTTTGAAGTCTTCAAACCTCTGAAGCAGGATCAAACTTGTCAACTTCTTCCACTATCTCATCCAAATGTCCACTATTGAAGTGTATAAGTGGATTGTCTATCTTCTTCCACCTGTTTAAGTTTTTGGGTTGAATTGGTTGGTGCGTCCACTCTAACATCTACTAGTGAGGATGTTGAAGTGTATAAGTGGATTCTCTATCTTCTTCCACCAGTTTAAGTTTTTGGGTTGAATTACATCCACTAGTGAGGATGTTGAAGTGTATAAGTGGATTGTCTATCTTCTCCCAACAGCTTATGTTTTTGTGTTGAATTGGTTGATGCGTCCACTCTAACATCCACTAGTGAAGTTTTTGACAATGTACTGATGAAATCCAACTATGCATGTATGTAGCATCTATTCTAAACTAGAAAAGGAAGCACCCTATCGGGCGCTAGACACTTAATTGCAGTAGGGGAGTAAATTAAACCATAAGTTACACTGTATAGGACACATCTTAATGCGAACGCAAAATTAGGCCAAGTATATATCTTTACTGCCAAGTGCAGGCACAATGGTCATAACTGATGAGAGTGTAACCAGGACACTGCGGTGGGTCATCATAACTCCATATAAACGTCAGAAGCAACTCCCTACATGAATTCTAGTACACTTCATTGCAGTAGGGGAGTAAATTAAACCATATGTCATAACTGATTGTCACAATTGAGATGCATGTTAGTTCAACATTAGAGATATATTTACTGAATTCCACTTCACTTTATTTGTGCCCATAAGAAGCAACTCCCTACATGAATTCTAGTACGCAAGTGGAAAAAAATGCAGTGGACAGAGCAACAAAACAAGATCTAGGATGTATAAAACAAAACTTGGGCAATCCGGTGCTACCACTTGTTCATTATCACCGCATCATCAGAAGGGAGAGGCATGTTTGCTTCAACAGGTGCTTTAGCTCCTAACCTAATTACTTCCTAAAATGATTCAACTATCTAGTTGGTGTAGTTTTGAGCTAAAGAAACGTCAGCAGAGATGCCTTTCTCATTGATATAGACAACACGCTTGATACTGCCAAGTTGCCCACTTATATCAATCAACCTTTTTTAGTTCTTTCTGACCACAAACTACAGTTGTGGCCTCAGTCTGGCAAGCAAAAAGAATAAATTAGTATAAAAAATACAAGCATATAAAAAACAGACATGTGTTGATTACTTTAAGCATAGGTGAAATGAATAATTAAATGCAACTGGTACATTCTATAAAAAACGCAACTAATCTAGGTTAACTGCTGATGTCTATAAGTGAAATGCCACTAATAGTACATACTGATTCTGTCTTTAACTCTTTATAAACCAAGAAAAGTATATCCCATGAAAACATAACAAGCAGGGATACATGATCCGCTAACGTTTCACCCTCACAATGTTTCTGCAAGAACCTGTGCAGACCCTTGCTAGGCTTGCTATCAATAATAAGGGTTGCCGCAGATTGAGCATCAGATGTGTTCTCAAACCTATCGAAAGCCTTCAGCTCAACAACCTACAAGAAGGTTCACTGTTATTAGTCTGAACAGAAAACTAAAGGTGCGGAAGCAAACAAGACTCGTCAAGTTATCTTTTCTTTCTTTCCTTGTTTCTTATTTTTCATTTGAACAAAACCAGTAATACTGCTAGGGACACAATATGCATGATTTCGGAATGAATTAAACCATTATGAAATAGCAGCACAAAATCTCTAGGCACTTTGTTGCTTGAAATGTGCAATATTTGTAATAGCTTACATAAAACGCTGAAACATATCCAGCTAAGCCACCCTAAGCTAAGTAAAAGCTCATACTCTTGTGGCTAATAAAAGATGCATGATCCAGAAACAAAGCAGATATTGTTCCAATTCAAGCAGCAGTTTGTGCTTTTTGAATGTAAAATGGAACATTATGCAATAAAATCCAGTTATAGATGCCACGACAAACTGGACAAATCCAGATAAGATTCTTCTTAACCTCTAACATACTCTCACCATACCTGCATCAGCTATAAAGTGTCAATCCAGAAACTACTAACTGTTAAGTACAGACACATGGAGAAAAGAAAACAGAGCTCAATTCGCATTTAAATGCATGTAATGTTCCAACCTTTTTCTACCAAGAGTAAGGAACTTTGAATGCTTTTAACTAGCACAGGTCTTCAACTGAAAAATTTCTCACAAAAGTACTTGCTACACATTGCGACCTAAAATCCTAGAGAGGTGCAAAAAATAATTAAAATATCTTACAACTTCAGCATCAGTAAATGTGTTTTCAATTGTGGAGCATAAATTGGAAAGTCTTTGTTATATTTTAATCACAAATAAGTCCATTTAGGTTTGTCCCAAGCCAAAAAAAAATATATCTTTGCCTAACAATGTCTAACAAAATATAGCTTATCAAATGAAAAAAGTGTGATATGTAGTTTTTATTGTAAGTCCAAGTAATGTCAGTCATGTGTTGGTAATCTATACAAAATATAAGAGACTGATTGTCCAAGTATCTATAAGTGAAATAAGTGTATTGCTAAACTTCAGCTAAAACAAAAGAACTTTGTTTTCAGGTGTATATGCTATATGCATAACAACGAATGTTTTGCCACTAAATCATGATAGTCCATTTTTCCTATAGTATTCAGTGGTCAGCTATTCTTGCAGGATGCTTCAAAAGTTAAACAGAAATAGTATTCTTGTCCATAAACCATAATATACCCAATTTGAGTCTTAAATGTGAGCGCTTAAATGTATGTAGATAACACCTCAAAAATAAAGAACAATTGAAGGAGGAATGGTGAGTACCTTGTAGAATCAAATTTTAAGGGTAAATTTTGTTCTATGATGTAGTTGTATATTTGCGGAGTTCGCAACTAATAGTGAGAGCCTTGAACTTCTTATCTATGGTGGATTTTGCTTTCACTGTTATGGCCATGCAATAATGCTCGCTGCTTCTATTAATGCCAATTAGCATATATCTAGAAAACGTTCAAAAGCATTTGTAGATAATGTGTTAATAACTTCTTGCACAAAGGACTGCAATCCGGACCAAATGTAACAACCCTGGGAGGGTGGAGCGCAAACCACCGTCGTGAGCTGTTGCTAAGGGTGGAGCGCGAACCACCGTCGTGAGCTGTTGCCAGAATGGAAGCAAGCTTCCAGATGCGCATCAACAGGTAGAAACGGGTGGATAATTTCTGTAATTCTTTTTCTGTCCTCTTCTCTAGTATTTGTCTAGTATTTATAGTACAACACTATGCTAATACAGCCCACTAGGAATATGGCCACAATAGGTGTTGGGGACTTGTTCTCAAATGCTATGAGTTAAGAAAAAAGCAACACAAAATGTTAGTGGTTAAAGACCTTCGTCCTTCGAAGCATTATCTCCCTTAGGATATAATGATCTTTAGACGAAGGTTATGAAGGACGTACCTTCATCATCCCAGTATATAATAATGAAAGTAGAACCATATGAAACATGGAAAATAACATGAAAAATCATATGACATCATTAGGATACTTTTCTTATATCATCATGAGTAAACATGAACAATATCGAATTACATTTATACCTTTGGCTTGATAAAAGGTGAAAGTCCAGATGTGGCGTGCGAGTGAATACAAGTCAGCGTGTCCAGTACAGGGTTACTGTTCATCTATTTATAGGCATGAGACGCAGCCCGGTCGAAATTACACTCATGTCCTTGATAACTAACTATAAGCATGACACAAATTATCAAGGACTGATCAGTCTTTTCCGCTTTAAGTCAGTGCAGCCCTTCGTCTCAAGGCATGTCATTATACCGAAGCTCCCTGGATTGTAGCTTCGGCTTGTACCTTCCTGCTGTGTCAGTTTGCATATCACACTGCCGAAGGTGTTTTTACTTGGAAGACCTTCGGCAAAGAAGGCCCCCAACAGTAGCCCCTTCGCGGTGCTAGATCGTTTCTCGTAACGAGCTCGATCCGCGAAAAAATCTCAAACGCTTCAGAATGTCGAAGGTCCAAAAAACACCTTCTCTGAGCTCGTTGCCGAGAAACGATTAAAATATTCCAAGCGTCGGGTGGCCCACCGCTCAGCGGATACGAGTGATCTGGCGATTTACCTTTCAAGCGCCGAGTGGTCCACCGTTCAGCGAGTGCGGGCGATTTGGCGGTTCCCCTTCCTACCTACAGCACTATATAAACAGACGGGTTGGTGTGGAGTTACCACAGCATTCATTGCCATTGCACTGTTGTGCTGTTAAAAAAATATAACCATAGCCGAAGCTTCTTCACTGCGCTCTCAAGCAAACACCATCATTTAGAGTTAACTTCGTAAAAAGGAGAGCTTCGTCAAAACTGCAAAAAAAACATCAACTTCGTAAAAACCGCAAAAAATCCATCAGATGGCCAGATTGTGTTCGACTGCAAGGGTGACTCGTGAAGGAGAGGAGACCGAGGCCACCGAGACAGCTCCAATTTCCGAAGTCATGAGACAGTCAGGACTAGTTGTGACAGAGGGAACTACTGACGAAGGTGCCCCTGTTGCCGAAGTTGAATAGACCATTGCTGAAGAAGAAGATGTTGAAGAGGACGAAGAAGATTATAGTATTTTGATCCCATCAAAATCGAGCCATCTAGATTTTGAAAAGTCTACTATGTCTAAAGCTGATATGCCGATGATGATGAAGCTTGGCTACTTTGGCGAAGCTGAAAGGAAACTTGTTCGATTTGCTAGAGAAGAAACCACCCAAGCGTCGAAGGATGATGAAGTGGTGGTCTTCAAGCGTTTTTTCAAAGCAGGACTCCGACTCCCTCTGAATGAGATGATAGGGGAAGTCTTGAAAATTTTCGAAATATATCTCCATCAGCTTACCCCTAACGCCACTGTTAGGCTTAGTGTCTTTATCTGGGCCCTCCGAAGCCAAGGTATGAGCCCGGATGCCGAAGCATTTTGCCGAGTGCACGAGTGGCACTACCAGACGAAGGCCAGGGCAGACGGTCTGCATGAAAATTTTGGCTGCTACAATTTTGCGTATCGCAAGGATACGAAGGCTCTGGTTCTTAGCTACCGCACCAAATGGCCAACTGGCTGGAAAGGTGAATGGTTTTATATCAAGGCCGATGAGAAGAAGAGGGGGAAACTGATGACGATGGTCATGTGCCTGCTGACTTTAAGCTTCGGGATGACCAGACCCCTGTGCAACATGCAGCTAGGGTCATCATGCTAGCTCGCCAAGGTAGAATTCAGGGTAGTGACTGAACAGATCAGCACTAGGGACTTGGCGCAGGAATACTTAGCCAACAGGACGTACCCAACGTCCAGTGAGTGGGTGATGCCAAAGATGAAGGAAACAAAGAAAAAATATGAACTAGTTCAATTGCCTTATCGATTCAAATTTGAAAAACAATTCAAGCAACCTTGCCAAGAATGGCTTGAAATGATTGAAACTATGTGTAATGAGATTTTGGGGAACTACACCAAAAAAGAAGACCAATTAATAACAGCAGCCTTTGGCACCCGACCAAAACGAAGGTTAAACCGGGTAATGGACGCTTTAAAATTTGAATACCCTGATTACGAGCAACTCAGCAAGGGTGCCGAAGGGACAAAAAGGAAAAAGATTGTTAGTGTTATGAGCAGACAAGCTACCAGAATGGTGAAAGAAGATGAGAAAATTTTAAAGAAGAGAAAATCCAGTCCTGAGCCGAAAGGTGGCGGCTTTGAAGAAAAGAAAGGCTGCAACTCCAGAGCCGAAGGTGACTGAGGTGGAAGAGGAAACTCCTTCAACACCTCCTGCTGCCGAAGTAGAGGAGATTTTAAAAGTAATGACTGAATCTTTACCTATCAAGCTGCTAAGTCCTCTAGGACCGGAACTGACGAAACTTTTACAGAAGAAGGACGAGCCCTCAACTACAAAAAAGGTGGATGGGCATAAAAGGTGAAGGATGGGCACCGTAATGGAAGCCATTGAACGGACACCACCATCGGCCTCAGCCAGTGCCGAAGCAAACATTTCTGCCGAAGCTGCAGCTGCCACCGAAACTACCAACTTGGAGGTCACCCTGTCTGGAATTGATAAATTGATATTGGGTATGCCTACAGAAGAAACAGTTGCGGCTGCAGAACAGGTCATGGCCCCAGTGCCTGACAAAGGGAAGAAAATTGTTGAGGCTGCTTCGGAAGAAAAAGATTTCGACCTTTGGAACCAGGTCGGACAAGAACTATCTGAGAAGGAGCTACAGGAATATGGCATTTCTTGTGGCTACCAGCCAGGAGCCATGCTCTTTGGTGGGATCGATGAAGAGGCCTTGGGATGCGTTCGCGACCATACTGGGGCGAAGGTAATCGGCACTCTATCGAAGAGTGTCAGTTTTCCGAAGCTCGAAGCCGATATTAGCAGCTACCGACGACAACATATCATCGGTATTTTGTTTTATTCCAACTTTAAGGTAAAATTCTTGTGATAAAGCAAAATTTTACTTTTTTATTCTTGCGACGAAGCAAGTTTGCTGATGAAGGTTTATTTGTACAGAGTATGCTGCTGAGCAAAGTGTTGCAAATGCAACAAGACCTCGAGAATAAAAAGAACGAAATTATAATCGAGGGTTTAGAGAACAAAATTAAAGAATACGAAGCTTCTCTTGAAAAGAAAGATTTCCTACTCCAAGCAATGGAAGGTTCCCTTGCAGAAGCGCAAACCAAAAATGCTAGATTAAATAGGGAACTTCTCCAAAAATCAGAGAGCTTCGAACAAGAAAGAAAAAACTTGCAGACAAAATACGAAGCTGAAGCTGTCGAAAATACGAAGCTGCAGCAATCTTTGAAAGAGCTTCGAAACATGTGCCTGGGTTTTGGCAGCCGCTGCATATAGCGTTTGAAGAAGGTTTTCAACTCAGTTGGAGCCAGCGCTGAAAAGTTTACCCCTTCGGCCGAAAACATATCAAGCACCTTCGAACACATTGAAGGCGAAGTCGAGGCGCTTGATGAACTAATAGTGGGGCACGGTGACTTCTGTGCCCTGCTAGCTTCTCGCGGCACAGTTGCAGCATTTCTAAAAGCTGGCTGCACGCACGGGAAGATTGTCAAAAAACCAACTTTCAGCCTATCTTCAACGAATTTGGTTGACATTCCCAACGAGGCCTGAAGCATAGGGAGCAGATTTATAACTCAAATTTGGGTGAAGGGTGGTCGAGATTTGGCTGGTGACGAGGCCCGAAGCTTGCTTAAACCGGTATGAAACTTATACATGTTGCTTACCTTTTCTTGTGATTACCTTTTACCTTATACGGCCTTGTCATGTGTAGGATGATGATGCCGAAGATTAATAATCCAAAGCAGATTCCGAAGGGCCGTCGAAGCTGTTTTTTAGGCCTGCCTGCATAGATCTTTAGAGGCATTTGTATTAACTCTGTAATCGAGAATTGAACATTACTCTGTATATTTGTCCATACCTTGTAATATATTTTTAACTTTTCTTCCGTGTGTAAATTGCTTTGTTGTGGACGAAACTTGTATCTTTTGAGCCGAAGGCGAAAAACACCTTTCCTTTTTTCGTACACAACGAAGCATATCTTCGCTTCTTCATGCTCATCGAAGCATTGTTATCAAAGCTGAAGTATCTGTTTGTGCTTTATGTTATGATGATGATTGTAACACCCCAGGTGTTTATATTCCGCTCGGCAACGAGTACGGATTTAAGCACGTGATATCAGTAGATAAAATGGATGTTAAATTTGAAACATCTTTGTCTATCACGATTTTTAATATCGCATCTGTTTCGTCTGTCGCGAATGCAACGTCGTTGTTATTTTTATCTGTCCGGGCTCTTCCGAAATTTTTCGTGTTGTTCGGAACATAGTCGTTCCGAAAATCGGTATGTTCGGTGATTATTTAAATTCATCGTTCGCGCGAATACGAATTCAGAAGCTCGAACCACTTGGATGATTTTATCCCGAACAGATAAAAAAAGAACTCGACGACTAAGCTTCCAGTGTAAAATAATTTAGTCCCCTTTTGTCATCCGTGACATCGCGTCTACGGATTTTAATTGAATTGTTCTCTAGTCGAGTGTTAGAGTAGCGAACGAAATTCATCTAAATTCAACTAAATTAAACGTCGACTAAAATATCGAATCTGATCTCGTCTGGTTTAATCCGTCTACATCTCGCTCCTGTGAATGCGACTTCGGAAAAATAGCTCGGGTTTGGTGTCGTACTCATCTCCATAATTTAAACAATTTAAAAGGTTTCATGAAACTTTTTGGATTATCAAGTCTCGTTCGCTGGCGAATTTGGACATGTTCGGATCACTCGCGTAAGTAAATATGAATTTGGAGCCCCGCGCTGACCGAAAGGAACGATGTGCTAGCTCATTAATTGAATTGTTTATCTCAGCATGTTATTCTCGGTGTCAAATCAAATGATCGGTGGTAAGAATCGTAAAAAAAAGTAGACGAGGCTAAATACAGTCTAAAATACCGAAGTCGATCTCGTTTGGTCCAGTCCATATGTTCTCGTCTCGATCTAAATCTTCAAATATAAATATCTAAATCTTCAAATATAAATAACAGGTAAAAATTCATCTGAATTTACAGTATTCACCAAATCTAATCAAGCGCAGTTTGTAATAGTTTGAGCGGTATCATTTGTTTTGTCCTGTTTGCATCCTGTTTAGACTTAAATCGTAGAACTAAATCATCTGCGTATCATTTGGTTAAAAAAATATAGATTGTTTTCCACCGCTTACTAGAAAGCTTATTCTTCACGTCACTTGGATCTCACGTGTCCTCCTATCCCTGGATATTATCTTCTCATCGTCGCTCATTTGGTGGATAATTCCCTTACGTAACTTGTTCCTGATCGACACCGAACGCTGCTCCTAGGACCTTCTCTGCTCGCAATGTTCATCTCCTGCGTGCTGCTAATATTTTCTGCGCGCTCATCTTCTTCAGGCCGCGCGCCGTGCTCCTCCCTCAGCTCGCCTCTCTCTCTCTTCTCCAAGCACCGGCTGCTCCTCTCTGCCCAGCCCAACCATCCTCTCCCTCCTCTAGCCACGCTTCCCCCTCGCCTTCCCATGGTCGTTCCTCCTGGCTGGAGCTCGCTCTGCTCTCTCCAGCGGAGCGTCTTGCTCCTCCCCTGCCCCATCTTCCATGGCTGCTGCTCCCTCTTCAGCTCGCGTCGAGCTTCCTGGCAAGCTCCGATGGCACGCCCTCCCTGCTCGCTCTTCAGCTCAGTGTTCCTCACGCTCGGATCCATGCCGCGCGGAGCTCCGTGGTGCTCGCCCCTTTTTTAGCCGAGCTGCTTCCTGGTGTCGCGCCTGCTGTCGCGCCCGACCTGCTTTTTGCGCGCGCGTTCCTTGCTCGCCATGGCCACCGTGCGCGCGTCTGCTCCGCTGCTGTTGCTGCGGTGCGGGGTACTAGTGGTAGATAAAGGCCGCTGAGTCCGATCCGCTCCTCTGCACGCAGTTCGCCCCAACTCCCGTCTATTGGTCGCCAGTCGTCGACCCTGCTCGGATTCCATTTCGCCAGCTCGCTCCAGACTCGATCTCGTCGTCGTTCTGTGCGTCATCAAGAAATCCCAAGAATCGGGTGAAGACGAAGCTAGCAGCGCGATATTCCCCAAGCGCTCGACAAATTGCCTGGATCGGAAAATCGCTACTGATCTCACGGATTCGTGTCAGCTGTTGAAATGGTAAGCTGATGAATTGTTTAGAATAGTTCGAACGTTAAATAAATTAATGTGTAGTGCGATGCTCATTATGGTGCTCGATAAATTGCGTGAGTCACGAAACTCTCGTCGACTTCGCGGTTTTTACGAGTATCGAGCAAGATTCAGTTATAGCGAGTTATGTCGCTATTCCGGTCAATTAACTAAATTAGTATACCGAGTAGAATATAAGTAGGCCTGTGTGATAAAGAAATGTTTGATTAATTGTGGACATGTAAAATATGTGAGGAGTAAAATAAAATTAAAATAGTACTTTGTGAACGATGTAGTATCATTTATAAAACGAGGGATAATTTTAGAATTTAATTAATTACCTGATGAGTTGTGTAGGCTAATTGTATTTAATGTGTATAGTTTGTTGTTCGTAATGTTTGCGTTAGGTTCGTATAATTTAGAGAAGCGTAATTATTACGCGTAGTCGTATATCGATAACTAGTATTTCCGTATGAACTTATACAACGCCTCGCCGCTAGGTGTTTCGCTATCACGTAGCACTATTTAGGTTTGTAATATTTCCGTCGATATGCATTCATGTGCATAATGCATTCCATTCAGGTACGTTAATTAATCGTGTGATGCGGAAGACAAGCCAAGTCGACCCCAAGCGCGGACTACTCTGCAGGATGAAGCTGATGGACAAACCGGAAGATGGATAATCTGAATGAGTGCCAAGCCAAAGGATACTCGCCAAGTGGTCGCCTAACAAACACTAACCTAGTGTTACTCAGGCAAGCCCGGTGCATTTGCCACCTTCCTTGATGTTTTTAAAATCTTTCTCACTTGCTTGCTGCATTAGGTGATAGGAGTTGAATGCTTAAACAATTCCTGCATTACCTTCCTTGAACTTGATTACCCTCCCCTTGAAACCCTGTTTTTACAAAAGGTTTTACTATGCTTAGTATTGCTTTAGCAAAAACAAAAGGTTTTGTTTTACAAAAGATGATTGGCAAAGTGGGAGGGATGTTTTTGAAAATAAAACTTGATGGTGGATCCATCATGGCCGTGATGGGTTCAACATCGGAAAAGATGTACCTCTGCCAGGTACCAAACTTTGGGTTGAAATAATTAAGCTGAGACCGGGTGGTTGACTTGCACGAGAAAGGAGTCTCGGTGTAGTGTCTCCGTCTAAGTCGATTAAGGACCGTGTCGATGTAGGCTTGATGACCGAGGACCCTTTAACTGGTCACATGCCTCGTCATGGGTAAGCCTTGCCTCGGGCAGACTAAGGCCAGAATAAGATAACACGAAATGGGCGTGGAGCGGTGGCGAGAGTAGCGTGTACCCTCCGTAGCAAGAGGCTGGACGGTGGTGTATCTGTGCTCTCGGTTTGCGTGAACCTGATCTGGTCTTAAGAACCCCGGTGGCGGGTTGACATATGCAAGGGTTAAGTGCTACATATGTCGTGTGATTGGAGATCCTCAGCTGAGTATAATCGATTCGGATCGCCGTACCTCCGCGGTTATGGAGACTTGGCCACTGACCTATACGTAGAACTCCAGTAAAGATGAAGGACTTGATAAGAAATTGGCTAGTGCAGGTCATGTGCTTCAACTAGGGTAGACAGAACTCTAGATGTAGGTAATTTTACTTAACCTGACATTAAAAATGGATTTTTAAGGATCCACTCATAGTAAGCTTTTCTGCAAAACAGAGTCTTTGATTCTTGATAAGCCACTCCTTGAATCCCTCTAGCCAGCATACCCTTGAGAGTCTTTTCCTTAGTCGGGTAAGTCTTGCTGATTAATTCCATACTCAGGGTTTATTTCCCTGTTGTTTTTCAGGTCTAACCTTGTGTTGTTGTGATGGTGTTAAGTGCCAGTGGGCTCGGCCTTCTTATAAGTCTAAGTAACCCTTCTATACTTCTTATTGAGGATGGTCACTTGAGCTAGCATATATTTCAAACTTATACTTTTGTAATCACTCCGATAAAATAATATAAAATTTTTGTAACTTGTAAAATTTGGTAATAGTATTTCCGCTGCAAAAATATTTGTGTGTGTGATTTGTGTTACTTAATCCCGCGGTTCTGCTTGAGAGTGGTTTATCCGATGTCCTTGGGGTAATCGGACATATCCTGTTGAGTTATCTGGTGCACATGCATGGCTGCCTGAGGTCTTTGGAACAAGGACAGGTGCATGTGGGCCTAATAACTTGGAGGTTCTGCCACAGGCTGGTATCGGAGCGAGATTAAGTATATACGGTCACATACGTATTTTCAAAACAAAAGTTTTGATTTCGGAAAACCTATTTTCAACTAAACACATTGTTTGGCTTTGAAAAACAGTTTTGAAAAACTATAATGCTAGTGACATCCTCTATTAAGCCCTAAGTTAAGGACTACCAGGTGGCTTAGTTGAAAACCATAACCCATAACTGGGTGGGTGTTGCATACATGTGTATTGTTATTTTTAAGGCCATTCAGTCTTGAATGGATCGACGCTCAAGGTAAGGTGAGATGTGAGAGCATGACCGAACAAACGTTGGTCTAGGGAAGTGCTTAATTGTGGCGCTTGACTATATACATGTTCTACATATGTATATACGAAAGTTGCGATGTGGAGTAATTACTTCTTTTGGGATTTAGTACCCTATGGATGTGTATGGGTATACAGACATGGGAATACTAAGAAGTGTAATGTACTCGTAACGACGCACCTACGCTCAGGTAAGAAGGTAAGTTACCATAATGAGTTGCCCTATGGTTAAAGTGTGGCAACGGCGCCTATGCGTGGCTCGGCGCTTAATGATGAGCTGGCCTCCATAGCAATATATGGAGTATAAACTATGATAAACTGTCATGTGTGGATCTTGCATCATGGGAAATTGGGCTGTGATGGATTTTTCTGCAGGTACACTAACCTCGAAAACGTATGTGTAGTTGACGACTAGCAAAATACCGTGAGAGTCGTAAGTATGCCACCGAGATAGAACGCTATTGCCATATTAAATTGGCAAAAATTCGTGAGGACGTGTAGGACGAGCATGCATCTTGATTGTTGCATCATGTTTGTCACCTATACACCCAAAATGCTTCTCTCATCTTTATTCCAGTGACCAGTGATTGTAGAAAATGTGGTGTAATGTTGTATTATGAACTTCGATGAAATAGCTGCTCTCCGTTCTTTAGGTAATATGTTTAGGGGTTATATGTGTTTGTTCTTGTACTTGATGTGTCGATAGAAGGTTGGTGACTTGTTTGCCAAAACCTAGAACTAGACCATGTTCTTATTTAGTGAACCATGCCCAAATTTGAATTGTCCATTATTACTCCATGACAAAGCCCATACAAATAAATGCGTAGACAATTTCCTTATTGGACATAAAATGTACCTAAGCTTAAAACAAGGATCTCAAGTCAAGTCTCCTTCTAGAACCATTCCTTTGTTTAGTTGATGCCTTGGTTTCCTCATGTTTATCGAAGGCATATCAACTTAATCCTTGACCTTGTGATCTCTACGATGGGCATAGAAATATGCTTGGGGCCGAATTAACAGTTTCCCATCGTACTCCTTCCAACAAGTTTATGTTATGGCCATACCTTGTTCGTTTCATCGGGCCATGTTCTATCTGGTCTCTACTTATAACCGTTTTGATAGGTAGAGTCTCTTTGTACATTGTCATCCTTGCCCAATTCATTGGTGTCGCATGAGATTTCTTATTGGTTATGTCTAGCAATGGTGTTATGACTAAAACCGATGGCACCACGATGAAACCGAGGGCCTCCTGTGGATGCACACACATGGTTGCGCTACTTGGCATCCGCTGGTATCACCGTTAGTAGTCATAATCCATTATTAGACTATATCGATATGTTATCTTTGCGCAAATTATTCTTACCACGTGAGATTCATTATTGGTGCTAGTTCGATAATGACGTCTCGATTAATGACTTATGGTACCACGGCGAAACTGAGAGCCTCCTGTGAATGTGCACATAGGATTCTGCTGCTTGGCGCATGCTGGTATCGAGGTCTCTGGTCATGATCCATTGTGGAACTACACTTATGTATGATCTTTCGTGGACTCCTCCCTTGAAACAATTTCTATGTTGTTTGTGAAGTGATCAAGCAACATCTATCATCTCAATTGGATCAAAAGGGCACACCACTTTCATGTGTGGTCTTATTTCTTTTGATCTTGGTAGTGACTACTCATACAAGTTCCCTTTACATCCTTTGTGTAAAGGTGAAGCCTTGGAGCTTTTTAGTGTTGGAAAACAGCTATTTAGCTCTCAAAATGGAGATTGGATTTCCCCTGCTGCTGAGATGCAGGAATTTGTTCATTCACTCTCCTATTTAATCCATGTATTCCCTAACCTAGTAGATGATTTATCTGGCATGAAGAAACGGATGAACAACCTGACCAAATGGACTTCTACCCGAATGCATGACCTTTGCATGTAAATGTGAACTCTCAACCCTTGGCTTACCGATGGTACTGAGAGGACATGCCCAATGTCAAAAGTAGTTCAACAAGTTGGTTTTACTAACTTGTGACTACATTGTGAACAAAGGTTGAGTTTAGAGATCGTTTTATCGAGTTGTCTAAACTCACTTTGGTTCAACACATCTTGAGAAAGTACTTACAAAAACTAAGTTAAGTCAACCAGAAACCACCTAATTATCGCTCTAGTCGTGTCTCGAACGCCTCAGTGTGCTTTTCCAGCATGTGTGATCAAGTCGAGCCATGACTAGTGCTGGATAAAATGGACTGGTTTTAAAGTCCGCATCTGCAGATCCCTCCACTGGTGATTCTCTCGAATCTATACCATCTTTCGTGGATTTGAATTCTCGGGTTAGCCACATGTTAACCACGACAGTATTTGACATCCACACTCGCCCTGTGTGTTATGAACTTATCGCGACCACTTGTTGGTAAACCTCCTTTTGTGTGTTTTACCCAAGGGGTTGCATCTGATTCTGTTTGGGTAAGACACATATCTACTGCTCGCCCAACAGACTCAGATAGTACAGTGTCATCAGAAAAAGTAAACTGCACACATGGAACCTTATGTGTTCTTCTAGCAGACTTCGTCTCTATTGGTGGGCATTTCTAAATTAGCCTAAGGCGATACATGTTATGTCCGCTAAAGAAACAACATTCTGAGACACTCCCCTTTGCTTGGAACTGCCTTATAATTATCGCTGATATGGACATGGGTTACATACTTCTTTACCCTTAGAAGTCTTTCGCTCCGAATCTCGGGACGAGATTCTTTTAAGGGGGGAGGGCTGTAACACCCCAGGTGTTTATATTCCGCTCGGCAACGAGTACGGATTTAAGCACGTGATATCAGTAGATAAAATGGATGTTAAATTTGAAACATCTTTGTCTATCGCGATTTTTAATATCGCATCTGTTTTGTCTATCGCGAATGCAACGTCGCTGTTATTTTTATCTATCCGGGCTCTTCCGAAATTTTTCGTGTTGTTAGGAACATAGTCATTCCGAAAATCGGTACGTCCGGTGATTATTTAAATTTATCGTTCGCGCGAATACGAATTCGGAAGCTCGAACCACTCGGATGATTTTATCCCGAACAGATAAAAAAAGAACTCGACGACTAAGCTTCCAGTGTAAAATAATTTAGTCCCCTTTTGTCATCCGTGACATCGCGTCTACGGATTTTAATTGAATTGTTCTCTAGTCGAGTGTTCGAGTACCGAACGAAATTCGTCTAAATTCAACTAAATTAAACGTCGATTAAAATATCGAATCTGATCTCGTCTGGTTTAATCCGTCTACATCTCGCTCCTGTGAATGCGACTTCGGAAAAATAGCTCGGGTTTGGTGTCGTACTCATCTCCATAATTTAAACAATTAAAAAGGTTTCATGAAACTTTTTGGATTATCAAGTCTCGTTCGCTGGCGAATTTGGACATGTTCGGATCACGCGCGTAAGTAAATATGAATTTAGAGCCCCGCGCTGTCCGAAAGGAACGATGTGCCAGCTCATTAATTGAATTGTTTATCTCAGCATGTTATTCTCGGTGTCAAATCAAATGATCGGTGGTAAGAATCGTAAAAAAAAGTAGACGAGGCTAAATACAGTCTAAAATACCGAAGTCGATCTCGTTTGGTCCAGTCCATATGTTCTCGTCTCGATCTAAATCTTCAAATATAAATAACAGGTAAAAATTCATCTGAATTTAGAGTATTCACCAAATCTAATCAAGCGCAGTTTGTAATAGTTTGAGCGGTATCATTTGTTTTGTCATGTTTGCATCCTGTTTAGACTTAAATCGTAGAACTAAATCATCTGTGTATCATTTGGTTAAAAAAAATATAGATTTTTTTCCACCGCTTACTAGGAAGCTTATTCTTCACGTCACTTGGATCTCACGTGTCCTCCTATCCTTGGATATTATCTTCTCATCGCCGCTCATTTTGTGGATAATTCCCTTACGTAACTTGTTCCTGATCGACACCGAACGCTGCTCCTAGAACCTTCTCTGCTCGCAATGTTCATCTACGCGCTGCTGATATTTTCTGCGCGCTCGTCTTCTTTAGGCCGCGCGCCGTGCTCCTCCCTCAACTCGCCTCTCTCTCTCTTCTCCAAGCGCAGGCCGCTCCTCTCTGCCCAGCCCAACCATCTTCTCCCTCCTCTAGCCACGCTTCCCCCTTGCCTTCCCATGGCCGTTCCTCCTGGCTAGAGCTCGCTCTGCTCTCTCCAGCCGAGCGTCTTGCTCCTCCCCTGCCCCATCTTCCATGGCTGCTGCTCCCTCTTCAGCTCGCGTCGAGCTTCCTGGCAAGCTCCGATGGCACGCCTAGGGCTGGAAACGAGCCGAGCCGAGCCAGGCTCGGCTCGGTGAGGCTCGGTGGAATAGCGAGCCGAGCCAGGCTCGGCTCGGTCACTTCACGAGCTCGATGATGAGGCTCGGCTCGGCTCGGCTCGCGAGCCTGTACACTCAAGTACTCAACAACAATAATTACGGTCATTAGCTTAAATTTGAAGCACAATATGTTCCATATAATAAAAAAGTATGTCTCTGCACTCTAGTTCCTTGTGAGTTGTGACCAAAACAACACACTGGTCACTGGATCTAGATAACTGGACACTAATAAACAAACTGACAACTAACAGGTGATAGCTGTAAAAGTTTGGACTGAGCCTCGAGCCGGCTCGCGAGCCTCACCGAGCCGGCTCGGCTCGGCTCGTTAGTGTAGCGAGCCATGGAATTAGGCTCGGCTCGGGCTCGTTTAGGCTCGCGAGCCTCACCGAGCCGAGCCGAGCCTGATCGAGCCCGAGCCGGCTCGCGAGCCTCGAGCTTTTTTCCGGCCCTAGGCACGCCCTCCCTGCTCGCTCTTCAGCTCGGTGTTCCTCACGCTCGGATCCATGCCGCGCGGAGCTCCGTGGTGCTCGCCCCTTTTTTAGCCGAGCTGCTTCCTGGTGTCGAGCCTGCTGTCGCGCCCGACCTGCTTTCTGCGAGCGCGTTCCTTGCTCGCCATGGCCGCCGTGCGCGCGTCTACTCCGCTGCTGTTGCTGCGGTGCGGGGTACTAGTGGTAGATCAAGGCCGCCGAGTCCAATCCGCTCCTCTGCACGCAGTTCGCCCCAACTCCCGTCTGTAGTGGTCGCCAGTCATCGACCCTGCTCGGATTCCATTTCGCCAGCTCGCTCCAGACTCGATCTCGTCGTCGTTCCGTGCGTCATCAAGAAATCCCAAGAATCGGGTGAAGACAAAGCTAGCAGCACGATATTCCCCAAGCGCTCGACAAATTGCCTGGATCGGAAAATCGCTACCGATCTCGCGGATTCGTGTCAGCTGTTGAAACGGTAAGCTGATGAATTGTTTAGAATAGTTCGAACGTTAAATAAATTAATGTGTTAGTGCGATGCTCATTATGGTGCTCGATAAATTGCGTGAGTCACGAAACTCTCGTCGACATCGCGGTTTTTACGAGTATCGAGCAAGATTCAGTTATAGCGAGTTATGTCGCTATTCCGGTCAATTAACTAAATTAGTATACCGAGTAGAATATAAGTAGGCCTGTGTGATAAAGAAATGTTTGATTAATTGTGGACATGTAAAATATGTGAGGAGTAAAATAAAATTAAAATAGTACTTTGTGAACGATGTAGTATCATTTATAAAACGAGGGATAATTTTAGAATTTAATTAATTAGCTGATGAGTTGTGTAGGCTAATTGTATTTAATGTGTATAGTTTGTTGTTCGTAATGTTTGCGTTAGGTTCGTATAATTTAGAGAAGCGTAATTATTACGCATAGTCGTATATCGATAACTAGTATTTCCGTATCAACTTATACAACGCCTCGCCGCTAGGTGTTTTGCTATCACGTAGCACTATTTAGGTTTGTAATATTTCCGTCGATATGCATTCATGTGCATAATGCATTCCATTCAGGTACGTTAATTAATCGCGTGATGCGGAAGACAAGCCAAGTCGACCCCAAGCGCGGACTACTCCGCAGGATGAAGCTGATGGACAAACTGGAAGATGGATAATCTGAATGAGTGCCAAGCCAAAGGATACTCGCCAGTGGTCGCCTAACAAACACTAACCTAGTGTTACTCAAGCAAGCCCCGGTGCATTTTCCACCTTCCTTGATGTTTTTAAAATCTTTCTCACTTGCTTGCTGCATTAGGTGATAGGAGTTGAATGCTTAAACAATTCCTGCATTACCTTCCTTGAACTTGATTACCCTCCCCTTGAAACCCTGTTTTTACAAAAGGTTTTACTATGCTTAGTATTGCTTTAGCAAAAACAAAAGGTTTTGTTTTACAAAAGATGATTGGCAAAGTGGGAGCGATGTCTTTGAAAATAAAACTTGATGGTGGATCCATCATGGTCGTGATGGGTTCAACATCGAAAAATATGTACCTCTGCCAGGTACCAAACTTTGGGTTGAAATAATTAAGCTGAGACCGGGCGGTTGACTTGCACGAGAAAGGAGTCTCGGTGTAGTGTCTCCGTCTAAGTCGATTAAGGACCGTGTCCATGTAGGCTTGATGACCGAGGACCCTTTAACTGGTCACATGCCTCGTCATGGGTAAGCCTTGCCTCGGGCAGACTAAGGCCAGAATAAGATAACACGAAATGGGCGTGGAGCGGTGGCGAGAGTAGCGTGTACCCTCCGTAGCAAGAGGCTGGACGGTGGTGTATCTGTGCTCTCGGTTTGCGTGAACCTGATCTGGTATTAAGAACCCCGGTGGCGGGTTGACATATGCAAGGGTTAAGTGCTACATATGTCGTGTGATTGGAGATCCTCAGCTGAGTATAATCGATTCGGATCGCCGTACCTCCGCGGTTATGGAGACTTGGCCACTGACCTATACGTAGAACTCCAGTAAAGATGAAGGACTTGATAAGAAATTGGCTAGTGCAGGTCAAGTGCTTGAACTAGGGTAGACAGAACTCTAGATGTAGGTAATTTTACTTAACCTGACATTAAAAATGGATTTTTAAGGATCCACTCATAGTAAGCTTTTCTGCAAAACAGAGTCTTTGATTCTTGATAAGCCACTCCTTGAATCCCTCTAGCCAGCATACCCTTGAGAGTCTTTTCCTTAGTCGGGTAAGTCTTGATGAGTAATTCCATACTCAGGGTTTATTTCCCTGTTGTTTTTCAGGTATAACCTTGTGTTGTTGTGATGGTGTTAAGTGCCGGTGGGCTCGGCCTTCTTATAAGTCTAAGTAACCCTTCTATACTTCTTATTGAGGATGGTCACTTGAGCTAGCATATATTTCAAACTTATACTTTTGTAATCACTCCGATAAAATAATATAAAATTTTTGTAACTTGTAAAATTTGGTAATAGTATTTCCGCTGCAAAAATATTTGTGTGTGTGATTTGTGTTACTTAATCCCACGGTTCTGGTTGAAAGTGGTTTATCCGATGTCCTTGGGGCAATCGGACAGATCCTGTTGAGTTATCTGGTGCACATGCATGGCTGTCTGAGGTCTTTGGAACAAGGACAGTTGCATGTGGGCCCAATAACTTGGAGGTTCTGCCACAATGATGATCCTACGAATGTCTACATGAATGTATATGAATGCAATGAATGATGTAATGTAACGTGCAAATGAATGTCCCAAACACACACACGAAGCCACACCCATACTCTGCATCCCCATAGGAACGACTTTTAATTCTTAAGCTCTGCATCCCCTTAGGAACGACTTTTATTTGAGCTTCTTCACCTTCTATTTCGGTGGCATTTAAGTTCTGCATCCCCTTTGGAACGACTTTTGAACTTCTTCACCTTCTATTTCGGTGGTATTTGGCTCTGCATTCCCTTTGGAACGACTTTTGAGCAGAAAACTTACTATGTGCTCCCTTAGGAACAACTTTTTTGCAGCTTCATCATGCTTTTGGCTCTGCATTCCCTTAGAAACGACTTTTGAGCAGAAAACTTAGGCTGCGCTCCCTTAGGAACGATTTTTTGCAGCTTCGTCATGCTCTGCATCCCCTTGGGGACGGCTTTTGAGCTTCTCCCTGTTTTTCTTTTTGCACTCAATGGTGCATGCTCAGATTTTACATATTACATCTTTTGGGGGGATTCTGCCCTCATAGGGCTAAATAAGTGAAAACTTACAAACTATGGCCCCATTAAAAACCTTTCTTCCCTCTTGAAAGGAAAAGGGTGCCATAGAAAAAATGAAAAAAGATTACATCATATTACACATAGTATCGTTGAAGCTCATCCGCATTCCAAAATCTGGGTATGTCATTGCCATCCATATCCTTCAATCTATAAGAACCGGACCTTTATGAAGATACTACCAGAAAAGGACCTTCCCACTTCAGTTGCAATTTGCCTACTTTGTCTGGATTGGCCACTCTCCGAAGCACTAGATGTCCTAGCTTGATATTTTTCAATCAAACTTTTCTGTCACGCCATTTTATTGTTTCGGCCTGATATTTATTGATGTGCTCTATAGCCTGAAGTATGGTCCCTTCTATAGTATCTTTTGTTACTTGATAATCAGCTTCGTCTTCTGCCGAAGCTATTGTTCTTATTGACCTTTTTTTGCTTCTTCTGGAGTTATAGCTTCGTCACCAAATAGGAGCTTGAAGGGTGTAAATCCTGTTGACCTTGACGCAGTTGTGTTGTGGCTCCACACCACTTTAATCAGCTCGTCTGGCCACTTTCCTTTCGGCTGATTGAAGATTAGCTTCATTATTCCTGTCATTATAATACCATTTGCTCTTTCTACCAGCCCATTTGATTCTGGATGCCTAACTGATGTAAAATGGATCTTCGTACCAATTTGATCACAAAAAAATTTGAATGCTTCGGCATCAAATTGTGTACCATTGTCCATGGTTATTGCCTTCGGCACACTGAAGCGACAAACAATATTTTGCCAGAAGAATTTTTGGACCGTGACCAAAGTTATTGTAGCTAAGGGCTTCGCCTCAATCCATTTGGAAAAATATTCTACTGCCACTACAACATACTTCAAGGTGCCTTGTGCTGGTGGGAGTGGACCCAACAAATCTAAGCCCCATCTTTGCAATTGCCAGGTTGGCTGTATTAGCTGGGTTAGCGACGAAGGTTGCTTTTGGTCTCTTGCACATTTTTGACAATTTTCGCACTTTTGAACCAGATCTGCTGCATTCGAAGCTGCCTTCGGCCAATAAAATCCTTGCCTAAAAACTTTTCCCAGGAAAGGCCTGGACCCATTGTGAGATCCACACAAACCTGTGTGTATTTCCTTCATTAGTTCTATACCTTCGGTTCTGGATAAACACTAGAGAAGTGGAGAGCACACTCCATGTTTGTATAACTCCCCTTCTATCATGACATATGGTCTTGTCCTTGCTTCCATTATTTTATTATAAACTTCGTCATCCGAAAGACAATTACCTTGGAGGAAAGATATGATTTCAGTCCTCCAATCTTCACTATGTACGGGTGATATTGTGAGCACTGCTCTTTCCATAAGTTCAACCGAAGGTGCTTTGGGAGCCCCTGTGCTGCTGACTTGGCTAGTAGATCTACTTGCTCATTTTCCCTTCTTAGAATATTTTTTACAGAAAAACCTTTGAAAGAGGCCTCCAACCTTCGGACTATGTCCAAATATATTTCAAGCTTCGAATCCCTTGCCTTGCTGCTTTTGTCTACATGGCCAGAGATGACTTGGGAGTCAGTTTTAAGGATCGCCCTTCTGATTCCCATTGCCTTTAATTTCCGAAGCCCCAACAGAAGAGCTTTGTACTCAGCAATGTTATTTGTACAACTAAAATCCAGTCTTGCTGCATAGCATGTTCTGACTTTAGAGGGTGCTACTAGGACAGCAGCGGCTCCTACGCTGAAGGTTCCCCAAGAACCATCACAGAAGACTGTCCAGGCTTTGCCGTCTTTTGTTACTTCTTCCTGAGCCCCTGGCGTCCAATCAGCGATGAAATCCGCTAATGCCTGGGACTGAAATGAGGACCTGTGTACATAGTCAATAGAAAATTCATTGAGCTCGGCAGCCCATTTTCCGATCCTCCCAGTAGCTTCTCTATTCCTCATTATGTCTTTCAAAGGTTGCGACGAAGGAACAATTATATGATATGCTTGAAAGTAATGCCGAAGCTTCCTGGAGGCCATCAACACAGCATATAGCACCTTCTCCAGTTCTGTATAATTTTTCTTTCATAAGCTTAGAACTTCGGAGACAAAATATACTGGTGCTTGTTTTTTGACCTGACCATCTTGCTTCTCCTGTACAAGCACCGCACTAACTGCAGAGTGAGAGGCTGCTACATATAAGAGCAATGGAGCCCCTGGCGAAGGTGGAGTTAGAGTTGTCAAGTCAATCAAGTATTGCTTTAACTCTTCGAAAGCCCTTTGCTGAGCCGGACCTCACTGGAAGACTTTGGCTGACTTCAGTATTTCAAAGAATGGTAGATTCCTTTCTACTGATCTGGATATAAATCTATTTAACGAAGCCAGCCTTCCCGCCAACCGTTGGGCCCCCTTCTTTGTATTTGGCGGCTCCATCTGAAGGATAGCTTCGGTCTTATTTGGGTTAGCTTTGATTCCCTTCGTTGATACTAGACAACCAAGGAACTTGCCCTTCTTTACTCCAAAAACACACTTTTCTGGATTTAATTTCAGACCAGCTTGCCTGAAATTGGCAAATGTCTCCTGCAAGTCAGCAATATGATTCTCTTGCTTCGTGCTCTTTACTATGATGTCATCAACATAAGTCAGCACATTTCTACCTATTTGAGAGTGAAGGATCTTGGCTGACATTCTGCTGAAGCTTCCTCCAGCATTCTTGAGCCCCTCAGACATCCGAAGGTAGCAATAAGTACCACTAGGAGTTATGAAGCTAGTCTTTGGCTCATCTTCCTTCTTCATCCAAATTTTATGATAACCTAAGTAGCAGTCCAATAAACTCATGAGCTCCGAAGAAGTTGCTGCATCTACAAGGGAATCTATTCTTGGTAATGGGAACTCGTCCTTTGGACATGCTTTGTTTAGATCTGTAAAATCAATACACATTCTCCATTTTCCATTAGCCTTCTTCACCATAACAGTGTTAGCTAGCCATTCTGGATATGTTACTTCTCTGATAACACCAGCACTGAGAAGTCTCTTTACTTCGTTCCGAGCACCTTCAGCTTTATCATCAGACATCTTCCGAAGTCTTTGCTTCCTTGGCCTGAAAGATGGATCCACATTAAGTGAATGTTCAATGACATCTTTGTTGACACCACAAAGATCATTGGTTGTCCAAGCAAAGACATATTTGTTATTGAACAAAAATCTTATCAGAGTTTTTTCTTGCTCATCAGATAGCTGAGATCCCAGCAGTACCCTTTGATCTGCTATATCTTCACATAGGAGCATAGGCTTTGGCTGATCTGTCGAAGCAGCCTTCTCTCTTTTGTGCTTATACTGCTAACAAGCTTCGGCTCCATCTATGTTGTGGATTGCCTTTGAATCTGTCCAACTCCCTTCGGCCCTTCAGGCAGCTTCTTGACTTCCATGGATAGCAATGGGTCCTTGTTCCAAAGGTATCTTCATGCATAAGTATGCTGGATAAAGTATTGCTTTGAAGGCATTAAGTGTTCCTCGACCAATGATTGCATTGTACGGGTATTCCATTTCGACAATGTCAAAAACAACTTGCTCAGTTCTTGTGTTGTGGACATAACCGAAGGTAACTGACATTGTGATTTTGCCAAGTGCCACAATCTGTCGTCCTCCGAAGCCACAAAGAGGGTGTGTAGCATCATGAATCTTGTCCTCTGATTCTTGCATCTGTCTGAAAGCCTTTGCAAATATAATGTCTGCTGCACTGCCTGTGTCAACCAGAACATTGTGGACCAGAAATCCCTTGATGACACAAGATATGACCATAGCATCATTGTGAGGATAGTCTTTTAGCTGAAGATCCTCCTGGGAGAAGGTGATTGGATGTGGGACCACTTGGACCTAACGAAGGGTCCTTACACCCCAACATGCTGTACTCTTCTTTGCGCTTCCTTCTTCTGCTTCTTGTTGGCTAGCTCTGAACTTGAATCGCCCGTGATTGGTAACACCAGCTTCGTAGCCGAAGGTGCTACAACTTCGTTGTTGAACAAAGCCATCAGCTCAACAGTGGAAGTGAGTTCACCGGAGGTGGACGCCAATGTTGGGGACTTGTTCTCAAATGCTATGAGTTAAAAACAAGGCAACACAATATGTTAGTGGTTAAAGACCTTCGTCCTTCGAGCATTATCTCCCTTAGGATATAATGATCTTCAAACGAAGGTTATGAAGGACGTATCTTCATCATCTCAGTATATAATAATGAAAGTAGAAGCATATGAAACATGGAAAATAACATGAATAATCATATGACATCATTAGGATACTTTTCTTATATCATCATGAGTAAACATGAACAATATCGAATTACATTTATACCTTCGGCTTGACAAAAGGTGAAAATCCAGGTGTGATGTGCGAGTGAATACAAGGCAGCGTGTCCAGTACAGGGTTACTGTTCATCTATTTATAGGCATGGGACGCAGCCCAATTGAAATTACACTCATGTCCTTGATAACTAACTATAAGCGTGACACAAATTATCAAGGACTGATCGGTCTTTTCCTCTTTAAGTCGGTGCAGCCCTTCGTCTCAAGGCATGTCATTATACCGAAGCTCCCTGGATTGTAGCTTTGGCTTGTACCTTCGTGCTATGTCAGTTTGCATATCACACTGCCGAAGGTGTTTTTGCTTAGAGGACCTTCGGCGAAGAATAAGGCCCCCAACAATAGGCCCATTACCCACAGATCACATTCTGATTACAGCTGGTTACCCAGCAGTCAAGTAGTGCCATTTCTGACATTACCCCCCTCGCCAGATTTTGATTGTCCCCAATCAAGTGCGTCTGGGAAGCGCTTCTTCATCACCTCATAGTCTTCCCAAGTAGCTGCATCTTCTAGTAAATGAGACCACACCATGCGAATTTGAATCACAGCATGACTCCCTTTTTTCACCATACGACGATCCACAATGTACAAAGGCTTGATCTCTACTTGAGACAGATCCAAAAACCTAGGAACTGCATTTGGTATGAAAGCTTTGAACTGTGAAACATGGAATATTGGATGTACCATAGAATTCTCGGCCAGCTCCAAATGATATGCCACTGACCCAATCTTCTTCAACACCTTGAATTGCCCAAAGTACTTATACTGTCATGTAGTGCAACAATAATCTTTGTTCTGAGAGCTGAGTTCTGAGCAACCCAAATCTGATTCCCTTTTCTAGTCACACCTTTCTGCACGGAAAACCCTTGTTCATTGGGACTGTGAATGACTAATTCAGCTAATAATCTCTGAGCTTCATCATCAGTCACATAAGAGTTAAGCACCTCTTGTACCCACAAAGGCTTCACTTCTGTCAAAGTCTGCAGTGCCATAAAATGCCCAACTCTAGATAAAGCATCAGCAGCAATATTCTCTTTACCTATTTATAGACAATTTTGTATTGCAGCCCATTAATCTAGCCATGGCCTTCTTTTGCAAATCCGACTACAATACTTGCTCATTTAGAAAACTCAATGCCTTGTGATATGTTCGAATCACAAATTCAGCTCTCTGTAGATATTGACGCCACCTTTCAACTGCCATTAAAAGAGCCAAGAATTCCTTGTCATAATGAATAACATCTGATTTTTCTCACTTAGAGCTTTGCTAAGAAACGCAATGGGTATGTTTCTTTGCATTAAAACTGCCCCAATCCCATCCATGCAGGCATCAATTTCTACCACAAATACTTCTTCAAAATTAGGCAAGTCTAGCATTGGTGTCTCACACATAGCCCGTTTCAACTGCTGGAAAGTTGTTTCAGCACCTTGACTCCAGTGAAAATGCCTTATGTTTGAGAAGGTTGGTGAGAGGTTTAGCAATGATTCCATAATGCTGCACAAATCTCATATAATACCCTGTCAAACCCAAAAAAAACCTCTCAACTCAGTCACACTGGTAGGTGTAGGATACTTCTTCATAACCTCAATTTTAGAAGGATCGGTGGATACTCCCTTCTGAGAAATAATATGCCCTAGATACAACAACTCCACCTTCCCAAAAACACACTTCGATTTCTTTAAAAAGAACTTGTGTTCCTTCAACTTCTCAAACACCATCCTCAAATGTTGTAAATGGTCAGCCCATGATGCACTATAGATCAATATATCATCAATGAATATCAAGACAAATTTACGAAGAAAGGGTGCTAAAACTGAGTTCATAACACACTAAAAAGTTGCAGGCGCATTAGTGAGACCAAAAGGCATGACCCTAAATTGGTAATGACCTTGATGAGTTTTAAATACTGTCTTGAACTCATCTGTCTCACCCATTCGAATCTGATCAAGAAAGGTAAAGAATTGCGTGCCTGACAACTCATCTAGAATCTCTTCAACTAGTGGCATAGGGAATCTATTTTTAACAGTCATGTCATTAAGTTTCCTGTAGTCGACACAAAATCTCCAAGACCCATCTTTCTTCTTAACCAAAAGCACTAGAGAGGCAAAGGGACTCACACTTGGAGTAATCAAACCAGCTTCTAATAAAGCATTCACCTGCCTCTCTATCTCATCTTTATGGAAAGGAGAATATCTATAGGGTCTAGAGTTCATAGGTACAGCTCCTGGCAATATAGGAATATAGTGATCATATACTCTGGAAGTCTGGATGGAGGTAGCTGATTTGGAACTGTGAACAATTCTGCAAATTCCATCAATACAGATTGAACATCTGCATGTTGTAGGTGTGACTGTTGGTCCACCTTGGCTTCTACCAACACAAAGGCCCACACCTCATTTCCTTTCTCCCATTTGTGCAACTGAGATATATATACCCATTGTACCATCAATGAATGAGTCCCCCACCTCATCTCCTATAAGAATCATTGGAACCTTCTCATCCACAAAACTAATGACATTAGTTTTCCAATCACACTCCATGGGACTATGATCATGTAACTAGTCATACCCCAAAATTGAATCGAAAGCACTAATGGGTAACACTCTCATATCTATGTGATAGAAGTGACCATTCCAACTTCTTAACAATCTTGTGACAGATCATAGAAGCTCCATTTTCCATTTTCACAGTTACGGGTGGACACGGATATACCGGCAATGCTAACTTCTGAACCATATGTTCACTAATGAAGCTAGTGGAACTCCCCGAGTCAACCAACATTACCATGACTTGCTTTTGCACCACTGCTCTGATCCTCATACTGTTCACCCCTGCAGTTCTAGATAAGGCTTATGTGGAGACTTGACAACACACCCCTTGCTGCTCATCCTCTTGCTCAAGTTGTTGCATCACCTCATCTGTCAAAACCATCTCCACATTCTCAATAATAATTGTATTGAGCTGGGCAGGACCTCTTTTCGTTCATTTGGCAATATGTCCCGGCTCAAATCTTTCACCACAAGCATAACATAATCCATTTAGTCTCTGAAACTCCCTTACTTGTCATTCTTTGGACAGATCACCGCCCACTGGTGGTTGCTTCCCTTCTCCTTTGGACCCCACTACAGCTTGCTTGTTATGGAACCGCTGACGTTGTCCCTTTCCTTTGGCTTGCTCCAAAATATCATGCTGCATTTGAGCCAACACAATTGCCCGATCAACCGTCGTGGGCATCTGCATCCTGACCACACTTTGAATATCATACTTCAGACCATGTACAAAGTGAGTCACAAAGAAAATCTCATCGAACACAGGGTTGTGCACTGCTACCCCATATTGAATCTGATCAAACTCCTTAATGAACTGATCAAGGGTATTAGTTTGCCTAAACTCCAACAACTTCCTTAATGCATTTGGATAAGCTTCAGCCCCAAATTTCTCCACCACTACTGCAGAAAATTCTTGCCAACCTCCCAGCCCATGACGCATCTTGTGAAACTGCCACCATTGGGCTGCAGTATGTTCCAAATTCATCGATGCCACTGAAACCCGTATAACAGTAGGAACACTGAAAACAGAGAAATACTCCAAACAACTGTTCAACCAGACCATAGGATCTCCTTCAGAGTAATTCGAAAAGGGCTGCTTCGGTAATGGTGGATGATAGGGTTCTCCATGTGGACGCGGTTCGACCTATCCCCCTTGCATGCCCCCCACATTGTTTTCAGATCGTCTGACTAATCACGATTAGTCGCGATTAATCGGGCTGATCGGTACTCAGTGCTCAATAAGGGGGTTCAATTTGATCAGGTGATCTAATCGTCCATATCGTCCGACTAGTCGGCGATATGTAGCGATTAGTCGTCTGGTTAGCAATCAGTCACATTAATTACTTAGGTTCAGAGTTTTAGACTTTAGTTAAGACTTCATACTTCAGTTGTATGATGATCTCATATAGGTGTTGCCTTCTTGGTCATGGTCTAGTAAGTTGTAGAATTGCAGTTTCATAGTTTCATATAGAATTGTTGCTAGATATGTACTACTGTTTTGGACTATTCAAGTATTCATACTGCTGTTTTGGACTATTTCAGTATTCATACTATTGTTTTGGACTATTTATACTGCTGCCTTATCTATACTTGTGCTTGTCCTGAGCAAGTCTCTATACTATATAAGTATATATCTATATATAGTGCTATATATGTTCTAGAAATACATAGGACGACCAAGGGACGATTAGGGTTGATCAGGGGCGACTAATCGCCCTGATCGTCGCCTAATCGCGACTAATCGTCTGATCGCCCAGTGGCATCGATCAGACGATCAGGCGATCTGAAAACAATGGCCCCCATCGGCCCTCGTTGTTGTTCCATTCTTTCTTGCCTTGGTCTGGCAGGTGGACGAACTGGTGCATGCTGATGTTGTTCTCTTGCCATGTTTACATCTGATGTCTCACCGAGTTCCTTGCCCATATGTTCCAACAGTAGTTGCACTATCATCTTCTCTGTTTCCTCCATCTTCTGGCTCATCTGCACCGGCTCGGTCGCCGCGCGCTCCGCCACCAAAGCCATCAACTCCGACCACACCATAAACTATTGTGGGGCGCGTTCCACTTCCTTGAGCCAAGCACAAAATGCCTCCAGAGTCTCCATCATTCACCCCAACTCTCCTGCGTTCCTCGATCATGATCCGCCATGGCGTCCAGGATGAAGCGGGTCTAGATGGATGGCTTTGCAACAGACATCGTGGTGAAGCAGTTCAAACGCCGGTAAGACGACTCTGCCTTGCACGCACCGGAAGCCGCACTTGACGTTGATGAACCTCCACCGCTGAGGACCTTGGCTTCGATATCACTGTACGTGGGACGGTGAAGCGTGAACCACCATCGTGAGCTGTTGCCAGAACGGAAGCAAGCTTTCAGATGCGCATTAACAGGTAGAAATGGGTGGATAATTTCTGTAATTCTTTTTCTGACCTCTTCTCTAGTATTTATCCAGTATTTATAGTACAACACTAGGCTAATACAACCCACTAGGAATATGGCCACAATAGGCCCATTACCCACAGATTACATTCTGATTACAGCTGGTTACCCAGCAGTAAGTAGTGCCATTCATGACACCAAAATGAGCCCAAAAATCGTCATCTTTCATACGTCCACTGCAATGTTTAAATGGCGTAAGAGGACTGAATTGAATTTAAAAGGGGGATAGGGAACAAAAAATAATTGGAAAACATCAATACTTTAAACGAATCCAGGTTTTATCCTGCGCCACTATGATCCTTATGTGAGTTGAGACTACGAATTTCTAATAAATGGAAGTCCTGAACCCCTAAGGTTATTTGGGAGTTGTTACATGTATGCACTGGTAGAGTGGCAGTCCAAGATTAGGACAATGAATTAGGAAGGTAAAAATGTTCATATAACACCTCCAGCATCGGTCACTGTCATATAAGAAAAGTATAACAGCAAGTTATGTAATGTTTTTACCTCTTGCATCTTTTTTGAAACCTCTTTAGAATATAAGATTCTGGTAGTACATCTAGATTTTCACCTCGCAACGCTAAAATGATATGGCGACAAGGAATTCCCATTGTTTCAAATAACTTGCATGAGCAATTTCCAAATATATTTGATGTGCACCAGCGAACCACCCTGTCCTTTACACACCCGTCATTAATTACCACCATTTGACACTATCAAAGTGTGTTATGCTTACAACAAAGCATTGGTCTCTAGCAGCTTGCACTTCAGTTTGAAACCTTTTAAACACAGTACGTGTGTACAACATACTATTTTATTTCTCCATGAGCCATGGTGTCCTCAAAAGTGGCGTGGTATGTATACTCATGTGATCCTCCTTTAACTCCTCCTGCCGCTGGCATTCCAAGGCTGTATCAAATCTAAGCCAAAACTCAACAAATGATAATTTGCGATGGATAAAGCGGTTGAAGAATGAGTTTGCGCTTTCAGATCTCGAGGTGGTCCTAAGGAGCCTGCAAGAGGTACATCCATCAAGTATGCTGGAATCCATGACTCACGAATGGCATACCTATTAGCCATCCACTCATTATTCTCGAGACCATACTTAGTTATGAAAGCATTCCACCGCATCTCAAATTCTTCTCCAGTCTCTGAACCCCACACACAAGCATTCAACATGGGCCAAAACTCCTTGTCATTACTTTTGGCATGGCCAACCTTTTCAGGTATTTTCTCCAATATATGCCACATGCAGAACCTATGTACTGTATGAGGAAGATTAGAGGCAATTGCTGATTTCATACTTGCATCTTCATCGGTCACCATAAGGATTGGAGCTTTTCCTCCCATTGCCAAAAGGAATGTCTTCAACAACCATTCATAGGACTCAATCTTCTCATTTAGTAAGAATCTAGCTCCAAAAAACACACTTTGCATATGATAATTCACACTAGTAAAAGGTGTAAATTTCATATTGTATTGATTTGTGCTATATGTTGCATCAAAAGACACTAGATCACCGATGTGGCTGTACTTTTTCCTACTAGTGGCATCAGCCCAAAATACATAGACTAACTTCCCTTGTGCATCAACAACAAAATCATAGAAAAAGGCTGAATTTACTTCTTTCTTTCTCTCTAACTGTGCAACAAATAGTTGGGCATTAGCATCCTTTATCTTATCCCTAAGCCCTCGATAGTAGTTCTGAAGGTCACGCTTCGTGCATCCAATATTGTTGAACCCACCATCACTGACTTGTAGAATTATATATGCTTGTGAGGTACCTACACTCGCCTTGTGGCATGTAAACAATGTATTCTTCGCTCTCTGGCTGACTGAATGGTTTGATTAGAGAAGATGAGTTTTATCAGGCGAGACAAGTGTGTGATTATGCTTCTCAACCATTGAAGAGATATAATGATGAAGACATTACTCCCATGGATTCAAACAACACTCCCCTAGTTGATGTTCAAGGTCCAATTACTCGCTCACGTGCAAGACAATTGCATTTGCAGGTGAGCTCGTTCCTATGTACTTATTCTTGTGCATTTAAGAATAGTGTGCTACCTAATGAATTAATTGTACTTAGGAATGAAGGAAAGGACCAGCAAGGACATGGTGAAGGACTTGGAGGCGTGGAAGGCCAGCAAGGACGTTCGGATCAAGGTGGAGGTCCAAACCGATTCGACTTTGTTTCAGTTTCGGGTGCTGCGACACCGTAACTTGGCCTTTGGGCCGTGTATCTTTGTTGAGCCCATTAGGGCGCGTCCAGGGAGGGAGTCACGCTCCTAACCCTCATATAATCAGTAGCCACCACCATATTAGGGCTCGGGTTTTGCTTAAGTCATTCTGTCAAGAACAGTCTGCCGCTCGATCGGTTTGTGAGACCCCAACTTGTGAGCTTAATCATTCATCCGCAATATTCCAGATTGTGTTCTTTCTTGTTCTTGCTTGTGTCTTTGATTCTCAGGCAGGAATTAGCCCTCATGGCGAGGTCAATCGCGCAGTGCACGGTTGATAACCAGAGGAGAAGTGATGCTGCGATTGCGGGGTTCTAGTCATGTTGATTGGAAGACGGATCGTCTGTGTGACATCTCCACCAAATCGAAAGTTACCCCTCCTGACGGAAGATCCATAACCCACATCCCCATCAAGTGGTAATCAGAGGCTCAGGTATCACCGTCAGGTTTACCCTAGTTTTGAGAGTTTTCGTCTTCGTCCTATAGCCCCAAAAAAACAAAAAAAATCCACTGTCCTACAACCCTGTTTAGCCTTGCAATTTCATTTCAGATTGCTTTGTTGAGTTTGTGTCCGTGTTCGAGTCTTGTTGATGGTTTAGGTCATGTCGTCATCGTAGTTCAACCGCTCTATCACTGTTTTTTGTTTCCGCTGTTATCCCATCCACCTTTCCCAGATTACAAGTCGAGACACCACATTACTCGATTTGCCCTCGCTAGCTGCCTTGTGTGAACTCTCGCCACACCAGTCCTAGATTAGGTTGCAAGCCGCTTGTGCTTTGCCTTGCATCGCAGCCCCTCCTTGTTTCATCATCTGGCGCTTACCTATTGCTTATACCAGGGAGGTTTGTGTCCCTGTGCTCCATAGCCACCGCTACGGTTCCTGCCAATTTGTGCCTTTGAAAACCATAACTTGAGGTACCTTCCATAAAACGGGCATAACTTTTCTCTCGGTGCTCCGTTTGAGCTCAATAAATCAGGAAGCTAATTAAAAAATTTGTTTAAAGTGTTTTCAGGAATTTCAGAGATCCTTTGTGATTTTCTCTAGGTCACAATACAACTCTGTTTCAAGTGAAATTTTGTGGGCTTCCGTCCTTTGTGTTTTTGGATCAGTGGTAAAAAATTCTAGATATTTCGAGCTCTTTTGTTGGTACTCCTTTGGAAACGCGCCTTTGATTTCTACTAGTGCTAAAAAATCTGCTCTATTTACAAAACTACCATTTTCCTGGTTTTGTTGTGCTTTTGTCCACCGTTCCTTGTTACCTTTACCTTGTTGTGCTTCGATAGGACACGTCTTAGCTAGCAATTGTGACTTATGGTTTGGACACTTATTGAACTTCGCTAATCTGCACTCGATTTTTCTAATCCTTGATATTAATTTTAGGCCTTCCAAGCTCCACATACTTTCTTTTGATCAATACAGCTTTGACCTTGCAATCGCGGTTTCACTCCCTCTTGGTAAGTATCACGAACCAGCCTCCAATTGTACCATCCTTTGCTTTGTATTTTGTCAGACACTTGTAAGAGCTTGGTAAGATACAATAGAGCGTGTTCCTGTGTTCCACCTGAGAGGAGCGTGTAGTGAAATTATTAGGGATAACCTTCACCGTTTGTTTCCTGTTTTTATGTTTCAATGGCAGGCGACGAAGTAGAAGCAAGGATCCCTACAGACTTCAATGAATGTGTTAGCCGCCAAGATCTTGAGGCAAACAACAAGCTCCTGAAGGAGCAAATGGAGGAGACGGTCCACAAGTCAGTGCATGATGCCTTCATTGACATGGACCTTGGCAAGACTTACGAGAGGCTGGATCGACGATTGTCCGAGATCGTCGACAGACTTACTGTGTTGGAGACGCAACAACAAGCACCGCCACCACCACATCCTCGTCCACATCGTCTCGATGATGCGGTGTTTGATGCAGAAGGTAACTATGATGAAGTGGCCTCCAGAGATTTGCGCCTACGTCGTCGTCTTCATCAAAACACGAAAGGTATGCCACACCGCCAGCAAGGTAATAACAATCGTGCTCCTGACGACCCTTATGCTAAGATTAAATTTACTATACCATCGTTTTTGGGTCATTATGATGCTAAGGGATATCTTGATTGGGAGATGACGATAGAACAGAAATTTGCTGCCCACCTTGTACCTGAACGACATCAAGTTAGACAAGCCACTAGTGAATTTAAAGATTTTGCTATTGTTTGGTGGACTGGTCTAGTTGGGGATGGGAGAGCACCTACGACTTGGGAAGATCTTAAGGTAGCTATGCGCGATAGATTTGTTCCCCCATCTTATCATAGAAAATTGCGTAAGAAATTGATGCGTTTAGAGCAAGGGGATAAATCTGTTCAAGATTATTATGCTGAGCTTCAGAAGGGATTACAGCGTTGTGGGATAGTAGAGGGACATGAGGACGCTCTTTGCCGTTTTTATTCAGGTTTGCGGCGTGACATTCAGGACATTGTGGATTACAAAGAATTTAACACTGTCAACAAGTTGTTCTAGTTTGCTATGCTTGCAGAGAAGGAATTGCAGGGACGCCAGCATCGACCTAGGGCTACTTTTGGCGCCTCCTCTACATCACGGACGCACACACCTGCCTCGAGTCATACACCTTCGACCACTCCAGCGTCCACGCAACCTACCTCGACACCTGCTGCACATGTTGGTAAACTTCCTTTGCAGGTACCCGCCAAGAAACAGAATTCACCAGCACCTGCAGCACCTTCCAGTGGTCGTTCTTTGGGTATTGTTTGCCACCGTTGTCATGGGATTGGTCACGTGAAGAAGGATTGCCCGAGTCAGCGAACATACATTGCTACGGATGATGGCTACATTAGTGCTTCCGACGGTGAGGATGACGATGATGATTCCTGTGATGTGGCTGCTAATGATGATGCCATGCTTGGTGCTGATGCTACGGTGAACCTTCGAAGCATCATGGTGCAGCGTGTTCTTAGTTCTCAGCCTGAATCATCAGAGAAGCAGCAACGCCATAATTTGTTCCAGACTTTCTTCACCATCGAGAATCGGCATGCACGTGTTATTATTGATGGTGGAAGCTGCAATAATTTGGTGAGTTCAGAGTTGGTCAAGAAGCTTGGCCTGACCACACGTCCACGGCCACATCCATACCACATTTAGTGGATCAATGACTCAGGAAAGGTTAAGGTAACACACATGGTACGAGTGCATTTCTCCATTGGTATGTATTCTGATTATGCAGATTACGATGTAGTACCTATGGAAGCTTGTTCTCTTTTGTTGGGTAGACCTCGGGAATATGATATTGATGCACGTCACCATGGTAGGAGTAATACATACACTTTTAGGCATAAAGATAAAAACATTACTTTGCTACCTTTGACTCTTGCTGAAATTGTACAAGCTGATAAAGATAGAGCTGCAAGTACCCATTAGGAACCAACTAATGAGACAGAAATTCAGCAACAAAATAAATTGAAAGCTCCTATCATGCTTGCTACTAAATCTGATCTTCTTGAAACTCATGCTACTGATGCTAGTTGCTATGACTTGGTTTGCAAAGATGCTTTCTTTTCTATTGATGATATTCCTAGCACTTTGCCTGCATCTGTGACTAACCTTTTGCAGCAGTTCCAAGATGTTTTTCCCTCTGAGTTACCTATAGGACTTCCTCCCATTCGTGGGATTGAGCACTAGATTGATTTGATTCCTAGAGCGAGCTTGCCCAACCGTGCTGCATATCGAGCAAATCCTGAGGACACTAAGGAGATTCAGCGCCAAGTCCAAGACCTTTTGGACCGCGGGTATGTACGTGAGAGCCTTAGTCCTTGTTCTATTCCTGTCATTTTGGTTCCAAAGAAAGATGGCAGTTGGCGCATGTGTGTAGATTGTAGAGCCATTAACAACATCACTATCCGGTACCGTCATCCTATTCCTCGATTAGATGATATGCTTGATGAGTTAAGTGGTTCTAAAATATTTTCTAAGATTGATTTGCGCAGTGGGTACCACCAAATTAGAATGAAATTAGGCAATGAATGGAAAACTGCTTTTAAAACCAAGTTTGGCTTGTATGAGTGGTTAGTGTTGCCTTTTGGATTAACTAATGGCCCTAGTACTTTTATGCGTTTGATGAACGAGGTTTTGCGCCCATTTATTAGAAAATTTGTGGTGGTTTATTTTGATGATATCTTGATCTATAGCACTTGTTTATCTGAACATCTTGACCATCTACGTGCTGTTTTTGATGCTCTGTGCGCCGCGTGCTTATTTGCTAACCTTGAGAAATGCACCTTTTGCACCAAACGAGTATCATTTCTTGGCTATGTTGTCACTCCACAGGGTATTGAGGTTGATGATGCCAAGGTGCATGCTATTCAGAGTTGGCCAATGCCATCGACGGTGACACAAGTGTGGAGTTTTATTGGACTTGCAGGATTTTATCGTCGTTTCGTGAAGGATTTCAGCACCATCGCTGCCCCATTACATGAGTTGACCAAGAAGGGTGTTTCATTTAATTGGGGGCAGTCACAAGAGGATTCTTTGGCTCTTTTAAAAGAGAAGCTTACTCATGCGCCACTACTCCAACTTCCTGACTTTGGTAAGACTTTTGAACTTGAAGGTGATGCAAGTGGAGTTGGCATTGGTGCTGTTTTGATGCAAGGAGGTAAACCCGTTGCATATTTTAGTGAGAAATTGAATGGCCCTGTTCTTAATTATTCCACTTATGATAAAGAATTATATGCTCTCATACGATCTTTGCAAACATAGAAACATTATTTGTGGTCTAAGGAATTTGTTATTCATTCTGATCATGAGTCACTTAAGCATCTTCGTAGTCAAACAAATCTGAACCGTAGACATGCTAAGTGGGTAGAATTTCTTGAAACTTTTCCTTACATCATTAAACATAATAAGGGGAATGATAATGTGATTGTCGATGCTTTGTCTAGACGCTATGCTATGTTGTCTCAACTTGATTGTCGTATTTTTGGACTTGAAACAATTAAGGGACAATATGCTTTTGATGATGATTTTAAAGAGGTTGCATTAAATTGTAAAGAGGGCCATACATGGAATAAATTTGTGCTAAATGATGGATACTTGTTTAGAGCTAACCGCCTATGCATCCCAGTTGGTTCGGTTCGTCTTTTGTTGTTGCAGGAAGCGCATGGTGGTGGTTTGATGGGTCACTTCGGTGCCAAGAAGACGGAGGCTGTGCTGTCCACACACTTCTTTTGGCCTCGAATGCGGCGTGATGTTGAGCGCTTTGTAGCAAGATGCACGACGTGTCAAAAGGCTAAGTCACGATTGAACCCACATGGTTTGTATATGCCTCTTCCTATTCCTTCAGTTCCGTGGGCGAATATTTCTATGGATTTTGTTTTGGGATTGCCTATGACGAAGAGGGGGAGCGATAGTGTTTTTGTTGTGGTTGATCGTTTTTCTAAGATGGCACATTTTATACCTTGTAACAAAACGGATGATGCCATTCATATTGCTAACCTCTTTTTCAAAGAGATTGTTCGTTTGCATGGTATGCCTTCTACTATTGTTTAAGATCGTGATGTAAAATTCTTGAGTCATTTTTGGCGTACTCTATGGAACAAATTGGGGACACAATTGCTATTTTCTACTACTTATCATCCCCAAACTGATAGACAAATGGAAGTTGTGAATAGAACATTGTCTGCAATGCTGCGAGCAATATTGAAGAAAAACTTGAAATGTGGGAAGAGTGTTTGCCGCATGTGGAGTTTGCATATAATCGGGCGGAACACTCCACCACCAAGGTAAGTCCTTTTCAGGTAGTGTATGGCTTTAACCCTCGTGCTCCTATTGATCTTTTGCCTCTACCTACTACCGAGCAAGTACATAGTGATGCTAAGGAGCGTGTTGACTTTATTTTGAAACTTCATGCTTCAACTAAAGCCAACATTGAAAAGATGACTGAAAAATATAGAATTGCTGGTAGTCAACGTAGAAAACCAGTTAAGCTTGAAGTGGGTGATTTAGTGTGGTTGCACTTGAGAAAAGATAGATTTCCGGAGTTAAGAAAGTCTAAATTGATGCCACGTGTTGCTGGTCCATATAAGATTTTGGACAAAATAAATGATAATGCATATAAACTTGAGTTGCCTCCCGAGTTCCGGGTTAGTTCTACATTTAACATTGTAGATTTAAAACTGTATTTGGGGGAAGAAGATGAGCTTGAGTCGAGGACGACTCCACTTCAAGAGGGGGATGATGATGAGGACATCACTCCCATGGATTCAAACAACACTCCCCTAGTTGGTGTTCCAGGTCCGATTACTCGCTCACGCGCAAGAAAATTGCATTTGCAGGTGAGCTCGTTCCTATGTACTTATTCTTGTGCATTTGAGAATAGTGTGCTACCTAATGAATTAAATGTACTTAGGAATGAAGGAAAGGACCAGCAAGGACATGGTGAAGGACTTGGAGGCGTGGAAGGCCAGCAAGGACGTTCGGATCAAGGTGGAGGTCCAAACTGATTCGACTTCGTTTCAGTTTCGGGTGCTGCAACACCATAACTTGGCCTTTGGGCCGTGTATCTTTGTTGAGCCCATTAGGGCGCGTCCAGGGAAGGAGTCACACTCCTAACCCTCATATAATCAGTAGCCGCCACCACATTAGGGCCCAGGTTTTGCTTAAGTCATTCTGTCAAGAACAGTTCGTCGCTCGATCGGTTTGTGAGACCCCAACTTGTGAGCTTAATCATTCATCCGCAATATTCCAGATTGTGTTCTTTCTTGTTCTTACTTGTGTCTTCGATTCTCAGGCAGGAACTAGCCCTCGTGGTGAGGTCAATCGCGCAGTGCATGGTTGATAACCAGAGGAGAAGTGGTGCTGCGATTGCGGGGTTCTAGTCGTGTTGATTAGAAGTCGGATTGTCTGTGTGACATCTCCACCAAATCGAAAGTTACCCCTCCTGACGGAAGATCCATAACCCACGTCCCCATCATATAATACTTCTTATCTGTACCCAGCTTAACATAAATATGTGCATCACATCCGCATCTTGACTCGGCAATGTCCTTTTGTTTGTTAGTGGGTACATCTGTTGTGTTCTTCCTCTTGAAACCATTCCTTGAACATAAATACCGCTTGTTCACAATTTGACCATCAAGAGACAAATTTTGGGAACCAACCCGAACTGAAAACCCGCTTTCTCTCGCATATGCTTTGTAGAACTCCTCCACATCATCCGTAGAATCAAATGACATCCCAACAACAGGCTTCGTTTCATCCGCACATATAGGTTTGAAATACGAATACTGCAATGTAAGACGAGGGTTGGTTATTGTCATAACTATATAGTATTATTGTGCATGCCAAAATAATGAACAAAAGTGGTCTCATCTAACCATTGGAGGAATATATGAAGTCTTTGTTGGTGTACTTAAACTGTGAGAAGATGAATCAACTGATGTAACATGTGGTTCATCTAACCAAACATCAAATGAGAGGCGACGAGCTGTCAGCGCTCGGTCGGCGGCGGCAACCTGCAGTCGGTCTGTGGTGGCGGCGATCTGCACCTAGGTAGAGGCAGCCACCTGCGCCAGGCCGGTGGTGGCGTCCCGCACCAGGACGGCGTCGGGGACGTCATCTGTTGGTGTGTCCATGGTGTGATTGTGGGCGGCGTTTCGCTGCATGTGTCCAGTTCGATAGGCAAAGGAAGAAGAATCGTCACGCTGCCTGCTAGGTCAAGCGTCCAGGGGGTTTTCGCAAAAATTGCACAGCGATGTGGGGAGAGGTGGAAGGAGTATTTCGCAAAATTGGCTGTTGCCATCGGATGTGTAATAGACGCTCTAGATTTAATATGCGCATATGAGTACGGTACCGGTTTGAGCACACGATACATGTACTAGATTTAATATGCTCATTGATCTTGTTCGTTCAGTCTGTTGGTGCATGAAAACGTCACTATATATTCACCTACACAATACATTTATATTTGATTGACCTGAGGAAGAAAAAATCTAGCACGGCAAAAAAAATCTGGCGGACTGTTTATCTTCCCACCGCTCTGATCAAGGACATAAACAGTCCGCCAGGCGGGTTTCTAAAAAACGACATGGCAGGAAGTGAGAGAGATGGGAGGCCATTTTAGCAAAAAGGCAGGAGAGAGGTGAGATAATTGTAAGACACTGGATCTTAAATAAAAGGATAGGATTTAATATGTGCATGATGTGTACGAGAAGTCCATGTGCACTAGATATGTTGCCAAAATAAAAAGCTCTGCAACATATATATGCAATGGGTCGATATATATTTTAGTATGGCTTAACGCCGTCGTAGTTCCCCGGCGGCCAGTAGCTGCACATGATGATGGTGTCGCCGCTGTTGCACTTGATGCGTCCGCAGCCGACGCTGGTGGTGGTCTTCCAGACGACGGCCTTGTAGTGGCCGCACATCTTGCCGGGGTCGCAGGTGTCCGAGTCGTAGTGGTAGTTCTTCTTCTCCTCGCTCCAGCCGTCCACGGTGATCTTCCAGGTCAGCCCCGGGGTGCCCTCCATCAGGTTCTCCCCGTACGGCGACGACGAGTGGATCTGCTGGCAGTTGCCCTTGAGCGTCTCCGCGTACTGCTGCGAGAACCTGGCCAGCGTCGCGTTCCACACCAGCGGAGGCACGTGCTCCTTGGCGCGGAACACGTTGTGCTCGTTCACGATCTCCTCGATCGCCTTCCCGTTCAGCCCAACCTCTGGGTCGCCGTCGGGGTCCAGCCCGCCGCCGCCTGAGGAAGCCTTGCCGGTTGCACCGCCGTAACCCCCGCCGCCTGACGAAGGAGTCGTCGTCGTCTCCTCAGCGGCAGGCGTGGATGGCGCCGCCTGGCTAGGGGTGGAGTAGCCGCCGCCTGACGCGGCAGGCGTGGCTGGCGCCGCCTCGCTCGGGGTGGAGTAGCCGCCGCCGCTTCCGCCACCGGCCTCCAACCCGCCGTAGCCTCCGCCTCCGCCTCCGCGGAAAGTCTTCTCCGCCGCGGCGAGACGGCCAGAGAAGAGGAGCAGGCAGAGCACGGCAGCTATCGTCAGCGTCATGGCGCGGCGACACATCTTGCCGGTACGGTTGATGTGCATTCGCCTCCGTTCCAGATGCATGCTCTTTGTAGCAACGAATCGCTGCTATTTTTTAGCCGGCTATGCATGCATGCCACTGAAAGCTGGACACGTGTGCTGCTATTCTTCGACGGCCACGCGACCCATGCCGTCGACCGCGCGCCAGACCGCACGGTCCTTGCTCGGCTGGGCCCAACCCAAACGTCTTCTCCTGCCTTCAATTAGTGGGCCTCAAATGTAGGAGTATATCAAAATGGCCCATCTTGTAGAGCCATGCCTCCAGCATCCTGAAAATAATTTGCTAGTAAATGAAAACATCCTGGCTGAAATACATAAACTAGTAGTGATTCACAACTCCTCAGATACCAATGATATAGATCACATCTTGATACATTACATGACACCGAAAAATCGTAAAACCACCTCTAATGCCACTTGAATTTTATAACACTCTTGGAAAACCATCTCTTATAATATCTCCAACGGCTCTTAAAAATATTTGTCCTAATACATAAAAAATTGGAACTTCCCTAAAACTTTAGTTCCTAAAAAATTGTTAATACTCCAACAGCTCCCAAAAACCCGCTTCAGCGTGAGCTCAGAGTTCAGCCGGAGTGGCTCCTCCTCCGCGTCCAAATCGATCTACTCGTGGATGTATCTCCGCTTGAGAGGAGGCAAGCTGGGCGGCCTCGTCCTTGAAGCAATCAAACTCTACAGAGAGGGAAGCGTGCCGTTGCTCGAGGAGGGAGCAGATCTGCTCGACAGGGACGCAGCGCCTCGCGCGATACCTGCTGCCGAAGCTCACGGATGGCGCCAAAAGGAAATCGCGCGAATTGGAAAACTAGCGGCGGATTGGGAGCACGGTGCCTAGCGAATATTTGCGCCGCGTGTGGGGCGTGATATGTGCCTGCGTTTAGGGGGTGAAAACGGGTCCGGTAGATACAGATAGTGTAAATAGCTGTTTTTTCGGTACGGATACGAGTATTTTTATATTTGGGACGGATACAGGTAATAGCCGGATAGTGCAGCTTCGGATTCGAGCCAGATACGGAGCCAAAACTACCCGGTAAATACCCGGATATTCGGGTCGGATACGAGTACCCGGAATTCGGGTACCCGTTTTTTCTTTTTCTGCAAAATAATATAGTTATAAAATCATAACTTTTACATATGAAATTAGATGAAAATAAAGTTTAAATGAAAATTATAGAGCTCGAAGAGATCTATAACTTTGTAGTACATCACATTTTTGTTTAAACACATATTTAGGTCAAAATCATTGAAATAGTGTCCAAATTTATATCAAATTAATAGGTTTTATCATTTTCATGTGAGGGCTCAAGGTTATCTCCATATGAGAACTGAAGGTTATCTTTTTTATAGACTATTTATAAGTTTTGGTAACTTTTTTGTAATTTTCCGTCAACGCTACAATATATTTGTAAATTTAATTGTAATGATTTCCTACAACAAAAAATTAATAATACACCAAATAGCCTCAAATTTTTTTAAATTTTATGAAGGCACAACATAAAAATTGTTTGGATCATAACATCTATAAGAATCACGTGTTTCTTACATTTCACTTTAACTTATTTGTATGAGCTACATGTGAAACCACTCTGAGTATCCAAAATTTCAACATAATCAGTATTTTACTTTATCATTTTCATGTGAGGACTTGAGTTATCTTCATATAGAATATTTACTAGTTTTTTAACTTATTTGCAATTTTTGAGTGAAACTAAAATATTTTATGAATTTAAGTGCATTTTGATGATTTTCTATAGAAAATAATAATAATAATACATAAATAGCCCAAACAATTCATAAATTTTTATGGAGACAACACATATCCACATATAGTTCTCAAAAACATTTGGACTATAAAATTGTCATACCCGGATTTAAGAAACAAAGTCGGGTGCATCTCATATATGCGCCCGAGAAGACAACAAATATAATAACAGAGTGCATAGAGTTAAATGTCATAAATGTACTTATTACATAGCGGAAGTCTTACAAAATAAATGATAAAATAAAGCGAACTATATATTATTCTCTGGCGCCACAAAGCTGACTAGGAGACGTCACCTAGATCAAGTCGAAAGCCTCAGTATTAGGCGGCTCCTCTACGACCACCTGCTCTTCTCCTGTGGACGGTGTGAGACAGCAAGAGTGAGCTCACACATGTTCACCGCTCAACAAGTTGTGAGGAATAATGTGGCATGAACTCGTCAAAGGTGGGAGTTCATGTGAAGTGTAAGGCTAATCAATAAAATGAAGGTTGAAGCTGAGCATTGCTTTTAGAAGTTGGTCAAAATTTTATTAGCAGTTACTAAGTGTAAGTAAATATCAAACATTAGAAATAAGAAGTAAAAGTAATAATAAAATAATCCCAAATGCAATGATATGACAAATTAAGTTTAAGTTCCATAAATTAATCACGTGAGTGTCCGAGCCACTCATGACCGTGAGCACGGCTAGTATACCAGTTTTACACTCTGCAGAGGTTGCACATCTTTACCCACAAGTCGTGTTACCCATTTGCCACAGAGTTGATCAGACCTCATACACCTCTACCAAGTAAGCGAGGCAGGGTACCACTACGAGGCCTTTACAAAGTTCCACTAGCTTTAGAAAACCGCTACAGTTTATAGGAAGCTCCAGTGCAGGAATCCCTCGCCTGACCGCCATCGCAGCAAAATCAACCCAAAGACATCCCTACACTGACCACTCCCCTACTGCCCTTGCCCCTTTCAGGTAAGGTAGTCATCCACCAGCTTTCCTAGTTAATCAGCCAAGGGCATCCCATTAAACCCTTATGGTAGCACTGTTTTCCCAGGTGGTTCTCCATGTTCCCATTAACATAATGATCTTATCATGAACAATAAATAATAAACAGATAATAAAAAGTGTAATCATGAGTAGTGAATATCTCTATACCCAAAACCACATAAAGCAATAGCGTGTACTACCCAAAAATTTAGTAGTAAAACCAGTGGTGAAACAAGGTATAAAGATAGTCAAAATCTAGGGTAACCTATTGGGTCCCAACAAAATTAACCTATGCAGATCATTATGATTAATAAGAACATGAATGGGTAAAAGAAGTGATAAAGGACACAACTTGCCTTCAACGAGCTCCTGCTTAGCAGTCTCTACCAGCTGAACCTCAGGATCCTCTGTGACTTGCTCGTCTACTCGCATCAACACAATACATACATAGTATAGCAAAAATTAACATCACACCAAACATGTAAATAAAATACACAATAGTAATGTAGACATTAAAATAAGATCATAGGAACTGGAATCATTAAATTTGGAGTTACGGATTTTAAGTTATGATTTTTCGAAGTATTTATGTGTTTGGTACCAAATTATCAAAGTGATTAATTTTAATATGGGTTTCATGCGGAAACAGAGATACTAAGTGATAAACAATATCAATACAAAATTGTAGCAACTGGAATAAATTAAAAAGAAGTTAAAATGTATTTTCTAGGAATTACACAAGTTCTTAGCATTAATTTTGTACTAAAAATCCTTTTTCTAATTCTTTTCCACCATTTTACTGATCCCTGGACTAGGCTCATTAATGAATAAAAGGTCAGGGACTTTGGCGCTATTATTCCCAAGACACAGACCACTGGCGGTTAGAGTGCGGGTTTAATCCTAAGAAACCCAGGGACTCTTATGTAAGAGTGCGTCCGCGAAGGGGTATGGGGCCACGACGACCGTCCGATTGGAAATCTACGTCCTAGATTAGATCCATATCATTTTGAACCGGTATCTGATCTGAACCGTAGCTGCCCGGATCTACGGTTCTGGCACTAACACGACACAGATAGCCATAATCGCTGGATTCCTATCCTACGGTCGTGATCAATCCTACCGAATCGGTACGCGACGGTGTAATCCGGCCGTTTGCTTCGGGATCGATGGTATAGCCCCAATCCCTCCCTACACTGCGTTGGATCATCGGCGCAGACTACCACGGCGACGGCGCCATGGTCGGAGGTGGCCGACCGGCAGCCCGTTAACCCGAATAGATTAAAGACTAACCGTAGAGGGATAGGAGGGTAAAGCGGATCGATTGAGGTACACCATACCGTGAACCGACGCACGGTTGACGCTAGCCGCGGTGAGGCTCCAACCCGGTGGAGGACACAGCTCCGGCGAGCAATTCGTCGAGATGCGGTCGCTAATCAGGTCTGCCAAGGAGACCACACGCACTAGCGTTCCACCGTGAATATTTCCAACCGCTATCCGAGGCCGAAACGGCGACAGGACCACGAATTTGCGGTGGCGGCAGCGGGACTCTCTCTTTTCTCTCTCTACGTCGCTCCGCACACGCTCTCAACAAAAGTGGTGGTCACGAGTGCAGGGGAGAGAGGGGAAATAGGCGAGCCCGGGTCGTGGCTCCCTATAAGGTCGCGAAGTGGCCAGAGTGCGTAACAACCCACGCGATGACCGCGCATGCCGCCATGCTCGGAGATTTGGTTGAGGACGGATCTGACGACTTGGGACCACCAGTCAGTGGCTGATGCGAGGGGGCACGGTCACAGGTCCACGCGCCAGTGGCAGAGGCGAAGAAAGCGGCGCGGGTGGGAAAGAGCTGGCGGCGGCTAACAGCCGGGCCCCACACGCAAGTGAGTCCGGGAGTGGAGGCGTTGGGCTGGCGGGAGAGGGAATGTGGAGGTGGGCTGAAAACGTGGGATTGGGCCCAATACGCCATTCCCTTTTATTCTTTTCTCTTTTTCTTCAAATTTAGATTTTTGTTTCCCTTTTGGATTTCAAATTCAAATTTGAATTTCAGTTATGGATTTACACATATATTAATTGTTCATCTTGAAAATACTAATGTGGTATTTACTCATTTATGAATTTATTTTGTAATTTATAGTATTTCTTTCTCCTTTTCTATTTAAATCCCAAATTCAAATCTAGGGTTTAATCTAAATCTTATACTCATTATAATATATATTTTTATCCTGTTATTATTGTTTTAAATGCACAATCAACCAAAATCCAATATGATGCAATGGTTTATTTGTGTTTTATTAAGGATTTACTTATTTTTAAACATGAGTTGTCACATGTGATAATAAATAGAGATGCACCCACATATATAAAGGAAAACAATTGCTCCTTTTATTCTTCCTTACAATTTGGGTATTACAAATCCTACCCCCCTTCACAAGAATCTCGTCCTCGAGATTTAGGAAGGACTAGGGAAAAGATGGGGAAAATCTATGTGAAGCTCTTTTCTCTCTCCCAAGTAGCTTCATCTTCTCCGTGGTGACTCCATTGTACTTTGCATATCTTTATTACCTTATTTCTTGTAACTCGAGTCAAAGTTTCCAGAATCTTGATAGGGTACTTGGCATAGGTCAGATCATCTTGAACACTAAGGTCCTCCATTGGTAGCTGCTCCTCAAGTACCCTGATGCACTTCTTTAGTTGGGATACATGGAATACATCATGTACATTAGCCAGGTGATCGGGTAGTTCTAGTTGATATGCCACTTCTCCCACTCGCTTTAAGATTAAGAAAGGTCCAATAAAGCGAGGGGACAACTTTCCTATAACTTCAAATCTCCTCATACCCCGGATCGGTGACACCTTCAGATACACATGATCACCCTCCTTAAACTCAAGTAGTCTTCTTCTATTATCAGCGTAGATCTTCTGTCTTGATTGTGCAGTTCTCAAATTCTCCCTTATCATTCGCACTTGTTCCTCTGCCTCTTGAATAAGTTCAGGCCCAAAGAACTGTCTTTCACCAGTTTGATCCCAATATAGTGGTGTCCTGCATTTTCTGCCATATAGAGCTTCAAACTGTGACTTCTTCAAACTAGCCTGGTAGCTATTATTGTAAGAGAACTCCGCATATGGTAAGCTCTTATCCCAACTTCTACCATGCTTAAGAGCACAAGCTCTTAACATATCCTCCAGTACTTGGTTAGTCCTCTCTGTCTGTCCATCAGTCTGAGGATGGTAGGCTAAACTAAAATTCAACTTTGTATCCAAGCTCTCATGCAACTTCTTCCAAAACTGAGAAGTAAATTGTGATCCTCGATCAGACACGATCAGGCACCCCATGTAGACAAACTATCCAAGTCATATACAATTCTGCTAGCTTGGCTCCCGTGTAATTAGTCCTCACAAGTATGAAATGAGCCACTTTTGTCAATCTGTCCACAATTACCCAAATAGAGTCATATCCTGCTGGAGTGCGGGGTAGTCCAATAATGAAATCCATACTAATTTCTTCCCATTTCCACTCGGGTATCTTCAATGGGTGCAATAGTCCAGCTGGTCTTTGATGTTCGGCCTTGACTCTTTGACACACATCACACTTAGCCACATGTGCAGCAACATCTCTTTTCAGTCCATACCACCAATACTTCTACTTCAAATCCTGATACATCTTAGTGCTACCAAGGTGGATAGAGTAATCAAAATCATGGGCTTCTTTCAATATAGTCTCACGAAGGCTATCAATCTCCGGAACACATATCCGATCCTTGAACCATACATGGCCTTGTTCATCCTCCGTGAACTCTGGAACTCGACCTTCAGTAATAAGATCCTTAATCTCTTGTATCTTAGCATCACCAATTTGTCCTTTGCGGATTTCTTGCTCCAAGGTAGGTTCCAATTCAATGGTAACTCCTTCAGTGTTGTAACAATTCCCAGGTTGAGTCTCTCAAAATCTTTTGCTAATTCATCAGGTAGCTGGACAACATAAGCGGAGTGAACATGCTCCTTCTGACTCAAGGCATCTGCAACCAAATTTGCCTTGCCCGGGTGATAGTGAATCTCCAACTCATAATCCTTAATGAGCTCCAACCAACGGCGTTGCCTAAGGTTGAGATCCTTCTGAGTGAATATGTACTTCAAACTCTTATGATTTGTGTATACTTGACACTTGGTTCCCATAATATAGTGTCTCCAAATCTTAAGCGCATGTACAACGGCTGCCAGTTCCAAGTCATGAGTGGGGTAGTTCAACTCGTGTTTCCGCAACTGACGAGACGCGTAGGCAATCACATGTCCTTCTTGCATGAGCACACATCCCAATCCTTGGCCACATGCATCACAATAAATGTCAAATCCCTTCTGTAGATCTGGCATAACCAACACTGGTGGTGACATCAATCTCTTCTTTAATTGATCAAAGCTTTCTTGGCATTTCTCATCCCACTTAAATTCTCTTCCTTTCTCCAGAAGCGAGGTCATAGGCTTGGCAATCTTAGAGAATCCTTCAATAAACCTCCGATAATATCCTGCAAGTCCCAAGAAACTCCGAATCTCAGTAACTGTAGTGGGCACTCTCCACTCCATAATCTCCTTCACTTTAGCAGGATCCATTGCTATTCCTCCATTAGAAATAATATGTCCAAGGAATGGCACCTTATCAATCCAGAACTCGCATTTACTAAACTTGGCGTAGAGTTGATTATCTCATAGCTTCTGTAGCACTAATCTCAGATGTTCTTCATGATCATTTTCACCCTTAGAATAGATAAGAATATCGTCGATGAACACCATGACAAATCTGTCCAAATACTCCATAAACACCTTATTCATCAAATTCATAAAATAAGCTGGTGCATTGGTTAATCCAAACGACATAACAATGAACTCATATAATCCATATCGGGTCGAGAAAGCCATCTAGGAATATCCGATGGTCTAATCTTCATTTGATGGTATCCCGATCGGAGATCAATCTTCGAGAATACCCTAGCACCTCTCATCTGATCAAATAAATCCTCAATATGGGGTAATGGATACTTGTTCTTCACAGTAACATCATTAAGTGATCTATAATCCACACACATCCGTTGCGAACTATCCTTCTTCTGCACAAACAGAACCGGTGCTCCCCAAGGTGAGGAACTCGGACGAATGTACCCAGCCTCTTGTAACTCTATTAGCTGCTTCTTAAGTTCCTTTAACTCTTCTACAGACATCATGTATGGTCGCTTAGATATAGGGGCAGTTCCAGGTAGAATATCAATCACAAACTCCACTTCCCTATCTGGTGGCATCCCTGGTAACTCCTCTGGAAAGACATCCGGAAAATCTCTAACCACACGGATGTTGTCACCAACAAACTCCTCAGCTATAAAGTATATCTCCCATTTGGAAGAGGTGATTACTACAATTTGAACTTGGAATCTTTCTCCTTTAGGGCTGGTGAGTTCTACAGTACCCCTACCACATGCTATAATGGCCTTTGCCTTTCTTAACCATGACATACCAAGGATTAGATCTATACTGCTTGCCTCTAATATTATAGCAGTAGCTCCAAATTCTCTTCCCATGATTGTTAATGTCAATCTACGTGTCATTTGATTTGCCTCAATAGGCCCTTTAGGTGTGATTACTATCATTGGTTTTCTCATATTTAGCAGTGGTATCTCATCTGTGTTGGCATATCGAGCAGACATGAATGAATGTGTAGCACCAGAATCAAATAATATGGTTGCAGGAATGGCATTAATGTAAAACATACCAAGTACGATGTCAGCACCATCCGAAGTAGCATCAACGCTGACTTGATTAACCCTGGCAATAGAGTATCCCTTTCCAGGAGTCTGTTGCTTGTTCTTAGCTAGTGTACCAGAATTCCCCATCGGACAAGCATTAGCATAGTGCCCAATCTGACTGCACTTGAAGCATGTAGGGCCGGTCTTCTGTCCTGCAGACCTTGTTGGGGTGCTAGTGGGAGTAGCCTGACGAGTAGGAGGTGTCCGTGGAGACCCCTGTGGAGCGTACTGAGCTGGGAGTGGTCCTCCTCCTGGACAAGTAGGTGTACCCTATGGCGAAACGTAGCGGGGATGAACACTGTTGTTACCCTGTCCCTGTGAGATAGCCTTTCTCTTCAAGTCTCCAAGTTGAACACGCATGTGTTCAATAGCCAGAGCCTTATCCAATAGCCTCTGAAATGACGGAAATGTGTGTGCAACCAGTGCATACTATAGGGGTCCATTAAGTCCTTCAATAAAGTGCTCCTGCTTTCTCTCATCCTCAGCAACCTCATCCGGAGCATATCTCGACAGCTGAATGAATTTATCTCTGTACTCGCTGACAGACATTTTGCCGTGCTTCAATGACAGAAACTCTTTCTTCTTGATCTTCATCAATCTAGCTGGAATGTGGTAGTTTCTAAACTATATACTGAATTCTGCCTAAGTAATAGTATCAGCAGCATCATGGGCAGCAATATATGAATCCCACCAGTCACCAGCAGGACCTGTCAGACGATCAGAGGCATAAAGAACTTTCTCTCGGTCTGAGCATTGGGCGATGTTGAGCATCTTCTCAATTGATTTCAACCAATCATCTGCATCAAGTGGATCTGGCGAGCTGGCGAAGGTCGGCGGCTTGTGACTCATAAATTTCTGATGCTTATCACGAGGTGGAACTGGTGGTGGTGGTGGACGCAATGGTACTTGTTGTGTTGCTGTTGTTGCTGTTGTTGTTGAAATTATTGTTGCAGCTGCTGTTGCGCCCTTCTCTCCAAGTGTATCTCTTCTCACTCCTGGCGCAATTCCTGGCGTATCTCTTCTCGTTCCTGGCGCATCTCCTGGCGTTCTTGCTGCATCTGAGCACGCATATCTGCCATAGTGTCCACCATTTGTTGCATCATCCTCATCTGAGCTGCAACCAGTGGGTCAACTCCGCCTGGTGGAGGATTAGGAGGATTTATCTCTGCTGGTTGTGGCTGGGGTTGTCTAAATATCCTCTGAGTGTGTTGTCTGGGAGGTAAATCAATTCCACCACCCCTCCTGGTATTGACCATCTGAGTTAGATACATATGGTAAGAGAGAATAGTAGACAAGGCAGGTAATTATGAAGCATGTTACTTTGGGGGATTTATTAGCTAAGCAGATTAATGTTTTACCTACCATAGCTAATTCATTACCTTATGGTGGTACATGCTAAGATGTCCATATATAATATTTCAATCAATCAAGAAAGAAAATCTGACATTTATCATCAGAACAATCAAACAACATTTTTAAATAAAGAAAAAAAGTTTTGATTTTGTCTTAGGCCTCTTATCTCCTAAAAAGGTCATACATGTAGGATTCCAAGGTGTGAAATTCATCTTGTCTCAGAGTAGAAAAGGTAAGAATGATCAGAGTGGAACAGTAGAAGGTGAGACAGGATCAAGATAAGATAAGTAGAGAATGAATCAGAGTAAGATAAGTAGGTAAGGGTTTGTCCATTTCTATATAGGTTTCGTCCTACAGTCAACAATTCCTCTGATACCACTTCTGTCACACCCGGATTTAAGGAACAAAGTCGGGTGCATCTCATATATACGCCAGAGAAGACAACACATATAATAACAGAGTGCATAGAGTTAAATGTCATAAATATCATAAATGTACTTATTGCATAGCGGAAGTCTTACAAAATAAATGATAAAATAAAGCAAACTATATCTTATTCTCTGGCGCCACAAAGCTAACTAGGAGACGCCACCTATATCAAGTCAAAAGCCTCAGTATTAGGCGGCTCCTCTTCGACCACCTACTCTTCTCCTATGGGGGGTGTGAGACAGCAAGAGTGAGCTCACACATGTCCATCGCTCAACAAGTTGTGGGGAATAATGTGGCATGAACTCGCCAAAGGTGGGAGTTCATGTGAAGTGTAAGGCTAATCAATAAAATGAAGGTTGAAGATGAGCATTGCTTTTAGAAGTTGGTCAAAATTTTATTAGCATTTACTAAGTGTAAGTAAATAGTAAACCATAGAAATAATAAGTAAAAGTAATAATAAAATAATCCCAAATGCAATGATATGACAAATTAAGTTTAAGTTCCATAAATTAATCATGTGAGTGTCCGAGCCGCTCATGACCGTGAGCATGGCTAGTATACCAGTTTTACACTCTGCAGAGGTTGCACGTCTTTACCCACAAGTCGTGTTACCCATTTGCCATAGAGTTGATCAGACCCCATACACCTCTACCAAGGAAGCGAGGCAGGGTACCACTACGAGGCCTTTACAAAGTTCCACTAGCTTCAGAAAACCCGCTACAGTTTATAGGAAGCTCCAGTGCAGGAATCCCTCGCCTAACCGCCATCGCAGCAAAATCAACCCAAGGACCTCCCTACACTGACCACTCCCCTACTGCCCTTGCCCTTTTCGGGTAAGGTACTCATCCACCAGCTTTCCTAGTTAATCAGCCAAGGGCGTCCCATTAAACCCTTGTGGTAGCACTATTTTCCCGGGGTGGTTCTCCATGTTCCCATTAACATAATGATCTTATCATGAACAATAAATAATAAATAGATAATAAAAAGTGTAATCATGAGTAGTGAATATCTCTATACCCAAAACCACATAAAGCAATAGCGTGTACTACCCAAAAATTTAGTAGTAAAACCAGTGGTGAAACAAGGTATAAAGATAGTCAAAATCTAGGGTAACCTATTGGGTCCCAACAAAATTAACCTATGCAAATCATTATGATTAATAAGAACATGAATGGGTAAAAGAAGTGATCAAGGGCACAACTTGCCTTCAACGAGCTCCTGCTCAGCAGTCTCTACCAGCTGAACCTCAGGATCCTCTGTGACTTGCTCGTCTACTCGCATCAATACAATACATACATAGTAAAGCAAAAATTAACATCACACCAAACATGTAAATAAAATACACAATAATAATCTAGACATTAAAATAAGATCATAGGAACTGGAATCATTAAATTTGGAGTTACGGATTTTAAGTTATGATTTTCCGAAGTATTTATGTGTTTGGTACCAAATTATCAAAGTGATTAATTTTAATATGGGTTTCATGCTGAAACAGAGATACTAAGTGATAAACAATATTAATACAAAATTATAGCAACTAGAATAAATTAAAAAGGAGTTAAAATGTATTTTCTAGGAATTACACAAGTTCTTGGCATTAATTTTGTACTAAAAATCCTTTTTCTAATTCTTTTCCACCATTTTACTGATCCTTGGACTAGGCTCATCAATGAATAAAAGGTCAGGGACTTTGGCGCTATTATTCCCAAGACACAGACCACTGGCGCTTGGAGTGCGGGTTTAATCCTAAGAAACCCAGGGACTCTTATGTAAGAGTGCGACCGCGAAGGGGTATGGCACCACGACGACCATCCGATTGGAAATCTACGTCCTAGATTAGATCCATATCATTTTGAACCGGTATCCGATCTAAACCGTAGCTGCCCGGATCTATGGTTCTGGCACTAACACGACACGGATAGCCATAGATCGCTGGATTCCTATCCTATGGTCGTGATCAATCCTACCGAATCGGTACATGATGGTGTAATCCAGCCGTTCGCTTCGGGATCGATGGTATAGCCCCAATCCCTCCCTACACTGTGTTGGATCACTAGCGCAGACTACCACGGTGACGGCGCCATGGTCGGAGGTGGCCGACCGGCAGCCCGTTAACCCGAATAGATTAAAGACTAACCATAGAGGGATAGGAGGGTAAAGCGGATCGATTGAGGTACACCATACCGTGAACTGACGCTCGGTTGAAGCTGGTGTCACACCCGGTTTTAGAAGGCAAACCGAATGTGAAACATGTACGTGCCAGGATCAGCAATTCATGTACACAGCAGTTACATAACTAGACATCATCACACAGTGCTCAAATCATAATAACATAAAAGGGGAAAATAGTCGATTACATCATATGTCTGAGACATCCACATAGTCTTTACAATAATCAAAGTGCGGAAAAGAAACGTAGTTACACGCGGCCTTCATAGGCAGCCAACTAGGGGTTGCCGCTAACCCACGCCTAGAACTCGTCATAATCTTGGAATTCCTGGAAGTCTCCTTCCACGGCTTCATCCTCTCCTGAGCAGTGGTTGCAATGCGAACAACCTGGGGGGGGTTGGTGTGTAGAGCAAGGGTGAGTACACATCAACATACTCAGCAAGTGTCCTGTTTGGCTGTAGTGGACTAGCTTTATGTGGGGGTAAGTCAAGCAGTTGCTTTTAGTTGGTCAGATTATTATTACTAGTAGAAAAAGCCAAGTTTTAGAATTAACCCACGTTATTAACCCAAACGTACCCTTTCCAAACAGAAAGAATACCACTTCCATTACCATAATCAATACCAAAACCATCATCTCATTGCCACCTTTAATCCGAACATCTCTGATCAAGTACCACTAATCACTGGAGCTCCCTTGGCCGCTCATAACCGCGAGCACGGCTAATATATCAGTTTTCATACACTCTACAGAGGTTGCGCACTTTACCCACAAGCCGTGATTTCCCTTTCTGCCCAGAGATCATGACTCTCCATTGATCACTACCAAGGTGACCCAGCAGGGTATCACTATGTAGCCTTTACAAAGATTCCCCGGGGCTGTAGCCGCCCGTTAGGTTTCCTAAATGTATCGCAGTCCTCCCCGAGGGACAAATCAACCTTGGCAGAGCGAGCCACATACACCGAGCCCCATTGACGACACGACGGCTAAGCGAACTACACCCCGGTTCCTCTAATTACTCAACTAAGGGCATCCCACTCCACCCTCATGGTTGCACTGTTTTCATGGACGGTCATCCAACGAACAGGTCCTTACGGAGAGGCACTCGAGAAACCGCTCGAGCCCCCTTGAAAGCCACAAATATAATCATAATAAAGGAGGGAAAACAGCGTATCATTGATAAATCTCATCATGTTCATTGATTAGGTTTGAGCAATAGCATGAAGCTAAACAATAATAATCCAACCCAAATAGGTAAACAAGGACATGGATAACAAAAGCTAGTCAATCCTTAGGTATAACTGTGTAAATGCGGAAAGTGAATTATAGAATTGTATAGGACATAGATAGGTCAAGGGACACTTGCCTCCACCAACCAGCTGCTGCTCAGGGGCTTCTCCTGTGAGTTCCTCGGGCTCTTCAACCAGATCGTTCTCTATACGAGTTCAAACATACATTCCACACATTTAATACAAAAGAACAGTACACCATATAATGGAATGCAATAATCAAACAGACGTTCAACGCGGGGCTCGCAATTACGGTTAAGAGAGAAAGAGGAAATGACAGTCGAGTCTACGATCGAGAAGCGATTATGTTACATAATTATAAATTAAACCACTCGCTTAACAGAAGGGCATTAATTTGGACACTGCGTTTAGCATAAAGTAAAGTCATGTTCCACATTTAATCATTATAAATAAATAAAGTTGAATGAAAGGGAGTGGTCGTACGGTGAGACATACGACACAGCATTTAAATTGAATTAAGAAATAAATGGCTCGCCTCGCGACAGAGCGTGCAACGGGATCCTTGCATTAATTATAGATAAACGTTAAGCGTTGCACGACGAAACGCACGATGGCTTACGTCAACAGAACTGCATTTAAAATGAATCATCGCGCGACGAAGCGCGCGACGCAGCACTGTAATAAATATAAATTAAACGAATCGTCGGCGACAGAGCGCGCGACGCAACACATTAATAAATATAAATTTAAGGAATCGCCGCACGACGAAGCGTGCGACGCAACACATTAATACATGAAATTAGAACGAACCATCGCGCAGCGAAGCGCGCGACGCAGCACATCGACTAAACAAAAATTAAAAAAAAAGAATAAAATGAGGGTTAAACGCAGCGCGGCTACGGTCGCACGAGAGAGAGCACGTTGCACGTGTCGAGGGCACGTGAACCGTGCAGGCACATTGGACGCGAGTCGCCGGGGCATGAGCGCGGGCAGGGGCACGGCTGAGGGCACGCGGCCGAGGGCACGCGGCGTGGGGCGCGCGGGGGCGCAGAGCGCGCGGCCAGGGCGCGACGCGGGGCCGAGGGGCTCGCGGCCGGGAAGGGGAGCCACCGTGGAGGGCGTGGCTGGGGACGGGCTCGCCGGGGCGCGAGCGCGCGGGGGAGGGCTCGCCAGGGGCGCGGCTCGCCGGGGCGGCGCGGGGCGCGGGGCTGGGAGGGCGCACGGGCGCGGGGCCAGGAGCGGTGCGGGACACGGCCGAGGGGGGCTCAGGCGCAACCGCGGGACGGCTCGGGCGCGGGGGCCGAGAGGGCACACGGGCGTGGGGCCGGGAGCGGTGTGGGACGCGGCTGAGGGGGGCTCAGGCGCAACCGCGGGACGGCGCGGGCGCGGGGGCCGAAAGGGCGCACGGGCGCGGGGCCGGGAGCGGCGCGGGACGCGGCCGAGGAGGGCTCGGGCGCGGCCACGAGACGGCGCGGCCGCGGGGCCGAGGTGGCGTGGGCATGCGGGCAGGGAGGCCGCGCGAGGGAGAAGAAGTGGAGGGAGAGGAGAGAGGGAGAGGGAAGGGGAGGGGGAAAACTCACCTCCGGGGATCCAAATTCCGGCGATCTCGACTCCAAACCCTAGGGCACCACGGGGAGAGAGAGAGAGGTGGAAGAGGGAGAGGGAGGTTATTGCGCGGGAGAAATCAAATGAGACAAATGGATTAGGGGGAGGGAGGGGGCGCGCATGGGGAGGGCAGGGGGCGCCAGGGGCGCGCGGGCCGTGCCGGGCCAGACCGGGCTGGGCTAGGCCACAACGCGGATCAAAACCCACGACACGCATGACCACTAAACGGAATCCAATCGCGAACCGAAATCCGAAACAGGACGAGACGAACACGCGACATCAGACAAAGAAATGCGCTTCGGCATGATGCAACACCCATGACACTTAGGTTTTGTTTATACATGACACGGACACCTGTCACTATACTGGTTTGAAATTGGGAAGAAGGTGCGAAACGGGAAGAGAAAAGGGAGTAACGCCTGAATTTGGTGAGTAAAAAGAAGAAAAAAATCTACCCCCCAAATTCAGGGCGTTACAAACCTATCCCCCTTAAAAGAATCTCGCCCTCGAGATTCAAGGTTGGCTAGCAAAGAGCTCAGGGTATTTGGCCATCAGATCATCTTCACGCTCCCAGGTTGCTTCTTCCTCAGAGTGGTGACTCCATCTAACTTTGCACATTCTGATAGTCTTCCTCCGGGTGACTCTGTCTGCAGTCTCAAGAATCTGCGCTGGCTTCTCTATGTAGGTCAAGTCCTCCTGGACCTCAAGACCTTCCACTGGCAACTGTTCTTCTGGCACACACAGACACTTCTTCAACTGAGACACATGAAAGACATAATGCACTGCGGACAAGCCTTCTGGCAAACTGAGTTGATAGGCCACTTCTCCATGCCTTGCGAGAATCTGATACAGACCAACATAGCGGGGTGCTAGCTTGCCTTTGACTCAGAATCTTCTGACTCCCCTGATCGGTGACACTTTCAGATAGACAAAATCTCCGATTTCGAAACTCAGCTCTCTTCTTCTTGTGTCTGCATAACTTCGCTGCCTTGATTGCGCTATCTTCAAATTCTCCCGAACCATCTTGATGTTCTCTTCAGCTTCAAGTAAAACGTCTGGCCCAAACACTTGCTTTTCTCCAGGCTGATCCCATTGCAAGGGAGTTCTACAACTCCTCCCATAAAGCACCTGAAACAGTGACATATTCAAGCTGGCCTGGTAACTGTTGTTATAGGAGAACTTTGCATAAGGCAACCTCTTGTCCCATCCGGACTGATCTTGCAACGCACAAGCTCTCAACATGTCTTCAAGGATTTGATTAGTTCTTTCGGTCTGACCATCTGTCTGCGGATGATAAGGTGAACTAAAATTCAGATGTGTGCCCAAGGCTTCATGCAACTGCTGCCAGAAATGAGAGGTGAACTGCGTTCCTCTATCTGACACTATCTTCTTTAGCACACCATGAAGACAAACAATCCGAGACATGTACAACTCTGCCAATACTGCACTGCTGTAGTTGGTCTTGACAGGTATGAAGTGGGCTGACTTGGTTAAGCGGTCCACCACTACCCAAATGGAATCGTAGCCGGCTCGAGTGCGAGGCAATCTGACTATGAAATCCATACTGATTTCACCCCATTTCCACTGAGGATTTTGCAACGGTTGCAACAATCTAGCTGGCCTCTGATGCTCTGCCTTGATCCGTCGACAACTATCACACATCGCCACATGCTCTGCGATTTCCCTCTTCATTCTGTACCACCAGAATTTCTTCTTCAGATCTTGATACATCTTCTCACTTCCAGGGTGTATCGAGTAAGCTATCTCATGAGCTTCCTTGAGGATCAATTCCCGAATAGACTGGACATTGGGAACACACAAGCGGTTCTTGTACCATATCACAACTTCTGCATCTTCCCGAAAATCTTTGCCTCTGCCGTCTAGAATCAGTCGCCGGATTTCACTGATTTTCTCATCATTCTTCTGTGCTTCTTTGATTTCCCGCTCCAAGGTGGGTTCCAGCTCAACCTGTCAAACTCTTTGGCCAACTCATAAGGCATCAGATGAGCAACCATCAAATTGACCTGACTCTTCCTGCTCAAAGCGTCTGCCACTACGTTCGCTTTGCCTAGATGGTAATGAATCTCCAGTTCATAGTCTTTAATCAACTCTAACCATCTTCATTGCCTCATATTCAGCTCTGACTGAGTGAATATGTACTTCAGACTCTTGTGGTCTGTGTAAACATCACATTTCTGTCCATACAGATAGTGCCTCCATGTCTTCAGTGCGTGAACCACTGCTGCCAACTCTAGGTCATGGATTGGGTAATTCTTCTCATGAACCTTCAGTTGTCGGGACGAGTAAGCCACAACTCTTCCCTCTTGCATCAACACGCATCCCAAACCAGTGTAACAAGCATCGCAATACACTGAGAAAGGCTTGTGCACATCAGGCAAGACTAAAACAGGCGCTGTAGTCAACTTCTCTTTCAGCGCTTCGAAGGCCTCTTGACATTTCTAGGTCCACTTGAACTCAACTTTGTTGCCTAGCAAAGCTGTCATTGGTTTCGCAATCTTCGAGAACCCTTCAATGAATCGCCGATAATATCCGGCCATTCCAATGAAGCTCTTGATTCCTCAGGCATCTGTTGGCGCTTTCCAGTTCAAAATGTCTGTCACTTTTTTTGGATCGACAGCCAATCCTTCTTTGTTGATTACGTGACCCAAGAACTAGACTTCATCAATCCAGAACTCGCACTTGCTCAACTTTGCATACAGGTGGTGCTCTCGCAATCTCTGCAAAACCATCCTCAAATGATCTGCATGCTCTGCTTCGCTTTGAGAATATACCAGAATATCATCAATAAATACCACCACAAACTTGTCAAGATAATCCATGAATACATTGTTCATCAGATTCATGAAGAAGGCTGGTGCATTTGTTAGGCCAAAAGACATCACAGTGAACTCATACAACCCATACTTGGTAATGAATGTCATCTTCGGAATGTCTGAAGGTCGGATCCTGAGCTAATGATAACCCGACCTCAGATCTATCTTTGAAAACATGCTGGCTCCTCTCAACTGGTCGAACAGATCCTTTATTCTGGGTAAGGGGTACTTGTTCTTGATCGTGACCTCATTCAGAGCTCGATAATTGATACACATCCTTCTGGTGCCATCTTTCTTCTCCATGAATAGGACAGGGGCGACCCAAAGCGAGGTGCTTGGCCGGATGTATCCTTTCTCTGACAGCTCATCGATCTGCTTCTTAAGCTCAACCAACTCTGGTCTAGATACTCTGTAAGCTCTCTTAAAGATGGGGCGGTTCCAGGAAGAAGCTCTATGGCAAACTCAACTTTTCGCTCTGGTGGCATGTCTGGTAATTCCTTTGGAAACACATCTGGGAACTCGGACACAACCTTGATAATCTCAAGTGGGTCTGCTTCACTGCTATCAACAGCCATCTGATAACAACTTCCTTTCTTTGGCTCAGATGGGACTAACTCGGTCACCACTTCCCCTCCATGTGGGGACATCAACTTGATTGTCTTCTTATCATAATTGATAACTGCCTGATACTTATCTAGCCAGTTCATCCCTAAGATGACATCTATTCCCTGAGTACCCATTACTATAAGATTAGCGGGAAACGCTATCCCCCTTATTTCCACTCTTACATTCAAGCAAATGTTATCGGCTCGAATTCTACCACCGGCTAAGTAAATTTGAATGGGGGTCGACATGGTAGTTATTGGAAGATTATGTGCTTCTACCCATGATGCAGTTATAAAAGAATGCGTTGCTCCAGTATCAAATAACACTTCAGCAATGCGGGAATCGACTGGAAACATACCTACTATCATGCCGGGGTTCTCCTGAACTGCTTCAGCCTCCAAGTGGTTTAGTCTCCCATGGTTGTAGCGTGGCTGAGAGCGGTTGCCTGCTCCAGGCTGAGACACATTCTGCTTTGCTGGGGCATTGGGGCCTGACTGCTGTTGGGCTGCCTTCTTCGGACATTGCATCACCCAATGGTCTTGCTCTCCACAATGGAAACATGCCCTGCTTCCACCCTGAGCTAGTGCTGCTTGACTAATCTGCTGGTTCGCTAGGGTAGGAAAGATGAGGTGCCTGCTGATTCTGCCTTTGGAACTGACCTCCTCCTGACTGATTGTTCTGGCGATTCTGCTGCTGGTGCTGAGGGTACTGCCTTTGGAACTGCTACTACTAAGGTGGACGCTGGTTCTGCCTGAACTGCTGAGGTTGATTGCCTGAGTAACGAGGGCGATTGCTGCTTCCAGGCTGGGGTCCACTGATCTTGCGCTTGCGATCCTCCATCTCTTTGCGCTTCCTCTCTGTCATGATTGCTCTATCAATCAGGTGCTGAAATGTTAGGAAGGTGTGATTCATCAGCTGATACTGAAGAGGGTCAACCAAGCCTCTCAGAAAACGATATTGTCTCTTGGCGTCGGTGTTGACATCTTCAGGAGCATAGCGAGACAGCTGCAGAAACCTGTCCCGGTACTCACTAACAGACAATGACCCTTGCTTGAGGGCCAGGAACTTCTCCTTTTTCACTGTCATCAGACCTGCAGGAACATGGTACTGACAAAAGCTACCTCTGAACTCTTCCCAGGTGATGGTGTCAGGGTTGGCATGGGTGGCGAGATAAGACTTCCACCAGGATTGAGCTGCTCCTCTCAACAGACGGGGACCATACAGAACATTCTCCCTGTCATCACACTGAGCGGTATGCAACTCCCGCTCCACTGTGCGCAGCCAGTCTTCAGCATCCATGGGGTCAGAAGAATGAGCAAACGTCGGGGGATGACCTCTCATGAACTCAGCACGCTTGTCCCTAGGCATCTGAGGCATCTGAGGCTGGGGTGGTGGCTGCTGCTGCTGAATGGTGGCCAAAGTCTGACCGATGGCTTGGACTACCTGAGTCTGCATCATGAACATCTGCTCGATGGACATCAGGAGCGGGGGTGGCAGCTGCTATTGCTGGGTTGCCTCATCCTGTGGGGCTGCATGCTCCTGCTGACCACGCCTTCCTCCTCTGCGCCTGTTTTCTGACATCTGCAGAATGCAACCACACATCAGAACTGATCTGGCCAATCTTGCAGCATAAGAAAAGAGTATAGAATTCTTCCTCAACACTGAACAGATGAACATCTTCACTGATCTCCAACATAGCTTCTCAGATAAAGAGGAAAGTAGAATAAAAAGGCTTCCCAACTAGACAGCTAACTTTACTAACATATAACAGATAAACCAAAATGCAGGGGATACCCACACTCTGGTGACAGTCATTACAAAGATCCAAATCCAGCATAGTTCACCATGACAAACATAAATGCACAGGATAAGCAAACTACCATGTCTAACTAAGACTAACTAAAAGCAAGACTAACACTAAGACTATAGCTTCTATGTATATATTTTCGTATTAATTACAAGGTCCGACGCTGACAATCTATGGTTCTAAATTTATCTTAGTCTTGCAGTCGGGGTTGCCATAGGACTGGTGTCCATGCCGAGGTGAGCGATACGGGTGCTGAGTCCGGATGGGAGCGGGGGAGCCACCATCCAGATGACGACGCTCCGCGCGCTCAGCCCGCAGCTGGGCGATCTCAGCACGAGCCCTACTCAACTCGTCTAGTGCATGGTCCAGCTCCGTGTTTAGCACGGTGGCTAGGTTGACTATGCTGCTCAACCTAGGATTGTCCTCACTAATAGGTGAGACAATCACGCCTCCTGTGCTGCCAGATGGACGGCGGGGGTAATACTTCAGGTTGAGACCATCAGCTACCCCACCGAGCACTGAACAGTAGTGCGAAAGCGCACACCGTGCGACATCTTGCATAGCCGCCTCAGCTGAGTCCCGCTCGGAGATGGAATAGTGCTCTGAGTAGACCTCCGCACCCTGGAGACTGTTCTACGGACGGCGCACCAAGCAGGTCGCCTCCCAGCGGTCCGGGTAGACCCCATCGGGTTATATCATCCCAGACCCATCCCCATCATGTTTGATACATCCCCATACCCATACACATACCTATCATGGGTACAAATCTCATCCCATACCCATCCCCATTCGGATTTCGGGTCCCCAATGGGTCCCCATCCCCAATTAAGGGATAACTAGGTACTAACATCTAGCACAAACTATCCAGATTTCATACATCACCACATCAGCAAGCACTCATCCATGAACCATGATCCATTCATCCATCCATCAGAAAAGAAATCAATACTTTGGGACCAATATAAGAAAGGGAGTCTGCCGGGTTTGATGGCCGACTCGGCCTCAACTCATTCATACAAACATGACAGGTGTACACGTATGAAATACCTATGGGTAATCGGGTTCGGATTATTGCTTCCCAAACCCATACCCGTTTACCCAATGGGTGGAGATTTTGTCCCATATCCATATCCATGGGGATAATTTTGTCCCATACCCGTACCCTAATAGGGGAATTACCCACGGGTTAGCGGGTATCGAGTCCCCATTGACATCTCTAACCCCGCGGCTATGCTGGAAGACCACACAGCGATACTCGATGGACCAAGTACGCCGGTCGAGTGCCTGGCGTAGCAGGGTGTTGAGCGCATCGTGGAAGTGACACCCGCGAGCAGCGTCGCGAGTGATGGGTCGAGCAACCCATCCTTCCAACTCCTGGTCGGCGAAAAGGTCGGTGTCATGGCTCAAGCTGCTGTCGCCACCTTCGTCGTCTGGGTCTCCTCCAGCACCTACTCCAGGGGCTGGGGCGCTCAGTGGTGGTGTAGGGGGCACCTCCAGCGGAAGCATGGGGGAGCAGCTCCTCACAGACTCTATCTCCTGCTGGAGCGAGAAAGAAGAGCCCTACTGCTCCTGCTCCTATCGTCGACGCTCCTGCTCCTCGTGCAGGCGGTGGTGCAGCCCCTCCAAGTGGCTGGACTGACCGGTCACTGGACGGCGAAGCGGACGCTCAGTGAGACAAAAGGGTAAGAAGGGGATGACAGACTTCCGTGCAGTGTGTCTAAGACGAGCCATCTACAAAAGACACCGTAAGCATAAGAGTGAGAGCAGAACTAATATGACCAGCAAGTAATAAACCATAAATAAAATGAGGAATTAGAATAAGCAAAAGATTTTTATCAAGGTATAATATATAGTAGAACATAGGTTTGGTCGATATGACCAACTTTTGAAGGGATACCAAAGTCAAGGTGATAATAGGGGTCTATAATCCTTAGAACGACCATTCTACTCTAGGTTAGCGGTCCTACAGTCAACACGGCTTTGATACCACCTATGTCACACCCGGTTTTAGAAGGCAAACCGAATGCGAACCATGTACGTGCCAGGATCAGCAATTCATGTACACAGCAGTTACATAACTGGACATCATCACACAGTGCTCAAATCATAATAACATAAAAGGGGAAAATAGTCAATTACATCATATGTCTGAGACATCCACATAGTCTTTACAATAATCAAAGTGCGGAAAAGAAACGTAGATACACGCGGCCTTCACAGGCAGCCAACTGGGGGTTACCGCTAACGCACGCCTAGAACTCGTCGTAATCTTGGAATTCCTGGAAGTCTCCTTCCACGGCTTCATCCTCTCCTGAGCAGTGGTTGCAATGCGGACAACCTGGGGGGGTTTGGTGTGTAGAGCAAGGGTGAGTACACATCAACATACTCAGCAAGTGTCCTGTTTGGCTGTAGTGGACTAGCTTTATGTGGGGGTAAGTCAAGCAGTTGCTTTTAGTTGGTCAGATTATTATTACTAGTAGAAAAAGCCAAGTTTTAGAATTAACCCACGTTATTAACCCAAACGTACCCTTTCCAAACGGAAATAATACCACTTACCATTACCATAATCAATACCAAAACCATCATTCTCATTGCCACCTGTAATACGAACATCTCTGATCAAGTACCACTAATCACTGGAGCTCCCTTGGCCGCTCATAACCGTGAGCACGGTTGATATATCAGTTTTCATACACTCTGCAGAGGTTGCACACTTTACCCACAAGCCGTGATTTCCCTTTCTGCCCGGAGATCATGACTCTCCATTGATCACTACCAAGGTGACCCAGCAGGGTATCACTACGTAGCCTTTACAAAGATTCCCCGGGGCTGTAGCCGCCCGTTAGGTTTTCTAAATGTACCACACTCCTCCCCAAGGGACAAATCAACCTTGGCAGAGCGAGCCGCATACACCGAGCCCTATTGACGGCACGACGGCTAAGTGAACTACACCCCGGTTCCTCTAATTACTCAGCTAAGGGCGTTCCACTCCACCCTCATGGTTGCACTATTTTCTCGGGCGGTCATCCAATGAACAGGTCCTTACGGAGAGGCACTTGAGAAACCGCTCGAGCCCCCTTGAAAGCCATAAATATAATCATAATAAAGGAGGGAAAACAGCGTATCATTGATAAATCTCATCATGTTCATTGATTAGTGTTGAGCAATAACATGAAGCTAAACAATAATAATCCAACCTAAATAGGTAAACAAGGATATGGATAACAAAAGCTAGTCAATCCTTAGGTATAACTATGTAAATACGGAAAGTGAATTATAGAATTGTATAGGACATAGATAGGTCAAGGGATACTTGCCTCCACCAACCAGCTTCTGCTCAAGGGCTTCTCCTGTGAGTTCCTCGGGCTCTTCAACCAGATCGTTCTCTATACGAGTTCAAACATACATTCCACACATTTAATACAAAAGAACAGTACACCATACAATGGAATGCAATAATCAAACAGATGTTCAACGTGGGGCTCGCAATTACGGTTAAGAGCGAAAGAGAAAATGACAGTCGAGTCTACGGTCGAGAAGCGATTATGTTACATAATTATAAATTAAACCACTCGCTTAACAGAAGGGCATTAATTTGGACACTGCGTTTAGCATAAAGTAAAGTCATGTTCCACATTGAATCATTATAAATAAATAAAGATGAATGAAAGGGAGTGGTCGTACGGCGAGACGTACAACACAACATTTAAATTGAATTAAGAAATAAATGACTCGCCGCGCGACAGAGCGCGCAACGAGATCCTTGCATTAATTATAGATAAACGTTAAGCATTGCACGACGAAACGCACGACGGCTTACGTCAATAGAACTGCATTTAAAACAAATCGTCGCGCGACAAAGCGCGTGACGCAGCACTGTAATAAATATAAATTAAACGAATCGTCGCGCGACGGAGCGCGCGACGCAACACATTAATAAATATAAATTTAAGGAATTATCGCACGACGAAGCGCACGACGCAACACATTAATACATGAAATTAGAACGAACCGTCGCGCAGCAAAGCGTGTGACGTAGCACATCGACTAAACAAAAATTTAAAAAGATTAAAACGAGGGTTAAACGCAGCGCTGCTACAGTCACACGCGCGAGAGCACGCTGCGCGTGCCGAGGGCACGCGAACCGTGTAGGCGCGCGGGACGTGAGTCGCCGGGGCACGAGCGCGGACAGGGGCGCGGCCGAGGGCACGCGGCGTGAGGCGCGCGGGGCGCGCGATGGCGTGGCCAAGGGTGCACGGCCGAGGGCGCGGCGCGAAGCGTGCGGCCAGAGCGCGACGCGGGGCCGAGGGGCTCGCGGCCTGGGAGGGGCTCGCCGGGGGCGGGCGCGGCCGGGAAGGGGAGCCGCCGGGGAGGGCGCGACCGGGGAGGGGCTCGCCGGGGCGGGGAGGGCTTGCCGGGGGCGCGGCTCGCCGGGGCGGCACGAGGCGCAGGGCCGGGAGGGCGCACGGGCGTGGGGCCGGGAGCGGCGCGGGACGCGGCCGAGGGGGGCTCGGGCGCAGCCGAGGGACGGTGCGGGCGTGGGGGCCGAGAGGGTGCATGGGCGCGGGGCCGGGTGCGGCGCGGGACGCGGCCGAGGGGGGCGCGGGACGGCGCGGGTGTGGGGGCCGAGAGGGCACACGGGCGCGAGGCCGGGAGCGGCGCGGGACGCGGCCGAGGGGGGCTCGGGCGCGGGCGCGGGGGCCGAGGCGGCGCGGGCAGGGAGGCCGCGCGGGGGAGAAGAAGGGGAGGGAGAGGAGAGAGAGGGAGAGGGAAGGGGAGGGGGAAAACTCACCTCCGGGGATCCAAATTCCGGCGATCTCGACTCCAAACCCTAGGGCACCACGGGGAGAGAGAGAGGTGGAAGAGGGAGAGGGAGGTTATTGCGCGGGAGAAATCAAATGAGACAAATGGATCAGGGGGAGGGAGGGGGCGCGCGCATGGGGAGGGCAGGGGGCGCCAGGGGCGCGCGGGCCGGGCCGGGCCACAACGTGGATCGAAACCCACGACACGCACGACCACTAAACGGAATCAAATCGCGAACTGAAATCCGAAACGGGACGAGACGAACACGCAACATCAGACAAAGAAATGCGCTTCAGCATGATGCAACACCCATGACACTTAGGTTTTGTTTATACATGACACGGACACCTGTCACTATACTGGTTTGAAATTGGGAAGAAGGTGCGAAACGGGAAGAGAAAAGGGAGTAACGCCTGAATTTGGTGAGTAAAAAGAAGAAAAAATCTACCCCCCAAATTCAGGGCGTTACAAACCTATCCCCCTTAATAGAATCTCGCCCTCGAGATTCAAGGTTGGCTAGCAAAGAGCTCAGGGTATTTGGCTATCAGATCATCTTCACGCTCCCAGGTTGCTTCTTCCTCAGAGTGGTGACCCATCTAAATTTGCACATTCTGATAGTCTTCCTCCGGGTGACTCTGTTTGTAGTCTCAAGAATCTGCGCTGGCTTCTCTATGTAGGTCAAGTCCTCCTGGACCTCAAGACCTTCCAGTGGCAACTGTTCTTCTGGCACACACAGACACTTCTTCAACTGAGACACATGAAATTGGGAAGAAGGAGCGAAACGGAAAGAGAAAAGAGAGTAACGCCTGAATTTAGTGAGTAAAAAGAAGAAAAAAATCTACCCCCCAAATTCAGGGTGTTACAGCTGGCCGTGGTGTGGCTCCAACCCGGTGGAGGACACAGCTCCGGCGAGCAATTCGTCGAGATGCGGTCGCTAATCGGGTCTGCCAAGGAGACCACATGCACCAGCGTTCCACCGCGAAGATTTCCGACCGCTATCCGAGGCCGAAACAGCGACAGGACCACGAATTCACAGTGGCGGCGGCGGGACTCTCTCTTTTTCTCTCTCTGCGTCGCTCCGCACACGCTCTCAACAATAGTGGTGGTCACGAGTGCAGGGGAGAGAGGGGAAATAGGCGAGCCCGGGTTGTGGCTTCCTATAAGGTCGCGAAGTGGCCAGAGCGCGTAACAACCCACGCGACGACCGCTCATGCCGCCATGCTCGGAGATTTGGTTGAGGACGGATCTGACGGCTTGGGCCCACCAGTCAGTGGCTGATGCGAGGGGGCACGGTCACAGGTCCACACACCAGTGGCAGAGGCGAAGAAAGCGGCGCGGGTGGGAAATAGCTGGCGGCGGCTGACAGCCGGGCCCCACGCGCAAGTGAGTCCGGGCGTGGAGGCGTTGGGCTGGCGGGAGAGGGAATGTGGAGGTGGGCTGAAAACGTGGGATTGGACCCAATACGCCATTCCCTTTTATTCTTTTCTCTTTTTCTTCAAATTTAGATTTTCCTTTCCCTTTTGGATTTCAAATTCAAATTTGAATTTCTGTTATGGATTTACACATATATTAATTGTTCATCTTGAAAATACTAATGTGGTATTTACTCATTTATGAATTTATTTTGTAATTTATAGTATTTCTTTCTCCTTTTCTATTTAAATCCCAAATTCAAATCTAAGGTTTAATCTAAATCTTATACCCATTATAATATATATATTTTTTATCCCTGTTATTATTGTTTTAAATGCACAAACAACCAAAATCCAATATGATGCAATGGTTTATTTGTGTCTTATTAAGGATTTACTTATTTTTAAACATGAGTTGTCACATCTGATAATAAATAGAGATACACTCACATATATAAAGGAAAACTATTGCTCCTTTTATTCTTCCTTACAATTTGGGTATTACAAAAATCCACAAGATGCTAGTATTTCTTCCATTCCACTCCTACTTATTGCGTGAGTTACACGTAAAATCACTTCATGTATCAAAGTTTCAACATAATCAATACTTCACTTAACATTTTGCAATTTTGGATCAAACTAGTGTATTTTATGAATTTAATTATATTTTGATGATTTTATGTAGATATTTCTTCTATTTTATTTCCACTAAATCACTCTAATTATCCAAGTTTCAACATAATCAATACTTCACTTTACCATTTTTATGTGGGAACTTGAGATTATCTTCTTATAAAATGTTTATTAGCCTTGATAATTTACTTGCAATTTCATGGCCAAACAAGAATATTTTATGATAACGAACTATGTGGGAACAAGAATGTTTATTAGCCTTGATTGGTTTTTTCCGCCAAAAAATTTAGCACAAAATACATTTTAGCTTAAAATGTGGCCTAAAAGGCATCCTGCTTGCAACGATTGAGCCTGACGTTGGTGGCCTCCCTTTGACGAGAACACAGGCTCTTCTAATTATTTCAAAAACCTGTGCGGCTGTGTTTCCTATGTTGCCAGCGGCACTGCCGCCTCCCTCCAGTCCTCTATCATTCTCCACGCTTTTAAGCTCCACAGATCCGGCAAGGCATAAGGCAGCAACCTCTGAGATGGTCGGGCGGGCTCTGACTTAGGCATCTGCCACCGCCAGTCCGACCACTGCCTCCACCAGTCCACCTCCAGCCTCCCTATGACCCTGCAGCAGCACCACACCATTGCCATGCAAATCCGCCTCTGCCATTACATCTTTTCCCAAGCTATACAACTTTGTCAACCTAATTCCCTTTCTTTTCTTATTCATATGTGAGGGCGGAGTGCCTCCCTGGCCAATGGGCAGCGACTGTCTGTTACCATGTGCTCGTGATTCTCTCCTATTATGAGTAATTGTTCCCTGCCATAGTTCCACTGGATTGTTTTAAATGTTACTACCCTGTTCTTACATATTTATCATTCGCTAGTTTATTTTTAAACTAAATCACGAAAAATAAAAAGACGAAGTAGTACATCATTACATGTGTAAAGCGGCCCGGGGCGTTAATTTTACGGAGCTCCGCCACTGATTAAAGGTGCTACAATCCATTACTATTAGAGATGTTCTAGTCCCCTAATTATCTTTATTACACTTGCTCCCAAACAGGCCCTTATAGTAAAAACCATCTTTAAAGAAACGTTCGTTGGAAATGCTACCAGCCAGAACCAGTGGGGAACCAAACCAGTTGGGAAGCAAAAGAGTTGAAGAGGACTGAGGGTTTGTTAGAATAGCAATGAGATTTTAGCCCCTTCAATTCCATACAATCAGTGGCGAAGCTAGGGTGAATTAGGAAAGGATGCATATATCTTGAGGGTACATAATAACAATTTATAGGTGTTGCATATAAAATGAAAATTTAGTCCAAACAATTAGATTTTTAAATTTTTGTGGGTGCATATGCACCCCCTAGTTACTACACAGCTCCGCCCCTGCATCCAATATCCTTGCCAAACAAGTCCTGAGGGAGCTAAAATCCTCTTATATAGAATGGAGATTTTAGCTAATTCAATTCTCTTTTCCGTTAAAGCTAGAACTAGTTTGGGAGTCAGGGAACTGAGGGGCTTAAATCCTCTTTATATTAAAATTAAATATGAATATAATTTTAGCCTCTCCAATCCAATTGCTTCCAAATTAGCTTTTTATGGTTTATAACCTACCTATAAGGGTCTCATGATTGCATCGTGTAGTTCTACTCTTATACTACTTACTAGGTGAATGCCCATGCGTTGCAACGGGAATATATAATATCACGATAACTAATGTCAAATGGCACGAAGAAATTGAGAAGGAGTATCTTGTGGAGATATCATGTAGCTATGGTCCATATCATCAGAGGCAACATCAGAGGAGCCCATCATGCGTTTGCCCGACCCACCAGCTAGCAGGCTGCCACCTGCCGCTGGCGTCGTCGGTTGGCCAGGGCACGGGCGGCGACATGCAGTCGATTACAGTGACCTCCCTCCCCCTATGCTTCTTCTTGAAGCTCAGGAACCTCTTGAACACCAGACATGAAGTAGATTTTTGCCAACAAAAAATATGCACAAGAGTGACTACCAGTCTCACAGCTGAATTACATGGTACTATTGTGAAGAATAACATTTCGACAGGCCCACTTCGATCTCCCAGCTGAATTTCTTTAGTAGTGGCTATTTCGCAACATTTTCGATTGTGATGCACCAAACGGTGTAGATAATCAAATGGTGTAATGGCCAATCCCAAAGCATTGATCACCAGTACCATCACCGCTTACAAATGCATTATCTGACAAATTATTCTACGAGCTAATATCTACTATGCAGAGTTTTAGTAACTTCAGAACAGACTGCACAGCTAGCCATCAGTTGTCAGATCCCATGAAACGGATCAAGTTGTCAGTATGAGACTTAAAAGTCTTCACCCATCTTCTATCTTGTATGAGAAGGACCCATGGGCAGTGGGTTCGAGCCGACGTAGGTGAGTTCAACTTTCTGGGGTAGAAGGTGGTACCGGATGGACATCTCCTCGAATATTTTCTTCAACTCCATAACGAGCTCAGACCTCCTGATGTTCTTCTCCCGGATGTTTTGAAAGTTCATGGTGTGCTGGACTGAGAGAGACATGTTAATCTTGTTCACATCCAAGATGTCCTTGAGATTTACAGTGTGGGTAGGGTGCCAATGCGTTGGTTTGCTCTCCAGGTACCTGAAAGTAAAGGGAACCGGTGACAATTGATAATGTGTATTCTTCATAAACATGTGATTATACTAAGATACTTATTCATTGCTGGTGCCACTTGCAACTTCGGCTACCTCATACTATAAGACTAACTATCACCAACTTCTTTGTAATATTATTCAGTCTCCCTCTCCTCCTTCTGCCTCTCCCTCTCCAGCTTCCAGTTTTGTGGACATATTTGAATTGTATTCTCTCTCCCCCGCTCCCCTTTTTGTAAATATTCTGCAAGGGTTTTTTAGCCCCTTGTAATCTTATTCCTTTTTAATAAATAAAATACAAGCTGCCTAAACTGGCTGGCATAGTTTCTTTTGATAATTTTACAAAACTGAAATTAAATATGAATGCAGGTTAGGTTTGAGAATTACCCTTTAATTTTGGACCTCAAAGCTGCTTAAACTGGTTGTCATTCTTGAAGAGAATAGTGGTTAATATATTAATTTCCTCGACGATCATCTATCATCAGAGTACATTCATGTCAGTAACATGGGAAATCAATGGAAACTGGTACTAGAAAGAGTGATGTAGAAGTTACCTGTGTTCCGTCGATAACACAGCGGTTAGCAACCTCAAATGGATGCATGATGAATACAAATATAAGGGCCTCAAATACAGTCTTGCATGCATTCCCAAATATGAATCCCGCAACCAGAAGCTGGGACGAGATGACAACAAGAATCTTGGTTGTCGCAATGCCCATCAATAGTAGTGTAACAATGATGACTATAAGTCTATAACACTGATGAGGTCGTGAAGTTGCATAACTGCGGTCTTTATGTCGTTCAGAGAATGTGCCAGTGACTTGCGATCAAGGTATGCTTTCACCTGGTAGTTGAGAAGATCAGGAATGCAAACAGATATCGTCCAATACATGCCAAATGATTTGCAATGACTACATCAAAATTTACAAAGCAAAACATGTATTGCCAAATTTTCATTAGCATGTATTGTGTATTTATTTCTGTTTCAAGGAATCAAATGATTTGCAACAACAAAAAAATGGAATGATGTCGAAATACAGAAGTAAAAAAGGCAACTACACAGAAATCATATAATCCTCAAATTATGCATATTATGTTACAAGTTTCTGCTCCACACAAGGCTCAATACCGATAGTTATGACTGCATCAGAACACAAAATTAAAATAGTAGATACTATATAAGGTAAATTACTATATAAACATTGTCTTACAGTCTCAAACTATATAAGGTAAATTACTATATCAGAATACCGATAGTTATGACTGCATCAGAACACAAGGTGAATCAGTCTCAAACTCGCCTCCAACCAACCATCGACGCACCAACATAGTAGATACTATATAAACATTGTCTTACAGTTCCACTGGCAGCAAAAGCATAGTACCTACCCACCATGGCTCTCCTGCATCATCACCACAAGCAGGAGACCTGGCATAGTAAAAAAATTTAAAAGCAAAACGAAGCTGAGAAACACTCCATTCACGGCACAACAAGTAATCGTCTAGTACATGCGATGCACATAGCTTTTCTCAGTAAGCGCCAGCGGCCATGAGCAGCTCGTCAAGGCTCCAGATATCGCCGCCGCCGCCACCGCCACCACCACTTCTCGCCCCATCCTGTGGAACATCACCAGCCCGCATCATTTGAAGGCAGTCCATGTCGTCCGTCGACGCGCCGTCCGACGGGCTGCTCTCGACGACATAAGGCAACGACTGGTACTGGTAGTTCGTCTCAGGGTCAAAGCCGCCCGGCATGGCCTGCGCGCCATCTCCCTGCTGGAGCATGGCCACACCGTAGCCGTAGCTGCTCCTCGTTCTCTTCGACACCGGTCCACCTTGCGTGTACCATGCTGGCACAACGTTACTGGGAGCAGCAGGAGCAAAGACTGAGGCGTAGTCTGAGGTCATGGTGTCATCGTCCCAGTCCCACCCCAAGTCACAAGAGCCATACGAGTCGCTGCTCTGGTCGGAGAGCAGCAGCATGTTAGCCGCAGACCTCTTACTGCCGGGCAACAGAGGCTTGTCGTCCAACACTTCCACTGCGGGGAGGAAACCGGCGGCGCCCTCACCTGGCTCCACACGAACAACCTTACTACTACTGTCACTGAACGTGAACATAATCGCGAACAGATCGTTGCTGCCACCGTTCATGTTCCCGAAAACCTCGTCAGCACGGAACTTCGGCGGTGGAGGACCTAGCCTCGCTGCGCTGGCACAAGCAGTTGGAGTAGTTGCGGTTGCGGCTGGCTTCTGAGCACCTGCTGCCGCCGCTTTGTCCCGGAAATTGACCTTGGCTTTCTTCCCGCGTATCCTGCGAGCCTCGGCGTCGTACGCCCTGGCCGCCTCCTCGGCGGTGCTGTAAGTGCCGAGCCAGACGCGGACGCCCTTGCTGGGGTCTCTGATCTCGGCCGCCCATTTGCCCCAGGGCCACCGCCGGATCCCGTGCAGGAAACTATGCGCATAGACAGATCAAACAATTGGGGAGTAAAAGGTGTTGGAACACTGACCTTGCGCTCGGCACGGGGCGAGGCACGTCGGGCTCGAGGTCAGCGGGGAGGTCGAGGAAGCCAATGAAGCGGTCGAAGGTGACGTGCGAGACGTGCCGCACATCCGTTGGCCCCCCTATTTGCATACCACCCAGGGGAGTCACCCCGTCCTCCTCCTGCTCCGGCTCGCGCACGCCGGCGCCGGCTCTGCTGCTGCACAGCATGAGCGACCTCCGAAGCGCCCCCATCACCATCTCGACCACGGACACCCCTCCCTTGGCCTCCGTTGCCGGTAGCATCAGCGGAGACGAAACCGTCACCTCATCCATCTCCTCCGCCCTCCACCCCTCGAACTCCTCCTCGTCTTCCTCTTCTTCCTCCTCCTCGTAGGAGTCGTAGTGGGATAGGGGATCTGGTGGCCGAAGCGGATCTCGGCCGATAGCGCCATGGGATTCTTACCCGCGACAAGCAAAAGAGTGGAGGGGAGGTGGGAGAGAAGTGGGCGGCGGCAAAAGTTTGGCTGGACGCTGTGTCTGGTTAGTGGATAGTGCCATAGCGACGGGCGGACGGGCGGCCGGCCGGAACGCGACGGTCGCCGCGTTCGCGGGGTGGATTGCGGGCGCCGGGAGTCGAGGTCAGTCTGTGGCGGTTCGCGGCGTGGTTTGCGGGCGGGCGTAGGGAGGCGGGGACGGTCTATAATAGGCTCTTAATAGTTAGTAAATAAATAAAGAAGTAAAGATTAAGAAGGTAAGAGTAGTCTATCGTTCTGTCCTCCCTCGTTCCACGCGCAAAAAAAAATCAAACCATGGCTACTCAGGGATCGAACTTTGGATCTATTGAGTAGAATACCTAGCCTTCCACCCTCTAGCCAATGTGACTCATGTTGAATTGTGTACAACTTCAACTAAGACTTTGTTTGTGTTTAACCCGCCGTCCACTCTGTATGCTCACTGAGTCTAGAAAAATATTTATAGCTTGGCCCCTGATCTTTCTAGAATTTGGGACGCAGTCCAGGAAATAAAGAAAATAGGGAAAAGGAGTTTAGAAATTGATTTTTAGTTTAAAAATAATTGCAGAAACCCATTTAATTCATGGAAATTTCATATTAAATCCAAATGAGTTCATTCCAATTTCTATAATTCTATAATATTATTTTTTATCACATAATACCTCTGTTTTGTCATGAAGACAACAATAAAATTGATTTCCTAATTAATCCTATATCAAATACATAGAAACTTTGGAAATTCGTAACTTCCTCATTTTAATTCTAAATTGAACTGTTCCAGTTGTGTTAGTCTCGTATGAATATTTACTACGCAGTAACAATATTGATTATACCATGTTTCATACTTTTATAATTAGATATTTATTTATCCTATGTTAATTGGGTTAATCTATGTCTATTGGATTAATTTATTTAATAATATATTAATATAGTATTCTAACTTTATGGTTATACGATGTTTGACCACTAGTCTTGCAAACACACACACTTACCTTTTTGTTTAAGCAAAAGCGTATGGTGGTACGTGTCCGATGACTAACGACGTACGAGAGAATTTCTTCCGGTATGTGTGAAACGTGCTCTCCAATAATGAAACCATGCAAATCATGACATATACCAAAGTCTGCATGATACTGATGGTTGCAATATAGTGGTGAAACAGATAGATTATAAATAACAAAATTTATGTATGACCAGAATCACAAATTAATTATGAAACATTTTTTCATAACGGTATAACACATATTTTGTATATAAGTTATCGTAGTATACTGATATTATATATTACCGTTGCAACGCACGGGCATTCAGCTAGTAATTAAAAAAACGTGGTAAGACGTCGCCAAGGGCATGTTCTTAAAAAAAGGAATATGATACCCAACAGCTGCAGATATGCGGATACCAGCTCAATGCTACATGTTAAGAACCTCCACACTGCTGCTCGACAGCATGGCCTAACATGCTTACAGCTTGTCAGACAAACCAATTAGTATACTTCTCAATACCTCAATATGATTGGTGCATGAAGGCTAACAGACCTGCTAAAGTTGCCAGGCTCAAACACACAAACCAATGGAGAGGAGGACATTATACATCTAGATCACTTTGCCCACATTAATCTATTACAACAAAACCATGAGCATTAATAACATCAATGTGCAACGCTAAGGTTTGGGTAGCTGAATCTGCCAGATAACCCGCAGAACCAACAAACTCATCCATGCGACAAAACAAAATTGCACCTCAACACTCATGATGATGTTCTCCCATAGATTTCTACATTAGCCTTTCTTCTAAGGGAACGATCGTATATCCATGTATGCCTCTGTACATTTATATAGCCAACAAGCAAAGGGGGTTGGCGGCTAACTAATTATCCGATTTTCTGTTCTGATAAACCTCTTTTCTGCAATCTGATCAGGAAAGTAACCGACCTCACGGCATGCCGGAGGCGGTTAACAGGGAGTCCTTTTAGTGTAGGGTGAGCCAGGTGCTTCTTGGGATCATCGCACGTTTCTTTAACACTGGACTGACCCGAGCTAGAGCCTTGCTCCTCATCCCCACCAACGATTTCAATTTTATCCAAGGGCACATCTACAGTGTCAGGGAACTGGCAATAAGCAGAATGAAGTCCGTGGTGAATTTCATCCATTCTTCCTGACCGTTCATCTTCCCTGTCCATGTCGATTAAATCCTGCACAATCACATTGCAGCAGTCAACATCACAAGATAGCAACTGACAGTCATGAAAATTCTTGCCCTTGATTATTTTTATGGTCTAGTAAACCCAGGTACATTTCAACATGATATTATTAAAGAACTAACGTTATTACCTGTGCTGGAAAAGTCTTGAATAATGGAAGAAGCCGGTTTCTGCAGTACTGGTTAAACAAAAGAGTAAGGATGATAAGAGGTATAGTGAAGCCTGCAGCTACCGGCGATTCTTTAAGGCCAAATACACCAAGGCAGATGATCTGGGTGAGCACAAGTGAGAATATGACTGTGTTGTATGCAATCGGCCAATACAAACCACCTGTGTCATACCTTGTTCGATACACATTGAGCAACTGAAAAGAAGAATAGTATATTAGCATGCTACAGATAAATTTGGGGTAAATAACAAGGATACATCCTCTAGCGTCTCACCTGATTGCGGTATACAACATAACCAAGACAAAAGTACACCAGCAGAAAAGGTAAGATCAGAGGAGCCAGCACAGAAAATGTGAAGCCCAATAGTCCAAACAACAGAACTTTTGGTACTTCTGTGTGGTAGGGAAACGAGGGAACGAATTCTGTATCTTCTCTCATTCTCAGAACATATTTGATTATAAAGTTCCATATCAGACCAAAGAGTTGCATAACTTCAGATGACAAACTAGCCCATCCTGAGGTCAGGACATAGGTGATGAAGAAAGTGGCCTGGAGTAAAATTAGATTTGCAGAAAAGCAAAAGAAATATTAGATGAAAATTAAATACAGAACAAATATAGTATATTTGCATATGCAAGAAATTTATATATCTTAGCCAAGATCCTGTTCTTTATAAATTATATAGCATGAACAGGAAAAAAAAGAATGTGATTTACCTGTCCAGGTACAGCTTTAGCAAGCTGAACAGGTATGTCCTTTGGGCTTGATAACACATTCAATTGACTAATGACAGTACCAGATAATACATTAGCAAAGAATATGTTCCAAACTGTAAAGTACAGCACTTTACAGCAAGCACTTCTCTTCCTTTCACTGTGAGATGTAGGGCCCTCCAATGTAGAAAACAGCATCATAATTGGAGCAACAATGTACAGGAAGATTTGCAGTATGACACTGGGAAGGTACCCAGTTACTAGCTGAGTCATGTAGTATTTCCTAAACATAAATAACAGTCAATAGGTATATTGTGGAGACAGATAAATGAATAGCGTCTACCGTCTAGCAACATGAGATTACAGCATATGTCAAACTCTATCAAGATGATTTTTATACTGTCATTAGGGGAGCACAACTGGAAGTTCTGTACTCACTTCTTCAATATTCCTCTTAGGAAAGGAAGCCTCTGCTGCAACTGCTCTAGCTGAGATAGTCCTTGTATAAATGTCACCGGTATCAGAAATATGAACATGAAAAAGATAGAGCCTAGGAGTGTAGCAATACGGCGAGCCCAAAGTTGCTTATAGGGTAGCCAAAGATTGGACCAATA